>CM068982.1:1121012-1769595 GCA_035357415.1 Ophraella communa
GGATGTATGGGATAGTCATAAATCGCGGTGCGAATGGGAAGTATACAGTCGCATTCAAAAAAACTGAACTTTTAATGAAAATGAGCTCTAATATTGCATTTTAATCGCGATTTTCGTGTTCTACGTTATGAAAATAGTGGTTCTAAACCATTTTTATAATGATCAAATTTTTGTTGAATTTTGACAAAAATCCAAGACTATAGCCTTGCTCATTTTTTTGACAAAAACACTTTTGGATTTGGATTTGCGTGAAATTATAGAAAACGGTGTTTTTTGAGACGCTGAATCGACTGGCGCAATCAGTTCCTCGATAGGATGTATGGGATAGTCATAAATCGCGTTGCGAATGGTAAGTACACACTCGCATTCAAAAACTGAACTTTTAATGAAAATGAGCTCTAATATTGCATTTTTAATCGCGATTTTCGTGTTCTACGTTATCAAAATAGTGGTTCTAAACCATTTTTATAATGATCAAATTTTTGTTGAATTTTGACAAAAATCCAAGACTATAGCCTTGCTCATTTTTTGACAAAAACACTTTTGGATTTGGATTTGCGTGAAATTATAGAAAACGGTGTTTTTTGAGACGCTGAATCGACTGGTGCAATCAGCTTCTCGATAGGATGTATGGGATAGTCATAAATCGTGGTGCGAATGGAAAGTATACACTCGCATTCAAAAAAACTGATCTTTTAATGAAAATGAGCTCTAATATTGCATTTTAATCGCGAATTTCGTGTTCTACATTATCAAAATAGTGGTTCTAAACCATTTTTATAATGATCAAATTTTTGTTGAATTTTGACAAAAATCCAAGACTATAGCCTTGCTCATTTTTTTTTAAAAAAACACTTTTGGATTTGGATTTGCGTGAAATTATAGAAAACGGTGTTTTTTGAGACGCTGAATCGACTGGCGCAATCAGTTCCTCGATAGGATGTAAGGTATAGACATATATCTCGGTGCGAATAGTAAGAAAACACTCGCATTCAAAAAATCTGAACTTTTATTGAAAATGAGCTCTAATATTGCATTTTTAATCGCGATTTTCGTGTTCTACGTTATCAAAATAGTGGTTCTAAACCATTTTTATAATGATCAAATTTTTGTTGAATTTTGACAAAAATCCAAGACTATAGCCTTGCTCATTTTTTGACAAAAACACTTTTGGATTTGGATTTGCGTGAAATTATAGAAAACGGTGTTTTTTGAGACGCTGAATCGACTGGCGCAATCAGTTCCTCGATAGGATGTATGGGATAGTCATAAATCGCGGTGCGAATGGGAAGTATACACTCGCATTCAAAAAAACTGAACTTTTAATGAAAATGAGCTCTAATATTGCATTTTAATCGCGATTTTCGTGTTCTACGTTATCAAAATAGTGGTTCTAAACCATTTTTATAATGATCAAATTTTTGTTGAATTTTGACAAAAATCCAAGACTATAGCCTTGCTCATTTTTTTGACAAAAACAATTTTGGATTTGGATTTGCGTGAAATTATAGAAAACGGTGTTTTTTGAGACGCTGAATCGACTGGCGCAATCAGTTCCTCGATAGGATGTATGGGATAGTCATAAATCGCGGTGCGAATGGGAAGTATACACTCGCATTCAAAAAACTGAACTTTAATGAAAATGAGCTCTAATATTGCATTTTAATCGCGATTTTCGTGTTCTACGTTATCAAAATAGTGGTTCTAAACCATTTTTATAATGATCAAATTTTTGTTGAATTTTGACAAAAATCCAAGACTATAGCCTTGCTCATTTTTTTGACAAAAACACTTTTGGATTTGGATTTGCGTGAAATTATAGAAAACGGTGTTTTTTGAGACGCTGAATCGACTGGCGCAATCAGTTCCTCGATAGGATGTATGGGATAGTCATAAATCGCGGTGCGAATGGGAAGTATACACTCGCATTCAAAAAAACTGAACTTTTAATGAAAATGAGCTCTAATATTGCATTTTAATCGCGATTTTCGTGTTCTACGTTATCAAAATAGTGGTTCTAAACCATTTTTATAATGATCAAATTTTTGTTGAATTTTGACAAAAATCCTTGCTCATTTTTTTGACAAAAACACTTTTGGATTTGGATTTGCGTGAAATTATAGAAAACGGTGTTTTTTGAGACGCTGAATCGACTGGCGCAATCAGTTCTCCGATAGGATGTATGGGATAGTCATAAATCGCGGTGCGAATGGGAAGTATACACTCGCATTCAAAAAAACTGAACTTTTAATAAAAATGAGCTCTAATATTGCATTTTAATCGCGATTTTCGTGTTCTACGTTATCAAAATAGTGGTTCTAAACCATTTTTATAATGATCAAATTTTTGTTGAATTTTGACAAAAATCCAAGACTATAGCCTTGCTCATTTTTTGACAAAAACACTTTTGGATTTGGATTTGCGTGAAATTATAGAAAACGGTGTTTTTTGAGACGCTGAATCGACTGGCGCAATCAGTTCCTCGATAGGATGTATGGGATAGTCATAAATCGCGGTGCGAATGGGAAGTATACACTCGCATTAAAAAAAACTGAACTTTTAATGAAAATGAGCTCTAATATTGCATTTTAATCGCGATTTTCGTGTTCTACGTTATCAAAATAGTGGTTCTAAACCATTTTTATAATGATCAAATTTTTGTTGAATTTTGACAAAAATCCAAAACTATAGCCTTGCTCATTTTTTTGACAAAAACACTTTTGGATTTGGATTTGCGTGAAATTATAGAAAACGGTGTTTTTTGAGACGCTGAATCGATTGGCGCAATCAGTTCCTCGATAGGATGTATGGGATAGTCATAAATCGCGGTGCGAATGGGAAGTATACACTCGCATTCAAAAAAACTGAACTTTTAATGAAAATGAGCTCTAATATTGCATTTTAATCGCGATTTTTGTGTTCTACGTTATCAAAATAGTGGTTCTAAACCATTTTTATAATGATCAAATTTTTGTTGAATTTTGACAAAAATCCAAGACTATAGCCTTGCTCATTTTTTTGACAAAAACACTTTTGGATTTGGATTTGCGTGAAATTATAGAAAACGGTGTTTTTTGAGACGCTGAATCGACTGGCGCAATCAGTTCCTCGATAGGATGTATGGGATAGTCATAAATCGCGGTGCGAATGGGAAGTATACACTCGCATTCAGAGTATCTGACCTATTGATGAAAATGAGCTCTAATATTGCATTTTAATCGCGATTTTCGTGTTCTACGTTATCAAAATAGTGGTTCTAAACCATTTTTATAATGATCAAATTTTTGTTGAATTTTGACAAAAATCCAAGACTATAGCCTTGCTCATTTTTTTGACAAAAACACTTTTGGATTTGGATTTGCGTGAAATTATAGAAAACGGTGTTTTTTGAGACGCTGAAGCGACTGGCGCAATCAGTTCCTCGATAGGATGTATGGGATAGTCATAAATCGCTGTGCGAATGAGAAGTATACACTCGCATTCAAAAAACTGAACTTTTTATGAAAATAAGCTCTTATATTGCATTTTAATCGCGATTTTCGTGTTCTACGTTATCAAAATAGTGGTTCTAAACCATTTTTATAATGATCAAATTTTTGTTGAATTTTGACAAAAATCCTTGCTCATTTTTTGGACAAAAATACTTTTGGATTTGGATTCGCGTGAAATTATAGAAAACGGTGTTTTTTGAGACGCTGAATCGACTGGCGCAATCAGTTCCTCGATAGGATGTATGGGATAGTCATAAATCGCGGTGCGAATGGGAAGTATACACTCGCATTCAAAAAACTGAACTTTTAATGAAAATGAGCTCTAATATTGCATTTTAATCGCGATTTTCGTGTTCTACGTTATCAAAATAGTGGTTCTAAACCATTTTTATAATGATCAAATTTTTGTTGAATTTTGACAAAAATCCAAGACTATAGCCTTGCTCATTTTTTTGACAAAAACACTTTTGGATTTGGATTTGCGTGAAATTATAGAAAACGGTGTTTTTTGAGACGCTGAATCGACTGGCGCAATCAGTTCCTCGATAGGATGTATGGGATAGTCATAAATCGCGGTGCGAATGGGAAGTATACACTCGCATTCAAAAAAACTGAACTTTTAATGAAAATGAGCTCTAATATTGCATTTTAATCGCGATTTTCGTGTTCTACGTTATCAAAATAGTGGTTCTAAACCATTTTTATAATGATCAAATTTTTGTTGAATTTTGACAAAAATCCAAGACTATAGCCTTGCTCATTTTTTTGACAAAAACAATTTTGGATTTGGATTTGCGTGAAATTATAGAAAACGGTGTTTTTTGAGACGCTGAATCGACTGGCGCAATCAGTTCCTCGATAGGATGTATGGGATAGTCATAAATCGCGGTGCGAATGGGAAGTATACACTCGCATTCAAAAAAACTGAACTTTTAATGAAAATGAGCTCTAATATTGCATTTTAATCGCGATTTTCGTGTTCTACGTTATCAAAATAGTGGTTTTAAACCATTTTTTTTAATGATCAAATTTTTGTTGAATTTTGACAAAAATCCAAGACTATAGCCTTGCTCATTTTTTTGACAAAAACACTTTTGGATTTGGATTTTCGTGAAATTATAGAAAACGGTGTTTTTTGAGACGCTGAATCGACTGGCGCAATCAGTTCCTCGATAGGATGTATGGGATAGTCATAAATCGCGGTGCGAATGGGAAGTATACACTCACATTCAAAAAAACTGAACTTTTAATGAAAATGAGCTCTAATATTGCATTTTAATCGCGATTTTTGTGTTCTACGTTATCAAAATAGTGGTTCTAAACCATTTTTATAAAGATCAAATTTTTGTTGAATTTTGACAAAAATCCAAGACTATAGCCTTGCTCATTTTTTTGACAAAAACAATTTTGGATTTGGATTTGCGTGAAATTATAGAAAACGGTGTTTTTTGAGACGCTGAATCGACTGGCGCAATCAGTTCCTCGATAGGATGTATGGGATAGTCATAAATCGCGGTGCGAATGGTAAGTATACACCCGCATTCAAAAAAACTGAACTTTTAATGAAAATGAGCTCTAATATTGCATTTTAATTTTGACAAAAATCCAAGACTATAGCCTTGCTCATTTTTTTGACAAAAACACTTTTGGATTTGGATTTGCGTGAAGTTATAAAAAACGGTGTTTTCTGAGACGCTGAATCGACTGGCGCAATCAGTTCCTCGATAGGATGTATGGGATAGTCATAAATCGCGGTGCGAATGGGAAGTATACACTCGCATTCAAAAAAACTGAACTTTTAATGAAAATGAGCTCTAATATTGCATTTTAATCGCGATTTTCGTGTTCTACGTTATTAAAATAGTGGTTCTAAACCATTTTTATAATGATCAAATTTTTGTTGAATTTTGCTCATTTTTTTGACAAAAACACTTTTGGATTTGGATTTGCGTGAAATTATAGAAAACGGTGTTTTTTGAGACGCTGAATCGACTGGCGCAATCAGTTCCTCGATAGGATGTATGGGATAGTCATAAATCGCGGTGCGAATGGGAAGTATACACTCGCATTAAAAAAAACTGAACTTTTAATGAAAATGAGCTCTAATATTGCATTTTAATCGCGATTTTCGTGTTCTACGTTATCAAAATAGTGGTTCTAAACCATTTTTATAATGATCAAATTTTTGTTGAATTTTGACAAAAATCCAAGACTATAGCCTTGCTCATTTTTTTGACAAAAACACTTTTGGATTTGGATTTGCGTGAAGTTATAAAAAACGGTGTTTTCTGAGACGCTGAATCGACTGGCGCAATCAGTTCCTCGATAGGATGTATGGGATAGTCATAAATCGCGGTGCGAATGGGAAGTATACACTCGCATTCAAAAACTGAACTTTTAATGAAAATGAGCTCTAATATTGCATTTTAATCGCGATTTTCGTGTTCTACGTTATCAAAATAGTGGTTCTAAACCATTTTTATAATGATCAAATTTTTGTTGAATTTTGACAAAAATCCAGGACTATAGCCTTGCTCATTTTTTTGACAAAAACACTTTTGGATTTGGATTTGCGTGAAATTATAGAAAACGGTGTTTTTTGAGACGCTGAATCGACTGGCGCAATCAGTTCCTCGATAGGATGTATGGGATAGTCATAAATCGCGGTGCGAATGGGAAGTATACACTCGCATTCAAAAAAACTAAACTTTTAATGAAAATGAGCTCTAATATTGCATTTTAATCGCGATTTTCGTGTTCTACGTTATCAAAATAGTGGTTCTAAACCATTTTTATAAAGATCAAATTTTTGTTGAATTTTGACAAAAATCCAAGACTATAGCCTTGCTCATTTTATTGACAAAAACACTTTTGGATTTGGATTTGCGTGAAATTATAGAAAACGGTGTTTTTTGAGACGCTGAATCGACTGGCGCAATCAGTTCCTCGATAGGATGTATGGGATAGTCATAAATCGCGGTGCGAATGGGAAGTATACACTCGCATTCAAAAAAACTGAACTTTTAATGAAAATGAGCTCTAATATTGCATTTTAATCGCGATTTTCGTGTTCTACGTTATCAAAATAGTGGTTCTAAACCATTTTTATAATGATCAAATTTTTGTTGAATTTTGACAAAAATCCAAGACTATAGCCTTGCTCATTTTTTGACAAAAACACTTTTGGATTTGGATTTGCGTGAAATTATAGAAAACGGTGTTTTTTGAGACGCTGAATCGACTGGCGCAATCAGTTCCTCGATAGGATGTATGGGATAGTCATAAATCGCGGTGCGAATGGTAAGTATACACCCGCATTCAAAAAACTGAACTTTTAATGAAAATGAGCTCTAATATTGCATTTTAATTTTGACAAAAATCCAAGACTATAGCCTTGCTCATTTTTTTGACATAAACACTTTTGGATTTGGATTTGCGTGAAGTTATAAAAAACGGTGTTTTTTGAGACGCTGAATCGACTGGCGCAATCAGTTCCTCGATAGGATGTATGGGATAGTCATAAATCGCGGTGCGAATGAGAAGTATACACTCGCATTCCAAAAAACTGAACTTTTAATGAAAATGAGCTCTAATATTGCATTTTAATGGCGATTTTCGTGTTCTACGTTATCAAAATAGTGGTTCTAAACCATTTTTATAATGATCAAATTTTTGTTGAATTTTGCTCATTTTTTTGACAAAAACACTTTTGGATTTGGATTTGCGTGAAATTATAGAAAACGGTGTTTTTTGAGACGCTGAATCGACTGGCGCAATCAGTTCCTCGATAGGATGTATGGGATAGTCATAAATCGCGGTGCGAATGGTAAGTATACACCCGCATTCAAAAAAACTGAACTTTTAATGAAAATGAGCTCTAATATTGCATTTTAATTTTGACAAAAATCCAAGACTATAGCCTTGCTCATTTTTTTGACATAAACACTTTTGGATTTGGATTTGCGTGAAGTTATAAAAAACGGTGTTTTCTGAGACGCTGAATCGACTGGCGCAATCAGTTCCTCGATAGGATGTATGGGATAGTCATAAATCGCGGTGCGAATGGGAAGTATACACTCGCATTCAGAAAAACTGAACTTTTAATGAAAATGAGCTCTAATACTGCATTTTAATCGCGATTTTCGTGTTCTACGTTATCAAAATAGTGGTTCTAAACCATTTTTATAATGATCAAATTTTTGTTGAATTTTGACAAAAATCCAAGACTATAGCCTTGCTCATTTTTTTGACAAAAACACTTTTGGATTTGGATTTGCGTGAAATTATAGAAAACGGTGTTTTTTGAGACGCTGAATCGACTGGCGCAATCAGTTCCTCGATAGGATGTATGGGATAGTCATAAATCGCGGTGCGAATGGTAAGTATACACCCGCATTCAAAAAAACTGAACTTTTAATGAAAATGAGCTCTAATATTGCATTTTAATTTTGACAAAAATCCAAGACTATAGCCTTGCTCATTTTTTTGACAAAAACACTTTTGGATTTGGATTTGCGTGAAGTTATAAAAAACGGTGTTTTCTGAGACGCTGAATCGACTGGCGCAATCAGTTCCTCGATAGGATGTATGGGATAGTCATAAATCGCGGTGCGAATGGGAAGTATACACTCGCATTCAAAAAAACTGAACTTTTAATGAAAATGAGCTCTAATATTGCATTTTAATCGCGATTTTTGTGTTCTACGTTATTAAAATAGTGGTTCTAAACCATTTTTATAATGATCAAATTTTTGTTGAATTTTGCTCATTTTTTGACAAAAACACTTTTGGATTTGGATTTGCGTGAAATTATAGAAAACGGTGTTTTTTGAGACGCTGAATCGACTGGCGCAATCAGTTCCTCGATAGGATGTATGGGATAGTCATAAATCGCGGTGCGAATGGGAAGTATACACTCGCATTCAAAAAAACTGAACTTTTAATGAAAATGAGCTCTAATATTGCATTTTAATCGCGATTTTCGTGTTCTACGTTATCAAAATAGTGGTTCTAAACCATTTTTATAATGATCAAATTTTTGTTGAATTTTGACAAAAATCCAAGACTATAGCCTTGCTCATTTTTTTGACAAAAACACTTTTGGATTTGGATTTGCGTCAAATTATAAAAAACGGTGTTTTTTGAGACGCTAAATCGACTGGCGCAATCAATTCCTCGATAGGATGTATGGGTTAGTCATAAATCGCGGTGCGAATGGGAAGTATACACTCGCATTCAAAAAAACTGAACTTTTAATGAAAATGAGCTCTAATATTGCATTTTAATCGCGATTTTCGTGTTCTACGTTATCAAAATAGTGGTTCTAAACCATTTTTATAATGATCAAATTTTTGTTGAATTTTGACAAAAATCCAAGACTATAGCCTTGCTCATTTTTTTGACAAAAACACTTTTGGATTTGGATTTGCGTGAAATTATAGAAAACGGTGTTTTGAGACGCTGAATCGACTGGCGCAATCAGTTCCTCTATAGGATGTATGGGATAGTCATAAATCGCGGTGCGAATGGGAAGTATACACTCGCATTAAAAAAAACTGAACTTTTAATGAAAATGAGCTCTAATATTGCATTTTAATCGCGATTTTCGTGTTCTACGTTATCAAAATAGTGGTTCTAAACCATTTTTATAATGATCAAATTTTTGTTAAATTTTGACAAAAATCCAAGACTATAGCCTTGCTCATTTTTTGACAAAAACACTTTTGGATTTGGATTTGCGTGAAATTATAGAAAACGGTGTTTTTTGAGACGCTGAATCGACTGGCGCAATCAGTTCCTCGATAGGATGTATGGGATAGTCATAAATCGCGGTGCGAATGGGAAGTATACACTCGCATTCAAAAAAACTGAACTTTTAATGAAAATGAGCTCTAATATTGCATTTTAATCGCGATTTTCGTGTTCTACGTTATCAAAATAGTGGTTCTAAACCATTTTTATAATGATCAAATTTTTGTTGAATTTTGACAAAAATCCAAGACTATAGCCTTGCTCATTTTTTTGACAAAAACACTTTTGGATTTGGATTTGCGTGAAGTTATAAAAAACGGTGTTTTCTGAGACGCTGAATCGACTGGCGCAATCAGTTCCTCGATAGGATGTATGGGATAGTCATAAATCGCGGTGCGAATGGTAAGTATACACCCGCATTCAAAAAAACTGAACTTTTAATGAAAATGAGCTCTAATATTGCATTTTAATCGCGATTTTCGTGTTCTACGTTATCAAAATAGTGGTTCTAAACCATTTTTATAATGATCAAATTTTTGTTGAATTTTGACAAAAATCCAAGACTATAGCCTTGCTCATTTTTTGACAAAAACACTTTTGGATTTGGATTTGCGTGAAATTATAGAAAACGGTATTTTTTGAGACGCTGAATCGACTGGCGCAATCAGTTCCTCGATAGGATGTATGGGATAGTCATAAATCGCGGTGCGAATGGTAAGTATACACCCGCATTCAAAAAAACTGAACTTTTAATGAAAATGAGCTCTAATATTGCATTTTAATCGCGATTTTCGTGTTCTACGTTATCAAAATAGTGGTTCTAAACCATTTTTATAATGATCAAATTTTTGTTGAATTTTGACAAAAATCCAAGACTATAGCCTTGCTCATTTTTTTGACAAAAACACTTTTGGATTTGGATTTGCGTGAAATTATAGAAAACGGTATTTTTTGAGACGCTGAATCGACTGGCGCAATCAGTTCCTCGATAGGATGTATGGGATAGTCATAAATCGCGGTGCGAATGGTAAGTATACACCCGCATTCAAAAAAACTGAACTTTTAATGAAAATGAGCTCTAATATTGCATTTTAATCGCGATTTTCGTGTTCTACGTTATCAAAATAGTGGTTCTAAACCATTTTTATAATGATCAAATTTTTGTTGAATTTTGACAAAAATCCAAGACTATAGCCTTGCTCATTTTTGACAAAAACACTTTTGGATTTGGATTTGCGTGAAATTATAGAAAACGGTGTTTTTTGAGACGCTGAATCGACTGGCGCAATCAGTTCCTCGATAGGATGTATGGGATAGTCATAAATCGCGGTGCGAATGGGAAGTATACACTCGCATTCAAAAAAACTGAACTTTTAATGAAAATGAGCTCTAATATTGCATTTTAATCGCGATTTTCGTGTTCTACGTTATCAAAATAGTGGTTCTAAACCATTTTTATAATGATCAAATTTTTGTTGAATTTTGACAAAAATCCAAGACTATAGCCTTGCTCATTTTTTTGACAAAAACACTTTTGGATTTGGATTTGCGTGAAGTTATAAAAAACGGTGTTTTCTGAGACGCTGAATCGACTGGCGCAATCAGTTCCTCGGTAGGATGTATGGGATAGTCATAAATCGCGGTGCGAATGGGAAGTATACACTCGCATTCAAAAAAACTGAACTTTTAATGAAAATGAGCTCTAATATTGCATTTTAATCGCGATTTTCGTGTTCTACGTTATCAAAATAGTGGTTCTAAACCATTTTTATAATAATCTAATTTTTGTTGAATTTTGACAAAAATCCAAGACTATAGCCTTGCTCATTTTTTGACAAAAACACTTTTGGATTTGGATTTGCGTGAAATTATAGAAAACGGTGTTTTTTGAGACGCTGAATCGACTGGCGCAATCAGTTCCTCGATAGGATGTATGGGATAGTCATAAATCGCGGTGCGAATGGTAAGTATACACTCGCATTCAAAAAAACTGAACTTTTAATAAAAATGAGCTCTAATATTGCATTTTAATCGCGATTTTCGTGTTCTACGTTATTAAAATAGTGGATCTAAACCATTTTTATAATGATCAAATTTTTGTTGAATTTTGACAAAAATCCAAGACTATAGCCTTGCTCATTTTTTTGACAAAAACACTTTTGGATTTGGATTTGCGTGAAATTATAGGAAACGGTGTTTTTGAGACGCTGAATCGACTGGCGCATTCAGTTCCTTCGATAGGATGTATGGGATAGTCATAAATCGCGGTGCGAATGGGACGTATCCACTCGCATGCAAAAAAACAGAAATTTTAAAGAAAATGAGCACTAATATTGCATTTTACTCGCGATTTTCGTGTTCTACGTTATCAAAATAGTGGTTCTAAACCAGTTTTATAATTATCAAATTTTTGTTGAATTTTGACAAAAATCCAAGACTATAGCCTTGCTCATTTTTTTGACAAAAATACTTTTGGATTTGGATTTGCGTAAAATTATAGAAAACGGTGTTTTTTAAGACGCTGAATCGACTGGTGCAATCTGTTCCTCGATAGGATGTATGGGATAGTCATAAATCGCGGTGCGAATGGGAAGTATACACTCGCATTCAAAAAAACTGAACTTTTAATGAAAATGAGCTCTAATATTGCATTTTAATCGCGATTTTCGAGTTTACGTTATCAAAATAGCGGTTCTAAACCATTTTTATAATGATCAAATTTTTGTTGAATTTTGACAAAAATACTTTTGGATTTGGATTTGCGTGAAATTATAGAAAACGGTGTTTTTTGAGAAGCTAAATCGACTGGCGCAATCAGTTCCTTGATAGGATATATGGGATAGTCATAAATCGCGGTGCGAATGGGAAGTATAAACTCGCATTGAAAAAAACTGAACTTTTAATGAAAATGAGCTCTAATATTGCATTTTAATCGCGATTTTCGTGTTCTACGTTATCAAAATAGTGGTTCTAAACCATTTTTATAATGATCAAATTTTTGTTGAATTTTGACAAAAATCCAAGACTATAGCCTTGCTCATTTTTTTGACAAAAATACTTTTGGATTTGGATTTGCGTGAAATTATAGAAAACGGTGTTTTTTGAGAAGCTGAATTGACTGGCGCAATCAGTTTCTCGATAGGATGTATGGGACAGTCATAAATCGCGGTGCGAATGGTAAGTATACACTCGCATTCAAAAAAACTGAACTTTTAATGAAAATGAGCTCTAATATTGCATTTTAATCGCGATTTTCGTGTTCTACGTTATCGAAATAGTGGTCCTAAACCATTTTTATATTGATCAAATTTTTGTTGAATTTTGACAAAAATCCAAGACTATAGCCTTGCTCATTTTTTTGACAAAAATACTTTTGGATTTGGATTTGCGTGAAATTATAGAAAACGGTGTTTTTTGAGATGCTAAATCGACTGGCGCAATCAGTTTCTCGATAGGATGTATGGGATAGTCATAAATCGCGGTGCGAATGGTAAGTATACACTCGCATTCAAAAAAACTGAACTTTTAATGAAAATAAGCTCTAATATTTCATTTTAATCGCGATTTTCGTGTTCTACATTATCAAAATAGTGGTTCTAAACCATTTTTATAATGATCAAATTTTTGTTGAATGTTGCGTCTCAAAAAACACCGTTTTCTATAATTTCACGCAAATCCAAATCCAAAAGTATTTTTGTCAAAAAAATGAGCAAGGCTATAGTCTTGGATTTTTGTCAAAATTCAACAAAAATTTGATCATTATAAAAATGGTTTAGAACCACTATTTTGATAACGTAGAACACGAAAATCGCCATTAAAATGCAATATTAGAGCTTATTTTTATTAAAAGTTTAGTTTTTTTGAATGCGAGTGTACACTTCCCATTCGCACCGCGATTTATGACTATCCCATACATCCTATCAAGGAACTGATTGTGCCAGTCGATTCAGCGTCTTAGAAAACACCGTTTTCTTTAATTTCACGCAAATCCCAATCCAAAAGTGTTTTTGTCAAAAAAATGAGCAAGGCTATAGTCTTGGATTTTTGTAAAAATTCAATAAAAATTTGATCATTATAAAAATGGTTTACAACAACTATTTTGATAACGTAGAACACGAAAATCGCCATTAAAATGCAATATTAGAGCTTATTTTCATTAAAAGTTCAGTTTTTTTAAATGCGGGTGTATACTTACCATTCGCACCGCGATTTATGACTATCCCATACATCCTATCGAGAAACTGATTGCGCCAGTCGATTCAGCGTCTCAAAAAACACCGTTTTCTATAATTTTACGCAAATCCCCATCCAAAAGTGTTTTTGTCAAAAAAATGAGCAAGGCTATAGTCTTGGATTTTTGTCAAAATTCAACAAAAATTTGATCATTATAAAAAAGGTTTAGAACCACAATTTTGATAACGTAGAACACGAAAATCGCCATTAAAGAGCAATATTAGAGCTTATTTTCATTAAAAGTTCAGTTTTTTTGAATGCGAGTGTATACTTCCCATTCGCACCGCGATTTATGACTATCCCATACATCCTATCAAGGAACTGATTGCGCCAGTCGATTCAGCGTCTCAAAAAACACCGTTTTCTATAATTTCACGCAAATCCCAATCCAAAAGTGTTTTTGTCAAAAAAATGAGCAAGGCTATATAGTCTTGAATTTTTTTCAAAATTCAACAAAAATTTGATCATTATAAAAATGGTTTAGAACCACTATTTTTATAAAGTAGAACACGAAAATCGCGATTAAAATGCAATATTAGAGCTTATTTTCATTAAAAGTTCAGTTTTTTTGAATGCGAGTGTATACTTCCCATTCGCACCGCGATTTATGACTATCCCATACATCCTATCAAGGAACTGATTGCGCCAGTTGATTCAGCGTCTCAAAAAACACCGTTTTCTATAATTTCACGCAAATCCCAATCCAAAAGTGTTTTTGTCAAAAAAATGAGCAAGGCTATATAGTCTTGGATTTTTGTCAAAATTCAACAAAAATTTGATCATTATAAAAATGGTTTAAAACCACTATTTTGATAACGTAGAACACGAAAATCGCGATTAAAATGCAATATTAGAGCTCATTTTCATTAAAAGTTCAGTTTTTTTGAATGCGAGTGTGTACTTACCATTCGCACCGCGATTTATGACTATCCCATACATCCTATCGAGGAACTGATTGCGCCAGTCGATTCAGCGTCTCAAAAAACACCGTTTCTTATAATTTCACGCAAATCCAAATCCAAAAGTGTTTTTGTCAAAAAAATGAGCAAGGCTATAGTCTTGGATTTTTGTCAAAATTCAACAAAAATTTGATCATTATAAAAATGGTTTATAACCACTATTTTGATAACGTAGAACACGAAAATCGCGATTAAAATGCAATATTAGAGCTCATTTTCATTAAAAGTTCAGTTTTTTTGAATGCGAGTGTGTACTTACCATTCGCACCGCGATTTATGACTATCCCATACATCCTATCGAGGAACTGATTGCGCCAGTCGATTCAGCGTTTTAAAAAACACCGTTTCTTATAATTTCACGCATATCCAAATCCAAAAGTGTTTTTGTCAAAAAAATGAGCAAGGCTATAGTCTTGGATTTTTGTCAAAATTCAACAAAAATTTGATCATTATAAAAATGGTTTAGAACCACTATTTTGATAACGTAGAACACGAAAATCGCGATTAAAATGCAATATTAGAGCTCATTTTCATTAAAAGTTCAGTTTTTTTGAATGCGAGTGTGTACTTACCATTCGCACTGCGATTTATGACTATCCCATACATCCTATCGAGGAACTGATTGCGCCAGTCGATTCAGCGTCTCAAAAAACACCGTTTCCCATAATTTCACGCAAATCCAAATCCAAAAGTGTTTTTGTCAAAAAAATGAGCAAGGCTATAGTCTTGGATTTTTGTCAAAATTCAACAAAAATTTGATCATTATAAAAATGGTTTAGAACCACTATTTTGATAACGTAGAACACGAAAATCGCGATTAAAATGCAATATTAGAGCTCATTTTCATTAAAAGTTCAGTTTTTTTGAATGCGAGTGTATACTTTCCATTCGCACCGCGATTTATGACTATCCCATACATCCTATCGAGGAACTGATTGCGCCAGTCGATTCAGCGTCTCAAAAAACACCGTTCTCTATAATTTCACGCAAATCCAAATCCAAAAGTGTTTTTGTCAAAAAAATGAGCAAGGCTATAGTCCTGGATTTTTGTCAAAATTCAACAAAAATTTGATCATTATAAAAATGGTTTAGAACCACTATTTTGATAACGTAGAACACGAAAATCGCGATTAAAATGCAATATTAGAGCTCATTTTTATTAAAAGTTCAGTTTTTTTGAATGCGAGTGTATACTTCCCATTCGCACCGCGATTTATGACTATCCCATACATCCTATCGAGGAACTGATTGCGCCAGTCGATTCAGCGTCTCAGAAAACACCGTTTTTTATAACTTCACGCAAATCCAAATCCAAAAGTGTTTTTGTCAAAAAAATGAGCAAGGCTATAGTCTTGGATTTTTGTCAAAATTCAACAAAAATTTGATCATTATAAAAATGGTTTAGAACCACTATTTTGATAACGTAGAACACGAAAATCGCGATTAAAATGCAATATTAGAGCTCATTTTCATTAAAAGTTCAGTTTTTTTGAATGCGGGTGTATACTTACCATTCGCACCGTGATTTATGACTATCCCATACATCCTATCGAGGAACTGATTGCGCCAGTCGATTCAGCGTTTTAAAAAACACCGTTTTCTATAATTTCATGCAAATCCAAATCCAAAAGTGTTTTTGTCAAAAAAATGAGCAAGGCTATAGTCTTGGATTTTTGTCAAAATTCAACAAAAATTTGATCATTATAAAAATGGTTTAGAACCACTATTTTGATAACGTAGAACACGAAAATCGCGATTAAAATGCAATATTAGAGCTCATTTTCATTAAAAGTTCAGTTTTTTTGAATGCGAGTGTGTACTTACCATTCGCACCGTGATTTATGACTATCCCATACATCCTATCGAGGAACTGATTGCGCCAGTCGATTCAGCGTCTCAAAAAACACCGTTTCCTATAATTTCACGCAAATCCAAATCCAAAAGTGTTTTTGTCAAAAAAATGAGCAAGGCTATAGTCTTGGATTTTTGTCAAAATTCAACAAAAATTTGATCATTATAAAAATGGTTTAGAACCACTATTTTGATAACGTAGAACACGAAAATCGCGATTAAAATGCAATATTAGAGCTCATTTTCATTAAAAGTTCAGTTTTTTTGAATGCGAGTGTGTACTTACCATTCGCACGGCGATTTATGACTATCCCATACATCCTATCGAGGAACTGATTGCGCCAATCGATTCAGCGTCTCAAAAAACACCGTTTCCTATAATTTCACGCAAATCCAAATCCAAAAGTGTTTTTGTCAAAAAAATGAGCAAGGCTATAGTCTTGGATTTTTGTCAAAATTCAACAAAAATTTGATCATTATAAAAATGGTTTAGAACCACTATTTTGATAACGTAGAACACGAAAATCGCGATTAAAATGCAATATTAGAGCTCATTTTCATTAAAAGTTCAGTTTTTTTGAATGCGAGTGTGTACTTACCATTCGCACCGTGATTTATGACTATCCCATACATCCTATCGAGGAACTGATTGCGCCAGTCGATTCAGCGTCTCAAAAAACACCGTTTCCTATAATTTCACGCAAATCCAAATCCAAAAGTGTTTTTGTCAAAAAATGAGCAAGGCTATAGTCTTGGATTTTTGTCAAAATTCAACAAAAATTTGATCATTATAAAAATGGTTTAGAACCACTATTTTGATAACGTAGAACACGAAAATCGCGATTAAAATGCAATATTAGAGCTCATTTTCATTAAAAGTTCAGTTTTTTGAATGCGAGTGTGTACTTACCATTCGCACGGCGATTTATGACTATCCCATACATCCTATCGAGGAACTGATTGCGCCAATCGATTCAGCGTCTCAAAAAACACCGTTTCCTATAATTTCACGCAAATCCAAATCCAAAAGTGTTTTTGTCAAAAAATGAGCAAGGCTATAGTCTTGGATTTTTGTCAAAATTCAACAAAAATTTGATCATTATAAAAATGGTTTAGAACCACTATTTTGATAACGTAGAACACGAAAATCGCGATTAAAATGCAATATTAGAGCTCATTTTCATTAAAAGTTCAGTTTTTTTGAATGCGAGTGTATACTTCCCATTCGCACCGCGATTTATGACTATCCCATACATCCTATCGAGGAACTGATTGCGCCAGTCGATTCAGCGTCTCAAAAAACACCGTTTTCTATAATTTCACGCAAATCCAAATCCAAAAGTGTTTTTGTCAAAAAAATGAGCAAGGCTATAGTCTTGGATTTTTGTCAAAATTCAACAAAAATTTGATCATTATAAAAATGGTTTAGAACCACTATTTTGATAACGTAGAACACGAAAATCGCGATTAAAATGCAATATTAGAGCTCATTTTCATTAAAAGTTCAGTTTTTTTGAATGCGAGTGTATACTTCCCATTCGCACCGCGATTTATGACTATCCCATACATCCTATCGAGGAACTGATTGCGCCAGTCGATTCAGCGTCTCAAAAAACACCGTTTTCTATAATTTCACGCAAATCCAAATCCAAAAGTGTTTTTGTCAAAAAAATGAGCAAGGCTATAGTCTTGGATTTTTGTCAAAATTCAACAAAAATTTGATCATTATAAAAATGGTTTAGAACCACTATTTTGATAACGTAGAACACGAAAATCGCGATTAAAATGCAATATTAAAGCTCATTTTCATTAAAAGTTCAGTTTTTTTGAATGCGAGTGTATACTTCCCATTCGCACCGCGATTTATGACTAACCCATACATCCTATCGAGGAATTTATTGCGCCAGTCGATTTAGCGTCTCAAAAAACACCGTTTTTTATAATTTCACGCAAATCCAAATCCAAAAGTGTTTTTGTCAAAAAAATGAGCAAGGCTGTAGTCTTGGATTTTTGTCAAAATTCAACAGAAATTTGATCATTATAAAAATGGTTTAGAACCACTATTTTGATAACGTAGAACACGAAAATCGCGATTAAAATGCAATATTAGAGCTCATTTTCATTAAAAGTTCAGTTTTTTTCAATGCGAGTTTATACTTCCCATTCGCACCGCGATTTATGACTATCCCATACATCCTATCGAGGAACTGATTGCGCCAGTCGATTCAGCGTCTTAAAAAACACCGTTTTCTATAATTTTACGCAAATCCAAATCCAAAAGTATTTTTGACAAAAAAATGAGCAAGGCTATAGTCTTGGATTTTTGTCAAAATTCAACAAAAATTTGATAATTATAAAACTGGTTTAGAACCACTATTTTGATAACGTAGAACACGAAAATCGCGATTAAAATGCAATATTAGTGCTCATTTTCATTAAAAGTTCAGTTTTTTTGAATGCGAGTGTATACTTCCCATTCGCACCGCGATTTATGACTATTCCATACATCCTATCGAGGAACTGATTGCGCCAGTCGATTCAGCGTCTCAAAAAAACACCGTTTTCTATAATTTCACGCAAATCCAAATCCAAAAGTGTTTTTGTCAAAAAAATGAGCAAGGCTATAGTCTTGGATTTTTGTCAAAATTCAACAGAAATTTGATCATTATAAAAATGGTTTAGAACCACTATTTTGATAACGTAGAACACAAAAATCGCGATTAAAATGCAATATTAGAGCTCATTTTCATTAAAAGTTCAGTTTTTTTGAATGCGAGTGTATACTTCCCATTCGCGCCGCGATTTATGACTATCCCATACATCCTATCGAGGAACTGATTGCGCCAGTCGATTCAGCGTCTCAAAAAACACCGTTTCCTATAATTTCACGCAAATCCAAATCCAAAAGTGTTTTTGTCAAAATTCAACAAAAATTTGATCATTATAAAAATGGTTTAGAACCACTATTTTGATAACGTAAAACACGAAAATCGCGATTAAAATGCAATATTAGAGCTCATTTTCATTAAAAGTTCAGTTTTTTTGAATGCGGGTGTATACTTACCATTCGCACCGCGATTTATGACTATCCCATACATCCTATCGAGGAACTGATTGCGCCAGTCGATTCAGCGTCTCAAAAAACACCGTTTTCTATAATTTCTCGCAAATCCAAATCCAAAAGTGTTTTTGTCAAAAAAATGAGCAAAATTCAACAAAAATTTGATCATTATAAAAATGGTTTAGAACCACTATTTTGATAACGTAGAACACAAAAATCGCGATTAAAATGCAATATTAGAGCTCATTTTCATTAAAAGTTCAGTTTTTTTGAATGCGAGTGTATACTTCCCATTCGCACCGCGATTTATGACTATCCCATACATCCTATCGAGGAACTGATTGCGCCAGTCGATTCAGCGTCTCAAAAAACACCGTTTCCTATAATTTCACGCAAATCCAAATCCAAAAGTGTTTTTGTCAAAATTCAACAAAAATTTGATCATTATAAAAATGGTTTAGAACCACTATTTTGATAACGTAAAACACGAAAATCGCGATTAAAATGCAATATTAGAGCTCATTTTCATTAAAAGTTCAGTTTTTTGAATGCGGGTGTATACTTTCCATTCGCACCGCGATTTATGACTATCCCATACATCCTATCGAAGAACTGATTGCGCCAGTCGATTCAGCGTCTCAAAAACACCGTTTTCTATAATTTCACGCAAATCCAAATCCAAAAGTGTTTTTGTCAAAAAAATGATCAAGGCTATAGTCTTGGATTTTTGTCAAAATTCAACAGAAATTTGATCATTATAAAAATGGTTTAGAACCACTATTTTGATAACGTAGAACACAAAAATCGCGATTAAAATGCAATATTAGAGCTCATTTTCATTAAAAGTTCAGTTTTTTTGAATGCGAGTGTATACTTCCCATTCGCACCGCGATTTATGACTATCCCATACATCCTATCGAGGAACTGATTGCGCCAGTCGATTCAGCGTCTCAAAAAACACCGTTTCCTATAATTTCACGCAAATCCAAATCCAAAAGTGTTTTTGTCAAAATTCAACAAAAATTTGATCATTATAAAAATGGTTTAGAACCACTATTTTGATAACGTAAAACACGAAAATCGCGATTAAAATGCAATATTAGAGCTCATTTTCATTAAAAGTTCAGTTTTTTTGAATGCGGGTGTATACTTACCATTCGCACCGCGATTTATGACTATCCCATACATCCTATCGAGGAACTGATTGCGCCAGTCGATTCAGCGTCTCAAAAAACACCGTTTTCTATAATTTCACGCAAATCCAAATCCAAAAGTGTTTTTGTCAAAAAAATGAGCAAGGCTATAGTCTTGGATTTTTGTCAAAATTCAACAGAAATTTGATCATTATAAAAATGGTTTAGAACCACTATTTTGATAACGTAAAACACGAAAATCGCGATTAAAATGCAATATTAGAGCTCATTTTCATTAAAAGTTCAGTTTTTTTGAATGCGGGTGTATACTTACCATTCGCACCGCGATTTATGACTATTCCATACATCCTATCGAGGAACTGATTGCGCCAGTCGATTCAGCGTCTCAAAAAACACCGTTTTCTATAATTTCACGCAAATCCAAATCCAAAAGTGTTTTTGTCAAAAAAATGAGCAAGGCTATAGTCTTGGATTTTTGTCAAAATTCAACAGAAATTTGATCATTATAAAAATGGTTTAGAACCACTATTTTGATAACGTAGAACACAAAAATCGCGATTAAAATGCAATATTAGAGCTCATTTTCATTAAAAGTTCAGTTTTTTTGAATGCGAGTGTATACTTCCCATTCGCACCGCGATTTATGACTATCCCATACATCCTATCGAGGAACTGATTGCGCCAGTCGATTCAGCGTCTCAAAAAACACCGTTTCCTATAATTTCACGCAAATCCAAATCCAAAAGTGTTTTTGTCAAAATTCAACAAAAATTTGATCATTATAAAAATGGTTTAGAACCACTATTTTGATAACGTAAAACACGAAAATCGCGATTAAAATGCAATATTAGAGCTCATTTTCATTAAAAGTTCAGTTTTTTTGAATGCGGGTGTATACTTACCATTCGCACCGCGATTTATGACTATCCCATACATCCTATCGAGGAACTGATTGCGCCAGTCGATTCAGCGTCTCAAAAAACACCGTTTTCTATAATTTCTCTCAAATCCAAATCCAAAAGTGTTTTTGTCAAAAAAATGAGCAAGGCTATAGTCTTGGATTTTTGTCAAAATTCAACAAAAATTTGATCATTATAAAAATGGTTTAGAACCACTATTTTGATAACGTAAAACACGAAAATCGCGATTAAAATGCAATATTAGAGCTCATTTTCATTAAAAGTTCAGTTTTTTTGAATGCGAGTGTATACTTCCCATTCGCACCGCGATTTATGACTATCCCATACATCCTATCGAGGAACTGATTGCGCCAGTCGATTCAGCGTCTCAAAAAACACCGTTTCCTATAATTTCACGCAAATCCAAATCCAAAAGTGTTTTTGTCAAAATTCAACAAAAATTTGATCATTATAAAAATGGTTTAGAACCACTATTTTGATAACGTAGAACACGAAAATCGCGATTAAAATGCAATATTAGAGCTCATTTTCATTAAAAGTTCAGTTTTTTTCAATGCGAGTTTATACTTCCCATTCGCACCGCGATTTATGACTATCCCATACATCCTATCGAGGAACTGATTGCGCCAGTCGATTCAGCTTCTCAAAAAACACCGTTTTCTATAATTTCACGCAAATCCAAATCCAAAAGTATTTTTGTCAAAATTCAACAAAAATTTGATCATTATAAAAATGGTTTAGAACCACTATTTTAATAACGTAAAACACGAAAATCGCGATTAAAATGCAATATTAGAGCTCATTTTCATTAAAAGTTTAGTTTTTTTGAATGCGAGTGTATACTTCCCATTCGCACCGCGATTTATGACTATCCCATACATCCTATCGAGGAACTGATTGCGCCAGTCGATTCAGCGTCTTAAAAAACACCGTTTTCTATAATTTTACGCAAATCCAAATCCAAAAGTATTTTTGTCAAAAAAATGAGCAAGGCTATAGTCTTGGATTTTTGTCAAAATTCAACAAACATTTGATAATTATAAAACTGGTTTAGAACCACTATTTTGATAACGTAGAACACGAAAATCGCGATTAAAATGCAATATTAGTGCTCATTTTCATTAAAAGTTCAGTTTTTTTGAATGCGAGTGTATACTTCCCATTCGCACCGCGATTTATGACTATTCCATACATCCTATCGAGGAACTGATTGCGCCAGTCGATTCAGCGTCTCAAAAAACACCGTTTCCTATAATTTCACGCAAATCCAAATCCAAAAGTGTTTTTGTCAAAATTCAACAAAAATTTGATCATTATAAAAATGGTTTAGAACCACTATTTTGATAACGTAGAACACGAAAATCGCTATTAAAATGCAATATTAGAGCTCATTTTCATTAAAAGTTCAGTTTTTTTGAATGCGAGTGTATACTTCCCATTCGCACCGCGATTTATGACTATCCCATACATCCTATCGAGGAACTGATTGCGCCAGTCGATTCAGCGTCTCAAAAAACACCGTTTCCTATAATTTCACGCAAATCCAAATCCAAAAGTGTTTTTGTCAAAAAAATGAGCAAGGCTATAGTCTTGGATTTTTGTCAAAATTCAACAAAAATTTGATCATTATAAAAATGGTTTAGAACCACTATTTTGATAACGTAGAACACGAAAATCGCGATTAAAATGCAATATTAGAGCTCATTTTCATTAAAAGTTCAGTTTTTTTGAATGCGAGTGTATACTTCCCATTCGCACCGCGATTTATGACTATCCCATACATCCTATCGAGGAACTGATTGCGCCAGTCGATTCAGCGTCTCAGAAAACACCGTTTTTTATAACTTCACGCAAATCCAAATCCAAAAGTGTTTTTGTCAAAAAAATGAGCAAGGCTATAGTCTTGGATTTTTGTCAAAATTCAACAAAAATTTGATCATTATAAAAATGGTTTAGAACCACTATTTTGATAACGTAGAACACGAAAATCGCGATTAAAATGCAATATTAGAGCTCATTTTCATTAAAAGTTCAGTTTTTGAATGCGGGTGTATACTTACCATTCGCACCGCGATTTATGACTATCCCATACATCCTATCGAGGAACTGATTGCGCCAGTCGATTCAGCGTCTCAAAAACACCGTTTTCTATAATTTCTCGCAAATCCAAATCCAAAAGTGTTTTTGTCAAAAAAATGAGCAAGGCTATAGTCTTGGATTTTTGTCAAAATTCAACAAAAATTTGATCATTATAAAAATGGTTTAGAACCACTATTTTGATAACGTAGAACACGAAAATCGCGATTAAAATGCAATATTAGAGCTCATTTTCATTAAAAGTTCAGTTTTTTTGAATGCGAGTGTATACTTCCCATTCGCACCGCGATTTATGACTATCCCATACATCCTATCGAGGAACTGATTGCGCCAGTCGATTCAGCGTCTCAAAAAACACCGTTTTCTATAATTTCACGCAAATCCAAATCCAAAAGTGTTTTTGTCAAAAAATGAGCAAGGCTATAGTCTTGGATTTTTGTCAAAATTCAACAAAAATTTGATCATTATAAAAATGGTTTAGAACCTATATTTTGATAACGTAGAACACGAAAATCGCGATTAAAATGCAATATTAGAGCTCATTTTCATTTAAAGTTCAGTTTTATTGAATGCGAGTGTATACTTCCCATTCGCACCGCGATTTATGACTATCCCATACATCCTATCGAGGAACTGATTGCGCCAGTCGATTCAGCGTCTCAGAAAACACCGTTTTTTATAATTTCACGCAAATCCAAATCCAAAAGTGTTTTTGTCAAAAAAATAAGCAAGGCTATAGTCTTGGATTTTTGTCAAAATTCAACAAAAATTTGATCATTATAAAAATGGTTTAGAACCACTATTTTGATAACGTAGAACACGAAAATCGCTATTAAAATGCAATATTAGAGCTCATTTTCATTAAAAGTTCAGTTTTTTGAATGCGAGTGTATACTTCCCATTCGCACCGCGATTTATGACTATCCCATACATCCTATCGAGGAACTGATTGCGCCAGTCGATTCAGCGTCTCAAAAAACACCGTTTTCTATACTTTCACGCAAATCCAAATCCAAAAGTGTTTTTGTCAAAAAAATAAGCAAGGCTATAGTCTTGGATTTTTGTCAAAATTCAACAAAAATTTGATCATTATAAAAATGGTTTAGAACCACTATTTTGATAACGTAGAACACGAAAATCGCTATTAAAATGCAATATTAGAGCTCATTTTCATTAAAAGTTCAGTTTTTTTGAATGCGGGTGTATACTTACCATTCGCACCGCGATTTATGACTATCCCATACATCCTATCGAGGAACTGATTGCGCCAGTCGATTCAGCGTCTCAAAAAACACTGTTTTCTATAATTTCTCGCAAATCCAAATCCAAAAGTGTTTTTGTCAAAAAAATGAGCAAGGCTATAGTCTTGGATTTTTGTCAAAATTCAACAAAAATTTGATCATTATAAAAATGGTTTAGAACCACTATTTTGATAACGTAGAACACGAAAATCGCGATTAAAATGCAATATTAGAGCTCATTTTCATTAAAAGTTCAGTTTTTTTGAATGCGAGTGTATACTTCCCATTCGCACCGCGATTTATGACTATCCCATACATCCTATCGAGGAACTGATTGCGCCAGTCGATTCAGCGTCTCAAAAAACACCGTTTTCTATAATTTCACGCAAATCCAAATCCAAAAGTGTTTTTGTCAAAAAAATGAGCAAGGCTATAGTCTTGGATTTTTGTCAAAATTCAACAAAAATTTGATCATTATAAAAATGGTTTAGAACCTATATTTTGATAACGTAGAACACGAAAATCGCGATTAAAATGCAATATTAGAGCTCATTTTCATTTAAAGTTCAGTTTTATTGAATGCGAGTGTATACTTCCCATTCGCACCGCGATTTATGACTATCCCATACATCCTATCGAGGAACTGATTGCGCCAGTCGATTCAGCGTCTCAGAAAACACCGTTTTTTATAATTTCACGCAAATCCAAATCCAAAAGTGTTTTTGTCAAAAAAATAAGCAAGGCTATAGTCTTGGATTTTTGTCAAAATTCAACAAAAATTTGATCATTATAAAAATGGTTTAGAACCACTATTTTGATAACGTAGAACACGAAAATCGCTATTAAAATGCAATATTAGAGCTCATTTTCATTAAAAGTTCAGTTTTTTTGAATGCGAGTGTATACTTCCCATTCGCACCGCGATTTATGACTATCCCATACATCCTATCGAGGAACTGATTGCGCCAGTCGATTCAGCGTCTCAAAAAACACCGTTTTCTATAATTTCACGCAAATCCAAATCCAAAAGTGTTTTTGTCAAAAAAATGAGCAAGGCTATAGTCTTGGATTTTTGTCAAAATTCAACAAAAATTTGATCATTATAAAAATGGTTTAGAACCACTATTTTGATAACGTAAAACACGAAAATCGCGATTAAAATGCAATATTAGAGCTCATTTTCATTAAAAGTTCAGTTTTTTTGAATGCGAGTGTATACTTCCCATTCGCACCGCGATTTATGACTATCCCATACATCCTATCGAGGAACTGATTGCGCCAGTCGATTCAGCGTCTCAAAAAACACCGTTTTTTATAATTTCACGCAAATCCAAATCCAAAAGTGTTTTTGTCAAAAAATGAGCAAGGCTATAGTCTTGGATTTTTGTCAAAATTCAACAAAAATTTGATCATTATAAAAATGGTTTAGAACCACTATTTTGATAACGTAGAACACGAAAATCGCGATTAAAATGCAATATTAGAGCTCATTTTCATTAAAAGTTCAGTTTTTTTTAATGCGAGTGTATACTTCCCATTCGCACCGCGATTTATGACTATCCCATACATCCTATCGAGGAACTGATTGCGCCAGTCGATTCAGCGTCTCAAAAAACACCGTTTTCTATAATTTCACGCAAATCCAAATCCAAATCCAAAAGTGTTTTTGTCAAAAAAATGAGCAAGGCTATAGTCTTGGATTTTTGTCAAAATTCAACAAAAATTTGATCATTATAAAAATGGTTTAGAACCACTATTTTGATAACGTAGAACACGAAAATCGCGATTAAAATGCAATATTAGAGATCATTTTCATTAAAAGTTCAGTTTTTGTGAATGCGAGTGTATACTTCCCATTCGCACCCCGATTTATGACTATCCCATACATCCTATCGAGGAACTGATTGCGCCAGTCGATTCAGCGTCTCAAAAAACACCGTTTTCTATAATTTCACGCAAATCCAAATCCAAAAGTGTTTTTGTCAAAAAAATGAGCAAGGCTATAGTCTTGGATTTTTGTCAAAATTCAACAAAAATTTGATCATTATAAAAATGGTTTAGAACCACTATTTTGATAACGTAGAACACGAAAATCGCGATTAGAATGCAATATTAGAGCTCATTTTCATTAAAAGTTCAGTTTTTTTGAATGCGAGTGTATACTTCCCATTCGCACCGCGATTTATGACTATCCCATACATCCTATCGAGGAACTGATTGCGCCAGTCGATTCAGCGTCTCAAAAAACACCGTTTTTTATAATTTCACGCAAATCCAAATCCAAAAGTGTTTTTGTCAAAAAAATGAGCAAGGCTATAGTCTTGGATTTTTGTCAAAATTCAACAAAAATTTGATCATTATAAAAATGGTTTAGAACCACTATTTTGATAACGTAGAACACGAAAATCGCGATTAAAATGCAATATTAGAGCTCATTTTCATTAAAAGTTCAGTTTTTTTGAATGCGAGTGTATACTTCCCATTCGCACCGCGATTTATGACTATCCCATACATCCTATCGAGGAACTGATTGCGCCAGTCGATTCAGCGTCTCAAAAAACACCGTTTTCTATAATTTCACGCAAATCCAAATCCAAAAGTGTTTTTGTCAAAAAAATGAGCAAGGCTATAGTCTTGGATTTTTGTCAAAATTCAACAAAAATTTGATCTTTATAAAAATGGTTTAGAACCACTATTTTGATAACGTAGAACACGAAAATCGCGATTAAAATGCAATATTAGAGCTCATTTTCATTAAAAGTTTAGTTTTTTTGAATGCGGGTGTATACTTACCATTCGCACCGCGATTTATGACTATCCCATACATCCTATCGAGGAACTGATTGCGCCAGTCGATTCAGCGTCTCAGAAAACACCGTTTTTTATAACTTCACGCAAATCCAAATCCAAAAGTGTTTTTGTCAAAAAAATGAGCAAGGCTATAGTCTTGGATTTTTGTCAAAATTCAACAAAAATTTGATCATTATAAAAATGGTTTAGAACCACTATTTTGATAACGTAGAACACGAAAATCGCGATTAAAATGCAATATTAGAGCTCATTTTCATTAAAAGTTCAGTTTTTTTGAATGCGGGTGTATACTTACCATTCGCACCGCGATTTATGACTATCCCATACATCCTATCGAGGAACTGATTGCGCCAGTCGATTCAGCGTCTCAAAAAACACCGTTTTCTATAATTTCTCGCAAATCCAAATCCAAAAGTGTTTTTGTCAAAAAAATGAGCAAGGCTATAGTCTTGGATTTTTGTCAAAATTCAACAAAAATTTGATCATTATAAAAATGGTTTAGAACCACTATTTTGATAACGTAGAACACGAAAATCGCGATTAAAATGCAATATTAGAGCTCATTTTCATTAAAAGTTCAGTTTTTTTGAATGCGAGTGTATACTTCCCATTCGCACCGCGATTTATGACTATCCCATACATCCTATCGAGGAACTGATTGCGCCAGTCGATTCAGCGTCTCAAAAACACCGTTTTCTATAATTTCACGCAAATCCAAATCCAAACGTGTTTTTGTGTATTTAATGTGCAAGTCTATAGTCTTGGATTTTTGTCAAAATTCAACAAAAATTTGATCATTATAAAAATGGTTTAGAACCTATATTTTGATAACGTAGAACACGAAAATCGCGATTAAAATGCAATATTAGAGCTCATTTTCATTTAAAGTTCAGTTTTATTGAATGCGAGTGTATACTTCCCATTCGCACCGCGATTTATGACTATCCCATACATCCTATCGAGGAACTGATTGCGCCAGTCGATTCAGCGTCTCAGAAAACACCGTTTTTTATAATTTCACGCAAATCCAAATCCAAAAGTGTTTTTGTCAAAAAAATAAGCAAGGCTATAGTCTTGGATTTTTGTCAAAATTCAACAAAAATTTGATCATTATAAAAATGGTTTAGAACCACTATTTTGATAACGTAGAACACGAAAATCGCTATTAAAATGCAATATTAGAGCTCATTTTCATTAAAAGTTCAGTTTTTTTGAATGCGAGTGTATACTTCCCATTCGCACCGCGATTTATGACTATCCCATACATCCTATCGAGGAACTGATTGCGCCAGTCGATTCAGCGTCTCAAAAAACACCGTTTTCTATACTTTCACGCAAATCCAAATCCAAAAGTGTTTTTGTCAAAAAAATAAGCAAGGCTATAGTCTTGGATTTTTGTCAAAATTCAACAAAAATTTGATCATTATAAAAATGGTTTAGAACCACTATTTTGATAACGTAGAACACGAAAATCGCTATTAAAATGCAATATTAGAGCTCATTTTCATTAAAAGTTCAGTTTTTTTGAATGCGGGTGTATACTTACCATTCGCACCGCGATTTATGACTATCCCATACATCCTATCGAGGAACTGATTGCGCCAGTCGATTCAGCGTCTCAAAAAACACTGTTTTCTATAATTTCTCGCAAATCCAAATCCAAAAGTGTTTTTGTCAAAAAAATGAGCAAGGCTATAGTCTTGGATTTTTGTCAAAATTCAACAAAAATTTGATCATTATAAAAATGGTTTAGAACCACTATTTTGATAACGTAGAACACGAAAATCGCGATTAAAATGCAATATTAGAGCTCATTTTCATTAAAAGTTCAGTTTTTTTGAATGCGAGTGTATACTTCCCATTCGCACCGCGATTTATGACTATCCCATACATCCTATCGAGGAACTGATTGCGCCAGTCGATTCAGCGTCTCAAAAACACCGTTTTCTATAATTTCACGCAAATCCAAATCCAAAAGTGTTTTTGTCAAAAAAATGAGCAAGGCTATAGTCTTGGATTTTTGTCAAAATTCAACAAAAATTTGATCATTATAAAAATGGTTTAGAACCTATATTTTGATAACGTAGAACACGAAAATCGCGATTAAAATGCAATATTAGAGCTCATTTTCATTTAAAGTTCAGTTTTATTGAATGCGAGTGTATACTTCCCATTCGCACCGCGATTTATGACTATCCCATACATCCTATCGAGGAACTGATTGCGCCAGTCGATTCAGCGTCTCAGAAAACACCGTTTTTTATAATTTCACGCAAATCCAAATCCAAAAGTGTTTTTGTCAAAAAAATAAGCAAGGCTATAGTCTTGGATTTTTGTCAAAATTCAACAAAAATTTGATCATTATAAAAAAGGTTTAGAACCACTATTTTGATAACGTAGAACACGAAAATCGCTATTAAAATGCAATATTAGAGCTCATTTTCATTAAAAGTTCAGTTTTTTGAATGCGAGTGTATACTTCCCATTCGCACCGCGATTTATGACTATCCCATACATCCTATCGAGGAACTGATTGCGCCAGTCGATTCAGCGTCTCAAAAAACACCGTTTTCTATAATTTCACGCAAATCCAAATCCAAAAGTGTTTTTGTCAAAAAAATGAGCAAGGCTATAGTCTTGGATTTTTGTCAAAATTCAACAAAAATTTGATCATTATAAAAATGGTTTAGAACCACTATTTTGATAACGTAAAACACGAAAATCGCGATTAAAATGCAATATTAGAGCTCATTTTCATTAAAAGTTCAGTTTTTTTGAATGCGAGTGTATACTTCCCATTCGCACCGCGATTTATGACTATCCCATACATCCTATCGAGGAACTGATTGCGCCAGTCGATTCAGCGTCTCAAAAAACACCGTTTTTTATAATTTCACGCAAATCCAAATCCAAAAGTGTTTTTGTCAAAAAAATGAGCAAGGCTATAGTCTTGGATTTTTGTCAAAATTCAACAAAAATTTGATCATTATAAAAATGGTTTAGAACCACTATTTTGATAACGTAGAACACGAAAATCGCGATTAAAATGCAATATTAGAGCTCATTTTCATTAAAAGTTCAGTTTTTTTGAATGCGAGTGTATACTTCCCATTCGCACCGCGATTTATGACTATCCCATACATCCTATCGAGGAACTGATTGCGCCAGTCGATTCAGCGTCTTAAAAAACACCGTTTTCTATAATTTCACGCAAATCCAAATCCAAATCCAAAAGTGTTTTTGTCAAAAAAATGAGCAAGGCTATAGTCTTGGATTTTTGTCAAAATTCAACAAAAATTTGATCATTATAAAAATGGTTTAGAACCACTATTTTGATAACGTAGAACACGAAAATCGCGATTAAAATGCAATATTAGAGATCATTTTCATTAAAAGTTCAGTTTTTGTGAATGCGAGTGTATACTTCCCATTCGCACCCCGATTTATGACTATCCCATACATCCTATCGAGGAACTGATTGCGCCAGTCGATTCAGCGTCTCAAAAAACACCGTTTTCTATAATTTCACGCAAATCCAAATCCAAAAGTGTTTTTGTCAAAAAAATGAGCAAGGCTATAGTCTTGGATTTTTGTCAAAATTCAACAAAAATTTGATCATTATAAAAATGGTTTAGAACCACTATTTTGATAACGTAGAACACGAAAATCGCGATTAGAATGCAATATTAGAGCTCATTTTCATTAAAAGTTCAGTTTTTGAATGCGAGTGTATACTTCCCATTCGCACCGCGATTTATGACTATCCCATACATCCTATCGAGGAACTGATTGCGCCAGTCGATTCAGCGTCTCAAAAACACCGTTTTTTATAATTTCACGCAAATCCAAATCCAAAAGTGTTTTTGTCAAAAAAATGAGCAAGGCTATAGTCTTGGATTTTTGTCAAAATTCAACAAAAATTTGATCATTATAAAAATGGTTTAGAACCACTATTTTGATAACGTAGAACACGAAAATCGCGATTAAAATGCAATATTAGAGCTCATTTTCATTAAAAGTTCAGTTTTTTGAATGCGAGTGTATACTTCCCATTCGCACCGCGATTTATGACTATCCCATACATCCTATCGAGGAACTGATTGCGCCAGTCGATTCAGCGTCTCAAAAAACACCGTTTTCTATAATTTCACGCAAATCCAAATCCAAAAGTGTTTTTGTCAAAAAAATGAGCAAGGCTATAGTCTTGGATTTTTGTCAAAATTCAACAAAAATTTGATCTTTATAAAAATGGTTTAGAACCACTATTTTGATAACGTAGAACACGAAAATCGCGATTAAAATGCAATATTAGAGCTCATTTTCATTAAAAGTTTAGTTTTTTTGAATGCGAGTGTATACTTCCCATTCGCACCGCGATTTATGACTATCCCATACATCCTATCAAGGAACTGATTGCACCAGTCGATTCAGCGTCTCAAAAAACACCGTTTTCTATAATTTCACGCAAATCCAAATCCAAAAGTGTTTTTGTCAAAAAAATGAGCAAGGCTATAGTCTTGGATTTTTGTCAAAATTCAACAAAAATTTGATCATTATAAAAATGGTTTAGAACCACTATTTTGATAACGTAGAACACGAAAATCGCGATTAAAATGCAATATTAGAGCTCATTTTCATTAAAAGTTCAGTTTTTTTGAATGCGAGTGTATACTTCCCATTCGCACCGCGATTTATGACTATCCCATACATCCTATCGAGGAACTGATTGCGCCAGTCGATTCAGCGTTTTAAAAAACACCGTTTTCTATAATTTCACGCAAATCCAAATCCAAAAGTGTTTTTGTCAAAAAAATGAGCAAGGCTATAGTCTTGGATTTTTGTCAAAATTCAACAAAAATTTGATCATTATAAAAATGGTTTAGAACCACTATTTTGATAACGTAGAACACAAAAATCGCGATTAAAATGCAATATTAGAGCTCATTTTCATTAAAAGTTCAGTTTTTTTGAATGTGAGTGTATACTTCCCATTCGCACCGCGATTTATGACTATCCCATACATCCTATCGAGGAACTGATTGCGCCAGTCGATTCAGCGTCTCAAAAAACACCGTTTTTTATAATTTCACGCAAATCCAAATCCAAAAGTGTTTTTGTCAAAAAAATGAGCAAGGCTATAGTCTTGGATTTTTGTCAAAATTCAACAAAAATTTGATCATTATAAAAATGGTTTAGAACCACTATTTTGATAACGTAGAACACGAAAATCGCGATTAAAATGCAATATTAGAGCTCATTTTCATTAAAAGTTCAGTTTTTTTGAATGCGAGTGTATACTTACCATTCGCACCGCGATTTATGACTATCCCATACATCCTATCGAGGAACTGATTGCGCCAGTCGATTCAGCGTCTCAAAAAACACCGTTTTCTATAATTTCACGCAAATCCAAATCCAAAAGTGTTTTTGTCAAAAAAATGAGCAAGGCTATAGTCTTGGATTTTTGTCAAAATTCAACAAAAATTTGATCATTATAAAAATGGTTTAGAACCACTATTTTGATAACGCAGAACACGAAAATCGCGATTAAAATGCAATATTAGAGCTCATTTTCATTAAAAGTTCAGTTTTTTTGAATGCGAGTGTATACTTCCCATTCGCACCGCGATTTATGACTATCCCATACATCCTATCGAGGAACTGATTGCGCCAGTCGATTCAGCGTCTCTAAAAACACCGTTTTTTATATTTTCACGCAAATCCAAATCCAAAAGTGTTTTTGTCAAAAAAATGAGCAAGGCTATAGTCTTGGATTTTTGTCAAAATTCAACAAAAATTTGATCATTATAAAAATGGTTTAGAACCACTATTTTGATAACGTAGAACACGAAAATCGCGATTAAAATGCAATATTAGAGCTCATTTTCATTAAAAGTTCAGTTTTTTTGAATGCGAGTGTATACTTCCCATTCGCACCGCGATTTATGACTATCCCATACATCCTATCGAGGAACTGATTGCGCCAGTCGATTCAGCGTCTCAAAAACACCGTTTTCTATAATTTCACGCAAATCCAAATCCAAAAGTGTTTTTGTCAAAAAAATGAGCAAGGCTATAGTCTTGGATTTTTGTCAAAATTCAACAAAAATTTGATCATTATAAAAATGGTTTAGAACCACTATTTTGATAACGTAGAACACGAAAATCGCGATTAAAATGCAATATTAGAGCTCATTTTCATTAAAAGTTCAGTTTTTTTGAATGCGAGTGTATACTTCCCATTCGCACCGCGATTTATGACTATCCCATACATCCTATCGGAGAACTGATTGCGCCAGTCGATTTAGCGTCTCAAAAAACACCGTTTTCTATAGTTTCACGCAAATCCAAATCCAAAAGTGTTTTTGTCAAAAAAATGAGCAAGGCTATAGTCTTGGATTTTTGTCAAAATTCAACAAAAATTTGATCATTATAAAAATGGTTTGGAACCACTATTTTAATAACGTAGAACACGAAAATCGCGATTAAAATGCAACATTAGAGCTCATTTTCATTAAAAGTTCAGTTTTTTTGAATGCGAGTGTATACTTCCCATTCGCACCGCGATTTATGACTATCCCATACATCCTATCGAGGAACTGATTGCGCCAGTCGATTCAGCGTCTCAAAAAACACCGTTTTCTATAATTTCACGCAAATCCAAATCCAAAAGTGTTTTTGTCAAAAAAATGAGAAAGGCTATAGTCTTGGATTTTTGTCAAAATTCAACAAAAATTTGATAATTATAAAACTGGTTTAGAACCACTATTTTGATAACGTAGAACACGAAAATCGCGATTAAAATGCAATATTAGAGCTCATTTTCATTAAAAGTTCAGTTTTTTTGAATGCGAGTGTATACTTCCCATTCGCACCGCGATTTATGACTATCCCATACATCCTATCGAGGAACTGATTGCGCCAGTCGATTCAGCGTCTCAAAAAACACCGTTTTTTATAATTTCACGCAAATCCAAATCCAAAAGTGTTTTTGTCAAAAAAATGAGCAAGGCTATAGTCTTGGATTTTTGTCAAAATTCAACAAAAATTTGATCATTATAAAAATGGTTTAGAACCACTATTTTGATAACGTAGAACACGAAAATCGCGATTAAAATGCAACATTAGAGCTCATTTTCATTAAAAGTTCAGTTTTTTTGAATGCGAGTGTGTACTTACCATTCGCACCGCGATTTATGACTATCCCATACATCCTATCGAGGAACTGATTGCGCCAGTCGATTCAGCGTCTCAAAAAACACCGTTTTCTATAATTTCACGCAAATCCAAATCCAAAAGTGTTTTTGTCAAAAAAATGAGCAAGGCTATAGTCTTGGATTTTTGTCAAAATTCAACAAAAATTTGATCATTATAAAAATGGTTTAGAACCACTATTTTGATAACGTAGAACACGAAAATCGCGATTAAAATGCAATATTAGAGCTCATTTTCATTAAAAGTTCAGTTTTTTTGAATGCGAGTGTATACTTCCCATTCGCACAGCGATTTATGACTATCCCATACATCCTATCGAGGAACTGATTGCGCCAGTCGATTCAGCGTCTCAAAAAACACCGTTTTTTATATTTTCACGCAAATCCAAATCCAAAAGTGTTTTTGTCAAAAAAATGAGCAAGGCTATAGTCTTGGATTTTTGTCAAAATTCAACAAAAATTTGATCATTATAAAAATGGTTTAGAACCACTATTTTAATAACGTAGAACACGAAAATCGCGATTAAAATGCAATATTAGAGCTCATTTTCATTAAAAGTTCAGTTTTTTTGAATGCGAGTGTGTACTTACCATTCGCACCGCGATTTATGACTATCCCATACATCCTATCGAGGAACTGATTGCGCCAGTCGATTCAGCGTCTCAAAAAACACCGTTTTCTATAATTTCACGCAAATCCAAATCCAAAAGTGTTTTTGTCAAAAAATGAGCAAGGCTATAGTCTTGGATTTTTGTCAAAATTCAACAAAAATTTGATCATTATAAAAATGGTTTAGAACCACTATTTTGATAACGTAGAACACGAAAATCGCGATTAAAATGCAATATTAGAGCTCATTTTCATTAAAAGTTCAGTTTTTTTGAATGCGAGTGTATACTTCCCATTCGCACAGCGATTTATGACTATCCCATACATCCTATCGAGGAACTGATTGCGCCAGTCGATTCAGCGTCTCTAAAAACACCGTTTTTTATATTTTCACGCGAATCCAAATCCAAAAGTGTTTTTGTCAAAAAAATGAGCAAGGCTATAGTCTTGGATTTTTGTCAAAATTCAACAAAAATTTGATCATTATAAAAATGGTTTAGAACCACTATTTTGATAACGTAGAACACGAAAATCGCGATTAAAATGCAATATTAGAGCTCATTTTCATTAAAAGTTCAGTTTTTTTGAATGCGAGTGTATACTTCCCATTCGCACCGCGATTTATGACTATCCCATACATCCTATCGAGGAACTGATTGCGCCAGTCGATTCAGCGTCTCAAAAAACACCGTTTTCTATAATTTCACGCAAATCCAAATCCAAAAGTGTTTTTGTCAAAAAAATGAGCAAGGCTATAGTCTTGGATTTTTGTCAAAATTCAACAAAAATTTGATCATTATAAAAATGGTTTAGAACCACTATTTTGATAACGTAGAACACGAAAATCGCGATTAAAATGCAATATTAGAGCTCATTTTCATTAAAAGTTCAGTTTTTTTGAATGCGAGTGTATACTTCCCATTCGCACCGCGATTTATGACTATCCCATACATCCTATCGAGGAACTGATTGCGCCAGTCGATTCAGCGTCTCAAAAAACACCGTTTTCTATAGTTTCACGCAAATCCAAATCCAAAAGTGTTTTTGTCAAAAAAATGAGCAAGGCTATAGTCTTGGATTTTTGTCAAAATTCAACAAAAATTTGATCATTATAAAAATGGTTTAGAACCACTATTTTGATAACGTAGAACACGAAAATCGCGATTAAAATGCAATATTAGAGCTCATTTTCATTAAAAGTTCAGTTTTTTTGAATGCGAGTGTATACTTCCCATTCGCACCGCGATTTATGACTATCCCATACATCCTATCGAGGAACTGATTGCACCAGTCGATTCAGCGTCTTAAAAAACACCGTTTTCTATAATTTTACGCAAATCCAAATCCAAAAGTATTTTTGTCAAAAAAATGAGCAAGGCTATAGTCTTGGATTTTTGTCAAAATTCAACAAAAATTTGATCATTATAAAAATGGTTTAGAACCACTATTTTAATAACGTAGAACACGAAAATCGCGATTAAAATGCAATATTAGAGCTCATTTTCATTAAAAGTTCAGTTTTTTTGAATGCGAGTGTGTACTTACCATTCGCACCGCGATTTATGACTATCCCATACATCCTATCGAGGAACTGATTGCACCAGTCGATTCAGCGTCTCAAAAAACACCGTTTTCTATAATTTCACGCAAATCCAAATCCAAATCCAAAAGTGTTTTTGTCAAAAAAATGAGCAAGGCTATAGTCTTGGATTTTTGTCAAAATTCAACAAAAATTTGATCATTATAAAAATGGTTTAGAACCACTATTTTGATAACGTAGAACACGAAAATCGCGATTAAAATGCAATAATAGAGCTCATTTTCATTAAAAGTTCAGTTTTTTTGAATGCGAGTGTATACTTCCCATTCGCACAGCGATTTATGACATACATTCTATCGAGGAACTGATTGCGCCAGTCGATTCAGCGTCTCTAAAAACACCGTTTTTTATATTTTCACGCGAATCCAAATCCAAAAGTGTTTTTGTCAAAAAAATGAGCAAGGCTATAGTCTTGGATTTTTGTCAAAATTCAACAAAAATTTGATCATTATAAAAATGGTTTAGAACCACTATTTTGATAACGTAGAACACGAAAATCGCGATTAAAATGCAATATTAGAGCTCATTTTCATTAAAAGTTCAGTTTTTTTGAATGCGAGTGTATACTTCCCATTCGCACCGCGATTTATGACTATCCCATACATCCTATCGAGGAACTGATTGCGCCAGTCGATTCAGCGTCTCAAAAAACACCGTTTTCTATAATTTCACGCAAATCCAAATCCAAAAGTGTTTTTGTCAAAAAAATGAGCAAGGCTATAGTCTTGGATTTTTGTCAAAATTCAACAAAAATTTGATCATTATAAAAATGGTTTAGAACCACTATTTTGATAACGTAGAACACGAATATCGCGATTAAAATGCAATATTAGAGCTCATTTTCATTAAAAGTTCAGTTTTTTTGAATGCGAGTGTATACTTCCCATTCGCACCGCGATTTATGACTATCCCATACATCCTATCGAGGAACTGATTGCGCCAGTTGATTCAGCGTCTCAAAAAACACCGTTTTCTATAGTTTCACGCAAATCCAAATCCAAAAGTGTTTTTGTCAAAAAAATGAGCAAGGCTATAGTCTTGGATTTTTGTCAAAATTCAACAAAAATTTCATCATTATAAAAATGGTTTAGAACCACTATTTTGATAACGTAGAACACGAAAATCGCGATTAAAATGCAATATTAGAGCTCATTTTCATTAAAAGTTCAGTTTTTTTGAATGCGAGTGTATACTTCCCATTCGCACCGCGATTTATGACTATCCCATACATCCTATCGAGGAACTGATTGCGCCAGTCGATTCAGCGTCTCAAAAAAAACCGTTTTCTATAATTTCACGCAAATCCAAATCCAAAAGTGTTTTTGTCAAAAAAATGAGCAAGGCTATAGTCTTGGATTTTTGTCAAAATTCAACAAAAATTTGATAATTATAAAACTGGTTTAGAACCACTATTTTGATAACGTAGAACACGAAAATCGCGATTAAAATGCAATATTAGAGCTCATTTTCATTAAAAGTTCAGTTTTTTTGAATGCGAGTGTATACTTCCCATTCGCACCGCGATTTATGACTATCCCATACATCCTATCGAGGAACTGATTGCGCCAGTCGATTCAGCGTCTCAAAAACACCGTTTTCTATAATTTCACGCAAATCCAAATCCAAAAGTGTTTTTGTCAAAAAATGAGCAAGGCTATAGTCTTGGATTTTTGTCAAAATTCAACAAAAATTTGATCATTATAAAAATGGTTTAGAACCACTATTTTGATAACGTAGAACACAAAAATCGCGATTAAAATGCAATATTAGAGCTCATTTTCATTAAAATTTCAGTTTTTTTGAATGCGAGTGTATACTTCCCATTCGCACCGCGATTTATGACTATCCCATACATCCTATCGAGAAACTGATTGCGCCAGTCGATTCAGCGTCTCAAAAAACACCGTTTTCTATAATTTCACGCAAATCCAAATCCAAAAGTGTTTTTGTCAAAAAAATGAGCAAGGCTATAGTCTTGGATTTTTGTCAAAATTCAACAAAAATTTGATCATTATAAAAATGGTTTAAAACCACTATTTTGATAACGTAGAACACGAAAATCGCGATTAAAATGCAATATTAGAGCTCATTTTCATTAAAAGTTTAGTTTTTTTGAATGCGAGTGTATACTTCCCATTCGCACCGCGATTTATGACTATCCCATACATCCTATCGAGGAACTGATTGCACCAGTCGATTCAGCGTCTTAAAAAACACCGTTTTCTATAATTTTACGCAAATCCAAATCCAAAAGTATTTTTGTCAAAAAAATGAGCAAGGCTATAGTCTTGGATTTTTGTCAAAATTCAACAAAAATTTGATCATTATAAAAATGGTTTAGAACCACTATTTTGATAACGTAGAACACGAAAATCGCGATTAAAATGCAATATTAGAGCTCATTTTCATTAAAAGTTTAGTTTTTTTGAATGCGAGTGTATACTTCCCATTCGCACCGCGATTTATGACTATCCCATACATCCTATCGAGGAACTGATTGCACCAGTCGATTCAGCGTCTCAAAAAACACCGTTTTCTATAATTTCACGCAAATCCAAATCCAAAAGTGTTTTTGTCAAAAAAATGAGCAAGGCTATAGTCTTGGATTTTTGTCAAAATTCAACAAAAATTTGATCATTATAAAAATGGTTTAGAACCACTATTTTGATAACGTAGAACACGAAAATCGCGATTAAAATGCAATATTAGAGCTCATTTTCATTAAAAGTTTAGTTTTTTTGAATGCGAGTGTATACTTCCCATTCGCACCGCGATTTATGACTATCCCATACATCCTATCGAGGAACTGATTGCACCAGTCGATTCAGCGTCTTAAAAAACACCGTTTTCTATAATTTTACGCAAATCCAAATCCAAAAGTATTTTTGTCAAAAAAATGAGCAGGGCTATAGTCTTGGATTTTTGTCAAAATTCAACAAAAATTTGATAATTATAAAACTGGTTTAGAACCACTATTTTGATAACGTAGAACACGAAAATCGCGATTAAAATGCAATATTAGAGCTCATTTTCATTAAAAGTTCAGTTTTTTTGAATGCGAGTGTATACTTCCCATTCGCACCGCGATTTATGACTATTCCATACATCCTATCGAGGAACTGATTGCGCCAGTCGAGTTAGCGTCTCAAAAAACACCGTTTTCTATAATTTCACGCAAATCCAAATCCAAAAGTGTTTTTGTCAAAAAAATGAGCAAGGCTATAGTCTTGGATTTTTGTCAAAATTCAACAAAAATTTGATCATTATAAAAATGGTTTAGAACCACTATTTTGATAACGTAGAACACGAAAATCGCGATTAAAATGCAATATTAGAGCTCATTTTCATTAAAAGTTCAGTTTTTTTGAATGCGAGTGTATACTTCCCATTCGCACCGCGATTTATGACTATCCCATACATCCTATCGAGGAACTGATTGCGCCAGTCGATTCAGCGTCTCAAAAAACACCGTTTTCTATAATTTCACGCAAATCCAAATCCAAAAGTGTTTTTGTCAAAAAAATGAGCAAGGCTATAGTCTTGGATTTTTGTCAAAATTCAACAAAAATTTGATAATTATAAAACTGGTTTAGAACCACTATTTTGATAACGTAGAACACGAAAATCGCGATTAAAATGCAATATTAGAGCTCATTTTCATTAAAAGTTCAGTTTTTTTGAATGCGAGTGTATACTTCCCATTCGCACCGCGATTTATGACTATCCCATACATCCTATCGAGGAACTGATTGCGCCAGTCGATTCAGCGTCTCAAAAAACACCGTTTTTTATAATTTCACGCAAATCCAAATCCAAAAGTGTTTTTGTCAAAAAAATGAGCAAGGCTATAGTCTTGGATTTTTGTCAAAATTCAACAAAAATTTGATCATTATAAAAATGGTTTAGAACCACTATTTTGATAACGTAGAACACGAAAATCGCGATTAAAATGCAATATTAGAGCTCATTTTCATTAAAAGTTCAGTTTTTGAATGCGAGTGTGTACTTACCATTCGCACCGCGATTTATGACTATCCCATACATCCTATCGAGGAACTGATTGCGCCAGTCGATTCAGCGTCTCAAAAAACACCGTTTTCTATAATTTCACGCAAATCCAAATCCAAAAGTGTTTTTGTCAAAAAATGAGCAAGGCTATAGTCTTGGATTTTTGTCAAAATTCAACAAAAATTTGATCATTATAAAAATGGTTTAGAACCACTATTTTGATAACGTAGAACACGAAAATCGCGATTAAAATGCAATATTAGAGCTCATTTTCATTAAAAGTTCAGTTTTTTTGAATGCGAGTGTATACTTCCCATTCGCACAGCGATTTATGACTATCCCATACATCCTATCGAGGAACTGATTGCGCCAGTCGATTCAGCGTCTCAAAAAACACCGTTTTTTATATTTTCACGCAAATCCAAATCCAAAAGTGTTTTTGTCAAAAAAATGAGCAAGGCTATAGTCTTGGATTTTTGTCAAAATTCAACAAAAATTTGATCATTATAAAAATGGTTTAGAACCACTATTTTAATAACGTAGAACACGAAAATCGCGATTAAAATGCAATATTAGAGCTCATTTTCATTAAAAGTTCAGTTTTTTTGAATGCGAGTGTATACTTCCCATTCGCACCGCGATTTATGACTATCCCATACATCCTATCGAGGAACTGATTGCGCCAGTCGATTCAGCGTCTCAAAAAACACCGTTTTCTATAATTTCACGCAAATCCAAATCCAAAAGTGTTTTTGTCAAAAAAATGAGCAAGGCTATAGTCTTGGATTTTTGTCAAAATTCAACAAAAATTTGATCATTATAAAAATGGTTTAGAACCACTATTTTGATAACGTAGAACACGAAAATCGCTATTAAAATGCAATATTAGAACTCATTTTCATTAAAAGTTCAGTTTTTTTGAATGCGAGTGTATACTTACCATTCGCACCGCGATTTATGACTATCCCATACATCCTATCGAGGAATTGATTGCGCCTGTCGATTCAGCGTCTTAAAAAACACCGTTTTCTATAATTTCACGCAAATCCAAATCCAAAAGTGTTTTTGTCAAAAAAATGAGCAAGGCTATAGCCTTGGATTTTTGTTAAAATTCAACAAAAATTTGATCATTATAAAAATGGTTTAGAACCACTATTTTGATAACGTAGAACACGAAAATCGCGATTAAAATGCAATATTAGAGCTCATTTTCATTAAAAGTTCAGTTTTTTTGAATGCGAGTGTATAGTTACCATTCGCATCGCGATTTATGACTATCCCATACATCCTATCGAGGAACTGATTGCGCCAGTCGATTCAGCGTCTCAAAAAACACCGTTTCCTATAATTTCACGCAAATTCAAATCCAAAAGTGTTTTTGTCAAAATAATGAGCAAGGCTATAGTCTTGGATTTTTGTCAAAATTCAACAAAAATTTGATCATTATAAAAATGGTTTAGAACCCCTATTTCGATAACGTAGAACACGAAAATCGCTATTAAAATGCAATATTAGAGCTCATTTTCATTAAAAGTTCAGTTTTTTTAAATGCGAGTGTATACTTCCCATTCGCACAGCGATTTATGACTGTCCCATACATCCTATCGAGGAACTGATTGCGCCAATCAATTCAGCGTCTCAAAAAACACCGTTTTCTATAATTTCGCGCAAATCCAAATCCAAAAGTGTTTTTGTCAAAAAAATGAGCAAGGCTATAGTCTTGGATTTTTGTCAAAATTCAACAAAAATTTGATCATTATAAAAATGGTTTAGAACCACTATTTTGATAACGTAGAACACGAAAATCGCGATTAAAATGTAATATTAGAGCTCATTTTCATTAAAAGTTCAGTTTTTTTGAATGCGAGTGTATATTTACCATTCGCATCGCGATTTATGACTACCCATATATCCTATCGAGGAACTGATTGCGCCAGTCGATTCAGCGTCTCAAAAAACACCGTTTTCTATAATTTCACGCAAATCCAAATCCAAAAGTGTTTTTGTCAAAAAAATGAGCAAGGCTATAGTCTTGGATATTTGTCAAAATTCAACAAAAATTTGATCATTATAAAAATGGTTTAGAACCACTATTTTGATAACGTAGAACACGACAATCGCGATTAAAATGCAATATTAGAGCTCATTTTCATTAAAAGTTCAGTTTTTTTGAATGCGAGTGTATACTTCCCAATCGCACAGCGATTTATGACTGTCCCATACATCCTATCGAGGAACTGATTGCGCCAGTCGATTCAGCGTCTCAAAAAATACCGTTATCTATTATTTCACGCAAATTCAAATCCAAAAGTGTTTTTGTCAAAAAAATGAGCAAGGCTATAGTCTTGGATTTTTGTCAAAATTCAACAAAAATTTGATCATTATAAAAATGGTTTAGAACCACTATTTTGATAACGTAGAACACGAAAATCGAGATTAAAATGCAATATTAGAGCTCATTTTCATTAAAAGTTCAGTTTTTTTGAATGCGAGTGTATACTTCCCAATCGCACAGCGATTTATGACTGTCCCATACATCCTATCGAGGAACTGATTGCGCCAGTCGATTCAGCGTCACAAAAAACACCGTTTCCCAAAATTTCACGCAATTCTAAATCCAAAAGTGTTTTTGTCAAAAAAATGAGCAAGGCTATAGTCTTGGATTTTTGTCAAAATTCAACAAAAATTTGATCATTATAAAAATGGTTTAGAACCACTATTTTGATAACGTAGAACACGAAAATCGCGATTAAAATGCAATATTAGAGCTCATTTTCATTAAAAGTTCAGTTTTTTTGAATGCGAGTGTATACTTCCCAATCGCACCGCGATTTATGACTATCCCATACATCCTATCGAGAAACTGATTGCGCCAGTCAATTCAGCGTCTCAAAAAACACCGTTTTCTATAATTTCACGCAAATCCAAATCCAAAAGTGTTTTTGTCAAAAAAATGAGCAAGACTATAGTCTTGGATTTTTGTCAAAATTCAACAAAAATTTGATCATTATAAAAATGGTTTAGAACCACTATTTTGATAACGTAGAACACAAAAATCGCGATTAAAATGCAATATTAGAGCTCATTTTCATTAAAAGTTCAGTTTTTGAATGCGAGTGTATAGTTACCATTCGCATCGCGATTTATGACTATCCCATACATCCTATCGAGGAACTGATTGCGCCAGTCGATTCAGCGTCTCAAAAAACACCGTTTTCTATAATTTCACGCAAATCCAAATCCAAAAGTGTTTTTGTCAAAAAAATGAGCAAGGCTATAGTCTTGGATTTTTGCCAAAATTCAACAAAAATTTGATCATTATAAAAATGGTTTAGAACCACTATTTTGATAACGTAGAACACGAAAATCGCGATTAAAATGCAATATTAGAGCTCATTTTCATTAAAAGTTCAGTTTTTTTGAATGCGAGTGTATACTTACCATTCGCACCGCGATTTATGACTATCCCATACATCCCATCGAGGAACTGACTGCGCCAGTCGATTCAGCGTCTCAAAAAACACCGTTTTCTATAATTTCGCGCAAATCCAAATCCAAAAGTGTTTTTGTCAAAAAAATGAGCAAGGCTATAGTCTTGGATTTTCGTCAAAATTCAACAAAAATTTGATCATTATAAAAATGGTTTAGAACCACTATTTTGATAACGTAGAACACGAAAATCGCTATTAAAATGCAATATTAGAACTCATTTTCATTAAAAGTTCAGTTTTTTTGAATGCGAGTGTATACTTACCATTCGCACCGCGATTTATGACTATCCCATACATCCTATCGAGGAATTGATTGCGCCAGTCGATTCAGCGTCTTAAAAAACACCGTTTTCTATAATTTCACGCAAATCCAAATCCAAAAGTGTTTTTGTCAAAAAAATGAGCAAGGCTATAGCCTTGGATTTTTGTTAAAATTCAACAAAAATTTGATCATTATAAAAATGGTTTAGAACCACTATTTTGATAACGTAGAACACGAAAATCGCGATTAAAATGCAATATTAGAGCTTATTTTTATTAAAAGTTCAGTTTTTTTGAATGAGAGTGTATACTTACCATTCGCGCCGCGATTTATGACTATCCCATACATCCTATCGAGGAACTGATTGCGCCAGTCGATTCAGCGTCTCAAAAAACACCGTTTTCTATAATTTCACGCAAATCCAAATCCAAAAGTGTTTTTGTCAAAAAAATGAGCAAGGCTATAGTCTTGGATTTTTGTCAAAATTCAACAAAAATTTGATCATTATAAAAATGGTTTAGAACCACTATTTTGATAACGTAGAACACGAAAATCGAGATTAAAATGCAATATTAGAGCTCATTTTCATTAAAAGTTCAGTTTTTTCGAATGCGAGTGTATACTTCCCATTCGCACAGCGATTTATGACTGTTCCATACATCCTATCGAGGAACTGATTGCGCCAGTCGATTCAGCGTCACAAAAAACACCGTTTCCCATAATTTCACGCAATTCTAAATCCAAAAGTGTTTTTGTCAAAAAAATGAGCAAGGCTATAGTCTTGGATTTTTGTCAAAATTCAACAAAAATTTGATCATTATAAAAATGGTTTAGAACCACTATTTTGATAACGTAGAACACGAAAATCGCGATTAAAATGCAATATTAGAGCTCATTTTCATTAAAAGTTCAGTTTTTTTGAATGCGAGTGTATACTTCCCAATCGCACCGCGATTTATGACTATCCCATACATCCTATCGAGAAACTGATTGCGCCAGTCAATTCAGCGTCTCAAAAAACACCGTTTTCTATAATTTCACGCAAATCCAAATCCAAAAGTGTTTTTGTCAAAAAAATGAGCAAGACTATAGTCTTGGATTTTTGTCAAAATTCAACAAAAATTTGATCATTATAAAAATGGTTTAGAACCACTATTTTGATAACGTAGAACACAAAAATCGCGATTAAAATGCAATATTAGAGCTCATTTTCATTAAAAGTTCAGTTTTTTTGAATGCGAGTGTATAGTTACCATTCGCATCGCGATTTATGACTATCCCATACATCCTATCGAGGAACTGATTGCGCCAGTCGATTCAGCGTCTCAAAAAACACCGTTTTCTATAATTTCACGCAAATCCAAATCCAAAAGTGTTTTTGTCAAAAAAATGAGCAAGGCTATAGTCTTGGATTTTTGCCAAAATTCAACAAAAATTTGATCATTATAAAAATGGTTTAGAACCACTATTTTGATAACGTAGAACACGAAAATCGCGATTAAAATGCAATATTAGAGCTCATTTTCATTAAAAGTTCAGTTTTTTTGAATGCGAGTGTATACTTACCATTCGCACCGCGATTTATGACTATCCCATACATCCCATCGAGGAACTGACTGCGCCAGTCGATTCAGCGTCTCAAAAAACACCGTTTTCTATAATTTCGCGCAAATCCAAATCCAAAAGTGTTTTTGTCAAAAAAATGAGCAAGGCTATAGTCTTGGATTTTCGTCAAAATTCAACAAAAATTTGATCATTATAAAAATGGTTTAGAACCACTATTTTCATAACGTAGAACACGAAAATCGCGATTAAAATGCAATATTAGAGCTCATTTTCATTAAAAGTTCAGTTTTTTTGAATGCGAGTGTATACTTCCCATTCGCACCGCGATTTATGACTATCCCATACATCCTATCGAGAAACTGATTGCGCTAGTCAATTTAGCGTCTCAAAAAACACCGTTTTCTATAATTTCACGCAAATCCAAATCCAAAAGTGTTTTTGTCAAAAAAATGAGCAAGGCTATAGTCTTGGATTTTTGTCAAAATTCAACAAAAATTTGATCATTATAAAAATGGTTTAGAACCACTATTTTGATAACATAGAACACAAAAATCGCGATTAAAATGCAATATTAGAGCTCATTTTCATTAAAAGTTCAGTTTTTTTGAATGCGAGTGTATACTTCCCATTCGCACCGCGATTTATGACTATCCCATACATCCTATCGAGGAACTGATTGCGCCAGTCGATTCAGCGTCTCAAAAAACACCGTTTTCTATAATTTCACGCAAATCCAAATCCAAAAGTGTTTTTGTCAAAAAAAATGAGCAAGGCTATAGTCTTGGATTTTTGTCAAAATTCAACAAAAATTTGATCATTATAAAAATGGTTTAGAACCACTATTTTGATAACGTAGAACACGAAAATCGCTATTAAAATGCAATATTAGAACTCATTTTCATTAAAAGTTCAGTTTTTTTGAATGCGAGTGTATACTTACCATTCGCACCGCGATTTATGACTATCCCATACATCCTATCGAGGAATTGATTGCGCCAGTCGATTCAGCGTCTTAAAAAACACCGTTTTCTATAATTTCACGCAAATCCAAATCCAAAAGTGTTTTTGTCAAAAAAATGAGCAAGGCTATAGTCTTGGATTTTTGTCAAAATTCAACAAAAATTTGATCATTATAAAAATGGTTTAGAACCACTATTTCGATAACGTAGAACACGAAAATCGCTATTAAAATGCAATATTAGAGCTCATTTTCATTAAAAGTTCAGTTTTTTTAAATGCGAGTGTATACTTCCCATTCGCACAGCGATTTATGACTGTCCCATACATCCTATCGAGGAACTGATTGCGCCAATCAATTCAGCGTCTCAAAAAACACCGTTTTCTATAATTTCGCGCAAATCCAAATCCAAAAGTGTTTTTGTCAAAAAAATGAGCAAGGCTATAGTCTTGGATTTTTGTCAAAATTCAACAAAAATTTGATCATTATAAAAATGGTTTAGAACCACTATTTTGATAACGTAGAACACGAAAATCGCGATTAAAATGTAATATTAGAGCTCATTTTCATTAAAAGTTCAGTTTTTTTGAATGCGAGTGTATATTTACCATTCGCATCGCGATTTATGACTGTCCCATACATCCTATCGAGGAACTGATTGCGCCAGTCGATTCAGCGTCTCAAAAAATACCGTTATCTATTATTTCACGCAAATTCAAATCCAAAAGTGTTTTTGTCAAAAAAATGAGCAAGGCTATAGTCTTGGATTTTTGTCAAAATTCAACAAAAATTTGATCATTATAAAAATGGTTTAGAACCACTATTTTGATAACGTAGAACACGAAAATCGAGATTAAAATGCAATATTAGAGCTCATTTTCATTAAAAGTTCAGTTTTTTTGAATGCGAGTGTATACTTCCCAATCGCACAGCGATTTATGACTGTCCCATACATCCTATCGAGGAACTGATTGCGCCAGTCGATTCAGCGTCACAAAAAACACCGTTTCCCAAAATTTCACGCAATTCTAAATCCAAAAGTGTTTTTGTCAAAAAAATGAGCAAGGCTATAGTCTTGGATTTTTGTCAAAATTCAACAAAAATTTGATCATTATAAAAATGGTTTAGAACCACTATTTTGATAACGTAGAACACGAAAATCGAGATTAAAATGCAATATTAGAGCTCATTTTCATTAAAAGTTCAGTTTTTTTGAATGCGAGTGTATACTTCCCAATCGCACAGCGATTTATGACTGTCCCATACATCCTATCGAGGAACTGATTGCGCCAGTCGATTCAGCGTCACAAAAAACACCGTTTCCCAAAATTTCACGCAATTCTAAATCCAAAAGTGTTTTTGTCAAAAAAATGAGCAAGGCTATAGTCTTGGATTTTTGTCAAAATTCAACAAAAATTTGATCATTATAAAAATGGTTTAGAACCACTATTTTGATAACGTAGAACACGAAAATCGCGATTAAAATGCAATATTAGAGCTCATTTTCATTAAAAGTTCAGTTTTTTTGAATGCGAGTGTATACTTACCATTCGCACCGCGATTTATGACTATCCCATACATCCCATCGAGGAACTGACTGCGCCAGTCGATTCAGCGTCTCAAAAAACACCGTTTTCTATAATTTCGCGCAAATCCAAATCCAAAAGTGTTTTTGTCAAAAAAATGAGCAAGGCTATAGTCTTGGATTTTCGTCAAAATTCAACAAAAATTTGATCATTATAAAAATGGTTAAGAACCACTATTTTGATAACGTAGAACACGAAAATCGCGATTAAAATGCAATATTAGAGCTCATTTTCATTAAAAGTTCAGTTTTTTTGAATGCGAGTGTATACTTCCCATTCGCACCGCGATTTATGACTATCCCATACATCCTATCGAGAAACTGATTGCGCTAGTCAATTTAGCGTCTCAAAAAACACCGTTTTCTATAATTTCACGCAAATCCAAATCCAAAAGTGTTTTTGTCAAAAAAATGAGCAAGGCTATAGTCTTGGATTTTTGTCAAAATTCAACAAAAATTTGATCATTATAAAAATGGTTTAGAACCACTATTTTGATAACGTAGAACACAAAAATCGCGATTAAAATGCAATATTAGAGCTCATTTTCATTAAAAGTTCAGTTTTTTTGAATGCGAGTGTATACTTCCCATTCGCACCGCGATTTATGACTATCCCATACATCCTATCGAGGAACTGATTGCGCCAGTCGATTCAGCGTCTCAAAAAACACCGTTTTCTATAATTTCACGCAAATCCAAATCCAAAAGTGTTTTTGTCAAAAAAATGAGCAAGGCTATAGTCTTGGATTTTTGTCAAAATTCAACAAAAATTTGATCATTATAAAAATGGTTTAGAACCACTATTTTGATAACGTAGAACACGAAAATCGCTATTAAAATGCAATATTAGAACTCATTTTCATTAAAAGTTCAGTTTTTTTGAATGCGAGTGTATACTTACCATTCGCACCGCGATTTATGACTATCCCATACATCCTATCGAGGAATTGATTGCGCCTGTCGATTCAGCGTCTTAAAAAACACCGTTTTCTATAATTTCACGCAAATCCAAATCCAAAAGTGTTTTTGTCAAAAAAATGAGCAAGGCTATAGCCTTGGATTTTTGTTAAAATTCAACAAAAATTTGATCATTATAAAAATGGTTTAGAACCACTATTTTGATAACGTAGAACACGAAAATCGCTATTAAAATGCAATATTAGAACTCATTTTCATTAAAAGTTCAGTTTTTTTGAATGCGAGTGTATACTTACCATTCGCACCGCGATTTATGACTATCCCATACATCCTATCGAGGAATTGATTGCGCCAGTCGATTCAGCGTCTTAAAAAACACCGTTTTCTATAATTTTACGCAAATCCAAATCCAAAAGTGTTTTTGTCAAAAAAATGAGCAAGGCTATAGTCTTGGATTTTTGTCAAAATTCAACAAAAATTTGATCATTATAAAAATGGTTTAGAACCACTATTTCGATAACGTAGAACACGAAAATCGCTATTAAAATGCAATATTAGAGCTCATTTTCATTAAAAGTTCAGTTTTTTTAAATGCGAGTGTATACTTCCCATTCGCACAGCGATTTATGACTGTCCCATACATCCTATCGAGGAACTGATTGCGCCAATCAATTCAGCGTCTCAAAAAACACCGTTTTCTATAATTTCACGCAAATCCAAATCCAAAAGTGTTTTTGTCAAAAAAATGAGCAAGGCTATAGTCTTGGATTTTTGTCAAAATTCAACAAAAATTTGATCATTATAAAAATGGTTTAGAACCACTATTTTGATAACGTAGAACACGAAAATCGCGATTAAAATGCAATATTAGAGCTCATTTTCATTAAAAGTTCAGTTTTTTTGAATGCGAGTGTATATTTACCATTCGCATCGCGATTTATGACTATCCCATACATCCTATCGAGGAACTGATTGCGCCAGTCGATTCAGCGTCTCAAAAAACACCGTTTTCTATAATTTCACGCAAATCCAAATCCAAAAGTGTTTTTGTCAAAAAAATGAGCAAGGCTATAGTCTTGGATATTTGTCAAAATTCAACAAAAATTTGATCATTATAAAAATGGTTTAGAACCACTATTTTGATAACGTAGAACACGACAATCGCGATTAAAATGCAATATTAGAGCTCATTTTCATTAAAAGTTCAGTTTTTGAATGCGAGTGTATACTTCCCAATCGCACAGCGATTTATGACTGTCCCATACATCCTATCGAGGAACTGATTGCGCCAGTCGATTCAGCGTCTCAAAAAATACCGTTATCTATTATTTCACGCAAATTCAAATCCAAAAGTGTTTTTGTCAAAAAAATGAGCAAGGCTATAGTCTTGGATTTTTGTCAAAATTCAACAAAAATTTGATCATTATAAAAATGGTTTAGAACCACTATTTTGATAACGTAGAACACGAAAATCGAGATTAAAATGCAATATTAGAGCTCATTTTCATTAAAAGTTCAGTTTTTTTGAATGCGAGTGTATACTTCCCAATCGCACAGCGATTTATGACTGTCCCATACATCCTATCGAGGAACTGATTGCGCCAGTCGATTCAGCGTCACAAAAAACACCGTTTCCCAAAATTTCACGCAATTCTAAATCCAAAAGTGTTTTTGTCAAAAAAATGAGCAAGGCTATAGTCTTGGATTTTTGTCAAAATTCAACAAAAATTTGATCATTATAAAAATGGTTTAGAACCACTATTTTGATAACGTAGAAAACAAAAATCGAGATTAAAATGCAATATTAGAGCTCATTTTCATTAAAAGTTCAGTTTTTTTGAATGCGAGTGTATACTTCCCAATCGCACAGCGATTTATGACTGTCCCATACATCCTATCGAGGAACTGATTGCGCCAGTCGATTCAGCGTCACAAAAAACACCGTTTCCCAAAATTTCACGCAATTCTAAATCCAAAAGTGTTTTTGTCAAAAAAATGAGCAAGGCTATAGTCTTGGATTTTTGTCAAAATTCAACAAAAATTTGATCATTATAAAAATGGTTTAGAACCACTATTTTGATAACGTAGAACACGAAAATCGCGATTAAAATGCAATATTAGAGCTCATTTTTATTAAAAGTTCAGTTTTTTTGAATGCGAGTGTATACTTCCCAATCGCACCGCGATTTATGACTATCCCATACATCCTATCGAGAAACTGATTGCGCCAGTCAATTCAGCGTCTCAAAAAACACCGTTTTCTATAATTTCACGCAAATCCAAATCCAAAAGTGTTTTTGTCAAAAAAATGAGCAAGACTATAGTCTTGGATTTTTGTCAAAATTCAACAAAAATTTGATCATTATAAAAATGGTTTAGAACCACTATTTTGATAACGTAGAACACAAAAATAGCGATTAAAATGCAATATTAGAGCTCATTTTCATTAAAAGTTCAGTTTTTTTGAATGCGAGTGTATAGTTACCATTCGCATCGCGATTTATGACTATCCCATACATCCTATCGAGGAACTGATTGCGCCAGTCGATTCAGCGTCTCAAAAAACACCGTTTTCTATAATTTCACGCAAATCCAAATCCAAAAGTGTTTTTGTCAAAAAAATGAGCAAGGCTATAGTCTTGGATTTTTGCCAAAATTCAACAAAAATTTGATCATTATAAAAATGGTTTAGAACCACTATTTTGATAACGTAGAACACGAAAATCGCGATTAAAATGCAATATTAGAGCTCATTTTCATTAAAAGTTCAGTTTTTTTGAATGCGAGTGTATACTTACCATTCGCACCGCGATTTATGACTATCCCATACATCCCATCGAGGAACTGACTGCGCCATTCGATTCAGCGTCTCAAAAACACCGTTTTCTATAATTTCGCGCAAATCCAAATCCAAAAGTGTTTTTGTCAAAAAATGAGCAAGGCTATAGTCTTGGATTTTCGTCAAAATTCAACAAAAATTTGATCATTATAAAAATGGTTTAGAACCACTATTTTGATAACGTAGAACACGAAAATCGCTATTAAAATGCAATATTAGAACTCATTTTCATTAAAAGTTCAGTTTTTTTGAATGCGAGTGTATACTTACCATTCGCACCGCGATTTATGACTATCCCATACATCCTATCGAGGAATTGATTGCGCCAGTCGATTCAGCGTCTTAAAAAACACCGTTTTCTATAATTTCACGCAAATCCAAATCCAAAAGTGTTTTTGTCAAAAAAATGAGCAAGGCTATAGCCTTGGATTTTTGTTAAAATTCAACAAAAATTTGATCATTATAAAAATGGTTTAGAACCACTATTTTGATAACGTAGAACACGAAAATCGCGATTAAAATGCAATATTAGAGCTTATTTTCATTAAAAGTTCAGTTTTTTTGAATGAGAGTGTATACTTACCATTCGCACCGCGATTTATGACTATCCCATACATCCTATCGAGGAACTGATTGCGCCAGTCGATTCAGCGTCACAAAAAACACCGTTTCCCATAATTTCACGCAATTCTAAATCCAAAAGTGTTTTTGTCAAAAAAATGAGCAAGGCTATAGTCTTGGATTTTTGTCAAAATTCAACAAAAATTTGATCATTATAAAAATGGTTTAGAACCACTATTTTGATAACGTAGAACACGAAAATCGCGATTAAAATGCAATATTAGAGCTCATTTTCATTAAAAGTTCAGTTTTTTAGAATGCGAGTGTATACTTCCCAATCGCACCGCGATTTATGACTATCCCATACATCCTATCGAGAAACTGATTGCGCCAGTCAATTCAGCGTCTCAAAAAACACCGTTTTCTATAATTTCACGCAAATCCAAATCCAAAAGTGTTTTTGTCAAAAAAATGAGCAAGACTATAGTCTTGGATTTTTGTCAAAATTCAACAAAAATTTGATCATTATAAAAATGGTTTAGAACCACTATTTTGATAACGTAGAACACAAAAATCGCGATTAAAATGCAATATTAGAGCTCATGTTCATTAAAAGTTCAGTTTTTTTGAATGCGAGTGTATAGTTACCATTCGCATCGCGATTTATGACTATCCCATACATCCTATCGAGGAACTGATTGCGCCAGTCGATTCAGCGTCTCAAAAAACACCGTTTTCTATAATTTCGCGCAAATCCAAATCCAAAAGTGTTTTTGTCAAAAAAATGAGCAAGGCTATAGTCTTGGATTTTCGTCAAAATTCAACAAAAATTTGATCATTATAAAAATGGTTTAGAACCACTATTTTGATAACGTAGAACACGAAAATCGCGATTAAAATGCAATATTAGAGCTCATTTTCATTAAAAGTTCAGTTTTTTTGAATGCGAGTGTATACTTCCCATTCGCACCGCGATTTATGACTATCCCATACATCCTATCGAGAAACTGATTGCGCTAGTCAATTTAGCGTCTCAAAAAACACCGTTTTCTATAATTTCACGCAAATCCAAATCCAAAAGTGTTTTTGACAAAAAAATGAGCAAGGCTATAGTCTTGGATTTTTGTCAAAAATCAACAAAAATTTGATCATTATAAAAATGGTTTAGAACCACTATTTTGATAACGTAGAACACGAAAATCGCTATTAAAATGCAATATTAGAACTCATTTTCATTAAAAGTTCAGTTTTTTTGAATGCGAGTGTATACTTACCATTCGCACCGCGATTTATGACTATCCCATACATCCTATCGAGGAATTGATTGCGCCAGTCGATTCAGCGTCTTAAAAAACACCGTTTTCTATAATTTCGCGCAAATCCAAATCCAAAAGTGTTTTTGTCAAAAAAATGAGCAAGGCTATAGTCTTGGATTTTCGTCAAAATTCAACAAAAATTTGATCATTATAAAAATGGTTTAGAACCACTATTTTGATAACGTAGAACACGAAAATCGCGATTAAAATGCAATATTAGAGCTCATTTTCATTAAAAGTTCAGTTTTTTCGAATGCGAGTGTATACTTCCCATTCGCACAGCGATTTATGACTGTCCCATACATCCTATCGAGGAACTAATTGCGCCAGTCGATTCAGCGTCTCAAAAAACATCATTTCCCATAATTTCACGCAATTCTAAATCCAAAAGTGTTTTTGTCAAAAAAATGAGCAAGGCTATAGTCTTGGATTTTTGTCAAAATTCAACAAAATTTTTATTATCATAAAAATGGTTTAGGACCACTATTTCGATAAGGTAGAACACGAAAATCGCTATTAAAATGCAATATTAGAGCTCATTTTCATTAAAAGTTCAGTTTTTTTAAATGCGAGTGTATACTTCCCATTCGCACAGCGATTTATGACTGTCCCATACATCCTATCGAGAAACTGATTGCGCCAGTCGATTCAGCGTCTCAAAAAACACCGTTTCCCATAATTTCACGCAATTCTAAATCCAAAAGTGTTTTTGTCAAAAAAATGAGCAAGGCTATAGTCTTGGATTTTTGTCAAAATTCAACAAAATTTTTATTATTATAAAAGTGGTTTAGCACCACTATTTCGATAACGTAGAACACGAAAATCGCTATTAAAATGCAATATTAGAGCTCATTTTCATTAAAAGTTCAGTTTTTTTGAATGCGAGTGTATAGTTACCATTCGCATCGCGATTTATGACTATCCCATACATCCTATCGAGGAACTGATTGCGCCAGTCGATTCAGCGTCTCAAAAAACACCGTTTTCTATAATTTCACGCAAATCCAAATCCAAAAGTGTTTTTGTCAAAAAAATGAGCAAGGCTATAGTCTTGGATTTTTGTCAAAATTCAACAAAAATTTGATCATTATAAAAATGGTTTAGAACCACTATTTTGATAACGTAGAACACGAAAATCGCGATTAAAATGCAATATTAGAGCTCATTTTCATTAAAAGTTCAGTTTTTTTGAATGCGAGTGTATACTTACCATTCGCACCGCGATTTATGACTATCCCATACATCCCATCGAGGAACTGACTGCGCCAATCAATTCAGCGTCTCAAAAAACACCGTTTTCTATAATTTCGCGCAAATCCAAATCCAAAAGTGTTTTTGTCAAAAAAATGAGCAAGGCTATAGTCTTGGATTTTTGTCAAAATTCAACAAAAATTTGATCATTATAAAAATGGTTTAGAACCACTATTTTGATAACGTAGAACACGAAAATCGCGATTAAAATGTAATATTAGAGCTCATTTTCATTAAAAGTTCAGTTTTTTTGAATGCGAGTGTATATTTACCATTCGCATCGCGATTTATGACTACCCATATATCCTATCGAGGAACTGATTGCGCCAGTCGATTCAGCGTCTCAAAAAACACCGTTTTCTATAATTTCACGCAAATCCAAATCCAAAAGTGTTTTTGTCAAAAAAATGAGCAAGGCTATAGTCTTGGATATTTGTCAAAATTCAACAAAAATTTGATCATTATAAAAATGGTTTAGAACCACTATTTTGATAACGTAGAACACGAAAATCGCGATTAAAATGCAATATTAGTGCTCATTTTCATTAAAAGTTCAGTTTTTTTGAATGCGAGTGTATACTTCCCATTCGCACAGCGATTTATGACTGTCCCATACATCCTATCGAGGAACTGATTGCGCCAGTCGATTCAGCGTTTCAAAAAATACCGTTATCTATTATTTCACGCAAATTCAAATCCAAAAGTGTTTTGGTCAAAAAAATGAGCAAGGCTATAGTCTTGGATTTTTGTCAAAATTCAACAACAATTTGATCATTATAAAAATGGTTTAGAACCACTATTTTGATAACGTAGAACACGAAAATCGCAATTAAAATGCAATATTAGAGATCATTTTCATTAAAAGTTCAGTTTTTTTGAATGCGAGTGTATACTTACCATTCGCACCGCGAGTTATGACTATCCCATACATCCTATCGAGGAACTGATTGCGCCAGTCAATTCAGCGTCTCAAAAAACACCGTTTTCTATAATTTCACGCAAATCCAAATCCAAAAGTGTTTTTGTCAAAAAAGTGAGCAAGGCTATAGTCTTGGATTTTTGTCAAAATTCAACAAAATTTTTATTATCATAAAAATGGTTTAGGACCACTATTTCGATAAGGTAGAACACGAAAATCGCTATTAAAATGCAATATTAGAGCTCATTTTCATTAAAAGTTCAGTTTTTTTAAATGCGAGTGTATACTTCCCATTCGCACAGCGATTTATGACTGTCCCATACATCCTATCGAGAAACTGATTGCGCCAGTCGATTCAGCGTCTCAAAAAACACCGTTTCCCATAATTTCACGCAATTCTAAATCCAAAAGTGTTTTTGTCAAAAAAATGAGCAAGGCTATAGTCTTGGATTTTTGTCAAAATTCAACAAAATTTTTATTATTATAAAAGTGGTTTAGCACCACTATTTCGATAACGTAGAACACGAAAATCGCTATTAAAATGCAATATTAGAGCTCATTTTCATTAAAAGTTCAGTTTTTTTGAATGCGAGTGTATACTTACCATTCGCACCGCGATTTATGACTATCCCATACATCCTATCGAGGAACTGATTGCGCCAGTCGATTCAGCGTCTCAAAAAACACCGTTTCCCATAATTTCACGCAATTCTAAATCCAAAAGTGTTTTTGTCAAAAAAATGAGCAAGGCTATAGTCTTGGATTTTTGTCAAAATTCAACAAAATTTTTATTATCATAAAAATGGTTTAGGACCACTATTTCGATAACGTAGAACACGAAAATCGCTATTAAAATGCAATATTAGAGCTCATTTTCATTAAAAGTTCAGTTTTTTCGAATGCGAGTGTATACTTCCCATTCGCACAGCGATTTATGACTGTCCCATACATCCTATCGAGGAACTGATTGCGCCAGTCAATTCAGCGTCTCAAAAAACACCGTTTTCTATAATTTCACGCAAATCCAAATCCAAAAGTGTTTTTGTCAAAAAAATGAGCAAGGCTATAGTGTCTTGGATTTTTGTCAAAATTCAACAAAAATTTGATCATTATAAAAATGGTTTAGAACCACTATTTTGATAACGTAGAACACGAAAATCGCAATTAAAATGCAATATTAGAGATCATTTTCATTAAAAGTTCAGTTTTTTTGAATGCGAGTGTATACTTACCATTCGCACCGCGATTTATGACTATCCCATACATCCTATCGAGGAACTGATTGCGCCAGTCGATTTAGCGTCTCAAAAAACACCGTTTTCTATAATTTCACGCAAATCCAAATCCAAAAGTATTTTTGTCAAAAAAATGAGCAAGGCTATAGTCATGGATTTTTGTCAAAATTTAACAAAAATTTGATCATTATAAAAATGGTTTAGAACCACTATTTTGATAACGTAGAACACGAAAATCGCGATTAAAATGCAATATTAGAGCTCATTTTCATTAAAAGTTCAGTTTTTTTGAATGCGAGTGTATATTTAGAATTCGCATCGTGATTTATGACTATCCCATACATCCTATCGAGGAACTGATTGCGCCAGTCGATTCAGCGTCTCAAAAAACACCGTTTTCTATAATTTCGCGCAAATCCAAATCCAAAAGTGTTTTTGTCAAAAAAATGAGCAAGGCTATAGTCTTGGATTTTTGTCAAAATTCAACAAAAATTTGATCATTATAAAAATGGTTTAGAACCACTATTTTAAAAACGTAGAACACGAAAATCGAGATTAAAATGCAATATTATAGCTCATTACCTTTAAAAGTTCAGTTTTTTTGAATGCGAGTGTATACTTCCCATTCGCACCGCGATTTATGACTATCCCATACATCCTATCGAGGAACTGATTGCGCCAGTCTATTCAGCGTCTCAAAAAACACCGTTTTCTATAATTTCACGCAAATCCAAATCCAAAAGTGTTTTTGTCAAAAAAATGAGCAAGGCTATAGTCTTGGATTTTTGTCAAAATTCAACAAAAATTTGATCATTATAAAAATGGTTTAGAACCACTATTTTGATAACGTAGAACACGAAAATCGCGATTAAAATGCAATATTAGAGCTCATTTTCATTAAAAGTTCAGTTTTTTTGAATGCGAGTGTATACTTCCCTTTCGCACCGCGATTTATGACTATCCCATACATCCTATCGAGGAACTGATTGCGCCAGTCAATTCAGCGTCTCAAAAAACACCGTTTTCTATAATTTCACGCAAATCCAAATCCAAAAGTGTTTTTGTCAAAAAAATGAGCAAGGCTATAGTCTTGGATTTTTGTCAAAATTCAACAAAAATTTGATCATTATAAAAATGGTTTAGAACCACTATTTTGATAACGTAGAACACGAAAATCGAGATTAAAATGCAATATTAGAGCTCATTTTTATTAAAAGTTCAGTTTTTTTGAATGCGAGTGTATACTTCCCATTCGCACCGCGATTTATGACTATCCCATACATCCTATCGAGGAACTGATTGCGCCAGTCGATTCAGCGTCTCAAAAAACACCGTTTTCTATAATTTCACGCAAATCCAAATCCAAAAGTGTTTTTGTCAAAAAAATGAGCAAGGCTATAGTCTTGGATTTTTGTCAAAATTCAACAAAAATTTGATCATTATAAAAATGGTTTAGAACCACTATTTTGATAACGTAGAACACGAAAATCGCGATTAAAATGCAATATTAGAGCTCATTTTCATTAAAAGTTCAGTTTTTTTGAATGCGAGTGTATACTTCCCATTTGCACCGCGATTTATGACTATCCCATACATCCTATCGAGGAACTGATTGCGCCAGTCGATTCAGCGTCGTAAAAAACACCGTTTTCTATAATTTCACGCAAATCTAAATCCAAAAGTATTTTTGTAAAAAAAATGAGCAAGGCTATAGTCTTGGATTTTTGTCAAAATTCAACAAAAATTTGATCATTATAAAAATGGTTTAGAACCACTATTTTGATAACGGAGAACACGAAAATCGAGATTAAAATGCAATATTAGAGCTCATTTTCATTAAAAGTTCAGTTTTTTTGAATGCGAGTGTATACTTCCCATTCGCACCGCGATTTATGACTATCCCATACATCCTATCGAGGAACTGATTGCGCCAGTCGATTCAGCGTCTCAAAAAACACCGTTTTCTATAATTTCACGCAAATCCAAATCCAAAAGTATTTTTGTCAAAAAAATGAGCAAGGCTATAGTCATGGATTTTTGTCAAAATTTAACAAAAATTTGATCATTATAAAAATGGTTTAGAACCACTATTTTGATAACGTAGAACACGAAAATCGATAGGATGTATGGGATAGTCATAAATCGCGGTGCGAATGGTAAATATACACTCCCGTTCAAAAAAACTGAACTTTTAATGAAAATGAGCTCTAATATTGCATTTTAATCGCGATTTTCCTGTTCTACGTTATCAAAATAGTGGTTCTAAACCATTTTTATAATGATCAAATTTTTGTTGAATTTTGACAAAAATCCAAGACTATAGCCTTGCTCATTTTTTTGACAAAAACACTTTTGGATTTGGATTTGCGTGAAATTATAGAAAACGGTGTTTTTTAAGACGGTGAATCGACTGGCGCAATCAGTTCCTCAATAGGATGTATGGGATAGTCATAAATCGCGGTGCGTATGGTAAGTATACACTCGCGTTCAAAAAAACTGAACTTTTAATGAAAATGAGCTCTAATATTGCATTTTAATCGCGATTTTCCTGTTCTACGTTATCAAAATAGTGGTTCTAAACCATTTTTATTATGATCAAATTTTTGTTGAATTTTGACAAAAATCCGAGACTATAGCCTTGCTCATTTTTTTTACAAAAATGCTTTTGGATTTGGATTTGCGTGAAATTATAGAAAACGGTGTTTTTTGAGACGCTGAATCGACTGGCGCAATCAGTTTCTCGATAGGATGTATGGGATAGTCATAAATCGCGGTGCGAATGGTAAGTATACACTCGCGTTCAAAAAAACTGAACTTTTAATGAAAATGAGCTCTAATATTGCATTTTAATCGCGATTTTCGTGTTCTACGTTATCAAAATAGTGGTTCTAAACCAATTTTATAATGATCAAATTTTTGTTGAATTTTGACAAAAATCCAAGACTATAGCCTTGCTCATTTTTTTTACAAAAATACTTTTGGATTTAGATTTGCGTGAAATTATAGAAAACGGTGTTTTTTACGACGCTGAATCGACTGGCGCAATCAGTTCCTCGATAGGATGTATGGGATAGTCATAAATCGCGGTGCAAATGGGAAGTATACACTCGCATTCAAAAAAACTGAACTTTTAATGAAAATGAGCTCTAATATTGCATTTTAATCGCGATTTTCGTGTTCTACGTTATCAAAATAGTGGTTCTAAACCATTTTTATAATGATCAAATTTTTGTTGAATTTTGACAAAAATCCAAGACTATAGCCTTGCTCATTTTTTTGACAAAAACACTTTTGGATTTGGATTTGCGTGAAATTATAGAAAACGGTGTTTTTTGAGACGCTGAATCGACTGGCGCAATCAGTTCCTCGATAGGATGTATGGGATAGTCATAAATTCATTATTTTATGAACTGAACTGAATCATAGATAACCTAACTGAATACCAACATAATATTGATTTTGGTAGGCTCTCTACGCATGCGTTCACAAAAAATTCTGCGATATTCGCCCAAATAAATAAAACGATTTCAAGATTCCCGCCCCCCAGATTTTGAATAATGCGAATTCGCAAAAAATTAAACTTGACATCTGTCAAAATTACTACCCTGTCATTATTTTGATATCGACCAATGGGAGCGGTCTTCACTTTTCGCATTTACATGAACCAGCCTTTAGACAGGCATCCAGTTCATTTGAACTACTCAAGGTTTGGCCACAGAACAAAAAAAGGTTAGGTTAGGGGAGTTTGGCTGTCAGTTCCTTTTACAAAACGATCTCTGTGATTTTTCGAAACCCATAAAATATGAAAATTCATTTTTAAATACTACGAGGGTATATTAAAAAATTGGTAGATTGTGAACAGCGAAACATAACTGTATATTTTTAAAAAGGTGTAATTAAAACTATTATCAAAAATTTTATTTATTAATAGAAAACAATTAATTAGAACAATCTGATTGAAATAATAATTGTTAATTAACATTTTTCTGGTTTTCATTGTTTGTTAAGAACATTTTCGGAACAAATACAAAACATAACATTTTTTAAAAATAAAGAAATCAAACATATAAAAATTTTAATAAATTATTAAATTCTAATCGTCTTCGTCTGAATCAATTAAATCAATGTGTCCAATATCTTCATCTGTAATCAATTCTGCAATAGCATGTAACACTTTCAAATTATCATTGGTGTTGTAGTCTTTAGTCCAATCCACTACACCAGGATGAGTAATTTTGTATTCCAAAAAACAGTTCAGTCTATAGCGTAAATCCGTTATAATTTCTTGAGTAAACTTATTGCTGGCAAACTGTAAATGTTCGCCTACAGTTATACAAAATGTGTCATTTATGGTGGTACTACTGTATTTATCTCCAAAAAAAATCAAAGGCAGCGGATATACCATTGTAGCGTCAAAAATGTAATCTTTAGTGGTTTTTACTTTAAGATAAAACATTAGCAGAGGCGATGGGAAGAATCTAACTGGTTCCAAGGCAGATTTCATATGCAAATGATACCGAGACGTGCCATCAATGGAAGAAAAATGGGAAGTTCTACCGTGTATACTTTGGTTGGCGACGGCAACGTTTGGGTACAACCCAGCACAAATAACAGCCTTGACCAAACTTAAATTCCGAGAATTTACATTATTCACAAAATTCTTAGGAGACAGATCTTGAACAAACTCCAAATCTAAAAGGAAACGCATGAAATCTCTCTTCATCTTTGACAACAGATCCAACGTATACGAACTTAAAAAATACTCCCAACAAAATGACGAAGGATTAGACGTCGACTCGTACGTTTCCAGCACCCTGCTGAGTACGATATGATCGCTCATCATGTCACCTGCTAGTTCCCTTCTTTTTGCGTCTGCCTCTTTCTCCTTACCCAGAGGAATTTGGAAAGCATCTTTAAAATCCAAAGAAACGGCTATAGATAAAACAGGATCCAAGCAACTAAATATAGCTCCAAACAGAACCATCTTACCAATTTGCGGAGCGATAGGTAACTTGGCTAAATGATAACCTAGAGGGGTTAAATGTTCATCTTCATCTAAAGCGTTCATCCCAATCAACTGGTTAACAGCCAAATCCAAAGACTCTGAACTAGGAGGATTCATCAATTTGGGAAAGAAATCATTTACTTTACCCAACTGCAATATTTTTGCTTGTAATATCGTGCCATCTAATCTAATGCGCAGAATTTCTGGTCTCTGGTAATGCTCCAAAACTTTCTGTCTTCCTCTTGAGTATAGATGGTAGCAAACACCAGCTTGGACTCTTCCAGCTCTTCCTCTTCTTTGATCCGAATTGGCAAGGCTTACCCACTGGGATTTTAAAGTTTGTGTGTTGGTAGTAACATCAAAATCGTTCATTTTTATTCTACCACAATCGATAACAAAAATAACGTCGTCGATAGTTATTGATGTTTCTGCTATATTGGTCGAAATAATTATCTTTCGCTTTCCGGCCGGTGCCGGGTCGAAAATTTGCTTTTGATCAACAGTTGATAATTGAGAATGTAGTGGTATTAATACGTGCTTAGAAGCTGGGAACATTGGCGATTTTTTAATCTTCTTATGCAGTTCAGAAATTTCATAATAACCAGTAACGAAAATTAAAACAGCTCCTAAATCTTTATCATTTTTACAAATTTCTAACAACAATGCAAAAATAAGATCTAAATTTAACTTTTCGCTATCTGGATTTTTCATTTGTTCACAAACATGTGAATTGTATTTTCTTTCCGATGCTAATTGTCTAATGTACGGCAAGATATATTCATCAAATTCACAGTCTTCTAAGTCTTGCACAATATTGTATTTATACCTTTTTCTAGGAGCAGGAAATGTAAACCTGGTCATTTCTAAAACATCTTCCAGAAAGTATTCTTTCACTGGATAGGTAAAACCTGGAATGGTAATGTGGGGACAGTAGTTATAATATCGAGAGAACTCAATTGCATTTAAAGTGGCACTCATTAGAATTATTTTTAAATCTTGTCTCTTCTTCATGATTTCCCTTAATAGGGTGATCAAAAAATCTGAAGGAACCGCACGCTCATGTATTTCATCTAGAATTAGATGGGATACCATTGAAAGTGAAGGGTCTCTTTCCATTTGTTTTAGAACTACACCTGTTGTACAAAAACAAATGGAACCTTTTTCTCTCGGTAATTTCCTCTCTAGTCTTATTTGGTAACCAACACTCTGCCCCAAAGATTCACCTCTTTCTTGAGCCACCTGTTGAGAAAAATTATCTTTACAAATGACATAAATATATCAAAACATTCAACATTGTTAGAGTAGTGGAGAAGTGCTAATCAGAACTGGTGCAAACAGACATGAATAATTATATACAACTAAAAAATGTAACCAAACTATTTATACTCACTCTTTCAGCTACTGATATTGCACTTATACGTCTGGGTTGTGTACAAACAATATGACATGCTGACCCTTTCTTATTTGCAATATAATCATCTAAAATGTACTGTGCCACTTGAGTAGTTTTTCCACAGCCTGTTTCTCCACTAATTAAAATAACCTGATTCTCATGTATTAACTTTAATATATCGTCTTTCTTAGAATAAGCTGGTAGTTTTTCTCTTTTTTCTTTCAAAGCAAGAAACTTGGAGTTATCAAGTTTTTCTGCTTGTTCATGATAAAGTTTATCATCTAAAGTTGGATCTGTGACAATTTGAGAACAAGAATTATAAAGTTTTTCTATTATACTACCTCTTATGTTGGATATAAAGTTACGTTTAAAGTAAGAATCTTCAACATGATCATATGATTGTCCATCTGGTATCAAAAAGTTTTCTTGAGAAGTGGAATTCAGTAATTTCTGTATCTGTATCTTTTTGTTGGGTGAAACATAAATCGTTCCAAGTGGTTTAAATGTATTCTTTGCCTGACGTCGTTTACTTTTGTTGCGTCTTGAATACCATAATCCTATTTCTTTACCTCTTAGTCCAGGAGGATGCCGTTCACGTTCACGATTCGGTTGCTCTTCGTTCTTTTTTACATGGTACTTTTTCTCTTTCTTCCAGCTTCGTGAAGTTGATTCATCAGTGTTTTTTCGAGGCCCATTTCTGAAGTATCTTTTTCCACGTGAAGACATAACTAATAATTTTTTTTACTTTTAATATGATGGTTTAGGTTAATTTTTATTGTGATTTGAGATTTGAATTTGATGACATTGGTTCTTTCAGGTTCTTTCTTGTCTTTGGTATTTCTCGATTTTTTGTTTTGAAAACCGATTTTCATTCAACAAATTTCTTCTTCTTTTTTCTTTGTTTACAAGCTAGTGCATTTTGCATTTGTCAATTTGACGTTCCTGACTGACTGTCAAACCGTGTACACTGTGAAAGACGAATATATTAGTGTTCTGTGGGACATACGTGGATGAGACAGCGATTATTAAATACATATTACTTACTCTAAATAAATTTTTCTGTTATCGTTATTACTGATTTTGGTAAGCTCTATCATTATTAAATCTTAATTTTACGTTATTTTAACATAAATTTTACATAAAAAAAGTATTTAATAGGTTGATACTTTATCAAGTTCTCTTATGACAAGCATATTTTTGGTAGTGACTAAGCTACCTACCTAGTTTATACTAAAAATTTTATTTTATTATAAGTTTCATTAAAAATTATATTATTGTTTAGGAATAAAATCTAAATCATGCCAGCTGGAGGTGCCTTATTTGGAAGCGCTAGCGCTGGTCCTGGTTCTACAGGCGGAAATAAACATTTAATTGAGATTAGAGCTGGCAAATTGAATTTAAAAGGTTTGTTTACAATTTTATAAATCTATAACATTAAACTAAATTAATATTTTGATGCAGGTCGCATGGTTTATCCTGATAAACGTAAAGGACTGTTATATGTTTACCAGAGTGATGATTCTCTGATGCATTTCTGTTGGCAAGACAGAACTTCTGGAATAGTGGAAGATGATCTCATTATCTTTCCAGATGACTGTGAATATGTAAAAGTTCCCCAGTGCACAACAGGCCGAGCATATTTGTTAAAATTTAAATCATCAAATAAAAAATTCTTCTTCTGGATGCAAGTATGTTATTTTTATTGTAATGGAACTTTAGTATTATGCTATCTGATGACAATTGACAATGATAATTTTAGGAGCCTAAAACTGACAAAGATGAAGACAACTGTAAGAGAATCAATGAGCTACTCAATAACCCATCCAGTGCTGTTCAAAATACACCAAATCCTGATCAAGACATACAATCTTTGTTAAATAATATGTCTCAATCTCAATTAATGCAACTGTTTGGTAGTGGGGTTGGTCAAATGGGGGGACTAACAAGTCTTCTTGGCAACATAAGGTATTGATGTGAAATAATTCAGCTAGGGGGGTTGTGATGAATTTTATTTTTTAGGGGACCAAATAGTGGAAGTGCCCGGACTAGTACAACTCCAGCAATAACTCACAGAACTACTGCACCAACCACTCCAACTCCTGCAGCTGGAACCAACACACAAAGCAATACCACTCCTGTACCCGGTATGAATACACCACAAAATCCCATAACTACGACAACTCCCAAAGCTCCAAGAGGAAAATCAGGTAACGATAAAGTCCAAGACGGGAATCCCGCGTCTTTTTCAACTCTGGAATTGGCGGACTTACAAAATTTTTTGTCAATCATCACCCCACCGTCTGGTGGTAGTGGTGCCGCTGCGGGAACTCAACCAGCTGGTAATATATATGTTTTTTTATGTACTAGCAACCCTATGTAAAATATAATTATACTTCTGAACAAGACTCGAAGGTTGTAAGTTCCTAACGCCAAATTTTTGAAACAATTTGTAGCTGAAAGTGATAATATTGGCAAAATATTTTTAACATAAAATCTGACTGTTGGAAAGTAAAACTGTTTTTATCTTATATTTTAATATACTTCTTTGTTTATAGTTGATCTGTCGACTGCTTTAACCACTGAGAGTCTATCAGATGTACTGAATAACCCAGAAACTGTTAATCAGCTCCAAAGCCACTTGCCGGACGTCGAAGTTGAAGACGATGATGCTCAAGAAGCATTAAGAGCAACTTTAGCTTCGCCACAGTTCCAACAGGTCAGTGTCCATAATCTAATTATCACAATTTATTTATCAATAAAGTTGATGGTAAAATTTTGTCTTGGTTTTAACTATGTATATGATTCCTCTTCAGATTTGATTCTTTTAGGGGTGCTTTGAGTTTTTTTGGTTATATGCCCTATAAATTTGGTCAGGTTTTATGTAAACACAATGTGAAGTTTAGCTATAGAACTAATAATAACTTAGGCTCTGTTTTAATTAATACTAATGATTCTATTTTGATTTTACATACACCTGGTATATACAGATTGTGCTGCTGTTTATGTAGGACAGTCCGGCCCAGTAGCGGCGTTTCCTATGAGACAGGTGAGGCAGTGCCTCACCAATAATTTGCAAATTAAATAAATTACAATTTTATATTATTTTACTATTTGCATTCATTATTATATCATTTAGAATTATTATTAAATTAGTAAAATACGGTCCTGTCGTCACCCTCGGTCCAGTCGCGTTTCGCTATAAAGATCATCCATCTCATTTCTGCTTTAGGTGGTATATGGATATAGGCTGGCCTCTCTGCGGACGCCGCGTTTCTTTGTCTACCGTATTACAATTGTTCTGGACTGGTTGAAAAAGCATCTCCTTTGTAATCCTCATCAAAAACATTTTTATAGTCTACACTGGTCATGGCTTTATTTCTAGTACCTGCAATTATTTCATTTGTAGGTCCTATAAACAATCTTCTCTTACCATGATCTACCAATTATTGGCGGATCCTTTTCTTTATTATACCCTTTCTTTTTCAATATTAGTTATTTCATAACCACATCACTTTGTAAGTTTTTAAGGTATGTATCACTAATGTAAATCTGTATATCTTCTTATTCTGTACTTCATTTTTAGCCTGATGATGGCCTATAGATAGGCCGAAACTAGTAGCTGTCAATACTTTAAATAAAAATTTTGTGGCATTGGCTTTGATTTTTATTTGTCCAATTTTGTTATTGTTTTTAGGCTGTGTCTCAATTTTCCACTGCCCTAGAATCGGGGCAACTGGGGCCTATAGTGTCCCAACTTGCCGTTAATCCAGATGCCGTAGCAGCTGCTGCACAAGGTAACATGGCTGAATTTGTAAAAGCTTTGGAAAAAAGTGGATCTTCGAGCGAGACGACAACATCCTCCGATAAGAAAGATAAAGAGAAACCCAAAAAGGACGATAAGAAAAAAGATGATGAAGATCAGATGCAACTAGATTGAAATTTTAAATAGTTATTTTTTTTAATATATATGCATTATACTTTTTTTTTGCTGTATTAAACACATACTTATGTATCTAGTTCTTTGTTTTTATTGAAACACCCTTAGGTTATTATAGGATTAGATTTGAAGAGGGTCAAACTGAATAGTGCCGAAACATGTTCTCTTGGATCGTGGTGTAATGTTTCATATCATATTCTTTATAAACCGCCTATCTCCTTTGGTTCAACCCCTCTTCTGAAATATTCATCGGTTCAACTTATAGTATGGGCGTGTTCAGGGAGCACGCTATTTGCGCCATTTGGCGCTATCTAGTACTATTCCTCGTTTACGTTATATGGCTCTTGGCGCTACATAGCTCGAAAGCGTGCTCCCCGAACACATCCTAAATGGACTGCCTAATTATGACGTCACTTAAGGCGTGGTCATAAAAATGTTTCCAAACAAACCAAGTGCGCGTGCGTATCTTCTTGAATATTTGCCAACAACAACAAATAAAGCAAGAGATTTTGGTGGAGATTTGAAATTTCTACGAGGGTTAGAGAATAAAATAGATGAGCCCATATTAGGATTTAAGAACCTCTACAGGGCTGGGATGGCGTTGTTTTAGTGGCGAAGTCTTATTGTCCTGGGTGTATTTTGAGTAAGGTTGGGAGATAATGGCTCGGTGTGGCTGAAGAGTGCCAATTGGGGGTAGCGAGGCTTGGGGCGTGGCTTAAAGAATTCGCAGAGAACGGGACCAAATTTAGGCTAACGGGGTAGTTCGAGGAATTGTGAAGATTCCTCGAAGGAGGAGAGAATGATGTTTTGTTGCATAATGAAATTTCGGGGTGGATTAGGTTAGGTTAGGTCTGACGTCAGTTAAGGCGTGGTCATAAAAATATTTCCAAACAAACCGCGTGCGCAGGTGATTTTTAATTTTCCTTTTACAAAAATTACCTTGCAGATTTTCTTATAAAAAAGTCTTTAACTGATCACTTATTTCTAATAACGGTCACTATATACTAACAGTAAACCATAAATTAAAAATCTCATGTGACATTTTACACGCGTTAAAGATTTGTTTGGAAAGATTTATAGAAGGAGCCTGCAATGCTAGTGGGCTGTGTTGCATATACTTTTTTCTGGAGATAACCCCACAGAAAAAAATTCAAGGGCGTAAGGTCCGGCGATCTAGCTGGCCACTCGATAGGACCTCTTCGTCCAATCCATTTATTGGGGAAAATTTCATTCAATTAATTTCTTACAATTAGGTAAAGCATAATGGGGTGTTGCTCCGTACTGCTGAAACCAGATATTTTCATCCGGTAGGTTCGGATCTATATTGGTTAACGCAATACGCCTACGCAAATCAAAGACGAGTTGGACGCTGTGTACGGGGACTCTGTACCATCATTTATCAAAGTGAAATTTTGGGCTGTTGAATTTAAACGTGGCCGTACCAGCTTAGGTGACGATGAACGTTCGGGACGTCCAAAAACTGCAACCACTGACGATAATATCGCTCAAGTTCACCAAATGGTGCTAGACAACCGTCGAATTAAAATTAGAGAGATAGCAGAGGCCATAAATATGTCCAAAGAACGGTTTGTCACATATTGAATCAAGATTTAGGCATGAGAAAGCTGTCCGCACGTTGGGTGCCGCGTTTGCTCACTTTGGACCAAAAACGTGTTCGAATGAACATTTCCAACTCTCTGTTGGCGCACTTTAGGCGCAATAAATCAGAGTTTTGGCGCCGATTAATTACTGTAGATGAAACTTGGATACACCATTTTACTCCAGAAACAAAAACAGTCAAAACAATGGACTGCGAAGAGGGAATCGGCTCCAAAAAAAGCAAAGGTTGTTCCTTCGGCTGGGAAAGTGATGGCAACTGTTTTTTGGGATAGTCATGGAGATGGAGATAATCGATTATCTTCAAAAAGGAAAAACCATTACAGGAGCAAACTACGCATCATTACTTGACAAGCTGAAGGCAGAAATTGCGGAAAAACGGCCACATTTGCAGAAAAAAATAATTTTGTTTCACCAAGACAATGCGCCGTCTCACACCTCAGCGGTTGCCATGGCGAAAATCCACGAATTACGGTTTGAACTACTTGACCACCCTCCTTACTCACCAGATCTAGCCCCAAGCGACTTTTTTTGTTCCCTAAGCTAAAAGTTGCGCTCGGAGGACAGAGATTTTCGTCGAATAAGGAGTCCATATCACCTTCGTAAACAACTATTTTGCAGAGAAAGACGCCGAGTACTATTTGGACGGGTTGAAGAGATGGGAGCATCGCTGGGAAAAGTGTATAGACTTACAAGGAGACTATGTAGAAAAATAAAAATTAATTTGAAGAAAAAATGTCTAGTATCTTTGTACTTTTCAGACAAACCTCGTATGCAATGCTTTCCCAAATGGCTTTGGATATTCTTCTTCCGTTCCCAACTACATATTTGTGCGAAACAGGATTCTCTACCTACGCAGCCACGAAAACAAAATATCGCAATAGACTGGACGCCGAAGCTGATAAGAAACTCCAACTTTCTCTCATCAAACCTGATATCAACCAATTAATGAAAAATAAAAAACAGTTTCATACCTCCTATTACTTAGATTTTTTCTGTTTTAATGTTTTCTATTATTGTCCTTGGCAAGTAGTGAAGTAAATAATAATTAGTAACTGTCACATTGTACTTTTATTATGCTGAATAATAAAGAAAACACTCATAAAAGCAATTGTTTTATTAAATCAGATAGGTCATCCGTCTCAAATGTGGCTGAATCCAAACAGGAAGGATTCAATGAAACTCAAAGTCAAAACCACAGACTTTCATTCTTTTAAATTACACTTATTGCAACTAGTTTCGGTCTCAATTAGACCGACTTCCAGTTGGATGTCGCAACTGCTATCTACAAGAATCGCAGAAATGGAGGCAGGACAAGACACTATCTCCATTAATGTGACCAGAGGCTGTCCACAGGGGGGAGTTGCATCCCCGCTTATGTGGAGTCTCACTGTGGACAGTCTGCTCTGTCAATTGACTAGGGAAGGCATACCATGTCAAGGGTATTCCGACGACATGGTTATCCTGGCAAAAGGGAAGTATGAAAACGTCCTCTGTGATATTGTTCAAAGAGGATTGAACATTGCGGAACAATGGTGTGACTCGGTGGGACTCAGCATCAACCCCACCAAAACCACACTAGTAGCCTTTACAAGGAAAAAGAAACCTAATCCAAAAATCATAAAAATAGGGGAAACATCGTCGAGTGGAAAACAGAGGTAAAATATCTAGGGCTAATCCTAGATAGCAGGTTACTCTGGAACAAAACACGAAGACGAAGTAATACACAAAGCAACCAAGGCCCTCATGGTGTGTAGGAACATTGCAGGGAAGAACTGGGGATGTAACCCACGTATCCTGCAATGGATGTACACAGCAATAGTGAAACCATTAATCACATATTATGGGGCAGTGGCTTGGGGCGTAAGGGCTAATCTGAATACGACGAGGAAAAACCTCTCGAAAATTCAGAGACTAGCCTGTTCATGTATCACTGGAGCAATGGGAACTTGCCCCACTGCTGCAATGGAGGTGATTATAAACTTGACCCCACTGCACATTCTGCTAGAAAGTGTAAGGAAGAAAACAATACATAGAATGATCAAAGGAATTATCAGGGAAAAACCTCGATCACTTCACTTTGATCAAACTTGGGAAATGCCCCAAGATGATATGCCAAAGAAATTCAACTTTGTGAGAAAATTCATCACAAAGTTGAGTAATAAATCTGAATTGGATGAAGACACCATATAGAATTTAAACCAGAATACCATAAAGTGGTATACGGACGGTTCCAAGCTAGACGAGGGAACTGGGATAGGAGTTTTTGGACCGAGAGCCAAATACTCAGAAAGCTTGGGCACATACCCGAGCATCTTTCAAGCAGAAGTCCGCGCCATCGAAAGATGTGTGGAATTCAATATTGGAAGAAACTATCGCAGACAAGAGATTGTGATCATGTCGGATAGTCAAGCAGCCATCAAAGCGCTGAGTTCAAATATAATCAGTTCGAAGATGGTTTGGGAATACCTAGGCAAACTAAATGAACTAGGCCAGAAGAACACTGTCACCCTCTTATGGGTCCCGGGACACATAGGAATAGAGGGGAATGAAACAGCAGATAAGGTGGCAAAAAAAGGAGCTGAAACCCCACATTTGGGACCAGAACCATCTTGTGGGATCAGCAGTAGAGTAATCTTAGGAAAACTAAGGGAGGAAATGGAGAAAGAAAAATCCAAGTACTGGAATCAGCTGGAAGGACTGAGGCAATCTAAGATACTACTGGGGAACTATGAGAAGAGATCTCTTAGCTGCCTCAACCTCAGTAAAAAAAGGCTCCGTATTCTAACGGGAATATTAACCGGGCATTGCCGGTTAAGAAGCCACATTAAGAAACTAGGGTTAGCAGATGAAGCAAAGTGCAGATTCTGTGAGGAAGAGAATGAAACCTCAATACATATACTCTCAGAATGTCCTGCCTTGCAAAATTCTAGGGCTAGATACCTAGGAGCACATGAAATAGAGGAAGGGGATCTACCTGATTTGAAGCCCAACGATGTCCTAAACTTCCTCAGGAAAATAGGACTCGAAGAGCTGCTATAAATCTGAGAAAACATCAGAACATGGCAAGTAAGGGGGGACACAATAGATCCTATGGGTCGCAGTGTAATCATCACCCCTAACTCATTCATCATTCATAGACCATCATCAGGCAGAGTCACAGAACCAGGAATCAAGGATCCTAACACATCCCCAGACAACAATTTTACATTATTTGCACATAATAAGAACATTCTTTTTGAAACAAGGATGTTCTATTAACATGCGTAAATACCGTTCAGTACATGATCAGAATGTGATAGTCACCTCAAAAGGCCGTACCAAATTACTTGATATGTATATGCAACGAATGTTCTGAAGTATGTAAAGATCAAATTCTCAGCATTAGATGGTAATATTCTATTTTAGTCCAAACAAGAACGTTCTTAGAATATGTCTTGATACTACTCAGTGCATGATAAGGCTATTATATTCAGGTGATAAAAATATTCTGGTAGTTCTGCGAGTTTCGATAACCAAGTTATATTCTTCAAATATCAAAAGTAATCTTGTAACTTGCTCATCCAAACAAAAGGAATGAATATCGCACATTATATTCACGTCCCCAAAAGAATATTCCTTTCATCGTTTGTACAACATATTCTTATCATATCATCATATCACTTTCAGTGGAATGATTGTTGGGTATTTAAAAATTACATGATACGAACATGTTAAGAATGTACCATAAAGAACATACAAATTTACAAGGAACGTGAAATGGAGTTGTTTAGCATATACCTTTCAGAATGTTCGAAAACGTAACTCATGGGCATATTCTTATAATGTGAATGTACCATTAGTGTTATGTGGGTATGGAATAAAATTATTTGTGGGGCTAGTTTAGGTGGTACACGCAAGTCTGGCATCGTCCATGATATATATTTTTAATGAAATACCCTATATATTTTTATGATTTTAAACGCTCCTTAACAATACTATCTCAACAAACTATACCATGTAGGGTCTATTATGAATTGTACAGGGTAAAATTTTGAAATAATTTATAATTTTGTTCAAGATAGTAAATACATAAAATACTTGACGTAATTGATTTTTTACATTCCCAGACAACAATTTTACATTCTTTGCACATAATAAGAAGGATGTTCTATTAACATGAGTAAATACCGTTCAGTACATGATCAGAATGTGATCACCTCAAAAGGCCGTACCAAATTACTTGATATGTATATGCAAAGAATGTTCTGAAGTATTTAAAGATCAAATTCTCAGCATTAGATGGTAATATTCTATTTTAGTCTAAACAAGGAGGTTCTTAGAATATGTCTTGATCTCAGTGCATGATAAGTATATTATATTCATGTGATAAAAATGTTCTGGTAGTACGTAAATACCATATTCTCAGTATTAACATATTTTTTTACTGTACACAGTTTAGACTACATACCCTTTTTTCCTGTCTATCGCGAGTTTCGATAACCAAGTTATATTTTTCAAATATCAAATGTAATCTTGTAACTTGCTCATCCAAACAAAAGGAATGAATATCGCACATTATATTCACGTCCCGAAAAGAATATTCCTTTCATCGTTTGTACAACATATTCTTATCATATCATCATATCATTTACAGTGAGATGATTGTTGAGTATTTAAAAATTACATGATACGAACATGTTAAGAATGTACCATAAAGAACATACAAATTTACAAGAAAATGAACGTGAAATGGAGTTGTTTAGCATATACCTTGCAGAATGTTCGAAAACGTAATTCATGGCCATATTCTTAGAATGTGAATGTACCATTATTGTTATGTGGGTCATAGGCTAGGGTTAATTTGTAATATTGAACTTTACGTGGTACTAATAAAATTTGATATGAAAATTATAGTATGTGGTTTTAAAAAATATTATCAAGAAAAGCAAAGACGTACAATTTATGTGGATACCATCCCACATCGGAATCCTAGGAAACGAAGAGGCAGACCGGCAAGCAAAAGAGGCCACCGCAAGTGAAAGTGCAAAATTAGTGCAAGAAACGACTGTTAGTGACATAAAAGACTACGTCAAGGAAAAAGTGTCAGTGCCAGTGGCGAGAATCCAAAGGAAAGCTACGCGAAATAAAACCCGACGTAAAACCGTGGAAGATAATACTTACAAAGCGCCCACAACAAGTTCTGCTAACTCGACTAAGAATAGGTCACACTAGACTAACCCACCAGCATCTGTTCGCGAAAATGGAAACACCTAAATGTGATCTGTGCAGATGTGACTTAACAGTAAAAAAATTCCTAATTGACTGCCCTAAGTATCAACAACAGAGACAAAACAACAATCTACCCCGGAAACTTGAAGTAATTTGCTACTACCATTAATTGGTTCCATTGGATCCTTCCCAATTGTTTTATTGTACGGTTCCATCAAGTATTTTGCTTTCCAAAAAGGTTGTCATTAAAAAAGTCTGAGAACCACTGATTTAGTGAATAAATTTGAGGTCTGCATTCAGCTTAACAAACTCGCGAAAAGTTACACCGGTCTGCGAGTAGTACGACTTCCCTTTCATTTGCAAAACGACAGAGATCTTAATGTAATTCTTACCTTCTTGGTTATTTTCCTCCGAACTCATGTTTTAAGTTTAGGGATAGAGATAATAAGGAAAAGGTTAAAGAAAAACGACATTTACTGTAACATTCTAAAGAACACATGGTCATTTATATATTACAGTGATTCACAACACGTGGTTTTTATTGAAATAAAATTGTCAATACTACAAATAGAAAACTTAAGTACATAAAACGTACCACGAAAACCTTGGCACCCACATTAACACCTAGGAAATGTTAGGCCATTCTACAAAGTCAAGTCAATGTGGGTTTTAGAGTCCGAACGATGCTCATATTTTGTGCAAATCCTATTAAAACCACTCGATATTAAAATAATTGGCACAACCAAAATAAAAATCGATATTGTGTATGACGGCAGTGACAGGTTCTTCGACCGTCCGGACTCTGTCGATACTTATCAAATTATTAAAATCACAAAACCAAACAAGAAACAAAATTAACAATCTTATGTACTAAGTTTTATATTCTTACAAACGTTGTTTATATCAAAACGATCCGTTATAATTAATTATTTGCCACAATTAGAATTAGTTCTATTAAAAATCGATAAAAAACTATGTATTTAATACAACAGGTAGTTTTGTACTATTATTATTGTAAATATGTTTTATTTGACAACAATGAACGTCCGGCAGGTTAATAAACAACTTTTTATAAATATAATTAGAAAATTATTGTTCAAAATTCGAGATTGTTTCTTAATGGAGCATGTTATATATAAAAAAAATGTTGTCCACGAAGTGGGCAGTGGAATTTTATTAAAAGCAATCGCAGCAGAAGTAGCAATGTTTGATAATTAAATACTTGGTTTGCCCCATCGACTGCAATAACTCAATAAATGATATGTTTGGCAAGACTATTTATTATTATTATTATCATTATTATTATCAAATCGGATCGACTAAACTTTGTAGAATGACCGATGAAACATCTTTAATTCTTACTACTTCAAGTGCAACATGAACTAAACATTAAAAAAAATTAAATGCAATTTTTTTCTTCTCTAAAATTACCGTTATGTCAATAAAATATGTCAAATGTTAGGGACGTTTTTCTTTTCAAAATATTCACACAGCTCGACCCTGACATTACACATAGTTAAATTACATACAATTATATATATAAAAAAAAACGTTAGAAAAATTTTTCGAACACAAAATTTTAACCGGGAACTTAAGCTTCTACTTCTGTTTCCGCTTTCCCTTCCGCTGTATCTTTTTCGTCCAACTTGGCTTTCTTTTCGGGAGTGGCCGCATCTTCCTTGGCCTCTCCGTCAGTTGCATCACTGGCCGCCGTCGATTTCCTCTTCACAGCTGGTTTATCTGAAAATACCACGGTTGGTAAGGAACTTTGTCCAAATATTCCCATCATGTATAAAATGTTCCATAAGAGTCGAGGAATAAATATCAGACAGACTTCAAAAATAGAAAAAAATGTCCATACAATCTATAGAGTTACAACCCCTAACTTTAAATTTATTAATAGCACCCTGTACATTTTTTTTTATAATTTTGGATTTGGTCTTCCAATGTCTATTCAACCAATTTTTCAAAAATAAAATGGGTTCGTAGGTAATCAAGAAAGCCTTAAAACTTAAAGGAACAATAAAAATCAATGTAATGTAAATACCAGTAACTAATTAATTTTATTTATTTATCGCTCCTCAAAAGAAATAGTCAAGAGGTGACAAATCAGGTGAGCGTGCAGCCCACACAGTTTCTAGAGAGTTGTTTACTATCCAGTGGTTATCGAAACGGTTTTGTAGATAAGTATGTCACCAAAATACTCCTGGAATGATTCAAGCCACATGTACAAGAAATCTAGCAAGATTCGAAATGTGTGTTGCAGCAGGTGAACTGCAATTTAACAATTTTGACAACTTTGTAGAATAGACAATGGAAGACCAAATCCAAAATTATAAAAAAATGTACAGAAATTTAAAGTTAGGGGTTGTAACTAAGGAAACTAAGGGGATAATTTTTTCAACGCCATATTAAAGCGTATTGGAAATAGAATAGATCAGTTTTTGTCTGGGACCCGTATATGACGTCAGTTGATGGATTTTCTTTGTTTGTGAAATATTCCAATGAATTACAAAAATGACCAGATAATTTTGCATTCAAGCATGATATTTTATACAAATTTCATTTGGTTATTTTCACATTTTTTAAAAGATTTCACCAAAATAAGAAAATAAACTGGTTTTACTAAAAATAATTTCAGATAAGATGCAGTCAATATAAAACTGAAAAGTAGAAAATTATTTCTACCTAGTAGTGTTCTTCCCGTTGATTTGCAAACCGACAGAGATGGTTTTAAGTATCTACGAAGTTGATTTCAATGTCCGTTGGGCATATAGCCCAGGAAGTAGTTGTTTTTCATAGAAAACGGTCAAGCTTGGTATAGAAACTATCAAGTTTCTTTAGCTTGGGTGCAGGTAGAAACAATTTTCTATTTATCAGTTTTAAACTGTTTTTATTTATATTTATTTTTAGATATCACGTTTTTTTGCAAAATTATCGGTAATTTTTATGCACTCGTTCAATTACAACCCCGAAAATAAGTAAGAACTGTTGTTAAATTTAGAGAAATTTCAATAAAACATAAATTCAAACCACTGACCTTCATTGTAGTAACATGAATTAGCACTATTAAGCATTATATTTATATTTTATCATTGTATCACCTTTTTAATGTTTTCTTTGCTTAAATACCAATATTTATTTTGTTATTTACAGCCTAATGATGGTCTAATTCACACCGAAACTAGTTGCGCTATTTCATGTTACTACAATAATGGCCTGTGGTTTGACTTAGTATTTTATTGATTCTTCTCTATTGCATTTGAGACAGATTTTAAATTTAGTAAAACTGACAGACATAGTACTCTTAATAATTGAAAGAAACAATATCTAAAAAATTGCAGACAAGGTTCAGACTCTCCAATCTAAAAAATTCCCAAACTTTCCCAGACACAAAAAATACAAAATCTGTTAATGTTTATTAAAAAAAAATAAACCATAAAAATTGTCGCAAAATATACTCACAAAATGTACATATTACTGTGACAAAAATAAAATTCTACTAGATATAAAAAAGTATAAAAATTGATATTGTTTGTTACTATGAATTATTTTATTTTTCGAACATTCTATTTGAAATTCACAGACATTGTACTGATTATTTAAAATATCCCCGATTTTTCCCTATATTTTTCAAGTTCATTTTTATTTTCCAGTAGAGTTGAAACCCTGACAAAAAACCCCTATTTTTCTATAGCCCATATTTCAGGACATATTCAATTTCTTAGTGGATGGCAAAAATTCACTAGCCATTTATATCGATTCAATCATTGTTTGCCTGTCAATTTCTAGAATATTGACAGACAAAGAGAATGCTGATGGTTGTTTTAGATGTACTACAGCAGAGGATTCTGACTAAGCAGAAAACCCCCAGATACTCAATGTAGGAAATATGGGGTTGCAAAATAAGATCACAAGAACAACTACTCTCACATCTGTTGAAGTTTGAAGCCCTCCATATGTCAAATAAATTTGTTGCAAGCAATACAAACAACTACAATGCATTATTGAGGAAAAATTGAAGAAAAAGTGGTTTAGGAAGAAGAAACTCTCATAAGACAGTAGGAGGAAGATGTGAATTCCTGTAATTGTATTTGCAAAAAAAAAATTTTGAAGTAGGTATTTCTATCATTTTTGTTTTCAGCATTAACGTTTTATTTATAAAAATCGTTGGCTTTAGATAAAAAGATTAACTTCCATGCAAATGTTTTAAAAAATATTTTATGACAAAATTTATTTTTATATTTAAAAACTTGAAAACTGGGAAAAAGAGACAGTATATATTATTAAGTTGATAGATACGTAATTTTGATAAAAATGATCATCAAATACTTTAGAAATAAGTAGTCAATATATTTTGTGGAAACTTGGAAGATTTAAAATCTTAGTTATAATAATTACCTTCAGATTCTTCACTTCCATTTTCCTCGGTGGACTTTTCTTTGCCATTCTCTGAAGATTTATCTTTTTCTTCGTCTTTCTCTTTAACATCTCCATTCTCGACGGTTTCGGGTTTTTCAACAACCTTTTCATCCTTTGTCTTTTCGACTTCCTCGACGATTTCGACACTGAAAATACAACAATTATTATCAAAATTGTTTCACGTTGTTTTATTTTTATTTAAACCCCGCCGCTGGCGAAAAAACAGCGAAAACGGAAGGTTTCACCTATTTAGTTATGCCACCTAAGGGGTCATTGTACAATTAAACTGTAAAAGACGTGCACGTAATAAAGGAGAACCTTAAAACCACTAATACATTCCCATACAAAAAAAGGTGGTATACGATTATGTTAATCAAATTTTTCAATTATTAAAAAATTACCTATTAAATATCCGGTTACTTACAACAATTACAATTAAAATGTTTCGCTGTTTAACATCAACATTAAATTCTTATCTGTATCTTTAAATTTTTTTATTTAGTCTGAATTCAATATAAAAATATACATTAAACTGATTAAATGATTTTTTTTATTTATTCAACATGTATTTGTTAATTTCTTAACGTACGGTATTGCATTAATTCGATAAAAATTAAAAATTAACAACCTTAGTTTACTTCTACAACATATGCTGTCCCACTTTCTAACTTTAGATGCATCCACGAGAATGCACGCAATTACTATGCTTTTTAAATGAAAACTATTGGGTACCCCTGATGTAATAAAATACGTCAATAGAATGTTTTACCCATTAAATCAATATAATAAACGTCAATTAGGAAATTCTGAACGTTTAGCTACTGAATATTATTATCTTACATGTTAACAATATTTTTAATAAGGTGTGAAATATGTCTCAATATCAAGTATTTAGCCTGGCATGGTTCTCTGACTCTTTCGGAAATTGAGAGTCATATTTAAAAATACGACACTCGCAGTTGCAATATTATGACGTTGTAATGTTACACAAATATTTTTATGATGATTTGTTGAAAAGTTTACTGTAAATCATCAAATCTCTCACGACTTTTTCCTTATTAATCAAGTTTGTTGTTTATTTTTAATACAAAAACAAAGGCGTAACAAAAAAAATGTTGATATTAATTAATACTCCTTATGTCAGGTTAATGCAACGTTTAGAACGCTATATATATAATTAATGTGACTGGATGTTTTTAACAAAAAGCTAATTCATAAATTTAATGAAATGAAATATTTGGAAAACCATGACTTCATCTGCTATGAATATAAAGTGCCAACATTTTAAATTAGTTTCAATTTTTTGGCAAAGTGCCGTTGAATAAACGAAACACTTTATTAAAGAAAAAATAACTAACATCCAGAATTGCTGAAAATCAACTACTATTATAATATAAGAATAAAAGCATCAATTAACTTTAAAAAAGTAAAATTAAAGATGAAACGCCACTGGCAACTTCTTCAACCGCCAAAATTTAACAATAGGTACATACACTCTTCATAAAATTCGAAAGTAAGAAACCTCGGATTTAAAACACCAACTATCGACTTATTCCGGCTTATTTATTATAATAATTATATATAAAGATGTGACGTAATCGAATACTGGTTGTTTGAATACCGGCATTTTCTAAAAGATGAAATTTAGGTCTAATTGATATATAAAATTCGAAAATATATATTAAAAGTTTTGAAAAATGTATAATAGGTCGTATAATCATTATTTTAACTTTAAACACGATGAAACCACATGTTAATCAGGTAGTACATATACATCCGCGTGTTTGAAATTGCCAAAAAGAAATTTAGTTGAATAAAAAACAATTTCGAAACCGACAACTACAAACTTATTCACGCAATTATACTGTACTATTATTGATATAAACGAATCCTTTTGGTATCTTAAATTACTTGTGTTATTTCTCTCCCGCCATTTTAAAAGCCGCTAACTGCTGCCGCCCTGGATACTAAGTTTTTTTCGTAAACATACATTTTAATATCTAGAATAGTAAAAATTATTATACATAATCACTTACCTGGATTTTTCTACTTTGTCGGTCATTTTTGATGGTTTTGTTTCCTTTGTTTTACCCAAAAAAACGAGAAAATTGAATAGCGTGCCACACAATGTATTTAGACAAATTGGCGAGGTCTTTTAATCGGCGTTGTCCGTTAAGTGTGTCAATCGATGATATCGCTATCTCTTTTTGATGCTTGATAAAAGACAACGATAGAACGAACGCTTTCTGTTATCCATGTTTTTCTTACCTGAACTTTAGTTGTTCCGGTATCAGGTAGAGATGGATCTCTGCCAGTAATAACTATCTAGAGTGAGATAGAGTAAGACTTTGACAGATACAAATGAACCAAAAGAATACATAGTCTAAATAATCATCAAGAGCGTCATGGGTTAGTGGAGCGGAGGGGATATATGTACTGGAATTTAACATCAATGCCGTTTGCACCAACATTTAATTTTTAATTAACGTTGGCAAAGTTATTTGCACCTACTCACAATTGAGTCAGCCAATTTAAAAATAAAATGTTTACAGAAACAATCTATATTACACTAATATAAACTTTATTAATGTTTGTCAATATTTAAAATACATTTATATATTTCTCATAAATGTCTTTACATTTACGTCATGTAACAATTATTCGTCGCTAATCATTATTACGAAATGGAATTGGTTATTTTTGTTTATTTCTATTGTTTTTTTTTGTCTGAATAGAGGATATTGTTGCATTTTGATGTTTATAGCTATAGCCACCTTCAATCCCATATAGCAATACTTATCTCCAGATAAGAGTTTTAGTTAAATTGTTTTAATCCGATAACAAAATTTACGATAAATTGCTTTAGACAAAATAAATTATTTCCTAAATATAGGTAAAGTAAATTAAAACGACTTTTTTTCTTTATTTTCAAATAACACGATTTATTAAAATAAACAAAATATACAACAAGTTATCAGACAGTTTATTATTTTTAATTTCCACTGCCTACAGCAGGTTATTATTATAAGATAGATATAGGTATACGAAATGAAACAAACATTTATAAAGCTAAGTATATATTTCAATGTATCACATAAGGCTACAAATTTAAAGCTGATTTATATTTATGTTTTAAAAGGAGCTACTGCAGATTTATCGTAAACTTTAGAAAGTGTTTCATATTCGTTCTAATAAATTTACAGCCAACTTACAAGAACCAATAAACACTTCCTAAATAGAGTACTTTGGACTAGTGAATTCTATTAACATTTACATAACCAATTAACAAGAAAAATTGAACCTTGATGATGTAAACATTTTTTTAAACATAGGTATCTATTAATCTCAAACGACTTACTGTACACACCAATCCCTAATTATTTTTGAACATTTTTTCTGCTTAGTTGCTACTTTTTACAGTTATCGAGTCGATCAAAGTGAAAAAAAATATAATTGTTCAACTTTTATCAAAAAACATTTGACATTACTTTAATAAAAACCCAATATTAGTAGGTACCTACCGCATAATGTCATGGAAATGTATTAAATATTTAAATGCTTATTTACATGAATATACAAGACTTTTCCAACAAAATAAATGGAAGTCTTTCTTTTATCAAAACCAGTTAAGCATCTTGATATGCACAACATCCACTTCCTTTTAAGTTAAAACAACTAAATCTTGTTTAACTAGATCAACTCTTTAACCTTTAAATAAATTCAGATCATATCCATAAATTTCTTTTAAATAAAACACTGACAGACTACTACATATAGTTAACATAATAACACCTAAAAAATGTCTTGAAACTAAGGCATACCAAACATTTTTACAATTACATTTTTAATATATTGGGAGATTGGGAAAATTGGGTAATAGTAAATACTGTACTAAAACTAAATTTTTTATCTCAACCAGATATGTAAAGACCTTACTTGTTTCAACTTAAGATTTGATAAACAACTATTATATTAAACAACGCATTTCATATGGAATTCTGTTATGACACGAGTTCAAGTTCAAGTAAAGAACGAGTGCCACAACAGCCATATGAAATAAATTTTTTATAATATTTTTTATATTTTGCCATTTTAACATTTTTTAAATTTCTATGTAAGTAAGAAAATTTTGATTTTAAAAAGTATGTCGGTAGCACTGTGTAATTTATAACATTTGACAGTTTTGACATTTTAATTATGAAATGTTAATGTTTTAAAATATTTTAAAATGAATAATACACCAATAATAATAAATTATATTAATAAAAGATGATATTCATACTCACAAATACTTTCTTAAAGAACAATATAAAATTAATAAATTGCTACTAGCCACAAATGTCATTGTCAATAGTCTTGTCATTAAATACTTCACTCATGTCGCCAACCATTTAAAACAAAAATTTTCGTGCGTAAAAGTTACATTATGATACGGAAATGCGTTTTATAATGAAGATTTTTATAAGTGCAAAATATAAAAAATATTTTAAAATGAATAATATGCCAATTCCAATAATAATATATTATATTATATAAGTAAAAGATGATAATCATATTCACAAATACTTTTTTAAAGAACAATATAAAATTAATAAATTGCTAAGATTTTTATAAGTGCAAAATATAAAAAATTGTTTAAACAAGTATATAAAACACTTGAAAACTATTGTAGTACTTCAAAAGTCAAGAAATACTTTAATTGTCAAGAGTTTGTTATCAGTTATCAACTACATCTTCAAAGTAGGTTTTGCTATAACAAAAAAATAGTAATTGTTCTCACTTAATTAATGATAATGTGTTTAGTTTTAATACAGATTCAGCTCTAGTAAATTGCCTAAATTCTTATAAATTCACTTAATGAAAGACGTGAAGCATATTTATAAAGGCATCCATATATCTATGATAATCTAAATCTTAACTTACTACCAGTAAAAGATATTGCAATATTTTGCCCTAAGGTAATGCCTTACTTTCACTCGTTCACGATTTGGTACCTCTGCACTGATATAAGAAATGAACAGTTTGTGACACTATTTAATGTAAATAGTGTAAAATATGATACAATATTTACAATGACTAATAAATAAAGATGTATCCTGACTTTGACAAATCTTCATTTCTAAATTTTATAGGATATATTTATTATAGAACATTTTCTAGATGTTGAATGATTAATTAAAAACTAATTTTCAAATTTAATTATATATGTTTACAAACAATGAATTAACACAACTGAAGGGCTCAGGAGGGGGCAAGTCAATTTTTTTTAGTTTGCTATACCAGCGGATAGGTCAGATAAGTAGCTACCTCGTGTTAAAATTATACAGGAGAAGAATGAGGCTAGTTAGTTTAAAATCGTATTTAAAAAATATCCATACAGGTTATAAAGGAGGTGTTTCAGGCTAAGAAGGGGGCAAGTCAGCTGGCAAAGTAAACAGGAAATTGAATTGTAATTAATTTACATCTCTACATTACAGTTTTTGTTACATTTACATAAATATGGAGTTTATAAACAATTTATGTTATTTAAAAAAAAATCAAGGAAGGTAATAAAATTTTGTAGATTTTTAAGATAAAACTGTATAAAGAATCTAAAAAAATAAAGAAAACTCAAATTTTATATAGAGATTTCGATCTTAAAACTTAAATATCAGTTTCCTGCAAAATCTATAAAAACTGACTTGCCCCCTTCTTCCCCTGATGAGCCCTTCAATTTAAATTGGTTAAGTTTGAACCAAAATAATACAACAATTGCTATGCAACTTAATAACACTTATATTCAATAGTAGGGCAATTAAAGATAAAATATATATACATAAATGCAAAAGAAAGTACCAAACACAACAATTGATAAAATTGCCAAAAGTTGTAAACTTTTAATACAAATGTTATTTTACTAAAAAAATATCCATCTTGCACTAAACACCCAAGTCAGAAACCTTTATACTTATTTACAAAACCATGAAACTTAACTAAAAAAATCCAAAATAATTCATTGACTGTAAATTTGGTTAAATTATTCTTTAACTGTGTACATTTTTATCATATAAATTGCATTTATTAAACATCTCACAGTTTTAGACAAAAAATACTTTTTACTTGATGACTTTTTAATAGTACATAATCATTTAATAAATGCATTTTTTTCTTATCAATAAAATTCTATCTACATTGGAAAACTTTGGGAGGTTCAAAGTTACCAACTTTAAATATTTAACCAAAAAGTAACTTTCCATTCTATTCCATTTTCTAATTACAAACCAATTACCCAAATAGGGGGTATTAAAAAATTACAAAACACATCATTATTAGCACCACAAAATCTAATAACAAAAAATTATAGAAGTATCCTAAAAACAAATTTTTGTTTTTGTAAAAGAATGAAATGAATAATTTCTTAATATAAATGAAATAAAATATTCAACAAGCAGGTGTTTCAATAAGAAATCTCTTTTAAATATTAATCTTTGCTTATTAAAATCTTTATATTTTCACATAAACTATTTGTTTCTAAATTTCTGGCACTCCAAGGATATATTTTTAAAAATAAACACAAGATAAAAATACTTATAGGTATTTAATCAAAACATACAACAAAGTTTTTGATGGAATAATTTATTTTATTAATATAGATTTTTTTAGATAAAAAACTTTAACTCCTAAAAATACTCTTCATTTTATTAAAATAGTTATTTGTGTACACCAATGCTAAAAAGTTGGCCTATAGGCTAAGCAAATTCTGCTTAGGACATAAAATATTAAATATTTTTCAAAATAAAAGTGGAAATTTCGTTAAAAAGTTTCTTTGTTTATGTTCTTAGTAAGATGAACTTCCACAAAGTAAGGGGTAGTACAATAAATTTCACATTATTAGATATTTACAGATGTTGAGGTTATTTATTAATACAATCGAAAAAATAGTAAATAAATTTCATGTATTTGGTAATTCCATCAAAAAAATTTGTAAAATATTTTTTTTTAAACAAAAACCCAAAAATCACAGCAAACAACTTTTTCCACTAGTTGATATGTATTCTTGCCATTAAAAGTTTACCTTGTAATCCCTTTTTTTATTAATAAAAAAAAGTTTTTGATATTTATAAAATAAAATAATTAAAAAGGATTGATTTTAAAAGTAGTAACTATTTTATGGCAAATTAAAAAAATGCTCAGAGCATAAAAAGTGTAATGGCTTTCATAACAAAATTAGTAAAATTTATTTTAATAAAATATATAAGTATAAATTTTATCAACAAATATAGATCATTTTCTTCTTATTCGCACAAAAAAATATATAAAATGAGATTTAAAATATAATTTAGGTAACTGTGAAACTCCAAATATATATATAATGATATTTTTATCAAGATGGCAGTAAAACACTTTGCCAAATTTGTTGTTTATGCATTTGATTTCATGACATTGAATACCTACCTAAATAAAGTAGTGGTATTATAGTGCTTTCAAATATAGGTAAATCTAAACTGAAATTAGTAAAAAAATTCTGCCTCCAATGCAAAAAATTGATTGTTATATGCCACCCAATCTAATCTATATATCTTTATTAACATCCCTTTATTAGCAACTTTAAAAATGTAAATGGTGCAGGTGTTTTTATATTAACTTCAGTTTTTAAAAAGAGTACAGAGGACCAATCAAGCAAGCACAAACCAGTTATTGGAAGAGCCCCCAGGCAGCAGTCTGTCACTAGCCTCAGACAGTGGCAAGGCTACTTACATACATTATTTTATGAACAACCCTTCAAAACTCTGCAAATTCTTTAGCACACTTTTCTGTAGATGAGATGCGCAATGCTTCCTCTTCATAATCATCAAAATTACTAGTATCTCCTGGTCCTTTACATCTTGGTATAAATGGAGCTTCAATCTTTTTCTGGAATGTTGAAATCCAGTCGGTGGAAGCAAACCACTTGTGGCCTTTAATATCGTTTACCCCAGCTTTTAGATTACCATATCTTTTTGTCAAATCGACTTGAAGCAAATTACGTAGTAAATCTTTAAGATCAGAACCAAAGTGAGATGGAAAGCGAACTTTACCAGAAACAATTTTTTCATAAATCTGTATAGGCTGATCAGCAAAAAATGGAGGATAACCAGCTGCCATTTCATAAACCAATACTCCTAGAGCCCACCAATCAACAGCTTTGTTATAACCCTTACTGAGGATGATTTCTGGAGCAAGGTATTCTGGTGTTCCACATAATGTCCAAGTACGTCCCTTAACTCTTTTGGCAAAACCAAAATCAGTAACTTTAAGGTAACCTTGTGAATCAATAAGTAAATTCTCAGGTTTCAGATCTCTGTAAATCAGATCTAGGTAGTGAAGATATTCAAAAGCCAATACTATTTGAGCTGCATAGAAACGAGAGTGTGGTTCGGAAAATCGACCAACTTTACGAAGATGAGAAAACATTTCACCACCAGGCACATATTCAAGCACCATATAAAGATTCGAATTGTCTTTGAAATGGAACTTTAGACTCACAAGAAAAGGAAAACTGATGGCTTGTAGGATTCGCTTTTCATTAAGAGTATGCTCTACTTGCTTTAATTTTACCACTTTTTGTTTGTCTAAAATTTTCATTGCATAATACTCTTTAGTGGGTTTATGCTGCACTATCATAACCCGCCCGAATGAACCCGTACCAAGGGTTTTAATTCGTTCAAAGTCATCTAGACCTGCTGTATTGGTGGGATTTCTCTTCCACTTTTCTTCGAAATCTTCCTTGGCCTGGTCCAGAAATTCTTTTACACTTTCCGCGGAATCTACTTTTTTATTCGCCGTAGCGGCATTGTTGCCCATGGTTTGTACTTTTAAGCCTTCCAGGGCTCCGAATTTGATAGTACACTCCGCCTAAAGCACTAAGTTTAGCGGAGGACACGAATGTCACTACTACTACTATGTCAACACACCTTAATCATGTTTATTTTTTAAGTCAATTATTTGTTTCTTAAAACTACAGGGACGAGCACTTTTAATTAAAAAGTTCCGTTAAACTTATTATTACAACGAAATTAATCACTTTTAAGGTGACTTATATAAATCTACTTTAATACCCTAAATGTAAAATGGCCGATGACTGACGAGCTCTGTTTTCTTATTTTATCCGGATTGATTTCGCACTCAGAAAAATACGAAAATATCATCACGTGATCATTGAACGCCAATCGTAATTCGGAAACGGTCCACCGAAAACTGTTCCGAATTCGGAGTACGCTAAATAAACATACCGTTTCGTAAACAAGTTACATAATTCCTTTTCTTTTCACAGCAGCTAAAAAGAGACAAGCATAAATTGAAATTACACTTACTGAACGTAGTCGTCAAGTGAGGAGATGACATACGCAAATAATGATTTACCTTCGAAGCACAGCACGCCCTCTACCGAATTAACTTTAATCTTAAGTATCAATAATAATATAGTAATCTGTAAAAAATCTAAAAAATATCGGTGATTTAAATAATCAGTTTAATTTTTTATATGTTTATTCATCATTGTAATAAATTGAAAACAAGAAACAATTCACTTAGTAACAAAAATTGAACTATTTTACTCATTTATTTTACTTTTGTAATTTTAAACCCATTTCTTCAATTAAACTTGGAAGAACTGAGTTTTTTATTGTTCTTCATAAGATGGACTTCCAAAAAGTAAGGTTAGTACAATAAATTTAATTTTAACTCGATGACAGTTGTTTCTGACAATGATAGTTTATCAGTTGAAGTTTTGTTAAAATGTTTCATTGTTTAATGTTCTTACAGACAATTATGTTACATTTCCTGTAAAAAATTGGGTATTTGGTGAATATAATTAAATTTGCTCAAAAATTGCAATAAAACTAAAGCAAGTTAGTCAAAAATGTTTTATTTAATAATACAAATCACGAACTTATGCTACCAGAGCAGATGCTGTGCTGGATTCATACTTCCAGTTTGGTGCAAGAACACTTTTGGTCTTGTAGTATCTTGCCAAACGGTGGATACGTGATTCTACCAAAATTAATCTGAATTTACTGTCCTTATCCTTCCTGTTTCTTTCCAAATGTTTACGAATGGCTACAGCTTTTTTAATAAGGTAATATAAATCTTCTGGTAGATCAGGAGCAATTCCCATTGATTTCATGATACGTAATATTTTGTTGCCAGAAACAAATCTTACTTGAGCCACACCATAAGAATCCCTAAGAACTACACCTAAAATTTTTGAAAATAATAATTTATTTGTCTCCTACATATTCATATTTTTTGAGAAATAAAAGCAAACTGTTTACTATATAATACTAAAAAGAAATACTTAACTAAAGTAAGTACTTACCAATTTGAGATGGAGTCATTCCTTTCTTTCCTAATTTGAAAATGTGATCTTTTACTTCCTCTGGAGTTACTTTCAACCAAGTAGGAACACTTCTTCTGTATGGTAATGCCGATTGGGCAATACCTTTTCTGAAATAACATTGGAATATGAAATAAGTCTTGCATATTCGTTTTAATAAAATCACATCACAAATAAAACAATTAGCTTTCAAATCAAGGATTTAAAATGTAATTACCACATGGTATCATAACCTCATCGAAGAGATAAAAACAAATAAGTAGCAAATACTATCATATTGTGGATAAAAATATGTTTGCACTATAAAAGAACAGTAAATTAATATATTAAATAAAAACTTACCCTGGAGCGTGCATTCGACCCATTTTAAATTGTTATAAATTAACTTCACCTCACGATATTATCTGCTTGCCAAGATGGCTTCCGAAAAGAGACTTTCCAAGTTACAATGTTGCCAATTTATTTTTTATAAATCTACTTTTTTTTTAATTTAAAATTTTGATGATTTATTTATAAATATCTTATTATTAATGTTATAATTAAAATTATTAAAAATGTTCTAATTTAAAATAATATTAAAATGGACCAATTAATGGATGAAAAAACGTCACTAGTATGCCAAATATTGACTAAAAAAAGCATTCTGTTTAAAAATGTTACCCTATTTAATAAATTTATAAATAAATAAGTAAGATATCTGAAATCAATCTAAATATAACAAAGGCATGAGAAGTATGTGTTGTAAATAATAAATACTTGGAAATTTTTATTCCGAATAAAATTGACAACGCCGAAATTGCTGACGTACAAAATTTACTAGAGAGAATCGAATCTGATTTTTTTATTAAGTTAATATATTGATTATTTTTACTATTGAAATTTCCTTTTGGTATTTTTATTTAGTTTTTGCTAACTCATCAAATTTAATTCATAAAATAATCAGTAATACTGATTCTATCAGATTTTTTAGTGATGACAGCACATCAACGAATGAAACTGTTATTAGACGTTTATGTCATGCAAAGAAAGGTATCGTGAGATTTGGAAGATAATTAATTCTTTTTACAATTTACAAATTTGTTGTGTTTTGTTATTTATAAAACTGTTGGTAAATATATTTAGATAGAACATAGAAAAATAAATTTACACACACATAATGTCTACTCCTGCTAGAAGACGTCTTATGAGAGATTTTAAAAGGTTAGTGATTCATTGGTTTTCATTGTAGATGATCCTGATACTGTTTAGTAGCTATTTTTCTATTAATACGAAAAGGGTGTTTTATTTACTTGTTTTTTAATATCAAGCTCGGGCTGTATTTTTTCAAGTTATATAATGGCAAGTAAAATTAGTAATTTATGAAACAAATACGATCTTATTGATGTATGTAAAGTATTGATGAAACATCTTCATTTCGTCAGTTTCAAAACATATGTCCATTGTACTTGTTTGATTATAATAAAATTCAAGTAATATTTTACTGTACATATTGTATTTATGTTCATTTAAAACCATAATAAAGTTAACTTTAGAACTTTAACATTGTTATGAAGGTTGTTACCTTATTAGGAGTTATTGTGTTTTAGGTTTTATTTCACGATTTTAATGATCATTTGGCCCTGTACATGTAGTAAATTACCGTTTTTTAACCTTCATGGTGCATATTTTACTTTTATCAATAACATTTATTAATTTATTCATAATTTCTAAATGGGTTAACTTTCCTTTTGTAATATTGACATATTATTTTTTTATTTAAGATTACAAGAAGATCCTCCTACTGGTGTAAGTGGTGCTCCTACAGACAATAACATCATGATTTGGAATGCTGTTATATTTGGACCACATGATACTCCTTTTGAAGATGGAACATTTAAGTTAACTATTGAATTTACAGAAGAATATCCCAACAAACCCCCCACAGTTAGATTTGTTAGTCATATGTTTCATCCCAATGTATATGCAGATGGTGGTATTTGTTTAGATATATTACAAAATAGATGGAGCCCTACATATGATGTATCTGCTATACTAACCTCAATTCAAGTGAGTACCATTTTATATAAAGTAAGAACTTATATTTTAATATTAATTTTTTTAGTAATTATTATGATTACTGATAAGTAGAAAATGTGTCTTGAACACAATTTTGTGAGCATTGTTGCATGTTTTTTTTTGTTTTGAATTTCAGTCATTATTGAGTGATCCAAATCCTAATTCTCCAGCAAATTCTACAGCTGCACAACTGTATAAAGAAAATAGAAGAGAATACGAAAAGCGAGTGAAAGCATGTGTAGAACAAAGCTTTATTGATTAGCGTCTTTCTGGTCTTTGTCATATTAATCATATAAAAAAACTGGTTTTCACTATAGTGCTTCAAAATTACAGCTACACTTTACCCTGGCTTCTCTGCCTTTTACATTAATTAGTGTTAATCTTTTGTCTTGACTATTTTGTTTCTGGAATAAAATAATAATAATAAAAAAGATGTTTAAAAGTTTATAAAAGGTGCCCCAAGAGGTTCCTTGTAAAATGTCGCAAAATACAGTGAATAATAATTGTAGAATTTGGGAAAGTTGAATGTAGGTGGTAATTATTGGATACCAATAAGCAGTCCAAGACTCGTACACAATCTGCATCTATAAAGTTTTAATTCTATTCTCTTTTGACTATTGTGACTTTCATTTTTAAACTTTTGCCAAAGTTCAAATACCCCAGTGCAAATGAAAGTAACACAAAAAATTTTTTTTGAAGTAGGTACATATATTTATGTGTTAAATACAAAAGAAGAGCCAATGTAATGTATTTTTATTTTCAAAGTATTTATATACATGTAATCTTTTAAAATTGATGATAAGGAAAGCTATCTGGTTGGTGGTAATAAAAAATATGTTTTTATGTTACAGTAAACGTTTTTTTTTTTAAATACTTATTGGAAAATTTTATTTTTATATATATATCGAAGGACCAGATAGAACAGAACTTTTATTCATTTTTCTTGTTTTTTTTTTATTTACACCTTTATATTCAATCTTAATTTCTATACTGCCTACTTTCAGTTTCATTAGGTAGTTAGATGTGTTATAATTACATATACTTAAATAAATTATTTAAAGAACAATTTGTTTTATTTGTGAAAAGTTAATTATATTAAAACGTTTCAATATACTATTAAGAATGATAAAAACCTCTTTGATTGAACGTAACTTCCAAGTTTATTTGAAAAAATTATGTTTTAAATTACAATGACGGCCGTTTCGCTAATATTAGTATCGTCAGATTGACATTTAAAACATAATGGACTGGGAAAGTGTGACGTCAAAATTTGTGTTCTATGCTGTTGAACTGGGAAATGTCAACGAAATGATTCCAAACGGCAACATTATAAATCTCCAGAAATAACTTTTGTTTGAGTTATTTTCTTATTATTTTACTTTGAAATATAACGGAAGTATCATAATTAAATACATATAAGCAAAATCTTTCCAAATTATATTTTTAAAGTACAATTTTTGTAAGTATTTTTACAATTTATGACAATGCACAACTTTATAGGTTATGTTATAATATTTTTACGGAAATTGTTCGTCTATCTACTTTAGTGATGTAAATTATATGAATGAACACTTACCAATGAAAAAACAGTAATTAACTCCCAAAAATCAAGAAAATACAATAAAATAGTTAATAACACCTATAAAACATACCATAAAAAAGTTGTTTGGAATCATTTGGTTTGACACTTTAAGATGGACTTCCAAAAAGTAAGGGTTGGTACAATAGTTAAACTAAACTTCCACTGTTCAGTTATTTATTGTTCTTAAGATGAACTTCCAAAAAGTAGAGGTTAACACAATCAATTTCGTTGGTACAATAAATTTAGTTTCAATATACTACCATGGAATTAATGTTATCTCCTTCAAGGGAGAGAGTTTAAAACAGTGGAATCAACATTATTAAAAAAATCTGTTTAATGGAATGTGTGGTGGGTTATTAGGATGCTAAATACTGATTCTGTTTTACAAAACTTGCTGTTTCACATACTTTATGGGTAATTTTAGCTTTTTCACCATATACATAATACATTTGCAACAATTTGAAATCCAATTTCCCATGCAAATTACAGAATACAAGTTGGGCTGGCTTTGCAGCTTTAGTGTACTGCTCTTTGTACTTTAAAGCACCTTATCAAGCCCTGCCCCAAGTTCTAGAAACCGCAGTCTTGTCACAGTGGCATAGGACGTGGATTGCGTTTTCCTCATCTTCCAGACAGAACCTGCATAAGTCTATCTCTGCCTGGCATATAAGATAAGAGCATACAATGTCTGACTACTAACTTTCGTCCATGAAAGAGTATCTCTGCCGTGAAGTTTACCGAGTGTTTTCTTTGAACTGCTTACCCTGTCTCTAACCTTCCCACTATTCCAAAGACTTTCTTTACACCCATTCACTGATGCCTGTTTTTTCCCGGGCCTATCATCCTTCTGATTGGCTCTGATTCCCTTGAGAACCAGTACCCACACAAGTGTTAGCCTGTTGCAGCTTCCCACCTGCTTGAGCACCCATGAACAGGTCTATGCAAGCTTTAGTTGAACTGAGTGCCTCTAGAGCTGCTTGACTCGTTTCCCACCTTTCGGGTAATCAGTTCCGTAGCGCAACATTGTATAGCAACAATATTTGTTTGAAATATAGCAGCACACAGACTTTTGGACTTCTGTTCTTGGCTTTGTGCCCTTTATCAATATCAGTGGTCGCATTCAGGGAACAGCAGCGCTACAGCGCTTCATCAAGCCGCGCTGAATTGACATATTAGAACTACAGCGCTGCGGCGCTTTATTGCAGCAGTACAGCATATATATTCGTACGCTGGAACGCTCGAACGCTTCAAATTTTGACGTTTGAAAGAAGAATAATAATAAAGCTCTTAGACTAGGAACCTTGTCTAAGTTTGCGCTATATTATTCATTTTTATTTAAAAAGAAAGGTTAGGAAATAAACCAAAACGTTATGTCACACACAGAACGCTAATTAAATATGTCAACTAATTTAAAAGTCAGTTCAGCGAATTCTAGCGTAAAAGCGCTGCAGTGCTATATAGCTACAAATTACCTGAATGCGACCAGTTTTGGAGTCATCCGTGTACCAAAGAGAGTTTGCCCATCCTACAAGCGAACCACGACTGGTACTCTGTAACTGGAAAAATAGAAAAAGGAATAATCGTCTTTCTATAATCAACATTTCCCTACTCTGTAAGATCTTTCGGCTGGCCGCGGTTCACCCGATCGTTTTCTAATGCCATAAGAAAAGGTCGCTTTGACATTTTCTTTTTAGACTTCATTTCTGTTCCTCGTACTTGAAATACTACGAACAAATCCGACGTTGCCAAATCTTTTATTTTTAATATTGGCGGGTACTTTAAAAATTTGAATGTTAACTTTAACATTTTAACTTATATAAGAGGGTTGTCTGAAAAGTTTCCGACCTAAACATAAAGATGGCAGCACTCGTAAACAAAAGTTGGGGAATGTGTTTGTGCATGCTTTGAAAGGTACCCACTAAAATTTTAGCCATTTTGGACGCGCAGTTGTTTGACAATCATTTGAGTGAGTCGATGTGAGGGTTTTTATGAAAATGGAAAAAATCGAGTATCGAGCTGTCATTAAATATTTGTTTTTGAAAGGCAAAACGCCTACGCAAATAAAAGACGAGTTGGACGCTGTGTACGGGGACTCTGTACCATCATTTACCACCGTGAAATTTTGGGCTGCTGAATTTAAACGTGTCCTTACCAGCTTGGGTGACGATGAACGTTCGGGACGTCCAAAAACTGCAACCACTGACGATAATATCGCTCAAGTTCACAAAATGGTGCTAGACAATCGTCGAATTAAAATTAGAGAGATAGCAGAGGCTATAAACATGTCCAAAGAACGTGTTTATCACATATTGAATCAAAAATTAGGCGTGAGATAGCTGTCCACACGTTGGGTGCCGCGTTTGCTTACTTTGGACCAAAAACGTGTTCGAGTGAACATTTGCAACTCTCTGTTGGCGCAGTTTAGGCGCAATAAATCAGAGTTTTGGCGCCGATTAATTACTGTAGATGAAAATTGGATACACAATTATACTCCAAAAACAAAAACACAGTCAAAACAATGGACTGCGAAGGGGGGATCGGGTCCAAAAAAAGCAAAGATTGTTCCTTCGTCTGGGAAAGTGATGGCAACTGTTTTCTGGGATAGTCATGGAGATGGAGATAATCGATTATCTTCAAAAAGGAAAAACCATTACGTTCGGGACGTCCAAAAACTGCAATCACTGACGATAATATCGCTCAAGTTCACCACTACGACTCGGTACGAGGTTAGGTTATGTTTTGAATATCTTTTGAAATGCAATGTTTAACAGACATTCGCAGAGTGAATTTATCACAAGTTTTAGTCATAAGAGATGAATGTTGGCCAACTTTTAAGACTTATGACCAAGTTTATTAACATTTTAATTGAAAATCAATGATTGAACTTTCTTATGACTTATTACATAAACTTATGATTTATGACTAAGACCAAAACTCCTGCATAAATCCAACATAACCTTAGAATATAAAAACTAAGGAAGGAGCCTAACACCTTTCCCAAGTTGGTAGTTTACGACGGAAATTACGTCACAGCGGCCATTTGCAAATACCATAATATGATTCATCATTATTGTTATTGACGGTTTTTTTGACATTTGAGACAGTACTGTTTTAGTGTTTAAGAAACTAGAATTCAGAGACGTACACATATTCAATTTATTTACGTAAGTGATTTACTGAATATGCACAGCTATGTAATATTCATATATGTATTTAATTAAAGTGTATATAGAAATATGGTTTACAAAATGTATTACGTTTTAAAACTTTCTTACATCAGTATTTTTATATTTTAAATTGAAACAACATTTTATCATAAATTAAAATTGATACGCCACTGACAAACCGGAAACTGCTGACGCCATTTTTAAACACCATCTAGGACTATTGGTGTTTATGTATAACGCTCCTTCCTTCGTTTTTATATTCTAAGAACATAACCTAATAAGAAGTAACAAGCTTCATTTTTGTTTGCGCATGCCTGAAAGCGCCATGTTTCTAATAGTTGTCAGTTGTCAAGACTGTCGTGCTCACAGAACACAAAAAGTATTTTACATTCTGTGGTCCTCCTTTACTTTGCATGGGATAATGTATTGAAAATGCACCAATTATAAAAATTGAAGTATTCATGTACACTTGAATCGCTGAAAGATTACCCGTGCGTCACGATTCAACGATCATATCACCGACACCTTTTCTATGTGCTGTCCTTTTCTATAAATATCAAACGATAATATTAAATTATAAACTGTTGTCTTCTCTATCCTATTCGTATGCTTATATGCAATGACGCACGGGTAATCTTTCAGCGTTTCAAGTGTATCATTGAAGCTTTATATTTATAGTTGAAAATACTATTTTCTTCCATTTCATACAATATTTTTTCTACAAACGTTCAAAGTTTGAATTAAATTTTAAAAACCTGTATTAATACATCCAAAGGAGATAATTTTAAATTGCATCGTATATTACGGACCTTAGCAACAATTGTTGATATAATTGTTAACGAATCATTATTTTTCCTTAGCCATGGAGAATGGTAAAACAGCAGTGCAAGAAATTAATTTGTCAAATTGCACAAATTGTACTATTAGTATTTATGTTAATAAATAAAATCTAAATATTTTGACGTTTGCTTTCAAAATCTGACAATTCACTTTCGACAGCAATGCCATAAACATTATAGGGCACTCAGTGCCTTAAAGTGACATTTTTAAGGCTTCTAGGGAGTGCCAAAAATGGCATTTTTAACACGTTTGTAGAAAAGAGGTTTTTTATCAGCTTCAGCTGCTTATTAGTTAGGGTATTCCTTGCTTCGAAGTGGTAATTTAGAAGCCAGTCTTTCTGCTGATGATAATTGACCTCCCAACTAAGCCTTTATCAGGATTTCCACATTCTTTGAACACTTGAATTGAACAAACTACGACGAAACTTTTTATACTGATTTGAATATTCAGAAAAGGATAATAAAAATACGGTTGTTTGTTATAGTCGTATATTATGATTTCTACAGGATCCTTTTACATTTTATTTGGGACTTAACAACTAAACGATATTTAACATGATTTTTACAGCAAATGGTCATCAAATGAATCAGGTGTTTATGGCACCTACGAATAAGCGAAACAACAAAAATATAAACTTAAGTTAATAAAAATTGTTCCCAAAATAATCTTAACATTATAATCGGAATTATATTCGATCAGATCGTTCGATTAGGACTTTGGTAAGGATTATATACATCACATAAAGTATCTTACTTTAAAAATTCATATATATACAAATAAATAAGGAAAACAGATGTACAGCCTATGACCATCCACAAATTTCGCTCATTTAAATTATTCTCTATTTAATTAAGCTCCAAGGTCAAATGTTTTTTATGGTTTTTATGGTCATAGCTTGCAACTGGGTAGTAAATTAAGGATTCCAAAACCATGCAAAATGTTGACATTTACAATAAAAAGGCCACCGTCTCAAATATTTGGTTATTTTACACTGTCGTTTCAGTATATAATACTTTTAATTAATAATATCCACTAGATTTACGACAAGCAAAACATCTTGAGAATTCACTATCACAATAAAGCTTGTATGTTCGGAAAAAATCCATACATTAATCACAATTTTTTTTTGAGTCGTTAATTTTTTCAATAATACTTGAGTAGATAAAAAAAAAAGAATAAAAAGTGCTTTGAGCTGTTAGGGTTGGATCCTCGGTATTCTGTAAATACTTGGCCCACGCCAGAAGCTCTGGTGTGCAAAAAACTTGAAAAAAAAATCCTAAAAAGTGCGCAAGTTCACGGCAAAGTTTAAATATTTCTCGTATTAAAACTTATAGTGAACTTTTTTTATAGTTTTTGTACTATTATTCTAATGTACTTCTACAAAGTGATTAGCATGCAAGGAAAGGTGCATCATGGGAGAGGTACGTGTTACTAATAACAAGAAATTACATTAGAATCCAAGTGAAATCACATGTAAGCAAGTGTGGAAACATTGGAGGTAGGTTTGTTAGTAAAACGATATCCACTTTCTTATAATACAAAAACCGTATTATTACATACTTAAAAAAGAAGAACCCAACCACCAAGAAGAAAGCAAACATCAATTCCAGTAAATGCGAGTTTGCATACAGGGTGTACCAATATAAGGTTTTGATGAAAATCGTGTCCATAACTTCTGAAGGACTCTGTATAACGCACCTTATATCAAAAGCTTTAAAAAAAATGTGAGCAGTCCGAATTCGGTATAATATACAGGGGTTCCCATTTAAAAAATCACATGTTTGGTTTGTAACGGAGTTATACAACACTGTATAGTTTAAGGTAATTTCAAAATATGGACCCTAAAGACATTTAATAACGTTTTTTGATATCTTCTAAAACAACCCATATACAACTTTGTCGTAAAGTTGGTACACCCTGTATAAAAAATAATTTCATAGTAGATGTAAAACATATAGTGCAAACTTGTTATCGGCTTTTTGTTGTAGTAGTTGATACACTTTGTTAAATTGCAATTGTTGATGTTGGTATTACAAATTTGAATTTGACAGCTAAATTAAAAATACGATTCTAATTATCTAGATCATAAAAGTTACCTTGTATTTATATTTTATGCGCGAACTGATGGCTCTTGTTTAAAACGAAAAGTTTTTATTAATCTTACTCAAACAGATTGTTAATTCTTAGGTTAGGTTAGGTCAGGTCAGGTCAGGTTAGGTTAGGTTAGGTTAGGTTAGGTTAGGTTAGGTTAGGTCAGGTTAGGACAGGTCAGGTCAGGTCAGGTCAGGTCAGGTCAGGTCAGGTCAGGTCAGGTCAGGTCAGGTCAGGTCAGGTCAGGTCGGGTCAGGTCAGGTAAGGTCAGGTCAGGTCAGGTCAGGTCAGGTGAGGTTAGGTTAGGTTAGGTGTTACGCAAGAGCTTGGTTCCAGGCTGCTCTTTTTTGGATAGGAGGGAGTATAGGTGGAATGTTTTTAGTGGGTCGGTTACTTCCATCCCCACATATCCTGTAAGTTACTTGCAGGAATCTGAAGTAAGCTAAAACATCAGCTGAAAACAGATTTTTAAACCACCTCACAAAAAAAAGTTAGGTTAGGTTAGGTTAAGTCAGGTTAGGTTAGGTTCCATCGTGTGGCTTGGTCTGGGCCCGCTATGCTCTGCTTTAGTACCATGTGGCCCAGTCTGGCTCCGCTATGCTCTGCTTTGGCACCGTTTGACCTGGTCTGGCCACGCTATAACCTATCGGATATCGCACGTGACCTACAAATTTTGACTATCTTTTTTTTAATTTTTCCATTAAAAATACCTCAAAAAGGCCCTATGCAAAAAATTGTCGAAATTCATTAAGGGGTAATATTCTAGAATTTTGCCATTTATATTTTTTGATGAAATTATTTTGAGTTCTCTTTCGAATTATCATAAGGATTTACTGAAAATGGGAATATTGCTTGTCAATCAAATGTCACGCAACTTGTCTGTCTGAACAGCAGCAGTACCAGATTTAATTTGGAAAAAGTACTAGAATTGCCAATTTAGTACTGAATTTTTGTTTAAATTTACAGTAATCGAGGTGGGTACTGGGTATTGGTAGAGAGGCAAACGTAATTTTTCATTCAAAACAAAATCTCCAAGATAAAAAACAAACATCACAATATGAAATTACTTATTATTAGTATTATTAATAATGGTATATCAATAATAAACTTCTAAAAACGTAGGATGTAACAAAATATTTTTATTTTAAAACGATTTCCTTAAAAACCACAAACTTCAATTCAGATCATAGATAATAAATATATACTTTGACATATAACCACAGAATTACAAACCATGATTTGAGTATTCTGTGATGTAACCGAAACTCTTCTTCTTTTATATAAATGTCTGTCAACCATTCATTTTTCATCTCTTCTATTTCTTTTTAGTAGACTTGATTTGCATGTATCTCTCTCTCTCAGATATGGAGATTTTGTGACGGAAACATTCAACCCAATCTCAAAACTGAAATAGTACTAGTTTTCACTAAAAAGTACTTTGGAACTGAATCTCTTCAAATAGTACTAGATCTAGTACTAAACAGTAACAGTACAGCCAATTGCGCAATAAAAAAAGTTCCTAAACCAGTGTTCATAGTTACAAAATAGATTTTGTAGCTCAGCAACGTATATCATTAGAAAGCTACACTATATGTTTTAAGTCGACTATTCTAGTTTCTTTAATAAAATATTCTTTAGATAGTTTCATAGTTCACGGCGTAAATGCACGAATGGTTGCATAATTTACGACGTTAACAACAAATTACTCAGAATTTCTTCTGTAAGGAAAATAAAACCAAGACTCAATGAAATGCTCAATTAAGTAGTCGCTTTGCAGAATTTTTTTCCGAAACATACACAAAAAATACAGGACAAAAGATTTGCCTTCTAGATATTTAAGTACCTATACATTTTTTTTAAAGCTATATCACCAAAAAGGTAACAAAATTTAGTATATAAAGCACAAGTAATAATGATCACAATCAACAAGCAGCAACAATATAGGAATCTAAACACTAATTACAAATTACTTTTAAATATACAGGGTAGTATAGTAATAATTTTTCCATATTTTGATATTTTGAGGATATTAAATAGAAAAATGGTGAAATTTTGATTTTTTTTTACTCGGTTTACTGCTTGTATGGTGATTAAATAGGTGGCGCAAAATGTAGCCTATAAAAATGTACAACTCTTTACTTACCACCAGAAATCGAAACATGGATACGGTTTATCCCAATATTTTAAGCAAATAATTAAATATTAGGATATCTTATACAAGTTTCGATGACTGATATTGATTTTATTTACAATCAGAATCGTCCTTTATCGGCTATAACAGCAGATCTAGGTACCAAACCTTTTTGGGTACCTCTGCAACACAACAACCATTTTTCGTCCACTTCCAAAACAACTCGAAGTTTTTCGCCCTCGTTGTAAGACAAATGGCCGCTTTCCGATGGAAGTCGATGGCTGATTGTTCTTACGACCCTAAACAATTATTTAGTCCGATTAAATTGTTCCTGTACCCCATTCACAATCAACGCGAAGTAATAAAACCTACTGAAACCAGTAAACCATAGACATCCAAATTAAAAATACTTGCTTTAAATACAGATCAAATATTTTGAAAAATGAAAAGTATCTGCACCCAAGGTAAAGAAACTTAATAGTTTATTTACCAAGCTTGACCGTTTTCTATGGAAAAACAACTACTTCCTGGGCTATATGCCCCAACGGACATTGAATTACATTCCAATAGAAAACGTGATGGCGACCGACTTCGTCGATACTTAAAACCATCTCTCTGTCGATTTGCAAATCAACGTGAAGAACACTACTCGTAGACCGGTTTCGACATTATTGTGTCATCATCAGTACGAGGTAAGTAGTTCTTCTCATCCCGCAGAGCAGGATGTAGAATGATTCTTTTACGCCAATACATAAACCGTGAATCCACCCTACCGTTCATTTGCAAACCAACAGATCAAAGGTAACTGCTAATCGAAAGATAAACAAATACTAAAAATAATTTCAGATACAAGGTGCAGTAAATAATAAAAATGAAAAGTAGAAAATTGTTTCTACCTGCACCCAAGGTTAAGAAACTTAATAGTTTATTTACCAAACTCGACCGTTTTATATGGAAAAACAACTACTTCCTGGGCTATATGCCCCAACGGACATTCCAAATAATTTGAAGTTAGGATAATGGAAGAAATTAACAAAATGACCCCTTAGGTCATGCGAAATGTGAAAATTCAAAAATCGCCTCGGTTATTGTCAAGAAGTGAATGGTGGTCATTTTGAACATTCAAATTAATTGTAAAGTACATTGAAAAACACATTCTAAATATTATACAAGTTTAGGTTAGGTTAGTTCATTCTAGGTAAAGTTTTTTGGTAAAGACATTGTCAAAATTTTACATCTTAAAAATCAAATGTCTCAGTTATGATTGCACCAATTTAAAAAAAAACTTTATATTATTGAACAGAAGACTAAAATCCCTTTCCAACAAGGTGCCACACGACCTCCTTTGTTATACGATTATGAATTGTTTCCAGGAAACCCAACCATGGATTATAGAGAGGGCCAGGAATACAGAGTGGCAAAAATCGATGAAAAAACTTTATAACCTCACATATACTTGGACTTCGCGTTAATTGTGATTGGAGTATGGTAAAATGTTAACACAAAATACATTTTTAATTAAAAATAAGCATTTACCATACAAGTTGTTATTGCGCAAAATTCTGTTAATTAAAGTTCAGCGTCAAAACAAATTTACTCACTCTAGGGACTATAATAACCTTCAAAAATTCTTTGCAGTCGACAAGGTCTGTCGAATACTGTCAACCTGATCAAAAATTACAGTTTACATTTTTTTTTGTTAAGGCAGATCTATAATAATCTTTTATTTATTTATGAGAAGGATCTGGATGCAAAATTTTTTTTTATTGAATTACAGCATCTTCAAGTTATAAGAGTTGGAATTTTATCGATTAGGATTTACTTACTTTGGTGTAGTAGATGGAGGTATTGGTCTTCTGCTTAAAGAACTTGACGCTGCTCGTCTAGGTGGTGTAATTTTGGAAGCCTTTCCATTCGGTGGAGTCGGTTTATTGTAAGGCAAACTGCTCGGTCTTTGTGGATGTCGTACTGTGTCATGAGGATGATCTAATTGATCTACTCTGCTGGTTCTGAAACAAGTTATACCAGAATAATAGGCATGATGACTGATTTTAAAAAACCGATCCTCGATGTTTTCACGTATCTACTTTATCTAAAATAAACGTTATTTTTGCAAAAAAAGGAGTTTTTAAATGAGAAATTCACTTTTTAAAAATGCATTTTAAATTTTCCGCCAAAACGCTAGAATAGTAATGGCGTCTATCTATGACATCATCGATTCGTAAATACACGTGTCATCTGTGGATTCTGTGGTAAAAACGTCAAACTTCAAACATTTCGCAGGTTAAAAGAGGGTGGTTAAAAAAGTTTATTTTGGTTTTACTCATTTTGTGCCATTATAATAGTTATCATAGTATGGAATAAACACTTTTTACACTGAAGATATTAAACTATATTTTCTATGAATGAATTAGAGTACAACACTTAATAACTATAAATAAATTACATTAATGCTGTATCAGCAACATAGTGAACTTGATCGTGAATATCATACATTGCACCCGTCGTCTATGCATTGCTGTGTATTTATTTCTATCTTTTGTTTATTCAACCTTAATTGCAGACATGATGTGACATTGAACGTGCCATACTATAAACAAACTACGGTGGTCTAGGCCATCGATATTTCTAATAAACAATTTAATTAAACATACAAAATATACGGGGTGTTCACACCACAATAGTCATGAATCCTAATGTGTATCGATGGCGTGCGGTTCCACAGTGTAGGAACGCATCAATAAAAAATAAATTCCAAAGATATGTTCGAACCATAGATAATGAATAGAAAATATCAAGGTCAAACCGAAATGTCAACAATATTTACGAAAGTACGACGTCACGCTCTTCTGATTGGTGTTTCAGCTAATATGGCGGATTGTGTAATCACACATGTAATATAAAAATGAGTAAATTCTTTAGAATCTCCGTATCTTCTATTATAATTATAACAAATCAATATTTTAGTGATTTTTACTGACTGTCATCATGCCTATTGTTCTTGTCTTTATCTTAAGAATTTGCTTCAATTTTCTGCACACTTATATGTGGAAACAACACGTAAAACATTATAAACAATTTTCATAAACAGCTTCTTAAAGATATTTTGGTGTGGCTTGAATACCCAAGTCTACGAGGGTACATCGAAAAGTTGGCAGATGCCGAAAGGATACTATTTAACAAAAATATAATACGATACATCAAAAAGTTGGTTGATGGCGAAAGGACATCATGATTTACCAAATACAGGGTGATTCGCATAAGAACCGACATAGAGCAAGGACATGTAGGGAAACTCAAAATAGGGCGATTTAACGCAACTTACCTCTATGCCAAGTTGTTTTTTTTAAGACTTTTGAATTTGTGTGTTGACACTATATTCTCTGAGAAGTTATAAGCTTTAAAAGAGTAGTTTTAAATTTAAAAAAAAATCAATATCTCCCTTATACTTGAATTTAGATGAACCAAATTTGGTACATGTTGTGGATGTACCAAGAGCAGTAAATGACAGTACTAATTAGAGTTCAATTATAGTATTTTACAGGGTGGATAAGGAATAAAGCGACATTAAAATGACAGATATTTTTTTAACCCTTTGACGGATTTAAAAAATGTTTACTTTGTTTTGTGGGCAATTTAATTCTAAAACTTTCCTTACTCTAATTTTTTGATAATCCTCTTCGTTTTCAAAAAAAAAATCGAATAACTAAAAACGCGCGTTATGGGAATGTTATTGAAAATCATCGAAAATTCAAAAGTTGGCTATGAAATTAAACGTCAGACTTGACAATCAAGAAAATAAGTCATAACCGGGGCGGTGAGAACAAAGCCTACGGCGGCCCTGGAAGTTATGCTGGGACCTCCACTACATCTTATTGTGGAAAGGGAAGCACTGGCAGCTGCTTACAGGCTGAAAATAAACAACGAATGGGACAGGGCGATCCCTAGGTACCATTCCACAATCTCGAAAGAGATTGAACACAACCAATTACTGAGCATGCCCTCAGACAGAATACCTATCTGCTACGACCTTACGAAACCATATACGGTTCATATTCCGGATAGGGACGAGGCTCGCACCAAAATGAATCCGTCTGGTACACAGACGGATCCAAAACAAGCACCAGCACTGGGATTGGGATCTACAATGAAAATACAGGGAAGACGTATAGTCTCAACCTGGGCTCAGTAGATACTATCCTGCAAGCTGAAGTGGTTGCCATCAATACATGCTCGGAAATCATCCTGAACGAGACAGTCCCTAACAGGACTGTCAGGATCAGAAGTGATAGCCAAGCAGCTCTCAAAGCAATAGAGCGTACAGAAGCACTGCCAAGGAACTGGCACAACGCCACAAGGTTATCCTTGAATGGGTACCAGGACACACAGGGATCCTTGGAAACGAAAAAGCTGACCTCCTAGCCAAGGAAGCTTCAGAAGGAACCCTGATCGGACCTCTCCCCACATGTGGGGTCTCATACCGACATGTAAAGGGAATAATAGAGGAAAGGTTAAGGGAACAACGTAGAAACTCTGGATGGAACTGCCTGGACTCTGGCAATCCAGACTATTCATAACAGGTCCATCCAGGAAGAAACCTACAGAACTACTCAGCCTAAGTAGAACCCAACTAAAAAAGGCAGTGGGACTGCTTACAGGACACTGCCATCTTCGAAAACACATGAACATAATGGGACTTGCCGAGGACCCGTTATGCAGAAAATGTGGTGAAGAAGATGAGACTCCTCTTCACGTAATATGTCACTGTCCAAGCCTTTAAGTGGCTTAGACAGAGACACTTTGGCATTCAGTTTCCTGAGCCACAGGAAATCGTGACAGCGAATATCAGGTACATTCTAGAATACATGAAGGAAGCGAACCTAATATGATCACTTCAGGGGGGTACAATGAGCGTAGGGCTCCAGTACATCCACGAAACGCACCACCAGAATACAATAGAATAAACAAGGGTTATGATATACCTACAATTTACATTGATAAGTTAAGTTGTTGAAAGTGGTCGCCGTTTTCTCTTATGCAAAAATTTATTCTTCTTGGAAAATTAAAATAATATGTGGATTATTTGCTATAGTATCTAAAATAGCTACTTCAACCTGCGGCCTGATGGTCACAGCTCTTTATTATTAGCACAAAACTTGCCAGTTTCTCGAGCTCTCCTTTCAACATTAGAAAATGTTTCTCTATGTGAAGGAAATGGTGCGGCAGCTGCAAGACGCTATGCTGATGAGTTCCCTAATAGAAATGTACCAGATAGGCGAATTTTCCTGACTATTGACCGAAATTTAAGAGAAACAGGCACTTATTTGACTCCATTGTATGTTTTTGACGGTCGCAATGTTTTACACAATTTTAATTTTTACTGAGAAACCCTGGTGATGGACTTGTAAGCCGAACCAGCTTAGTTTTATACAGGGTGTCCCACGACGTTTTGACAGTCCAATTTCTCGAGAACTGTTCATATGACATGTATGAAATTTGGCAGATATAAACAGTCGAAACTGATGCTTATATTCATTATAAAATGACTATCACATTGTCATCTGTCTGAGCCCCTATTATCATTACTGCACAATACAATGATGACAAGTGTGGTATCGTTGAATTTGTTTTTAAATGATGTATCCAAAATTGTAATATTATACCGGTTGTCCCATTTAAAAAAGTTATGTTGAGGTCACGTGAGCCGAAATGACAGGAAAAACGGAAGTCATTGTATAATGAATATAAGCATCAGTTTCGGCTGTTTATATCTGCCAAATTTCATACATGTCATATGAACAGTTCTCGAGAAATTGGACTGTCAAAACGTCGTGGGACACCCTGTATTAATTATCAATATACACTGTTCATAACGAGCGAACTTTGCCTTTTGCTCTGCAGTTAATGATATTATGTATTACAGCATACTGTTCTTGATTTGTATAATTTGTTTTAACTGTATCAATAAAAACGATATTATTATTATTATTATTATTATAAAAAGATCTACTGCTTTTTTTTATTTAATTCTGATTGTGCTTACCTTGTAATTGGTGCGGTGGTTCTTTTGGCCGGGGAATTTTTGACGCTATTGACAGTTTTGGGTTGGGTAGTTTTGCCGCCAGGTGGAGTGGTAACTTTCTTTACGGTTTTCGCGTTGGTAACGGGTATTGGTATACCTGACGGTTTAATCGGTGACGTAATAGGTCGCGGGATTTTCGATTTACCGGTATTAGTAGGAGAAGATGGCGGCGATTCTGAAATATTATGTCCGCTGAGCATTTCCCATTTCTGTTGCAACTTTTTAAATCTGAAAATAAAAAACAAAATCAAAAACAAGTTTTAGTTATCGTTTAGCTATCAACTACCTTCTTCCGTTGATGGGTTTCTCGTCGGAAAAATTGGAATCCAACGATTCTGGTTCGTGATCATCGCGTAGTTGCGGTACATTTTCCTCCGAATTGGTATCGTCGCTTTTTTCAATTTTAGTATTTTCCAAACTATCCGTATACTCTTCGTCTTCCTTGGCCAATCTATCGTACACCTGATACAATTTCGAGTTCAGGGCGATTCCCGACCAGCGTTTTTTAGCCATATCGTTGACGTCTTCGCCCAATTTGAAATTCGCCTGAGATCCGGCGTTTTCGAAACATGATCTGGGTCTTTCTTTATCGATTTTTAATTTGGATTTCGATACGGGCGACGTGCTAATCAGATCCGGAAGGTCTGATTCTCTGGTGGGGTAGTTTTTCACTGTATTTGCCGTGGAAATATCCTCGGATTCTGAGTTGGATCTCGACCGAGACGTATCCAATTTAAGCGAGTTGAGTTGCTTGAAATTCGGCGAAGGGGAATGCTAAAAGAAAATAAATTATTAAATCCAAGATGCTAGTTATTTAGCGAAACAGCTGTAATTGTAAAAAAACTGAAAAAGTAGAAACAGTTTCTATACCAAGCTTGACCGTTTTCTATGAAAAAACAACTACTTCTTGGGCTATATGCCCCAACGGACATCGAATTACATTCCAATAGAAAACGTGATGGCGACCGACTTCGTCGATACTGAAAACCATCTCTATCGATTTGTAAATCAACGGGAAGAACACTGCTCGTAGACCGGTTTCGACATTTTTACGCCAATACATAAACCATGAATCCACTATTCAATGATAAAGTCGCAAAAACGTAATTTTTTCAATTAAACTTGGAAGTTGAGTTAAAACAAGAGTTTTTTTATTATTCTTCGTAAGATGGACTTCCAAAAAGTAAGGGTTAGTACAATAAATTTAAGGCATGAACAAATAACCAAAGAAATATTGTTGAACTTGGAGGTTTTAACCATGTTAAACCAGGCCTCAAAAAACGTAAATATACCTAGGGACTGTATTTTCGTCAACGAAAGTGGCCTGACAAATTTAAACTAGAATTGAATGAACCTGCACTGTAAAAAATTAGTGAGATTGCGAAATGTAAGAAATACCACAACAAGGAAAAGGAAAAACAAAAATTATTGTATATAGTCTTTTCAATATTAATTGCTAAAATCCTTTTAAAAGTGTCATACAAAGTGAGTTAGTTTACTAGGCTTCAAAGTAGAAAGAATGACATGAAGACGTTAAACATTCACTCTGTATCGTCGGAACCCAGCTCTCTCTAGACTGGTAGTCTGTATGACACTTTTAAATGGATTTTAGCAATTAATATTGGAAAGACTATACAAAACAATACTCAGAATCTTTAACTTATGGATGTTATAGGCAAATTATTAGAAAAACACAGAAACAAACCATTTTAAGACCGCCGCCACTAAAAGTTGTTTACGCTGTGAATCACTGACCGACGACAAAGATGCTTCAAGAACGCGTACACTCTGAGCGGGATATGTTCGAGAGTTTCTGGAACATTCTAGAAGCAGTGGCGTAGTATAAATACGGTTGTGCGGAGAAGCAATTTTTTTTAGTTTAAACGTTACAATACAAGCAATTGAAATGAAGTACCTTAATACAGGTGTAAAAAATATATAGAATAGGAAATGACACTGTAAGAGACGAGATATAAATTGAGTCAGTACTAGATACTAAAATGGTTTGGACATATAATTAGGATTGAGAACGACAGACAGGCAAAAAGAGTTTTTTAAGCAAAGAGTACCGTAAAAAGAAACTGAGGAAGACCGTTAAAAATTTGGGACAATATGGCAGCGGAAAATTTGATGAAAAGAGGAATATACGATCTCAACGAACTATACCATGTAGGGTCTATTATGAATTGTACAGGGTGAAATTTTAAAATTATTTATAATTTTGTTCAAGATAGTAAATACATAAAATACTTGACGTAATTGATTTTTTACATTAAAACAAATAATCGTAGTAATAAAACTCAAAGTCTATCCACAACGTTTAATAGTAAGGTTCAAAAGTTAGTGCAACATGTTTCGGTCTTCAGACCATCATCAGGTTATAAAGAAAACAATGGTATCAGGAGAATAAAAAATATTTACAAAAAGAGCGAGTGGTGTCGGTTGTCCGATAAACCCTACTCACGGTTTAGGATCGACATATCTTCTTGATTATAAGGAGATCGAACCTCTATCATGGATCTCTCCTTTTTTTGATTGTTTTTTACAATCATTCCTTTTGTCCTCTTCATGTATTTTTTTCTTCTTGTTTCTTTTAGTAATGTAACACTTGTTATTTGAATTTTCTTCTGGGATACAACATTCTTAGGCCCGTATGCACCAACAATCGTACCAACCATTGGTTGAATAATCAACGGTTGGCCTCTAACCGATGATTTCAACCAACGATAACAAACTTCGTATGCACCAACATTATAGCAATTTATTGACATTTTATAGCAATCCGGTTCGTGAACCAACAGTATAGCCACTACACTATTGATGTTCTGTGAGTATAGCCACTACAATTATAAAATTTTGTTTTATTTCTTAAAAATGGCGAGTGAACCTGTGGTGATGCATTTTTCAGAAAAAGAAAGGGTAGAAATTACTGAAGAAAAATTATGTGCAAACCGCCTTAATAATCCCATTGCTGTTGCTTTTGTTAAACGATAACGTTGTTAAATTTAAGTTCTGAATAATTATTATATAAATCTACTCTCTGTCTTATATGCCGAATTGCTGGTAACGCATTTATAATTTCGATATCATCATCATCAGAAGAAGACGTAGAAGATAAATCCATTTTTTCTGAATTTTAAATTCCTTTTAATATACCTGCAATGTAAAACGTAATTTTATACACTACCAGAAGAGCTGCAAAATATTGCTGTATTTTCTATGACCAATAATCAAAAATAATTAACCCTAGGTTAGTGGTTTGTGCCAATAATACTATTAAATACTATTTATCTAGGAGATATAAATACCATATAAAAACATTCATTTAAGAAATACATAGAACATATATTTACAATATCCACAGATCATATAACTACTAAAAATAAGACAATATCAATTAAATTGAGGTTATGAAACGTCGATTGAATTTGTAACCAGCCGAATATGGGCGATCCCAACCAACGGTTGGATTTAACCATTGATTGGGTTGGTGCATATCAAATTTGCAGTTTTTGACGGTTGAACCGTGGGTTGAATTGGAACCGACTGTTGGTGCATATGGGCCTTAGCATGAATATGGTCCCACTTTTCTATCCACTTTAATTTAACCAACACACCCATCATTCTCTATCTTTATAACTTCTGAAGTTCCTTTTTCCTCTTCTTTTTTTTTATATAATAACTCTCTTATTCATCAATTATTCTTCACTTATTCATGGATGTTTAAGTTTTAAATATAAATTATTTGCAATTCCTACGTTTTGCACATACAGGTGAGTTTAGATTGATTGTGTAACATAATTAACTTGCTGTTTTGCCATAGTTTAACTTATTACAAAATCATGTATTTAACTTTTTGCTTAAAACTTGTATTTTATTTCTATTTGTAATTATTTGTTATATTTGAAATGTTTTGACTTTAATCATTGATTTAATCGGACAACCGACACCACTCGCTCTTTTTATAACTATTTTTGATTTTGATTTGATACCATTGTTTTCTTTATAGCCTGATGATGGTCTGAAGACCTAAACATGTTGCACTAACTTTTGAACCTTACTATTAAACGTTGTGGATAGACTTTGAGTTTTATTACTACGATTATCTACATCATCCACATTTGAGAGATGGATTTCCTTTTCAATTAAAACAAATGATAAAAATGTTCTCCATCTTGTTGTTGGAAATAACACAGTCTCCTATAAAAGTCGTTCCGAACTTTTTTTAAAGTTTGAGGTGAAATAGCCCATATTTTTGTAGTTATACTTTCTTTGAGGTCTGGAATGTTAGTGGGCTGTGTTGCATATACTTTGTTCTTGAGATAACCCCACAGAAAAAATCCAAAGACGTAAGGTCCGGCGATCTAGCTGGCCACTCGATAGTACCTTTTTGTCCAATCCATTTATTGGGGAAAATTTCATTCAAGTAATAAAAATAAAAATTCCACCAAACCAACAACAATTCTTAGCTAATATTAATAATAAATCTCGCTTCATTTCAATGTTAAGTGACAAATTGACGGCTGCAAACATTGAAATATTTTTTCGAAAAAACTTACGGTTTTTGAGGAGTAATAAATCATTCATTTAAGTAAATTTCATAGACGTACCAAAATATATTTTAAGAGGGTATACCGTAAGGTACATTTTGTATTGAACGAATGAGTTGCAGCTATGCTAAACAATATACGATTTAGGTCAGAGGTAACGGGATGTACTAATTTTAATAAAAAAAAGTGATAGAGGTACATAAATTTTAGTAAGTTTGATAAAGAAAGGCAACACAGTTTATTCATAATAGAAAACAAACCAATCTGTAACAATAATTATTTTATATATTTTTGTTCTTTTTGTAAGAAGATTAATTCAAACTTTGAATATTGTCACAAATAAATTACAATGAAATATATTTTTAAAAAATTAATTAAAGACAAGATAGCAAGATATCGTTACAATTTTTATTAAATTCAAAGAAGCAAAATGAATCTTTTTTATTTGTATTACTCCTATTATGTAGTGTTTGGGGAATTTTTCTCAGAAATTTTAAATGGCAAGTGACCTACTGTAATCGGCTTAATACTACACCTATTTACAAGATTATTCGATTATTGAGAGGGATTTTCCAAACAACCCAGTTTTCTTAGAAACATTATCGAGAATATTATTTTAAAAGAAAGTAGGTACATTAATTAAATCAGTACTTAGTATTAGTTCTTTGAGTAAAACATTTGTTGAATGTTAATTGTGCAAGTACCAAACAATGTCGATAAGCCAAGGACCATCTAAACGACCAAAAACAGGTCCACTATCTTTAAATGAAAAAACTCAGATATTGAATTGTTATATATATCATTGAAAAACAAGGATCCAAGTGCAAGTGTTGATGATATTGTGGAATTAACGGCTGCTATGTTGTATGTTGCTAAATCAAAAATTTATAGATTACTAAAAGAAAGCAAGAATGGAACTCTTCAACCCCCTAAAACTCCTTCAGGCCGAAAACCAATTGAGATCGATGAGTCATTAAAACAAAGACTATCTTGATAGATAAACCGGAAATAGTTTATTGGAGAAGAGACTATTTAAGAAGCATTCGACATGCCAGAGAACAAAATTTGAAAATCTTCTACTTAGAGGAAACATGGATAAATGCTGGATATACAGTTTCCAAATCTTGGCAAGATGAAAACATTAAAAGCGGAAGGCAGGCATTTGTGGAAGGTTTGTCGTTAGGTTTGCAGCCACCATCTGGAGAAGGAAAAAGACTTATCATTGTCCATGTTTGAAGTTCTGAAGGTTTTGTTGATGGTGGATGATTAACTTTTATTTCAAAACGCACGGGGGACTATCACGAAGTTATGAATGGGGATGTCTTCGAGGAATGGTTTGTTCAAATGTTGGATCTGATTCCAAAAGGGGCTGTTATTGTTATGGACAACGCAAGTTTCCATTCACGGTTACGAGAAGCATTGCCCACAAGTCGTTGGCGTGAAGCAGAGCTTTTGGAGTGGCTTATTTCGAAAAATATTAAGTTTCCAAAAGATCCACTAAGGAAAGAACTTTACAGAATTGCAAAAATGAACAAGAATAAATACAAAACCTACATTGTAGAAGAAATGGCTTCTTCTCGTGGTATATCAGTTCTTCGACTTCCCTTTTATCATTGTGAACTTAATCCCATAGAATTAATATGGGCTCAGGTAAAGGGGAAAGTTGGAAAAAAATACCACTTTTAAAATAAACGATGTTGTGAAATTGTTTGAGAGTGCTGTAAGTCATGTTAGTAAGGAAAATTGGACAAACTGTATCGAGCATGTTATCAAAGTAGAGGCAAATATGTGGAAAATTGACAATATTTGTGATGATTTAATCGACTCTATTATTATTAATGTCAAAAACGATTCTTCCTCTTCCGAGTGTGATCATCTACCCTCTAAAACCTCATCACGAAGTTGTACCAACTGCAGTACGTCCATGAAGCCCAAAAGGTGCAACATACAATGTATTAAATGTAAAGTTGCGCTTTGTCTTACCTGTTTTGCCGTTTTTCACAACAAATAAATTATTTTAGTCGATAAAATAAATTTCGTTTTTTTCTAACAATCAGTATTATTTATCCAAAATCAACTGGTCGAAAATTAAACCACTAACCATTGTATTTTGTGGTCAAAATATCGACCACCCAAAAAAATATATTGACAGCTAATTTTTTCAAAATTTCTGGCCGAATTCTTTATTTATTATAGGCTATATAGAAAGGACAAGGAGTAATAAATCATTCATTTAAGTAGATTTCATAGACGTACCAAAATATATTTTAAGAGGGTATACCGGAAGGTACATTTTGTATTGAACGAATGAGTTGCAGCTATGCTAAAGAATATACGATTTAGGTCAGAGGTAACGGGATGTACTAATTTTAATAAAAAAAGTGATAGAGGTACATACATTTTAGCAAGTTTGGGCAACACAGTTTATTCGTAATAGAAAACAAACCAATCTGTAACAATAATTATTTTATATATTTTTGTTCTTTTTGTAAGAAGATTAATTCAAACTTTGAATATTGTCACAAATAAATAAAAGTGTTAAAATAAACTGTTGTTTTTGACTTGGTCACTTTTTGCAGTATACCCACGATATAAAAAAATCAAATCTAAATTAAAAAAAAAAGTAAGCGCCTACCTTATGCGTTGGACTGAAAGGTTGATGAAACGAGTCCATTCTCTTAAAACTCTGATGCAACTGCTTAAACTCGAAGAGTAAATCAAACTGGAACGGCAAGAATGCGAGCGGCTGTAAAGCAGCAATCATTGTGTCCAACAGAGATCTAACGTTAGCTCCCCCTGTATGCGACATCACCAACAACGAATCGGCCGTATAATGTTTCCTAAGTACGCTTTCCCTGGTTCTTAAGAAACTGGCCCACGCATCCAAAGATCTGACGTTGAGTAGACCGAAAACGAAAGCGTTGAATTTGACTAGACCTTCCGTTATGGCATCCTCGCTGTTAACTCTCATCACCAAATCGTGCAAGGCTTTGGTGAGAGGTCCTTGTTGGGCAGAAGCTTCGACCACTTGCCACACCGAGTTATGGATAGCTCCGAAGCTCGTTTCCAAGCTGGGTTTCAATCCGTCGCTTAAAACGGCGTACAGAGCCGGACAGAGTGTAGTTAGAGCCAGTTTAGCGCAAGCTGGATTGACGCTGGAATCGCCGAGGGCGTTGAGTTCGATCTGGTTGGAAGCTAGAGAAAAATGGTGCATTATTTGCTCGACGGAATCGGTGACGGAGCTGATGAGGGATCTTTTTAGCAACAGATTATCGGATAGGGTTTTGTTTAGACGAACCGGTGTGGTTTGAGGACTGGAATAGTTGGGACTGTTCTCGTTTTCTTCGCATATAGGAAACTCGCTCAAGTTTTTCGTCTAAAATAAAAAAAATTCACCGGTAATTATTAATAATCGTGGGTTTAGGATTAAATATTTACCTTATTAAGAATAATGAAAAACTCTTCGTTTTACCAAAACTTCCAATATTTATTTAAAAAATTGCTTTATTAACTTTAATGACAGCCGTTTCGCTAGACTTAGCCTCGTCAGATTGACATATTGAAGTTACATTTTGTTTGTTTGTAGCTAGGTACCTGATGTTTATTAGGTAGTTATAAGGCTAGACCAAGTATGGAAGTAATAAGTCATAACAATATTAAAGCCTAGATGTTATGAGCCCTAAGGGATTATCCTGGATGTACTTCCCTCTAAGATCGGTATAACTGTGCAATGATATAGAAAAACCAGGAAAAAACTATATCATGCTGATCTTTACAATAATTTAATATATTTGTGTTACAATTACGTCTTATCTACGTATAAAATGAAGACTCAATCAAAGCAAACACTTTAAAAGTGGAGAACTTCCCAGATTTATTTGTTCATTAACAACTTTAAATTGTGGATCTGCTAGATGTCTTTTTATTTCAAGTCCTTCAAGGAAATTTTGATTTTTTATCACAAGTGTGTAGTATTTGGATGTCATTGGTGTGTAAGAGTGAGGTTGGATGTTCAAGTAGGTGTTTTGCATAATTTGACTTATCTGGTTGTTTTTGTTTGTGTTTGACCTATATATACAGCATTACACTTTGGACAATTAATTTTGTAAACACCAGATTTTTTTAATTTAGGTAATTTTGTTTTTACATTTAACAATTTTGTACCAATATTATTTTGTGTTTTAAATGATATTAATGCTGATGTTGCCGAAGATATTATTTTTGAAATTTTATTGGAAATAGTTCCACAATATGTAATATTTTTATAACTTTTAATTTTTTTAGTTTGTTTAGGAAATCTTAGGTTTAGTGACATTTTCTGTTCTTTCTTATTAATTAATGTATTTATTAAATGAATTGGTTAGTCATTAGATGTAGCTATTTGTTTTATGATATCAATTTCTTTATCAAAGTTAATTTTGTTCATTGGAATTGAAAATGCCCTATGTATCATAGAATTATAAGCTGCTAATTTATGTGTTATAGGATGATTTGAATTATACGGTATGGTTACATCTGTTTGTGTTGGTTTTCTGTATATTGAATAATTTAGTAAATTATTAACTTTTTCAATTTTTAAATCTAGAAAATTAATCGAATTATTTTCTTCAACTTCTAAAGTAAAATTAATTTTAGGAAGAGTTTTTCATTATTCTTAATAAGATGGACTTCCAAAAAGTAAGGGTTAGTACAATCAATTTAAATATTTACCTGATAGTTTTTCTGTTGGATAAAAGCTGAAACGTTCGGCGAGTTATTTGGCGGGAAAGATTGTTTAGTTTCCAAATGCTTCGGTAGAACGTTGACCTTTTCGGCGAAGCTGACGCATTTCTTACCGCCGAAATTTTCTCCGTTGTCTTGATTGATTTTCAGCGATAAAAATTTGCTAACGTACGATCTTAGTTGCATCAAACTTTTCTCGTTCAATTCTTCTTGATCGGAGGACGATATTCCGCTGAGTTTTAGGAATTCTTCCAATTGAGCGAGCTCCTCTACGCTCATGATTGACGTGTTGTTGAAATCCGTGTGCGGTAGACTGTCGGGGTTTTCGTCCAAACTGCTGCTGGACGCTCCGGCGTCGACGCCTTCGTCTTCGGTTTCGGAAAAACGCTTGTTCCTGACAAGATAATAAGGATCCGGTAATGATTTTCGTTTGTAAGTCGGATCGTCGACGGTTTCTTCTTCGCTGGTTTCGTACATGCTGTATCTCTTGCTAGCGTCAATCTAAAAGAATAACGGTTAATAAATAACGTACTAAATCTGTAAATATTGGTGAAGTTGATACCGGACACTGTTTACAATACCACTACATCAAACACTAACTATTATGAAAGGAAAAGAAGATCCAGATACAAAATATACCAATTCTTTGGTACAATTCAGTGATGTCCAGGAGTGGTCTAAATGATTTTCATCTCGAGAAAGGACCAGCAGACAGAAAGAATCCTATCAAGAAGAGAAAACAGAAAGATCCCTGTAGTCTATAACTATTTATTCAATTCAATTCAATTTATTCAATAATTGAACCACAAAATATATCTTGGTAGAACAACAAAAAGGGAAAAGAAAAGAATTAAAGCTGATGAAAAGATGCAGAGAAAATGAGTCTGCGCAATATATATTTGCCTGTTCTCGGTGATTTCTGGTAGTTTTCAAGCAAACTGTCGAAAGGAGGTACTGAAAATTCTTTTTAAACAAAACTTCCACTATTTATTAAAAAAATTAACAATAAATAATTTCTTTAAGGTGCAGTCAGTAAAAAAACTGAAAAAGTAGAAAATTGCTTCCACTTGCACCCAACTTAACAGTTTCTATACCAAGCTTGACCGTTTTCTATGAAAAAACAACTACTTCCTGGGCTATATACCCCAACGGACATTGAATTACATTCCAATAGAAAACGTGATGGCGACCGACTTCGTAGATACTTAAAACCATCTCTATTTCATAGAAAACTCATAAAACTCAATGATACCTTGTCTAATGTTATGTTTCGTCCTGAATTATGAATTGGATGACTTAGTCCCTCAACCACACATTGTCCCGAACTTTCTACGAAAAATGGTCTTATTGGACCAGTCAGAGAAAGCTTGGGAGAGTAAAAAAATCAAATAAAGAAAAAAAATTATAATTAATATTTAATAAAAAGGAAGCAGTTACCGAATAGTATTGAAATAGAAAAGTTACATCAGCTTCATGGTTTTTGGAAAGAACGTTAAAATGTTAAAATGGGTTTGAATTTGTAGTCGTAATGTAAAAAGCATTTGGTTTGGTTAATAATAGCTTAGAATATCATGGGTGGACAGAGTGACCAACGAACGTTACTAGAAAGAATGGGGAAGGAAAAGGAGGCAATGAATACGATTAAGAGAAGGAGATTGGAATATCTCGGGCATATACAGTGTGGAAACCACTTATGGAGTAAAATAATTTGCAGAAGTCAAGTTGAAGTGGCAAACTTATTTAATCAGAGGTATCCTCAGTTGCCTTATATTAAATAAGTCTAAATTTGTCTAAAATTCATGCACAATTCAGAGAACTTGGACATGTCAAACCATTAAAGAGAAAACCGCATGAAGATGATATGAAAGTGGATATTATGTTAAGTGTCGTGGAGAATCCAACGTCAAGTTCACGTCAAATTTCTCGTCAAAATAATGTGAGTTACATAACCGTCCTAAGGTGTTTCCATATAAATTGAATTTTGTGCAAGAACTAATACAAGACGATCCAGATTTGGATGGATTTCTGCGAAAGAATTACGAATAAATTGAACAGAAATGATATAGCTGTTGGTACAATTCTTTTTTCCATTTCAATTGCTTGTATTGTAACGTTTAAACTTAAACTAAAAAAAACTGCTTCTCCGCACAACAGTATTTATACTACGCCACTGCTTCTAGAATGTTCCAGAAACTCTCGAATATATCCCGCCTAGAGAATACGCGTAGGTTCTTTTTGGTTCTCGAAGCATCTCGGTGGCCGGTCAGTAGTTCGCAGCGTAAACAACTTTTAATGGCGGCGGTTTTAAAATGGTTTGTTTCTGTGTTTTTCTAATAATTTGCCTATTACATCCATAAGTTAAAGATTCTGAGTATTGTTTTGTATAGTCTTTCCAATATTAATTGCTAAAATCGGATACTTTTTAAATTATGTATGTATCCGGATGGAAAGAGAGAGCCCGGAAGAACAAGGATATCAGGGCTTAAGAACTTAAGGACATGGTATTCAACAACAAACGAAGACATCTTCAGAGATCTGGAAATCGAAAGAATTCTAGATCTTATGAATGATAAAGCGGAGATAGGTTTTGCCAGACTTGAAGACCATCCAAATGCAGAACTCAGGAATCTGCTGAATTACGGCCCAGGCGATGGGAAGTGGAAGTACGTCAGACCGAAGAACCAGCTTCTTCCACACTAATCAAAATCTCAATACGTTACAGGTAAACCAAGAAAAAGAGGACCCAAAGAAAAAGACAAGGCCGATCTAATCGGATAACACGAGAAGACCAAACCGAGAGGGACAACAAGAAGAGGATACCAGAAAAAGATGCCTAGCATCAACTGGTTCAATATGGACAAGACAACAAGTCTGATCTTTGAACCGAAGAATGGGAGACCGGTTCAGGAGGACCGGAGGTGGATGGCAAAGGGGCGCGGGAGTCGATATCCTAAAGATTGGGCTTGTACAACAACAACAACCACAGAACTGTTTCAAACGGCAGTCAACAAGGTCATCATTGTCAACATGGTCACCAATATTCGAAACGAATAGACACTAGAAGAAGAATAATAGCTTAATTTACTTACCTTCTCCAGATTCTTTCTTAATATTCCTCTTGGAAGAGGCGGTCTGGGCGGCAAACATTCCTCCTGCTGCGCATTATGACCTCGCACTTGCGCCGTCGTTGTAATACTGCGCTGTTTCTCGCTGTTCAATAAACTAGCCTCGGAACTGGTCACGCTGTCGTATCGATACACGAACAACGGATTCGTATTGTTGTGAGGTACCGGACTATTCTGGGAATCGGTTAAGAGACTAGAAGATCCCCTGTACCCGGAACTGGGTTGAGTCGCCGTGCTCGAGCTGGACGATTGATTGATCTCGCAGCTCAACGGCCTCCGTTTCGCGAATTTATGTTTCAAGAACGACGGTCTATCGTTGACCACCGGCGACATTTTGATATGCTCGGACACCTCCGGTACTTCGGACAATATTTTACGGTATTCTTGCGGTAGAAGAATCGTCAGGGATTCCCAATCTTGCACGTGGCCGAATCCTTTTTTCTTCAACGATTCCAAATCGTTGCAACTGAATGGTCGGCGTTTGTTGCTAAAGGTGGTTGGTTTCTGAGGTATTAAGACGAGATCGGAAACTTCGGATTTGTCGTTGAGGAAGTCTAGATTCGGGAGGGTGTAGTTTGGGTACAAGACGTAGACGGGTTTTTCTACTTCACCCTCTTTTTTCAATTTTGTCAAAAACGATTGTTCGACTATTTTGATCGACTTTTTGGAATTGTCAAAGCAGGTTTTGTTCGCTTGTTTGAGGTTGGTTATTTCTGAGAATTGGGACGTTTGGATGCTCCTGTTCATCAGTTTATTTTTGATGTTCAATTTGTCTGTTGTATCGTTAATGTTGTTCACGTTATTAGCAACTTTATCTTCGTCTAAATTGAGTTTGGATAAACTTTCAGTTAACTGTTCTATCGCGTCTTGTTTAGATGGTTCTTCTGTTATCGAATCGTTCATTTTACCACCGTTCTCTTTGGATTCCGATGAACAACTTACTCCGGATTGACTGGTAGGCCAATTTTCCGTAGAGGATAGTTGGTCCATCGTCGTCGACATTCCTTCGGCGCTCATACTTTTTTGTTTCATGAACAATTTGACTAGGCTAAAGTTCGGTTGTTTGTTGCTAACGTTGTCGCTGAAGCTGGCGTCCACTGAGGTGGCCATGTCGGATACACTGCCGCTTCCGTTTCCGATAGAATGATTTTGGATGTCGAACACTTTAACAGGTCGTCTTTTCACTGTAGAAGCTTCAGTCTGAAACCACATTTAAAACGTTTTGAATACCATCAATTAATTCTACCTAATATCTAATTTAAAAGTCAATTACAACCCAGCAAACACAAATGTATATATGTTACATAAAAATATATAACAGAGAAAGAAAGATTTTTATATAAAACATTTATATATTTTTACGTAGTATTTATGTAACAAAACCTTTATAAACTTTGTTAGAGATTCTCAATATTGACATTATAAAATATTTTATATATTAGATATATCTAATTGATTATGTATTCATGATGTAAATTCTGCTACATAAATAGAAAAACAAAATTATATATATTTAATACGTAAAATTTGCTACATAAAATATTTGATATATTTCGCCTCGTCTAATATACGTCTTACAAAAAAAGAAGAAAATTATAACCTATTATAAATTGTCACGAGTGCTACAAACAAATACACGTGCAAATTATTAATAACAAAGTATATGCTTATAATAAATTTTTTTCTGGGTGTCTTTGTGTTGAGTATTGGAGAAAACATTATGCAAGTACTAATTATTATTATTTACATGCTTATCACACTAAAGTTATTTTCAAGTATAATTGATTTACATTCAAATAATTTAATTATATATTTTAGGCAAAATAATTATTTAAAAAGAAAAAAAAATTGAAAGACTTTTGTGACTTGTCAATGAGGAAGAAAAAGAAATGGATAAGTAGCTCAATTTTACAACTTTACAGTGGTTATGGTGAACCATCATCAGTAACGAGTTCAGAAATAAATAATTTAGAGATATCTCACTTGGCAAATAATGATATGTTGGTTTAAGCTAGTTCAAATTACAAGCCTCCTTAGTGTGTATTTCTCAACATAATTTGTTTTTGATTATTAATTAATTTTCTATATTTTTGTTATGTTTCATTATTTAGTTTTTGAATACTTTTAGTTTTTCTTTTGCAATATTTCTGTTACATTAGTATCCTGTTTTGTTTGTTTGTTTGTTTGATATATTAATAAAACCAATGTACTTATATGCATTAATTTGCTGTTTTTTTAGTACATCCACCAGCTACTAAATATCACAAATGTAAATTTTGTTACATCTATATTACTTAATATTGAATACATAAATATTCTCAGATATTATATTATTTTTACATATATGTTACATAGTAATTTGGACATATTTGAGATGTAATATACGTAATAATTATGTAATATAAATACGTACATATTATATCACTATTGTTCTCTAGCTGTGCCGGCCTTTGTCAGCATTCAATACATAAATATTATCTAGTTGTGACTTTAATTATATAACTGTGACTGTTATATTTCACCACCAAGGTTCCCATGGTGTGCAGAAATATTGCAGGGAAAAACTGGGGATGTAACCCAAGTATTCTGCAATGGATGCAATCACATATGGGGTAGTTGCTTGAGATACAAGAGCTAATCTGAATACTATGAGGAAAAGCCTCTCAAAGATTCACTTTCACTGGAGCAATGGGAACTTGCCTCACCGCTGCAGTGGAAGTGAATCTAAACTTGACCCTACTGCAAATTCAGCTAGAAAACGTAAGGAAGAAAACAATATACAGAATGATCAAAGAATGAATTAACAGAGAAAAACCTCGACCACTTCAATTTGGGAAATGCCCCAACATGATATATACCAAAGAGAACATTCATTACAAAGTTAAGTAATAAATCTGAATGGGATGAAGACACACAAACTAGGAATAGGAGTTTTTGAATCAAAAGTCAAGTACTCTTGGACACATACCCAAGCATCTTGCATCAGGAATAAATCCGAGCCATTGAAGGATGTGAGGAATTCAATATTAAAAGAAACTACCAGACAAGAGATTGTAATCATGTTGGATAGTCCAGCAGCCATCAAAGCGCCGAACTCACAGATAATCAATTTGAAGATGGTTTGGGAATGTCTAGGCAAGCTAAATGGACTAGGCCAGAAGAACACTGACCCTCCTATGGGAAGAAGGAAAAATTCTAGTACTAGGAATCATCTGGAAGAACTGACACAAGCTAAGATACTTCTGGGGAACTATGACCGGAAGAGATCTCTTAGCTGCATCGACCTCAGTATTTCAATCATTCATGAAATCACCCATAACAGCAATGCAATCTATAGAGGAAAGTATAATAAAATTGAACCAAAAAATACCAAATTCAACAGTCAGTATATATGGCTACAGTTTGTTTATGGATTTTTTTATTCGTGAAATATTCCAATGACTTACATTCGTGCATAAAGTTTATTTTCATATTTTGTAAAGGAGCCCTCGTCCTTCGACAAAATAACAAACAGTGGATTTATTCACTGAATTAAGTAGACATAAACATATGGCTATTAAGAAGAATTATTTAGAGAAGAAGAAGAAAATAAGTAGTAGTCAAAATGAAATGCATCTACAAACAATTTGTAAAAAGATAATCTTGAAACAGCATAATGATTTAAAATAAGATAAACATAAGAAAAATATTATCAATGTGACTACTGTTAAACATGTAAATAATTCATTAATAGAACATAGCCAAATAAAACTTTAGATAACTATAAATTGTTTCCACCTGCACCCAGGTTAAAGAAACTTAACAGTTTCTGTACCAAGCTTGACCGTTTTCTATGAAAAAACAACTACTTCCTGGGCTATACACCCCAAAGGACATTGAATTACATTCCAATAGAAAACAAAATACAGGGTGTTCTATTTAAAAAAATATAAGTTTGATGGACCACTATGTTGTCGAACATAAAGTTCTAACTCATTTTGTAATGGAAACCTTAAAGCATTATCTCAATATAAATCACAATGTATACAGAAAGGGAAGAATACATAAAGACAGATATAATTGGAAACCCCTACAGATTTAAAACTTTTACTACAATTGATTATCTAAAAAATGTAATGAACTAGTAACGAGTTTAAAGTATTGTTTACTGACATAACTGTATAGATGGTTGTATAAATAGAGGGGTTTAACAAACATTTTATCTGCCTTTAATTGTTATTACTGTGTAAATACTGATAAAAATTTAAATTTTGCAATTCAATGTAAAATTCTGATAAATTTTGGCATAAGCGATACAACTATTTTCAAATAAAAGTAAAATTATGATTCACTTCTGAATAAATTAACATAAAACCAATTACTCACCGAACTGTTTTTGGAATATCCACCGGTAGAAGTAATATTTTTCAATTTTTGCTTATACAAATTGGGCATACTTTGACTTTTGACGGCAGCAGCGTCTTTTAATCCTAAATGACTAGCTTCACTTCCGGAATCGTTATTGTTCCCCGACGGATGTCTCACGGAGAGATTTTCACTACCGATTTTCTTCAATTTACTCCAAGTCGTTAAATTATTCGAATCTGACCGTGTCATTGCACTATCCAACACTTTCAAAGTCTTCTTGATATTCATCGGCCAAAGGGTACTATCAGAATGATGAGAATTTTGAGTTTTATCTGGAAATCATGACAAAAGCAAACAATTAATGTTTGTTGACGACAATTAGTGGCTAATCGGTCAATATTTGTTGGTATTAGTCAACAAATTGTCCTTTCAGAAGATACAATGTTTGTAAGAACATCTTAAAATGTCATTATATCCACAACGACCATAATTTTCTTTGTGAATCAAATGTGAATGATTTGCTAATGAAGTTGAGATTAATTAATTTGAATTTTAAAAATTTCTTAGGCCAAAAGTTTTTGGATGTCTGATTTTTTATGTCCTCTCCAAAAGCACCAACTCACAAGTGGGAAATGCCTAATAAAAATTGGCAAAAAATACATTTGGATTGTGCTGGTTCATATCTAGGACATTATTTTATGATTTCAAAGTCCAAATGGCCCGAAAGAAGACCGTCTACAGTTAGGGAAAGAGTAGAAAACTTCGAAAAGTGGGATAACAAAAGAGACTGCTCTGTCAATATTAGAACTCATTCAGGATTCACTTGAGCTTTGTACTGATAAGCAGATGGTTTTGGATTTTCAGGTTGCCCCATCCGTTTTTTTTTATTCTCGATGACATCTTTATGTTTATTTGCTATTTTTTATAGCAAATGTGCTATGTCTGCTGTGAAATTGCAACCTCTCTTCTTAGTGGTACTAGTACTTTCCATTTTTATCTTTGATCAAACCCAAGTAAATTAGACACACCAAAACAAACCCATTCTTCTGCTTAAAGTGAGGTTACATAATAGACCTTAACTGGCAGTTAAAAGTTACAGATAAATATTTGACATATAACTGGTAGTTAAGCATTAACTGACAGATAAATTGATAAACGGGCCTTGAGGAAAATTTTGAGCTGTCATGGTCTTCCAAAAACAAAATATCACCAGCCAAATCAATAAATTCCAGAATCTGAGGAATGCAGGATTTTTTATCAAATTTTTTTTGGCTAAAAAGCGGGTTTGACATTTTAATCTATGAATTCCAGAACCTGCAAAGTTTTTCTAGGAAGTTTTTGAAGGTTATTTTGAACGAAAAACAAAATATCACTAGCCAAATCAATAAATTCCAGAATCTGAGGAATGCAGGAATTTTTATCAAATTTTTTTGGAGAAAAAGTGGGTTTGACATTAAAATCTAAGAATTCCAGGATCTGGAAAGTTTTTCTAGGAAGTTTTTGAAGGTTATTTTGAACGAAAAACAAAATATCACCAGCCAAATCAATAAATTCTAGAATATGAGGAATGCAGGAATTTTTATCAAATTTTTTTGGAGAAAAAGCGAGTTTGACATTAAAATCTAAGAATTCCAGGATCTGGAAAGTTTTTCTAGGACATTCTTGAAGGTTATTTTGAGCCAAAAACAAAATATCACCAGCCAAATCAATAAATTCTAGAATCTGAGAAATGCAGGATTTTTTTATCAAATTTTTTGGCTAAAAAGCGAGTTTGCATTAAAATCTAAGAATTCCAGGACCTGGAAAGTTTTTCTAGGAAGTTTTTGAAGGTTATTTTGAGCCAAAAACAAAATATCACCAGCCAAATCAATAAATTCCAGAATCTGAGGAATGCAGGATTTTTTATCAAATTTTTTTTGGCTAAAAAGCGAGTTTGACATTAAAATCTAACAATTCCAGAACCTGGAAAGTTTTTCTAGGAAGTTTTTGAAGGTTATTTTGAGCCAAAAACAAAATATCACCAGCCAAATCAATAAATTCCAGAATCTGAGGAATGCAGGATTTTTTATCAAATTTTTTTGGCGAAAAAGCGGGTTTGACATTAAAATCTATGAATTCCAGAACCTGGAAAGTTTTTCTAGGAAGTTTTTGAAGGTTATTTTGAGCCAAAAACAAAATATCAAAAGCCAAATCAATAAATTCCAGAATCTGAGAAATGCAGGATTTTTTATCAATTTTTTTTTTGGCTAAAAAGCGGGTTTGACATTAAAATCTAAGAATTTCAGAACCTGGAAAGTTTTTCTAGGAAGTTTTTAAAGGTTATTTTGAGCCAAAAACAGAATATCACCAGCCAAATCAATAAATTCTAGAATCTGAGAAATGCAGGATTTTTTATTAAATTTTTTTTGGCTAAAAAGCGAGTTTGCATTAAAATCTAAGAATTCCAGGACCTGGAAAGTTTTTCTAGGAAATTCTTGAAGGTTATTGTTTAATTTTTTGAGCCAAATACAGGGTCTGAGAGATATACGATCTTTTATCAAATTTTTTTGGCTAAAAAGCGGGTTTGACATTAAAATCTGGGAACTTCAGAATTTGGAAAGTTTTTAAAAATTTTTACTTAATTTTTTGAGCCAAAAACCAAATATCAATAGCCATATCTGTAAATTCCAAAATCTGGGAGATTTGAGATCTTTTATCAAATTTTTTTGGCCAAAAAGCGGGTTTGACATTAAAATACAGGAACTTCAGAATTTGGAAAGTTTTTGAAAATTTTTAACTAATTTTTTGAGTCAAAAACCAAATATCAATAGCCATATCTGTAAATTCCAGAATATGGGATATTTGAGATCTTTTATCAAATTTTTTTGGCCAAAAAGCGGGTTTGACATTAAAATCTATGAATTCCAGAACCTGGAAAGTTTTTCTAGGAAGTTTTTGAAGGTTATTTTGAGCCAAAAACAAAATATCACCAGCCAAATCAATAAATTCTAGAATCTGAGAAATGCAGGATTTTTTATCAAATTTTTTTAGCTAAACAGCGGGTTTGTCATTAAAATCTAAGAATTCCAGAATTTGGAAAGTTTCTCTAGAAAGTTTTTGAAGGTTTTTATTTAATTTTTTGAGCCAAAAACCAAACATCAACAGCCATGTTTATAAATTCCAGAATCTGGGAGATTTGGGATTTTTTGTCAAATTTTTTTGGCTAAAAAGCGGGTTTGACATTAAAATCTATGAATTCCAGGATCTGGAAAGTTTTTCTAGGAAATTCTTGAAGGTTATTGTTTAATTTTTTGAGCCAAACACAAAATATCAACAGCCATACCTATAAATTCTAGAATCTGGAAGATTTGAGATCTTTTATCAAATTTTTTTGACCAAAAAGAGGGTTTGACATTAAAATCTGTGAATTCCAGAATTTGGAATGTTTCTCTAGAAAGTTTTTGAAGGTTTTTATTTAATTTTTTGAGCCAAAAACCAAACATCAACAGCCATATCTATAAATTCCAGAATCTGGGACACTTGAGATCTTTTATCAAATTTTCTTCTTGAAGCAGCTCATGCTTTATATCCAGAGGGGTGGCGTTTTCAGCAGGATAATGCAAGATGCCATACTTCTGCCTTTACTCAAGCTTGGATGCAAGAACACCAACTGACAACAATTCCATGGCCAGCAGCTTCACCAGATCTTTGTCCCATTGAAAACATATGGGGATTAATGAAGATTGCAGTGAAACGAGCAGCCCCACGAAATACAGAAGGTTTGATGGACCACCATCACCGAGCAGTATGGCAGTGACCTAGTTTCTGGTGCACCTGGACCTTTACTTATGTGTTTAGAATTAAATGGAGGTTGTATAAGTAAATGTGATGAATTGTTTGTGGTTATTTTATAAAAATATACACTGCAAAATTATAATTGTGCATTCTTTTTTCCGGATACTTTCTGGTATAAACAGTAAGTATAGACTCACCCTTTTCATTGTAATCGCTGTCTTCCGAATACATGGTGACGGATCCTTCAAAAGCAATCGTATAATTATCCTTGTTAGCTTGACAGGTCAACATCATATCGTGGAAATCGCAATCCAAAGAATCCACGCTAAAATTAACCGGTACCGGTGTTTCTTTGACAGGACTAAACAACAATTCCGATTTGCAAATAGACATGGAGTTTGAATTGGCCGAACATTCGTCACCTTGAGAACTGCTGTGAGGACTGATGGAGCTGTCCAGGTCGAATTTTGCTATCATGGATCCCGAAACGCTGGCGTAGCATTCTCCTTGGCGATTATTCTGCAAATTTAAATTCGTTTAAATATAGTCCTGGTTAAAAAGAAGAGTTTAGAATTTACTGACCTCTTGACTCAAGTGATCGGTACACATGGGAGGTAGGTTTGTTAGTAAAGCGTGGATATCCTCCGTACGGAAACTTTCCATGTCAGCCTCGGCCAGATTAGCGTCCATGTTTTTGGAGAATGCGTCATAGTAATGTATATCTCCGGCTTCGTAGGATTCGGGTAAAGAGAGAATGCTCGTATGGTTGTTGGTTCCTCCGTCCCTGTATCTGGAAAATTGATATTTTTGAACGTACTTAAAAAATAGGATTGTTTTCATACTATAGGATTTTTACGATAAGTTGACCATGACGTCATTCCTAGTTAATTATATTGCCAACAAAGTAACTTAAAAATAACTGACAGTAGATGAGATTTACTTGTAAGAGCTAGGAAAATTAAACGTGTACAGATTGGTAACAATTCGCGCTGTTGCCACGAGCCAATTGCCACGCGTCATTATTGTATTGTACCGGGTGTCCGAATAAGAACGGCTCTCGGCCATATATCAGTAACCATTGATAGTACAGCTTCGGGAAAAAAAATTTTATGATAAAAATGGCCTCGAGAAACACCTGGAAATTATTTACAGACTAGTAGGTCTACCGCTAGAGGGCGTAATTTAATACTAAGAATTAAGAAATCAAAATTTTACAAAAATTGCCTTATTAAAGGGCATTTTTAATGCGATAATCAAATTCTACGAACAATTCTGCGTATTTTTCTTTTATTTATATTTATATTTTTCAAATATAAGGTGGGGGAGAGTGGGAACATTATTTTAGAAAAAGGTCTGTAAGTCCGGTCCTGTTTAACCGATCTTTGCAAACTTGGTCTTGTTGATAACAGCTTTCTTCCACCAATATTATAGTTATCATTTCCAAACAACCTAATAAGTGACGTGCCCACTAGAGGGCGAACCTTTTTTTCTTTTTTTAATCTAGTTCTCTTTGAAAAATATTAAATAGAAGCATGCAATTTTAACCATGAATTATAAAATTAGACCAAATTAGCAACAAAATGGTGAAAACCGCATGTCAATATCTTTTTCCTATCTCGAGATATCTTAAGAAACGTGTAAATTTCAAGTATTTTCCTTTGAATATTAGAATACTCTGGTTATACTGAACGGCATTTAATAATTTTGGACTTCCTAAAATTGAATGTTCTTGTCCTCTTTATGATGTTTTTAAATATTTCAATATCACTGTTACTGTCACCGGTAAACGCCTGTAAGGTAGTTGAAATGAAAAAAATATAAAAATAGTAGTGGGCCATGGAAAACAAAGCACGCAGACATGTGTCAAATTATTGAACAAAGTAACGTAAAATTATTAAATGCCGTTCAGTATAACCAGAGTATTCTAATATTCAAAGGAAAATACTTAAAATTTACACGTTTCTGATATCTCGGGATAGGAAAAAGATATTGACATGCGGTTTTTACCATTTTGTTGCTAATTTGGTCTAATTTTATAATTCATGGTTAAAATTGCATGCTTCTATTTAATATTTTTCAAAGAGAACTAGATTAAAAAAAGAAAAAAAGTTTCGCCCTCTAGTGGGCACGTCACTTATTAGGTTGTTTGGAAATGATAACTATAATATTGGTGGAAGAAAGCTGTTATCAACAAGACCAAGTTTGCAAAGATCGATTAAACAGGACCGGACTTACAGACCTTTTTCTAAAATAATGTTCCCACTCTCCCCCACCTTATATTTGAAAAATATAAATATAAATAAAAGAAAAATACGCAGAATTGTTCGTAGAATTTGATTAAAAATGCCCTTTAATAAGGCAATTTTTGTAAAATTTTGATTTCTTAATTCTTAGTATTAAATTACGCCCTCTAGCGGTAGACCTACGAGTCTGTAAATAATTTCCAGGTGTTTCTCGAGGCCATTTTTATCATAAAATTTTTTTTCCCGAAGCTGTACTATCAATGGTTACTGATATATGGCCGAGAGCCGTTCTTATTCGGACATCCGGTACACGTTTGACATTTAGAATTAGCACAGCACTACCAGTTAACCTAGATGAAGGAAAAACAACTCTGCGTGACAACACCGCAAAATTTTATCCTCTGACGTCATTGTCAACTTATCGTAAAAATGCTATAATACTTTTGAATAGAGGCGGATCTAAATTTATAGGTTATAATACCAGGTTCGAGTTCTCCACGGAGTAGGCGCCATCTATAATTTGTACGAAACACTTTGGGAAACCAACAATAAGTCATAAGATCTTGTGTTAATAATTATTGATTATTTCTCTGTTATTATATATGTGCATTTTTAGTGAACACTTTATTTTGGAAGCTTTCACACCTTGTAAAATATTTTTTGTCGATTGTCAACTTGACAAGTGTTAACTCAAAAATAGATAAATGACGTTTACTTTGTTTTCCAGGAATTTTGGAGCACCACCTGGTGATTAGGAATAGAATACGAGGGTTGTCTGAAAAGTTTCCGACCTAACAAAAATACTAGACATTTTTTCTTCCAATTAATTTTTATTTTTCTACATAGTCTCCTTGTAAGACCATACACTTCTGCCAGCGATGCTGCCATCTCTTCAACCCGTCCAAATAGTACTCGGCGTATTTCTCTGCAAAATAGTTGTTTACGAAGATGATGGCCTCCTCACTCAACGAAAATCTCTGTGTCCTCCGAGCGCAACTTTTAGCTTAGGGAATAAAAAAAAGTCGCTTGGAGCTAGATCTGGTGAATAAGGAGGGTGGTCAAGTAATTCGGGGATTTTCGCCATGGCAACCGCTGAGGTGTGAGACGGCGCATTGTCTTGGTGAAACAAAATTCTTTTTTTCTGCAAATGTGGCCGTTTTTCCGCAATTTCTGCCTTCAGCTTGTCAAGTAATGATGCGTAGTATGCTCCTGTAATGGTTTTTCCTTTTTGAAGATAATCGATGAAGATAACTTCATGATTATCCCAGAAAACAGTTGCCATCACTTTCCCAGTCGAAGGAACAACCTTTGCTTATTTGTAGCCGATTCCCCCTTCGCAGTCCATTGTTTTGACTGTGTTTTTGTTTCTGGAGTATAATGGTGTATCCAAGTTTCATCTACAGTAATTAATCAGCGCCAAAACTCTGATTTATTGCGCCTAAACTGCGCCAACAGAGAATTGGAATAATTTCGTTAAAAGTTCACTACTTTTGATTGCGAGTGTATGAAGTACCCACCCTGATTTATTCGGATCGCGATTTAAGGATGTTTCGGTACATCCTATCGACAAACTGATTACACCAGACGATTTAGCGTCCCAAAAAACACTGTTTTCTATAATTTCAGGCAATTCTGAAGCCAAAAGTATTTTTCGCAAAAAAATTAGCAAGGCTATACCCTTGGATTTTGGTCGAAATTTATCAAAAGTTAGATTTTTGTAAAATTGGTCTAGAACCACTAAATCGACCACGCAGAACTCGAAAATCGCATTACAAATGCAATATTATCAATAATTTCGTTAAAAGTTCACTACTTTTAATTGCTAGTGTATCAAGTACCCACCCTGATTTATTCGGATCGCGATTTAAGGATGTTTCGATACATCCTATCGACAAACTGATTGCACCAGTCGAAACATAAGAAAGAAAAATAACAGGAGCTATAAAACTATTAGAAATATATCTAGAATTAACAATGATATTCTTAATTTACTCAACAGTAATTTAAAAAAAAATGAAGATTATAAATCTAAAGTGAATGATTTCATGATGTCAAGTAATGTTAAAATACTAAAAAAGTATCCAACTCAAAAAATTTCTAACCAAATAAGAGAACATGTAAATGATTTAAATTACCTTATTAATGACTATGATAAAAAATACCAAGTAAATAAAAATCCTCAATCTCTCCAACTTTATCACCTCAAAACAAAACTATCAAACAATTAGCAAATATAACATAGTTTTGGAAGACACTGTATGTACTACTGAATATAAGATAAAATTGTTGAATAATATGTGTTTTATAACTTTAAGATTAGATAATAAAATCACAAATGATAGATTTGGAGAATAGTAATAATACTAGAAGCTATTTGGCAAATAAAATGACAAGAGATAGATTTGGGAAAGAATATTAATACTAGGAGCTATCAAATAATATTAAACTCTCAAATTATGGTGAAAAGACATGCAGTCTTATCACATTTTGAAATTTTATAACAGTACTTGGTTTATTTACCTCTTGTAATTTGCCCCACCCATCAAATAATCACTTCACTTTAAAGAATTATAATTCTGTTACTGTTTCGAATTAAAGGATGTGGTACAGCAACGTCCCCTTATCAAAGTAATACGATGAAAAAAAATCCAGTATTGTGTACAAGGTTAACGTCGCCGCAATCATAAAATGAATCATTTTATACTTTTCCCTAGTTTGATAACCCGATAAAAATGCGGTTTTAAAAACAAACGTTCAATTAAATTTTATATTGGGGAACTCTCCCATCTTTTATTCTTTTAAAGAACTCACAATAGTTAACAAAGTAGGATTTAATTCATAAAAGTAGTGGTTTTAAGCGATATGTTCGCATTTTACGAATTGGCAACAGAGCACCAACAGCGAAAGTGGTTTTGGAATTGCTGTAATTTTGATGTATTATCCAAAATAACATCACTAATACCTGTATGCACCATAATCATGGCCAGCTAGGTGGAGCTGGCAACATCGCAATTTTCCTAGGAATCCGTCATGTTTTGGGTGTTTTGAAATTATAATTGTCAGCTTCAATTTATTTCCTTTTTTTTTCAAGAATACAGCTTAAAGTGCAATTTCATATACTTAGTTATTGGAGCCATAAAATTGCAAAAGAGTATACTTACACCCTCAGACTAAGAATAAAATTATATGTCTATGCTTACACCCTATTATCAAAAGTTAGGGCTTCTTCAACCTCTGTAACAGTACCTGTTTACATTTTAAGCACGTGGTATCTTAAATATTAAATTAAATTAGTACCGCGAACTCCATCTTTCCGAAAGAATTCTTAATAATAAAATAATGAATACGGTCTTTATAATTATAATTGGAAGTTTAAAGTAGCTACGCTACGAGGTGTACTAATGAGTTGCCATTATCGGGTTCAAGAGGTTTTAATAATGATTTCCAGTCTCATTTCTTGTATTGGTTTACTGTCATATACAGGTATGTTTTTTTCCAATTTTATAATTCCTTTTTGTTAAAATATTTATAAAACATCGAAAGTTATATTCTATTTTATTATATCAGATGAGAATTTCAACATATTTCATTATTATTCAAAGAATCTTTTTATGGTAATTAAAAGTATTAATGATAATTTTTTATCAAAAGGCTAGTAAAAGTACATTTCTGGAATTTTGATTGGTGTGTAAGGTTGTTACAAAGTAAATTTAATGTAAGAATGTATCCTTTGTAATCTATTAAAATAAGTTAGCATCTAACTGTAGATTTCGAACTATGCTGATTTGTACTTTTTGTGCCGGAAAAGAAAATGTAACACGTGTTTGACACTGGTAATTCAGAAAGTTGGAATATATTACAGTAAACTAAAAGCATCTCTTTAATTTGAAGATTCAGTAAACTTGAACAGCTTGTAAACTTTAAGCTCTCGTATGAACGAACATTTTTAACTGGATCATCTCTACAACTTGGGCAGATCATCCCTCCACTCGTGATCTTCCAGTCATTTGGAACCACCTAAACAGTGCCATAGCGACCCCAAGGTGCGGCGAAGGATCGTCCACTATTGTTAACAGATAAGTTTATTGTGGTATATCAAGTTTACTGTTCCCATATTTTTTTCTCTTTTATCTCCGTTTATATCTATCTATATCGTCAACCATATTAGAATAAGTAGTTGTAAAGAACTGTTTGCGTATTATTTTTTTTGTAACGTATTCTCAACTTCATTCATTTTAGCACCAAGGAAATCTATTTATCTTTTTTCTGTTGGTACATTTTCATTTTTTTTACTTCATAGACAGCTTTTTCTGACATCTTTCTGTCATCTTATGATACTTATTTAAATCACTCAGCTTAAAACAACTTTCTTCAGTAGTATCATAAAAAATAAAAAGATTTCAGTGGCGCCCTTATAATTTCTTAAAGAAACAAATATTGTACTATAGTCAGAGCCAATGAACTTACTCACCTCTAGCCGAGGTATTTAACTATCATAATTTTTGCTGTGATAAACATTTATAAATTTTGTTAATTATTGAAATATCTTTTACAACTAATTAAAGACGAAATTAAGATTAATGGTTGTTTTATTGTAAATTACATTTTTTCTTTTGGTATATTGTTATTTTGGTTACACCTCTTCAAGAAGATCTACCTTTGTTCCAGTGTTGCCAACCCAATTCGCTGAAAATTCCCAATTATTGTGTGAAAAAATCCCTAGAATTCCCTAGATAAAAATTAATTACAAAAATAATGTACGAAAATACTTTATTATCACAAAAGTTTAAAAAATACATATAAATGGAAATACATAAAAAGGAATTAACAAAAATAAAAGTTTGTAAACTAAACAAAAAAAAAAACAAATATAAAAATAAAATCTCATGGCATAAAAGAATATAGAAATAAAAGGAATTAACAGAAATAAAGTTTTTAAATAAAAAAAATTCTTAAAACTAATCTTTTCTTTCCTTTTTCATTAGTGTTAAATGCTTTTCATTTATTGTATAATTCTGGCAGCAGTTTTCACCAGAAAGGTGAATTATACATATGGCATTTAATGCCTCACTTGATATTCTATTAATTCAATATCTAGTAATTTAAGATTAAAATTGATAAATTGACTGAAATTCTAAAAATTGAACTGAACACAATCCAACATTGAAAATTCCCTAGATATTAGATAAAATTCCCTTTTTCCCTATTGTAGGAAAAAATCCCTAGAACTAGGGAATAATTCCCTAGGTTGGCATCACTGCTTTGTTGGTTTCGTAAACGTAAACAAAGCAATCGAATCTTCTTTTTCTTCTGTATAATTTGTGGCCTGGTCTGTCAGGGCTATCCGGCCAAAACAAGTATATAATAAATTTCATAATATTGCAGAAAAAAAAGTGTTGTATAATATAATAAAAATGCAATATTAGTAAGATAAAGAGTTGATTCTATATAAATAAAGTCTATATATTATATATATAATGCGCTGTTGCCAAATTTGAAAACACGAATACAGTGATTTAAAAATGTAATACCCGAGATTAATTATTATTTTATTTTAAAGAAAATATATAAATTAAGATCTTAAAATTTGGTATTAGGGTTATTTTGGTATCTGCTTTTCATAACGGTAATTATTTTATTAAAATTCGATTGGAGACTTACCCGTAGTCTATGAACCATTGGTAATCGGAATTGTCTTGGATGAAATCGATGTCCTGTGAAGAGGTGTTGCTAAGGTAACTGGCGGATCCTTGGTGGTTGCTGTTGCAATCCGAATCCGGACTACCCCGGATCACACCCACCTCGGTCATACCTTTACCTGCAAAAATATCATTTTATAAAAAAAAATTCCCATTTAATGTTTCAAATAACAGACACAAGTTATAACCAGTGAAAAGAAAAAAGAAATCGGTATTAATTAAAAAACAACGTCTCATTTTAGACAAAGTTTTCTCACAGTTAAAACCATTCAACATACTTATCAATATTTATGTTAAATTATTTCAAACTGTCACGAAATCGGGCCGAATACTTTAATTCGCCATTAAACTAGAAGATTTATTTGTTTATAATAACAATAACAATCCGAATATCCCATTAACATATTTTTATAAACAATACTGTAATAGAAAGTTACACTTTTGACCTACCTTAATTATATACGCGATTTTACGCATAAAGTTAGAAGATACAGTTCACCAGGGTAATAAAAATAAATATTTTTAATTTTTAATGAATACAGTGAATTTTATTATATAAACAATGCGATAAATTTCTGATAAACAAATTAATTCCTTGGTTAACCTAGTAACAGATCAAGCCATGCCAATTTAGTGTTTTAAATTATATTATTCAGATAAAATGATGGACGCTATACAGGGTGTTTCAAAAAAAGGTAAAACCGTCTCTAGGATAGGTAAAAAACTGAAAAATAATTGGGGTTTGCTTAGTAAATTTTTTTTTCTAACGCCATCCGTTTTCAAGATAAAGGGCGTTAAAGAAAATGAAAAATTACACATTTCTTACGATTTTACCGAAACTACTGGCACCATTGCAATGAAATTTTATACGAATATGTTTTGGAAGCTGATATATCCCATGAATTTGTTGACTTATTGTCATAACAATTAATTAATGTCAATTTTACATGGCAAACTTAGAGAAAAGCGAACTTTATCATTAGTTTATACCAGGAGCGATTATTACTTCATAATTTTCAAATCAAAATATTCCTAAACCGGTACATAATATCGAGTTTTACCAAGAGTACCTTTTTGGTGCAGAATTAAACGATGTTTATGTTCACTTGGAGTTTTGACTAATAATTCTACCCTAAAAAAAGTTATGTTGAATAATACGTTGTATGAATCGTGTAACTAGCGCCCTCTATGAGAGTTAGTTATAAAAACAAATTCATGGGATATATCAGCTTCCAAAACATATTCGTATAAAATTTCATTGCAATGGTGCCAGTAGTTTCGGCTAAATCGTAAGAAATGTGTAATTTTTCATTTTCTTTAACGCCCTTTATCTTGAAAACGGATGGCGTTAGAAAAAAATTTCACTAAGCCAACCCCAATTATTTTTCTGTTTTTTACCTATCCTAGAGACGGTGTTACCTTTTTTTGAAACACCCTGTATTAAATTATTATTTTTGATGAATTTTGGTTTTATTTGAAGTTAGCAGTAGGTCTAAAGGGAGAGGTTAACAATAAAATTTTGTTTGAGATAATATTTGATATGTGTTTTTCAAGAAAAAAAAAACGTATTTGAAAAATAACACAATTTATTTGTTAGTTTTGATTGAATATGCGATATGAATATTTATTGATGAATTTGTTACTTTGTACTCAGAGGATCAGTTCTCCATATTACATCCATTATACAGAGTGGAAAGTTTAACTGGAAGAAATTCTGTAATTTAATAAATAAAGGTTTGTCGCAAAATTCCTGAAACACGTCAACTTTTATTTTCTATGGGGCATAAGATAAAGAGGTTTGTTTATTTTCTCTATTATATTAAGGGTTGTAGCGACCCCCAACTTTTTTTTTAATGAAAGGGTAGGTTGATCTTTTTTTTATTTTAAAGCTTTTTCAATTGCAAATACAAGTAGGTATTTTTTTTTTGTTTTTTTTACAAGCAATGTGTTAGAAAAAAATAAAATACCGAAAAGTTTTTTAATACTACTTTAATGCAATAAATGTTCAAAATGCCCTCCATTTTGTTGCTGACAATATCCCAATCGATCATAAAAACTACTCCTAACATTTTGTAATACTTCCGGCGTTATTTGAATAATTTCGTCTCTGATTCTTTGCTGAAGTTCGGCTATGTCGTTAGGTTTAGTAGTATAAATCTTATTTTTTAAATATCCCCATAAAAAAATCTAATGGGGTGAGATCGGGTGATCTTGATGGCCACTCAATTGGGCCCCTTCTTCCAATCCACGTATTCGGAAACACTTCGTTGAGATAGGTCCGTACAATTTGAGCAAAATGTGGTGGTGCCCCGTCTTGTTGAAACCACATCTGTTGGTCAAATAAATTGGGATCCAAATTATCGGGGAATAAAATCCTTAAAGTATGAACCAATTCATTTTGAAGCATAGTTAGGTATGTTTCTCCAGTTACATTTTCATCGAAGAAAAAAGGACCCACTATGCGATTCCCAATAATTCCGGCCCAGACGTTTGTTTTTTGAGGCCTTTGGGTATGGGATTCACGCATCCAATGGGGATTTTCGTCAGCCCAATGACGGCAGTTGTGCCGATTTACGTGTCCATGTAATGTGAGCGTAGCTTCATCAGAAAACAGTACCCATTCCAAAGGAATTTGACCACCATCGATAAATGCCATAAATCGTTCGCAAAAATCAAGTCTACGATCAGGATCGTCTTAGTTAAGCTCGTGAAGGTTTTGCATCTTGTATGGGTACTTTTTGGCATCTTTGAAAACTTTTAAAACGCTTGTGTGACTGACACCATGAACGCGAGCTACTTCCCTAGCTGGAGTAACAGGATTTTCTTCAACTTCCAACAACATGTTCAACTGGGTTTCTTCGTCGATTTGTAAAGGGCTTTTTCGAGAAATATCTCTTACATGGCCCAACTCTCGATATCGACTTTCAATTTTGCTAATCGTACTTCGATTAATTGGAGGCAATTCTGGATGAACTTCAGCAAACAAACGAGCAACTTCAGCCTGTGTTCGACTTCTGTTCCCATATTCGATCATCTGTAAAATTTCGATACGGTGCGTTTCTTATTTTATTGGCTTATAAATTTGTTGTAGAAATTTAAAACAAATACCTGAAGACAACTTAATCACATTAAGTTTTAATTAGTGAAATAGCTGATAGCAGGTTAGAAAAAGGAAGGATTTCTTATTGTGGCTTATCAAGTAGTAAAAATAAAGTGTAAGTACATGGTACAATGGAGGGCATTTTGAACATTTATTTCATTAAAGTAGTATTAAAAAACATTTCGGTATTTTATTTTTTTCTAACACATTGCTTGTAAAAAAAACAAAAAAATATACCTACTTGTATTTGCAATTGAAAAAGCTTTAAAATAAAAAAAAAGATCAACCTACCCTTTCATTAAAAAAAAAGTTGGGGGTCGCTACAACCCTTAATATAATTAAGAAAATAAACAAACCTCTCTTTATATTTTATGCCCCATAGAAAAAAAAAGTTGACGTTTTTCAGGAATTTTGCGACAAACCTTTATTTATTAAATTACAGAATTTGTTCCAGTTAAACTTTCCACTCTGTATAATTCAATATCTCATATTTCAGTATTGTGTACACACTCTACAATTTTAATTATTCAGTATTTCAGTAGAATCATATTTATTTTGAGGAAAATACTGACAGGTGACGAATCGTTGATATATGATTGGCGCATTGGTTTCATTTTCCAAGAAAGGACAGGATAATGACCCAGGATATACAGAGGATTCAGTATTAACTGTTCTATGAGTTGTTTGTTCGGAAAAGTCATCAGCACCAAACTAAGAAATAAATTAGTTAGAATTGATTTGGAATTATTACAAATCTATCACTGCGTGCCGAGCGAAGCGAGGTTCCTGAATATCAAAATACGTTTTAAAAAATTTCCTATTGTTATTAACAATTTAAGATTTTAAAAAAAAGGGATTTACATTTTTGCTAATAACTCAGAAACTATTATAGCTAGAATAAAAACTGAACGGATTCTTAAAGGACAGGAAATTTCAACAAAAAGGTCCTAACTCCCCGAACTGTAGATGTTATTAGCCCTAAGGGATTATCCTGAATGTATTTCCCTCTAAGATCAGTATAACTGTGCAATGATATAGAAAAACCAGGAAAAAACTATATCATGCATACAATACTTGTGTTGCATTTACGTCTTATCTATATATTGTAAAAAAATGAAGACTCAATCAAAGTAGACATTTTAATAGTGGAGAAATTTCAGAACAAACAACACCGATACTGTATAGATAAAAAAATTGGCACCAACTGACTATCTGTCATAGAGCTTTCTCTATTATAGAGGTATAGTTTCACGAAATAGAATATTGACGAGAAAACAATACAAAAACAATATCCAGGTTTGACTGTATTTTTTTACTAACTTTTCTGTTACAAAAAACCTAAATTATATATATTCCTGTTACTATAAAAAATATTTATTGCAAATAGGGAAGAAATTGCTCCAACCATAACGGTTTGAAATTTGCTTGTTCCAAAACTTTTCGACTCCCTATGTATTTTTACATCAAGTTCAAAGTAGTAAAACTTCATTTCATTATGTTTTAATAATAATTCGGTCACGCTGTATTATAGACTTTTTGATTCATTTTGTTGTAGATTGTTTTGCAAGGAGTATTTGTCTCTTTTATTCTTTCGTGGTTGGCTAACCTCCTAATTTAAGTGGCGTCGTAAACAATGCAGACGAGGAGATACAAAACACGGTAAAATTGAAATTTATCGCGATCCAAGTAAACTTGCTTCTGTACAAACAAAACTCTGCTGTTATTGTCACGGAGCCAAACATTTCTATGTTGCATGAAAAAATAAAGGAAAATTCGTTATAAGATTATAACCAAAAGATGTAACATGATATGTTAACTAAAACCGTAGTATTTTTAAATTAATTATATGGCTAACACTAACACCATCTATTGTATAGAGTTCTTAACATGTTAATTATTATAAACGATTCCTGTCAGTAATTCCAACTTTATACACGATCTTTAATGTGGCATAGTTCAATACCTTAAACCACGATTCATTCTCTTATTGTTATTGGTGTTATACACAGGTATGTTTTTTGATTTTTATTTTTGGTAAAAGATTTTAAATATAATTTCTATAAATCTTGACAGTACCTACTATATAATCAGATGAGAATTTTCACATTAATAATTATTTCAAGTATCTTTTGAGGGCAATTTAAAAGTAATAATTGTAAATTTTTTTATAAAAAAATACAAAATGGCGAGTTGAGTACTTTTTTTGGAATTCTAATTGTTATATTAATTTATCTTTTGTTACTACTGTATTTTCTGTAATATATCCTAATCATAAATGTAGATTTCGGAATACGCTGTTTTGTACTTTTTGTACGAAAAAAAATAAACGAACACGTGGCTGATGCTGACAATTTTTCATAGCATTGGAATATACAATACCAAAAGACGTTACAAATTTCAAGTTCAAAAAACGTTACAAATTTCAAGTAAAAGACGTTACAAATTTCAAGTTTAAAAGACGTTACAAATTTCAAGTTCAAAAGACGTTACAAATTTCAAGTTCAAAAGACGTTACAAACTTCAAGTTAAAAGACATTACAAATTTCAAGTTCAAAAGACGTTACAAATTTCAAGTTTAAAGACATTACAAATTTCAAGTCCAAAAGACATTACAAATTTCAAGTTCAAAGACATTACTGGGTTACTACCGAATTACCGCTGATTGGTTCTACATTGGTGCCCTTCACTGGACCAGCCCTCTCCTGGATCAACCAATGGATCAGATGTAAAAAAAGATAAGTCGACCAACGTAAATAAATGCATTTATAATATTATACAGCTGTCTCGTTTTTCTTTATTTCTTAAACGTAATATCAAAATAATTTTCGTATCGTCAACTGTATTAGAATAAGTTTTTGTAAAGAACTGTTTGCGGATTATTTTTTTGTAACGTATTCTCAACTTCATTCATTTTAGCACCAAGGAAATCTATTTATCTTTTATCTGTTGATATATTTTCATATCATTTTTTTTATCTTCATAGACAGTTTTTTCTGACATCTTTCTGTCATCTTATGATACTTATTTAAATAACTCAGTTTAAATCAACTTTCTTCATTAGTATCATAAAAAATAAAAAGATTTCAGTGGCGCCCTTATAATTTCTTAAAGAAACAAATATTGTACTATAGTCAGAGCTAATGAACTTACTCACCCCTAGCCGAGGTATTTAACTATCATAATTTTTGCTGTGATAAACATTTATAAATTTTTTTAATTATTGAAGTATCTTTTACAACTAATTAAAGACGAAATTAAGATTAATGGTTGTTTTATTGTAAATTACATTTTTTCTTTTGGTATATTCGAGGGGGCCGACACGGGTTGAAATACGTTGAAATAATGTACACCCCACTTGAAATTATTTCAAAATATTTGAAATATTTTTGAAATATTTGAAATATTTTTGAAATATTTGAAATATTTTTGAAATATTTTTGAAATATTTGAAATATTTTTGAAATATTTGAAATATTTTTGAAATATTTGAAATATTTTTGAAATATTTGAAATATTTTTGAAATATTTGAAATATTTTTGAAATATTGTTGAAATATTTGAAATATTCTTGTATTACTTTTTATTTTATAAATAATTTGGCAACAGCGCGCGACTTTTACAAGCGTCTAGCTGTGCCATGCTTGCCGGTAGGAATGTTCTGAATGTAAGGATGTCTAGGCACTTTTTACGAGCTACAAAAAGGAAGTAAAACGGAGCTAGTACTGGCTAATATCTAGTATACGTTTTTGGATATCGAATTTTATTTGTGCTGTATACATTTAATGGAAAGATAACAATTTCAGTGGATGCTTTTCAAAAAATTAAAAGTATTTCCAGCACTGCTGCTACCTCTCCTAGTACTTCTGGTTCTGATTCGACCTCAGAAAACGATAACAGTATTGCTCTAATGGATGATACTGACACAGAACAGTTCAATTCTGAGAACTCAGAATATGATCAAGAATCAGTTATCAAAATAGAAAATCAAAGATATTATGCCGTTTATTACATGAAGAACTGGTACTTAGGATGCGTATGATAGCTATTCAAAATGATGAACTCATGAAGGAAGGAATCAAAACAAAATTCTTACAATATATTATGATGACATTCAAGTGGTGGATCGAAAGTATATTTTTATGGGCCAATTCAGCTTATTGGTACACATCCATTTTATTTGAAAAGGTGTGATAGAGTTAATATAATTAAAAAGTACAAAACATTGACAAAATAATTACTATGATTACCTGATTTACTTTTACAGTATTATTTATCAGTATATTAGTTAGAGTTATAAAGATCTCGATAAAGATTTACTAAGTAATATTGTTTTTTTTAGAAAAAATATTTTTTATATTATATTTTACTTAAGCACAATTTACAAAAAAATGTCCGTGTTTCTTACTTTTTAAATTATTGTAGGCTTTTGTTCCAAAGAAAATGACTGTTTAGCCACTCTAGCACAAAGTTAGCGCTGGCAGTGGCGCTCTGTGAAGGCGCTTGAAGGTGGCTGAACGTCTTTGTATGATACATCATATAAAGTTAATTTCTACCTATTATGTTTCCCCCAACATTAAATTCTACAGTTGCATATGTATTCTCGGATATTTAAATTTTATACACTAATAAAAATCAAATATAGAAATTTTCACCTAACTTAATGGTTACTATAATAATTGTTGATTGTTGTTGTTGACATAATATCGAACCGCTCATCAACTTAGCGGAAAATAAATTCGCTGGAAAAAATGGCAACCGCTACAGCTGTCACTAAGCGGTCAAATTCGCCCTCCCCTTACTCAACGCTTGTGTAACGCTAGCTTGGCTGAACGCGCCCAATGTTTAGAAAGCGTTTTCTATTGATTACCACCCCATGAAAGACTTTTACTTGTTTTCATCAACTAATTCTCTATAAATCTTGCAAAAGATTCAAATCAACTACTTATTAGCTTACAGTCAAAGCTCAAAGAGTGTAAACTGTAACCTTAGCCTTTTCTACATTTTTTTGGCTTTCTGAACGTCTTCAATTCAATATTGTTTCCGTTCTGAATAATTTAATATTTATTTTTGAAATATTTTTGAAATATTTTTGAAATGTTTTTGAAATGTTTTTGAAATATTGAAATATTTGAAATATTTTTGAAATATTTGAAATATTATTGAAATATTTGAAATATTTTTGAAATATTTGAAATAATTGAAATATATTTGAAATTTTTGAAATATATTTCAAATTTTTGAAATAATGTACACCAAAATAGGGCGTGTCGGCCCCCTCGGGTATATTGTTATTTTTTCAAAAAAGTTAACTAAATATTTTTATAAATTCACTATCAACAAGTAAATCATATTACAAATTGACGTCCAACGTAATAATATGGTTACAAATTGACGCCCAACGACCAACTAATATTACAAAGAAAAGAAAATTACCTCATTTGTATATCTAATAAAGGAAATATGTTTATTTAAAATCCATTAAATAGATTAAGCTACATCAATAATTAATTATACGTGTATATGTGCTTTGACCTTGGTCAAAGACGATTATCCGCAGTTTTCTACTTTAGAAAGTGATGCTTTTGTATTGGTTTCAAACAAAAACGGTAGAATGCGCTGAAATCAGTCACGTTCTAAGTTTAATTTTTTTTAGTTAAATAATAAGGGATTTTTATTAGAATTTGAAGACGCACGTTTTAAATTGAAAACTATTCACATTTTAGAAATTTACTATTATAATTTCGATATGCTTTCCTCGAGTTTTTGTTATGGTTTGTGGGTAGCCGTAGAAATTTCTATAATCGCTAGTTAATTTTAGACGATGTAATATGTACTGTTAATTAAATATAATCGTTTCCAGTATTGATAGAACAATACAGTGAGAGTAATTCAAAAATAAGTACCTTTGTTGCGATGTTGCGATAAATTTCTAGTGATTTTTTATAATACCACGAGTCCTTAAAATTTTATCGATAAATTTTTAGTTTCGACGAAAACTTTTTTATTTGGCAAAAATACGAAAACAAACTGAAAGTTTGTTTGAGTAGTTTTGCCTAAAATAAAAAAAAGGTTGAGTCTATCTAGTCTAGTCGATCTCTAGTCTAGAGTCTAAGATTAGCATCGCTAATCTAAGCGAAACGGCCGTAATTGTAATTTAAAACTTAATTTTTCAAATAAACTTGGAAGTTACGTTCAAACGAAGATAAACTTCTAAAAAGTAAGGGTTTGGGTAAAGTGGGGGAATACCGGCCGTGGAGGTAATTTCGGCCATCAAGTATCTCCCACTTCAATGAAAAATTTGGCGCAATTTGGCGAAAGTGTGTGTTAGAGGCTGTATATTTTAAAATCGGTGAGTAGTAAATTCAATGTATTTGTATACAAATGAACAGAATTCTGTTGTCTTTTGTAACATGTCTATCGCCATGCTACCTTTCCTTAAGTCACCGTCCCCCCGAACTCTAAAATCAATTCCGACCCAATGTATTATTAGACACAACCGTACCACTGTCAAACTTACCCCCACAACAGAACGTACAAAACCCTTGCAAACGAACGAACGTAACCGGAAGCCCCTGTCAGTACCCTTATAAATTAGCAAAACGCCACGCTTCGCTCTCTTTTCGACCAAACCACTCCTAGAGACCAGTCGTTCACGAGATTCAGAAAATACATTTATCTGGCTGTATCACAGTAAGTAATTCATTATTTTTTTTATTCGTTCCACTTCACAATTATTTTAAACCTTTTAGAAGTATTTGTACATATAATTTCTTTTTATTTCACTATTTTTTTTAAGACCAAAATGAACAATTTTTGTATTAAAACCTTAGGGCGTGGCCCCTGTATAAATGTTTTTAGACACTATTTCCAGGTAGAACCATCTAATGAAACTAGTAAATATCAAATTCATTTTATTGCCTATTAAAATATCTTTTTTCTGTTGTAATTTATCCATTTTCAAGCTTATTCAGAGAAACATGCTTTCTAGGTACAATCATACAATGTAACTGTTAAATACAAACGGTATTTTATTGCTTATAAAAATATCATTCTTTTGTTGCAAATTTATCTATTGTTAAAGCTTAGTCAGAGTAATACGTTTTTGTAAACATGAAATATATAACTGAGTCTATGTAAAACATAATAAATTAGTATCTTTTCTTTAGAACTCTTTTAGAATTAAAAAGAACCATTTTTTAAATAACTATAACAATCACTTTTTTATTTTTACTTACAAAAAACTAAGTATAACAGCTTATAACTTTATCATTTGTATAAACAATAAAACTCATTAGTAATTAATCACACAGAGCCGGCTTCACCGCTCTGAATTTCATTAAAACTATAAATTTATTGTTTTTAATTCAGTTTTGTTATTAAGTATGGGACATTAATGTTGGAAAGCTTTTAAGTATAAAGTAACGTTTTGAGGTAAAACATTTGCCTTCCTTTTTGACCTAAAAGCGAACCAACATCAACACCCACAACATTTTAAATCCTTCTGATCCACTTTACGACTTTTAGGAGGATACAGCCGCTAGGTTACCGCTAGGTCACCGCTAAGTTACCACTAGGTCACCGCTAAGTTACCGCTACCGCTACGTTACCTCCAGTATGAAATATAGCCAATAGTTGCAGTCCTTCTTCTGAAGAAATATAGCCCACGTTAGCAGTCCCTTTGATGAAGAACCAACCCCCAACAACCAATACTTCAACTACAACATCGATGGATTAACCGAGCCCACCGGATCACACAAATACTAAAGATAAGTCAAGTCCGTTTACACACTTCCACTTATAATTCCTGTGGCAATTTACAATTTATTATCAATAAACCAATATTCTTTATTCAAAGTTTGATTTATATACCCATGGACTATAAGTCTTAAGGGTGCAGCGTGTTCGGTTGATATTAAATGTAGTTTATTTTCTTGCCATCAAGTTCAGCTTAATTATAAGGTGTTTCTATCTTTTTCACCTTAGTTTTTGTGTATTTTCTGTTGTTTATTCGTAACGTTTAAAAGATAGTGGCGCCCTTAACCCTTATATACCACCAATCCTTTCTATAGTGAGCATTAACTTGGAGTCGAACCACTCCTTGGGAGAGTCTCTTAGCCGGGATCTTTTTTTGGGAGCTAGTAGTGCTGCACTTTCACTCAGTTTACTTGAAAACCTCGTGGCTTTAGGCATTTATTTTATTATGTCCTGGTATTCATATTATTGTTCAGGTGGTAATTCCGGCCATCTTTGCGTGTGTAATATCGGCATGGCCGGTATTACCCCAAATTTTATTTTGAATTTATTCTTTTTTCAGATGCCGCGGAACTATACGCGAAAAACTGATAGAGCTTCTTGGACGTCTAAGGCTCTTCAGGCAGCTCTTGCTGCTATAAAAAATAGGCGCGCTGTTAGGGAAGTTTCAAGAAGTTTCTCTATTTCAAGATCGACGTAAAAACGGCAAAGTAGCTAAGAGTCAATTGGGACGACGTCCAGTCTTTTCTCGAGAACAGGAGAGTGAATTATCGGAGCAAATAATTAATCTTTCCAGACTATTTATTGGAGTTACGGCGGCACAGATCAAGCAAAGCGCCTACACTTTTGCCAAATCAAATAATTTGAAAAATCGGTTCAAGGATGAAAGAGGATCAGCAGATCGTGACTGGTTAGAGGGATTTTTGCGACGCCACCCCCAAATCGTACTAAGCAAACCAGAATCGACAAGCATTAATTGTGTGACGGCTTTCAATAAAGATGAAATTGGAATTTTTTTTGGAAATCTCACCACTCTAATGGACAAATATAAATTTTCTCCAACAAGAATATTCAACGCATGAAACCGGTATCACGACAGTCCAACGTCCAAGCAAAATCTACGCCCAAAAAGGCCAAAAAAGAGTAGGGTATTTAACTAGTTGGGAGAAGGAAAAAACCACTGCAGTAATGTGTGCATTCAGCGCCTCGGGAATATTACATTCCTCCAATGTTCATTTATGCCAGGAAAAGAATGGCCGATCACTTGAAGAACAACGGACCCCCAGGCGCTATTTATCGCTGCTCAAATAACGGATGGATAAACGAAGATTTATTTATTGAATGGTTGAAGCACTTCGACCATTGTGTTAAAGCTTCTAAAGAAGATCCAATTCTGTTATTACTTGATAATCACTCTAGTCATTGCTAATTGTAACAATGACATTGTTAATCTTTTCGCTTCTTACTTCTCTACGGTCTATTGCCATGATAATCCTAACCAAATACCAGAATACACCTATAAAAATAATTACGTTAATGTTGCTAATTACAACATTGACATTAAGGAAATCATTGACATTATTTTATCCCAACCTGACAAACTTTCCTATGGTCCTGATGGTATTCCACTGTTATTTCTAAAAAAATGTACTTTTACTCTAGCTAAACCTTTGCATTATCTATTTAATTTATCACTATCTTCAGGCGTTTTCCCAGCTTTTTGGAAGGAAGGCTTTCTTAGTCCAATTTATAAATGTGATATTAAGGAGGATATCAAAAACTATAGGCCCATTTGCATTCAATCAGAGATTCCAAAGCTACTAGACTGTATTGTCTCGAAAAAATTATCATGGGATACTAATTCTTTAATCAATAGTGAGCAGCATGGATTTACGTCCGGCAAATCTACTGTCACAAATTTAGTTCTTTATCAAAACTTCATTATTGGTACTTTTGAACAGCGTTCTCAGGTTGATGCAATATATACAGATTTTACAAAAGCTTTCGATCGTGTTAACCATACACTCTTGTTAGCAAAACTCAACTCTATAGGTATTGCTGGCTCCATGATTTCATGGCTAATCAGTTACCTTAGAGAACGCACACAATATGTTAGATATGCTGGCTCCATCTCTTCAGCGATATCTGTTTCCTCGGGTGTGCCGCAGGGTTCTCATTTAGGTCCCTTGTTATTTAACATATTTGTTAATGATGTTAAGGAGGCTATAGTTTCGTCTCAAATATCTATTTTTGCAGACGATTTTAAAATTTTTCGTGCCATAAAAACCATTGAAGACGCCAGAGCTCTTCAAGCTGATATTGATAACCTCGTCAGGTGGTGTAAAATAAATCTTCTTAATCTAAACCCAAAGAAATGTCACCAAATTACATTCCATAGAAACTTTATCCCGGTTCAGTTCGACTACATGTTAGACAATCATCCGCTTCATAAAGCTGACACCATAAAAGATCTGGGTGTAACATTGGATCCCAAATTATCATTCCAGTCTCATTACTCCTTAATTACATCTAAGGCGTTGAAAATGTTAGGATTCATTTTGAGATCTTCCAATCATTTTTCTATAAAATTAGTTAAATTGTTATATTGTTCATTGGTGAGATCTAACGTTGAATATAACTGTGTCCTATGGAATTCCTATCGTCAAAGAGATATAAATTTGATTGAAACTGTTCAACATAAATTTTTAAAATTCGCGGCATATAAGATGGGTATTCCAGGAGGTAGTAACAATTACGATAATGTTTTGTCATCACTTAACATGAGTTCTCTGGAGCATCGCAGAATCGAACTATCTCTGTGCTTTCTTCATAAACTGCTTAATGGTGCAATTTGTTGTCCAGATTTGTTGAAGCTGGTGAACTTTAATACAAGCAGAAGGACTCGCATCTCAGAACAATTCACTATCTCATTTCACTCCACAGATTATGCACAGAATGAAACTATTTCAAAAATACTTAGGATTGCTAACAAACACAACTCTAGCATACAGTTGTTTGACTCATCTTTATCGTCATTTAAGCGCCAAATTAAGAACTTACATTTTTAAGAATTGTAAATTGTACCTATTTATTGTGTTAATATTTAAATTTTTTTTTAATCTATATTTTAAATCTTTTTTTTAAACTGTTCTCACACATATTGTAATTTTTTTTTTGTAAAATGGTATATCCGTTAAATAAATAAATAAATAAATAAATGCTTAAAACTTCTGCAAAGAAAGAGGAATCATTATGCTGACGATTCCTCCACATAAATCGCACCGGGTTCAACCAATTGACGTTACTTTTTATGGACCCTTGAAGACGGCATATAATTCAGAATGCGATAAATTTATGAGAAATAACCCAGGTGAGAAAATCAGGCCCAATATCGTTGCTTATTTGTTCAACAATGCTTTTGGAAGAGTTGCAACTGTCGAAAAAGCCACTAAAGGTTTTGAGGTAATAGGAATATTTCCTGTTAACTTTGATGTTTTCACAGCAGAAGATTTTGCCCCAGCTGAAAACTTGAACTTGAACCCTACAAACTCAAATGAGGCAATTCCTAAAAATGGACAGGTAGAAGAGAATAGAACAGAAGAAATGGAAGAAGAAATAAGACAACAAAGAATCGATGCAGACACGAACGAAATAGAAAAAAGACAGAATAAATCCCGGCTGCTATTACCCCAAGCAGCGGGGTAATACCGACCACTTACATATTTTTTTAAATATATATATGTTTTCTTAGATTAGTTTTTTTTTCATTTCTAATTAATATCCTCGAACGTCTTATCTTTCACTCGAACCTCCTAGTTCCCTTTAAAATCTTCGAGATATTAGAGATTTTCCTTAGGGGGCCGATATTCCCCCCTCTACGCTAGTAAATTAAATTTAATAAATAGTTCACTTAGTCATTTAGTTGCTCTGCCTATTTAAAAAATAAAGCGACGTCTATGATAACAATTCTGTGCGGTTGTCATTGAAATATTTTGTTAATTTTTAATAATTCAGATAAATAGAACCCTACAGATGGAAAGTAATTTGTCATTTCGAATCGATTGACACCAAAATCAAATTTTTCGGATCGGCGTAACCCAAATCCGATTTAAATGACTTCTTGACCAGACTACTACACATTAATTGGTAAATAATGAACAGTTTGGGACTGAAAATTTTCTTTTTTCAATACTTTCTGTTTCAAAAAGGTAAAGAAATATACAATCTCATTAGGTATTCAAAAGAACTACAAGGAAAACTGTCAATAAATTCTGGATAATAAAAAACTCTTCGTTTTAACAAAACTTCCAATATTTATTTAAAAATTGCTTTTTTAAGACTCAATGACAGCTGTTTCGCTATGAAGCATCGTCAGATTGACATTTAAGTTACATTTTGTTTGTTTGTAGCTAGGTACCTGATGTTTAGGTAGTATTAAGGCTAGACCAAGTATGGAACTAATAAGACATAACAATATTAAAGCCTAGATGTTATTAGCCCTAAGGGATTATCCTGGATGTATTTCCCTCTAAGATCAGTATATCTGTGCAATGATATAGAAAAACCAGGAAAAAACTATATCATGCTGATCTTTACAATAACTTAATATATTTGTGTTACAATTACGTCTTATCTATGTATAAAATGAAGACTCAATCAAAGCAAACACTTTAAAAGTGGAGAACTTCCCAGATTTATTTGTTCATTAACAACTTTTAATTGTGGATCTGCTAGATGTCTTTTTATTTCAAGTTCTTCAAGGAAATCTAAATTTTGTTTTTTATTACAAATGTGTAGTATTTGGATGTCATTGGTGTGAAAGAGTGAGGTTGGATGTTCAAGTAGGTGTTTTGCATAATTTGACTTATCTGGTTGTTTTAATCTATATGCTCTTAAATGTTCGTTAAATCTTACTTCAAAATTTCTTTGTGTTTGACCTATATATACAGAAAGTGGCACTACAACTAATATTTCCTAAACAAACTAAAGAAATTAAAAGTTATAAAAATATTACATATTGTGGAAGTATTTCCAATAAAATTTCAAAAATAATATCTTCGGCAACATCAGCAATAATATCATTTAAAACACAAAATAATGTTGGTACAAAATTGTTAAATGTAAAAACAAAATTACCTAAATTAAAAAAATCTGGTGTTTACAAAATTAATTGTCCAAAGTGTAATGCTGTATATATAGGTCAAACACAAAGAAATTTTGAAGTAAGATTTAACGAATATTTAAAAGCATATAGATTAAAACAACCAGATAAGTCAAATTATGCAAAACACCTACTTGAACATCCAACCTCACTCTTTCACACCAATGACATCCAAATACTACACATTTGTAATAAAAAACAAAATTTAGATTTCCTTGAAGAACTTGAAATAAAAAGACATCTAGCAGATCCACAATTAAAAGTTGTTAATGAACAAATAAATCTGGGAAGTTCTCCACTTTTAAAGTGTTTGCTTTGATTGAGTCTTCATTTTATACATAGATAAGACGTAATTGTAACACAAATATATTAAGTTATTGTAAAGATCAGCATGATATAGTTTTTTCCTGGTTTTTCTATATCATTGCACAGTTATACTGATCTTAGAGGGAAATACATCCAGGATAATCCCTTAGGGCTAATAACATCTAGGCTTTAATATTGTTATGTCTTATCACTTCCATACTTGGTCTAGCCTTAATACTACCTAAACATCAGGTACCTAGCTACAAACAAACAAAATGTAACTTAAATGTCAATCTGACGATGCTTCATAGCGAAACAGCTGTCATTGAGTCTTTTAAAAAAGCAATTTTTAAATAAATATTGGAAGTTTTGTTAAAACGAAGAGTTTTTTATTATCCTTAATAAGATGGACTTCCAAAAAGTAAGGGTTAGTAAAATCAATTTAATAAATTCTGGCATTTCACTATGCATTGCAAAATTCTTTCGTTAGATAAAAAGGAGGAACTTGTGACAAGAGTCTATTATGGCTCACACTATATAAAATTGCCAAAGTTTACATATCTTTTAATAAAGTTAAATATTTATTTGACGCGATATGGATGGCAGAATTTATAATTACAGTGACCTCATTTTTCTCATTTAGTACATTCGAACTACCTACAATAAAAATTTGTATGTTTCTGACATCATTTTAAGAGATGGAACAGTTATTTAGTGATAGTTCTGTACAAATTCAGTTAATATATTTCTGTTACTTAATAAATTGAAGTTTTTATAAGTCGGATTATAGTAAGGTAACAATGAAAAGTATTTTGGTTTTAGTTATAACATTTACAAAATACATTCCCGTATTTAATAAAAGTTTGACGTTTGTTCACCATATGCCGAATGCAGCAATCCATAAATAACATTATTTTACGAATAATTTCCTGATAGACCTTAGTTTTTTATACATTTTTTAATCAAACAATGAGAGATCTGTTTTATTTCACTATGAACTCCGATTATAAAATTCCTGATAGACAATATTGATGCACAGATGTTCGGGGTATCAGCTAAGGTCGAGATAGTATAAAAAATCAAAAATAACATCTTCAAAATATACAGGGTCTGTATATTTTAAACAAACATTTGTCGTCGTTCTATAACTCTTATTGTGTACAACTTACAGATATGTCAAGGGTAATTAAAATCAAACATTTTAAAATTATATTCATGTATACAGGGTGGTCCATTAGTAAACTAGGCAAATGACTTAAACTTTTTTCAAACGGAATAATATACTTGTTTCCACATTTTTAGAACCGAAATAGTACTATACACTCCCAAATTTTTTTTTTGTAAAACTCCCAGCCTTCTGAGAGAAAACCACCCTTTTCCCAATAATTTGATTTTCCAAATTCCTTTTTAAAAAACCACAACTTTATGGGAACATAAAGCTTTTACATTACCAATGTACAAAGACAAAGATCAATGTTATTGCTTCAAAGACCAATTTTTCATGTTTTTAATATTATTAAAAGGTTCTTATCAACAACAATTCTAGTTTATTTAAAAATTGACCAGTTTTATTTCATAAGAAGTGCTCGAAATGTCTGCCATTTTCTTTTATACATAAATCTACTCGTTCGTAAAATGATGTCGATAAGTTTCTTAGCATCTGAGGTGTAATAAGATCTAAATGCTTGTATTATTTGCTCCTTCAAATCTTCAGGTGTTGTAGATGGCGTTTGATAAACAAGATTCTTAACATAACCCCATTTAAAAAAATCTGGTGATCGAGCTAGCCATATTTTTGGACCGTCTCTGCCGATCCATCTATTAGGAAACTGTTGATGTAATTCATCTGATACCTCACGTAAATAATGCGCTCCCGCTCCATCATGTTGATACCACATGGATTGTCTTACGACAAGGGGAACGTTTTGAAGTAAAAGAGAAAGATAATTAAATCAGACCATTTTAATTGCGCTTCATCGATCTTGACTGTGTGTTTCTCTGATGATGTGGGGATTTTCATTGGCATAATAATGGAAATTGTGTCTGTTAATGAATCCATTCTTATGGAATAAAGCTTCATCAGAAAATAATACTCTTTCGAAAAATCCTGGAGGGTTTTATAGTCTGTACAAAAAATAAGAGGAGTAATAAACCCGAATTAAGTATGCAAAACCTTTACAGGGAGCACCATGAAATTTTTGATAAATATCTTACTTTAAATTACATTTCTTCCGTAAATCTAAAAACCTGGTAGATCGACCCCGTATTTGTTTCAGTTGTAGCAAAGTTTAGGGTTTCTTTATTGTTAAAGGATTAGCAGATAAGCAATAACGCAATGCAGTGGTGTGTATTCTGGGAAAAAAATACGTTTTAAATTATAATATAATAAAAAATGAAAAGAAATAATTATTGGAATACATTTATTACTTACATTTTATTCTATATCCGACTCGGAAGAGGAAGAATCGTTGTTGACATTAATAATAATAGGGTCGATTAAATCATCACAAATATTGTCAATTTTCCACATAATTGCCTATACTTTGATAACATGCTCGATACAGTTTGTCCAATTTTCCTTACTAACATGACTTACAGCACTCTCAAACAATTTCACAACATCGTTTATTTTAAAAGTAGTATTTTTTTCCAACTTCCCCCTTTACCTGAGCCCATATTAATTATATGGGATTAAGTTCACAATGATAAGGGGGAAGTCGAAGAACTGATATACCACGAGAAGAAGCCATTTCTTCTACAATGTAGGTTTTGTATTTATTCTTGTTCATTTTTGCAATTCTGTAAAGTTCTTTCCTTAGTGGATCTTTTGGAAACTTAATATTTTTCGAAATAAGCCACTCCAAAAGCTCTACTTTACGCCAACGACTTGTGGGCAATGCTTCTCGTAACCGTGAATGGTAATTTGCGTTGTCCATAACAATAACAGCCCCTTTTGGAATCAGATCCAACATTTGAACAAACCATTCCTCGAAGACATCCCCATTCATATCTTCGTGATAGTCCCCTGTGCGTTTTGAAATAAAAGTTAATAATCCACCATCAACAAAACCTTCAGAACTTCCAACATGGACAATGATAAGTCTTTTTCCTTTTCCAGATGGTGGCTGAAAACCTAACGACAAACCTTCCACGAATGCCTGCCTTCCGCTTTTAATGTTTTCATCTTGCCAAGATTTGGAAACTGTATATCCAGCATTTATCCATGTTTCGTCTAAGTAGAAGATTTTCAAATTTTGTTCTCTGGCATGTCGAATGCTTCTTAAATAGTCTCTTCTCCAAAAAACTATTTCCGGTTTATCTATCAAGAGAGATTTTCTATTATGTTTTGTATATCTGAAACCCACATCTTTCAAAAGTTTGCCTAATGTCATTCTGGAGAATTTTTTATAGTCCGTATCTTCTTGCACTGATGTCATAATTTTTTCAAGTGTTGGAATTTCCTTTCGTAAGTAAAATCCATGGACTTTACGCCTTTTAATGACTCATCGATCTCAATTGGTTTTCGCCTGAAGGAGTTTTAGGGGGTTGAAGAGTTCCATTCTTGCTTTCTTTTAGTAATCTATAAATTGTTGATTTAGCAACACACAACATAGCAGCCGTTAATTCCACAATATCTTCAACACTTGCATCAACACGGTATACCCTCTTAAAATATATTTTGGCACGTCTATGAAATCTACTTAAATGAATGATTTATTACTCCTTGTCCTTTCTATATAGACTATAGAAAGAGGTATAGCACGATATCTTGCAAACAATGTGTACATATCGGTGTATGATAGAAAAAAGTTTCTTGACTGCAATAAGGCCTTTGATTTAATTTAATTTAAAATTTTCAATTGAATTAAATCAAATCAAGATACAGGTACTTATACTTGTACTTTTTAGCAGTAACCCCGAAGAATTACTGGAAATAATAGAAGAGTTTATAGGCAAAATATGCCTTTGTGTAAAAATCAAAAGTACTATCCCCTAGATAACAATATCCCGATTATTTAGAATAGGAAATATTACCTGGAACAGTATTTTGGAAATATTAGAAAAATATCTTCGACATTTTAAGCACTGGTGTGAAGTTAGCAGTAATTTCTCGAGTAATTTTCTATCAGTGCAACGGCCCTGATGGTAATTATCGTAAAAATATACCTTGACAATGTTTTTGCATTTGTCATTCCACTATATTACTTTTAAACCTCAACTTAAACACGTACGGACTCGTTTTACAAGAAAATAAGTATCTACTTTACTCTATTTTTGGTTTATTTTCTCTCTTGTACCGTTAATAAAATATTTCAAAGAATTATTATAAAAATCTACAAATTCAATGAATACCTACATCATAGTTTATTAGTACATACAATATACGTTTCCTTAAAACATGCTTTGTTAGTTCCACTTATCAAGTGTTTCAAGTCTATTATACAAATTCTGAACATTTAATTGAGCAGGCTGGTGTAATTAAAAACGGCAGTGGCTCAACAACCATTCAAAACCCAATAAAAACGTATTTAAAAAAAAAATCTTATAACCTTGTACACTTTTATGCTTCATTTGAGAGGGTTGCTCTAGTTGGTGTGATGCAAAGTGACGTGCTAGTCCCTACCTTGACCTTGAGCTGGCCAATCATAGTGTTTTTCAAGAAAATTGGTTGACTGCAGTCCAGCTACCTGCATTAATCCCATTGTGTAGGAAATATCATCGGAGATATCTTGTCAATAAACAGGGCCCGATAAAACAGGTGCTAACCTTGTTGATAGAGCGTAATACCAACGTATTAGGTATTAAATACAACTGAAGGCTTCGCGAGAAATGAAAACTGACAAATTTGACCACAAAAGGCTTAAAATTTTATCTGCTATGCCTATTTCAAAATTATTACAATCCCCTAGGCTAATCAGGAATGTGCATACATTGTGAGATTGCCTAAGGTATATTTGGTGCAGTCAACCATTAAACTTTTGAGGTAACTCCAGATACAAAGACCCAGAGGATTTAGATCTGGAGAACGAGCTGACCAAAATTGTGGTCCACCTCGACCTATCCAGTGGCCCTGATAAATATTATTCAAAATCTGTCGAATATATGAACTAAAGTTAGTAGGAGCAGCATCAAGCTTGAACAACGTTTGTTGTCTAATGTGTAAGGGAACTTCTTCAAGCAGAAGAGGTAGGTCCTCTTCACGAAAATGATTGTATGATTGACCATTAAATACAGGGTGTTTCTTAAGTAATCTAAAATATTATATGGGGCGCCTCGTTACTCAATTTTAAGACGAAAAGTTCATATAAACATGTGTGATAGGTGTTGTCGTTTATGAGATACAGGGTGTTGAATTTATTGTAATAAGTCAGTTCTGATTGTACGTGAAATTAATTTTTCCCGGTGACGCTACTGGTTTTTAGAAGTAATACGCAAAAACATGCTTATTCTAAGTGGCCTTTGAAATAATGTTGACAAGTGTCAAATTTGAAAACCAACGCAAAAATCGTACATTTTAATTTGATTGACTTTATGTTTAGTTAATAACTATGCCAGTGTTTACTAATGTTGAAATGGCTAATATGCATTTTTTGTACGGATTAGCGAATGGTAATGCCTTAGAAGCTAGACGTACGTATGCCCAGCGTTATCCAAATAATCGTTTACCATGTTCAGATACGTTTACTAAGTTACATATTCGTTTACAAGAAACTGGAACTTTTGCTAAATCGAAGAATATTATTGGACGACCCAGAACTGTGAGAAATCCCCAATTGGAAAACCAGATTCTTCAAATTATTGACCAACATCCAGAAACGAGTACAAGAAAAGTTGCAGATGAAGTAAATGTTAGTAACAAAACTGTTTGGAATATTCTAAAAGATAATTTATTGTATCCATATCACGTTCAACGTGTTCAACATTTGTTACCTACTGACTATCCATTACGCATACAGTATTGTCAATGGATTTTACGTGAAATCGCGAACAATCCGAATTTTGTGGCCAATATTCTATTTACGGGTGAAGCCAACTTTTCTAGACATGGGATTATGAATTTTCATGACCACATATGGGCAGATGTAAATCCACATACCATTTCAACAAACATTTTTGGTCAATGTTTGGCTTGGCATCATCGATGATTATTTAATTGGACCATTTTTCCTTCCTGTACGGTTAACCGGTGAGACATACCAACATTTTCTAGAAAATGAACTTCCACTTCTTTTGGAAGATGTACCTATTATTATTAGAAGGCGCATGTGGTTCATGCATGACGGAGCTCCTCCACATTTTTCAGTGATTGTACGCGAGTTTTTAAATAATGTTTTTCCAGGCCATTGGATCGGACGAGGATCTCCACACCCGTGGCACCCTAGATCACCTGGACACAATCCTCTGGATTTTTGTGTGCGGGGATATTTGAAATCGCTTGTTTACACAACACTGATATTAAACGTACAAGATCTTCAAAATCGTATCATAGACGGCTGTAATGTTATTCGTAACAATCCTGGTATCTTCGAACGTATTCGACAATCCATTAGACATCGAGCGGATTCTTGCATTTTAGCTGGAGGTGGACATTTTGAACATTTGCTCTGAAATGTATTATTTTTTCTTTATGTTTAACACATGTTGCTTGTAATAAAATAATAAAAAAATATAAATCAGTAGCGTCACCAAGAAAAATTAATTTCACGTACAACACCCTGTATCTCATAAACGACAACACCTATCACACATGTTTATATGAACTTTTCGTCTTAAAATTGAGTAACGAAGCGCCCCATATAATATTTTAGATTACTTAAGAAACACCCTGTATACCAATCCAGACATTCACAGAGAAATGGTATTGATGATGGCAAGAGGATCCATACGTGAATGTTATGCAATGTTAAGAAATTTCTTCTCAGGAAAAGTTTGATTCATCTGTAAACAAGACATTTGCTAAAAAAATTATTATTGTCTGCAGTTTTTTGGATTAGCCGTTGGGAAAAATGTAACAGGGGTTCAAAATCAAGCGGTAAACGTTTTTGTACACGTCGCAAGTAATATGGATGTAATTGTTCGCGCAAAATACGTGACACTGAACCCTGACTTGTATGAAGTTCACCAGCAATCTTCCTGGTACTTGTTTCAGGATGTTCTTCACTTATATCAAGAACAACTTCTTCCAACGCCTTTATCCTGAATTCGCGATGACAACTACCGTGCAACATTTGTTCGCGTTGGATACTAGGCTCCTATTACGCGCGGCCACTCTAGTGGCTCGAGACCGCGACTGTTCAGTCGCTAGGTGAAGCCATCGAGTGGCGTGGGGTCACGACCGAGCGCGACAAGCTGTGGCCGTGAGTCACTGTCAGTCCAGGTCCAGTGTCAATAATGTCGTCGTCAAGTGAAGAAGACGAACTATCTCTTGGCTTGGAGCTTGGAGCCTAGTATCAAAATCTGGATCGAGTTGTTGGCAAATATTCCTCAGTATTATGTATATGTTAACATGGAACGCTACTAGTGGCCGGTGGCCGTTCGCAGTTGCAGTCGCGCGCAGTGTCCGCGCGTAATAGGGCCCCTACACAATTTGTCAATCGCTCAATAAAAGGCTCGTGTCGATTGGTCGAAGGAAATGCTCAAAAAATACGATCGCGGTACTTCGAAACACGTCTGATACATTGGTTAGTCCTGAAACTTGACGGAAGCATCCACAAAAAAACTTGAGGCTTTTGAGATGTGTCTATATAGTTAATTCTACAGGGATAAGTTTTTGATGGAAGAGGATCAGGATGGCATAGAATCTCTTGGTTGAGAAACCTTAGTACTTGGTTCTCCCTATCTACACGAGGAGTTTTTAGAGCAGCAGCGAAAAAAGGTCAAAATGCCTTGCTTGTTCGCAACGGACAGGCACATTGGGAAGAAGAAGAAGAAGAAGAAATCAGACAGTTTAGGATATTGTCAAATAGCAGATAATTTGTTTTTGTTCTCTAATCCGGAAATATAAAAGACAACCCTCGTATACAATGTCATTTTTTCTCTCAACTTCAACTTAGAGAAGAAAATACTTATATTACTGTTCAACAAAGAATCACGTGTTTAACTTTTTTGCAATTAACTTGACTCACCCTGTATAAATCAATCTGATTCTGATGATGAGTGTTTTTCTTAAAACAGTTGCCAATGATAATAAAATTAAAAAAATTTTGTTGAACAATTGTTTGTTTTTTGTTCTGAAAACAATATATTTGGTTGTTCAGTCACTACCGCTGGTAACCAGACCATATAATACGAATCATGCAATGCGCCGTGAATCATGCAAGACGAAAAGAACTCGCAAATCTTTTTTTCTATTTTTTTTATAGTGTACGTACCTCTGATTAAATAATTTCGTCTACAATTGTCTGTTATAAGTCGAACGGGAATGGCCCGAACACCTTTAGGACGCCGCATTTTGAAAAACATTCCTGATTTCTATTAGACTATATTTTTTAGGACAGTTAAAACAAATCACAAACACTTCGGTTGGTTAGTCACAATTGTTTACATTTTAAAATTTTCTATCACCCATCCGTATCGCTAAATTGTTAGTTTACCATGTTTTCTAGAAAAATTGTTGATTATAGCATGTCGTATCTTATAAAAAACTTATTATAAACAATGATAAACATGTTCCGGAAAATTCTGTATTATATTAAACTGTCTCCAGTGCATGTGTTTCGAATTTTTTACCACCCCGCTGCTTCTGTACATTATTCTAAAAATAACCTGGCGATATTTAAATTAGGATCACGAAGAAAGGGCTCTGATTTGTAGACGGTTATTGACCCAATAAAGAAGAAACTACGATGAGATTGTTCAATGGATAAACGATTTAAATAATAGGTCAAGCAGGTCAATGTTTACGAACAATATAAAGTAAGGTTAAATGTCAAAAATTCTCTTAGAATAATAAATAACTAAACGTTTGAACTTTATGTCCACCTTTTATTTAAAAAATAGATTTGTTAATGAAATGACAGCTGTTTCGATAAAATTATAACATCGTCAGATTGACATAATGGAGTTACATTTTGTTTTTAACCTGATATTGATTAAGTAGTGAAGAGTAGACCAAGTATGGAAGACATAACAAGAAAAGCTTCTTCCAATGATACCTTTGGTTTAATCCACCCATCACATCGAAGACCTTCCTCTTGATCGTTTCCCGTTTATCTTTCCCTCCACAATAAGTTTTTCCAGTCCATATTTTTTCTTCTTGAAATGTGTCCAAAATATCGTAGGTATGATTGGTTTATCCTGGTTGATAGCCTTGTGGTGATTTTTAGTTTTTTAAGAATTGGCATTTTTGAATTGTCATTTGTCATTTTCAACCGTCATCTGTTAACTGTCTGTTGGCAAATGTCCACTGCCATTTGTCAAATGTCATCCTCAACTGTCAAATGTAACTTTTTAACTGTCATCTGTCATTTATGAACCATTAAATGTCACTTTTCAACTGTCAATTATCACTTTTCAACTGTCAAATAACACATTTTCAACTGTCAGACGTCACATTTTCATCTGCCAGACGTCACATTTTTAACTGTCAAATGTCATTTTTAACTATCAGTTGACAAATGGCAACTGTTAAATGTTATTTTTAAACTATCAAATGTCATTTTTTTAACTCTAAAACTATAAAACCACTGCGTGTCGAGCGAAGCGAGGTTAGTAGTACAACATTTTTGAACTATCAAATGTAAATTTTTAACTGTCATCTCTCATTGATGAACCGTCAGTTGTCACTTTTTAAAGGTCATTTGTTAAATGTCACTATTTAACTATCATCTGTCAAATATCACATTTTTAACTGTCAGACGTCACATTTTCAACTGTCAAATGTCATTTTTCGGCTGTCTAATGTCAATTTGGATTGTCATCTGTCAAATGTCACTTTTCAACCGTCAAATCATTTGACAAATTGCAACTGTCAAATGTGATTTTTTTTTACTCTCATCTACCATAAAACTACTGCGTGTCGAGCGAAGCGAGATTTGTAGCACAACATTTTTGAACTATCAAATGTAACTTTTTAACTGTCATCTGTCATTTATGAACCGTCAAATGTCACTTTTTAACGTTCATTTGTTAAATGTCACTTTTCAATTGTCATCTGTCACTTTTCAACTGTCAAATATCACATTTTCAACTGTCAGACGTCACATTTTCAACTGTCAAAATGTCTTTTTCGGCTGTCTAATGTCAATTTGGATTATCATCTGTCAAATGTCACTTTTCAACCGTCAAATGTCATTTTAACTGTCATTTGACAAATTGCAACTGTAAAATATTATTTTAAACTATCAAATGTCATTTTTTTACTCTTATCTACCATAAAACCACTGCGTGTCGAGCGAAGCGACATTTGTAGCACAACATTTTTGAACTATCAAATGTAACTTTTTAACTGTCATCTATGAACCGTCAAATGTCACTTTTTAACGGTCATTTGTTAAATGTCACTTTTCAATTGTCATCTGTCAACTGTCACTTTTCAACTGTCAAATATCACATATCCAACTATCAGACGACACATTTTCAACGGTCAAATGTCATTTTTCGGCTGTCTAATGTCCATTTGGATTGTCATCTGTCAAATATCACTTTTCAACCGTCAAATGTCATTTTAACTGTCATTTGACAAATTGCAACTGTCAAATGTTATTTTTAAACTGTCAAATGTTATTTTTAAACTGTCAAATGTCATTTTTTTTACTCTAATTTCCCATAAAACTACTGCGTGTCGAGCGAAGCGACTATCAAATGTAACTTTTTAACTGTCATCTGTCATTTATGAACTGTCAAATGTCACTTTTTAACGGTCATTTGTCAAATGTCACTTTTTAATTGTCATCTGTCACTATTCAACTGTCAAATATCATATTTTCAACTGTCAAATATCATTTTTCGACTGTTTAATGTCAATTTTGACGGTTTAATGCCAATTTTGACTGTCATTTGTCAAATGGCAACTGTCAAATGTTATTTTTAAACTGTCAAATGTCAGTTCTTAACTCTCATATGTCTGTAGACCTCGTACTTTTATTAAAAATGGTTATTACTTATTAATTTTAATTCATTTTTAAAATTATGCCTACTTGTGTCACAATTGCATGTACAAGATATAATTAAATGTCATTTAAAAATTTTAAACTACTGGAATTTGAAATCCAGCAAGTTCAACGTTTTTACAGCTAAAATTTGCCTCTAACTTCGCACTGCTGATATTTTTAATTCTATAAGCAAAATTTGATTTATTATCCACGACTACTCGTTATATAATTATTTATTACCAATCTCATCGAAATCTGTAGGCGTTTAAAGTTTAATCCAGTCATTTACAACGATTATATTTTTTAATTTGAAGTATCTCGCGTGCTTTTGGCGCCATGCTTAGACAGTTTCCACTTTCTAAATAGTCGTTAAGTCATTCCCGCTAATTTCTGTATATTCAACTTGCTCTTGTTTTTCTTGGCATTGGACGGTCAAACCTTTGTTTATATTTAACTACTGGGTATTTTTATTATTCTTATATTATACAGTATAAAATAATGAAATAAGGTTATTCATGTGTGGTGTATTATCTGTGGAATCCTTCAGAATAAAATATAAATTCTCTTTATTTTCTATCTCGTGGGAATTCCTAAAATTCCGGTGTCTCCGAGGGTTCGAGTTGGAGTTGATGAATCATAGCCATTTCTTTTAGCTTTATAGGGGTTAATCAATAAAAAACAGTAATTGATGTACTTACAAGTTTTCCTTAAAAATAATGGCACTTTTAATTATATTAACTTTAATAACAGTAAGTTTAATTATATTTGAATAAAATCTTTTAGTACACTGAAATTCGTTAAAAATGTGTATGCTCTATACAGGGTGTCCAGGAACTTAATGCCAAAAATTCGGGAGCAAATAGAAGAGGTCAAAATAATGTTAGAAGTTCAAATAAATTTTTGTCATACGAGCCTTCGTTTCCGAGTTATAGACCTCTAAAGTTTCGAAATAAAAACCTTCGTTTTGTCATAATTTCTAAACTATACATTGGAATACTATAAAATTCCAGTGACGGATTGCATACATCCACGTCCTGTGTTTGACGGTATAAATGAATCTACATTACGTACAGATAAGCAGAGACGGCTTGTGCCCATTGGTTAATAATCCCTAATTTTAATAGGGATCATCTGAATAATATTTAAATTTCAAAAATAAATTTTCCAATCCACTTACTAATGATAAACTAATAATCCCTCTCTGATCATAGAATGATGTTCAGGTTAGAGTGTAATCCTCCTGAGCCAGCACTCAGGAGAAACCCCAGGAAAACTAACTGGGAAAATTACAACACTAACCTGAACATAAATCTTGCAAATCTCAAGAATAAAAGAAATGCCAGGAATCATCTGGCATTAGAAAACGATCTCATAGAGCTGAACGAGGCAATACTCGATGCCTATGAATCCAGTTGTCCCCTACAAAGGACTAGAAAAGCAAAAGATGCGATATGGTGGAACAGTCATCTGTCAAACCTAAGATCCGAGACGCGACAGCTCTTCAACAGAGCCAAACGTAATGGAGATTGGCAGAGCTACACCGAGAAACTTACAACATATAATAAGGAGATTAGAAAAGCTAAAAGAAACAGCTTCAGAAAATTCTGCGACGAAATAGATGCTACACCCTCTGCAGCAAGGCTACACAAAGTCTTGGCAAAAGGGAAAGTAGACACTGTAATGGCATTACGGAAGCCAGATGGAAGCTTCACAGAAAGCGAAAAAGAACGAGCTCTGCTCCTATTAGAAACTCACTTTCCCGGAGGAATTGTCCCTTCGGGAACAACAAGTGAGAAAACTAAAAGACCTAGCAGGGAAGACACTCCAATGGCAAAACACATATGCAGTGAGGAACGGCTGAGATGGGCTATGAACACCTTCCAGCCGTTCAAAACCCCTGGAACGGACGGAATATTTCCTGCCCTACTCCAACAGGGCCAAGAGGCAATAATTCCACACTTGATCCGAATTAGTCGGAGCAGTCTTGAACTGGGATATATACCAGAAGCGTGGAGAAGGGCCAAAATCACCTTCATCCCAAAAGTAGGGAAACGGGACACTACGCACCCCAAATCCCTTAGACCGATCAGCCTCACATCGTTTGTTCTAAAAACGATGGAAAAAGCTATAGACAACTACATTAGAACAGAAATCTTGGAACAGGTGCCATTGCACCCTCGTCAACATGCGTACCAAGCGGGAAAGTCCACGGAAACCGCTTTAATACAACTGACTGACGAAATCCAAGACGCTCTGAATAAAAAAGAGACCGTGGTATGTGCCTTTCTAGACATAGAAGGGGCCTTTGACAATACGCCACATGAGGCAGTCAAAAGAGCATTGATTGAGAAAGGAGTAGATAGAACGACTTCCAGTTGGATGTCGCAACTGCTATCTACAAGAATCGCAGAAATGGAGGCAGGACAAGACACTATCTCCATTAATGTGACCAGAGGCTGTCCACATGGGGGAGTTGCATCCCCGCTTATGTGGAGTCTCGCTGTGGACAGTCTGCTCTGTCAATTGACTAGGGAAGGCATACCATGTCAAGGGTATTCCAACGACATGGTTATCCTGGCAAAAGGGAAGTATGAAAACGTCCTCTGTGATATTGTTCAAAGAGGGTTGAACATTGCGGAACAATGGTGTGACTCGGTGGGACTCAGCATCAACCCCACCAAAACCACACTAGTAGCCTTTACAAGGAAAAAAAAAACCTAATCTAAAAATCATAAAAATAGGGGAGAACATCGTCGAGTGGAAAACAGAGGTAAAATATCTAGGGCTAATCCTAGATAGCAGGTTACTCTGGAACAAACACGAAGACGAAGTAATACACAAAGCAACCAAGGCCCTCATGGTGTGTAGGAAAATTGCAGGGAAGAACTGGGGATGTAACCCACGTATTCTGCAATGGATGTACACAGCAATAGTGAGACCATTAATCACATATGGGGCAGTGGCTTGGGGCGTAAGGGCTAATCTGAATACGACGAAGAAAAACCTCTCGAAAATTCAGAGACTAGCCTGTTCATGTATCACTGGAGCAATGGGAACTTGCCCCACTGCTGCAATGGAGGTGATTTTAAACTTGACCCCACTGCACATTCTGCTAGAAAGTGTAAGGAAGAAAACAATATATAGAATGATCAAAGAAGGAATTATCAGGGAAAAACCTCGATCACTTCACTTTGATCAAACTTGGGAAATGCCCCAAGATGATATGCCAAAGAAATTCAACTTTGTGAGAAAATTCATCACAAAGTTGATTAATAAATCTGAATGGGATGAAGACACCATACAGAATTTAAACCAGAAGGAGAGCCAAATACTCAGAAAGCTTGGGCACATACCCGAGCATCTTTCAAGCAGAAGTCCGCGCCATCGAAAGATGTGTGGAATTCAATATTGGAAGAAACTATCGCAGACAAGAGATTGTGATCATGTCGGATAGTCAAGCAGTCATCAAAGCGCTGAGTTCAAATATAATCAGTTCGAAGATAGTTTGGGAATGCCTAGGCAAACTAAATGAACTAGGCCAGAAGAACACTGTCACCCTCCTATGGGTCCCGGGACACGTAGGAATAGAGGGGAATGAAACAGCAGATAAGCTGGCAAAAAAAGGAGCTGAAACCCCACATTTGGGACCAGAACCATCTTGTGGGATCAGCAGCAGAGTAATCTTAGGAAAACTAAGGGAGGAAATGGAGAAAGAAAAATCCGAGAACTGGAATCAGCTGGAAGGACTGAGGCAATCTAAGATACTACTGGGGAACTATGACCAGAAGAGATCTCTTTGCTGCCTCAACCTCAGTAAAAAAAGGCTCCGTATTCTAACGGGAATATTAACCGGGCATTGCCGGTTAAGAAGCCACATGAAGAAACTAGGGTTAGCAGATGAAGCAAAGTGCAGATTCTGTGAGGAAGAGGATGAAACCTCAATATATATACTCTCAGAATGACCTGCCTTGCAAAATTCTAGGGCTAGATACCTAGGAGCACATGAAATAGAGGAAGGGGACCTACCTGATTTGAAGCCGGACGATATCCTAAACTTCCTCAGGAAAATAGGACTCGAAGAGCTGCTATAAATCTGAGAAAACATCACAGAACATGGCAAGTAAGGGGGGACACAATAGATCCTATGGGTCGCAGTGTAATCATCACCCCTAACTCATTCATACAATCATACTAATGAAAGTGTATTATTGTTTGAACTCGATAAATTAAGGGTTTAGGAGAAATTTGAACTAAAATAATGTGAAAGCACCCAAATCTATTAAATATGACCAAATTAATACAAAAACGAATCAAATTTAGTATTATTTTGAAAAACGCTTTAAAATAAATATCAACAAGAGTTTTTAAAAAACCATAGGCGTAGATACATTATTTCTAAATATTCCAAACTTTTGGACATATACGTAATTCAAACAATTCATTTATAAGAGGACGCATACAAGCAGTAGGTACATATTATTTTTATACACACTGTATATACAGTTTACATAACGTATTCCAAGCACGATCAGACTGTAAAGCCTTCACTATATACGGCAGTAGCCGTTATTGATACTTTCTATAATTTATTGTGCGTTGACAAATCGAAAGTATTTGTTTTCATAATCTTTCAAGAAATCATTTAGTATGTATCCAACACTATTACAAATACTTTCCCTTTTTTTTGCATAATTATTTGCCAAGATGTTAGTTTGTATCTTATCCCCCAACAAAAGTTGACTAAGAAAAGCTAATTTGTCTTCATACGTTTCTTTTGCCGTCGCAAATTGATGATATTTATTGTACTAACCCTTACTTTGTGGAAGTCCATCTTATTAAGAACATACAAATGTCAGTTGTACACAAAGTTAATTTTTCTAATAAAATATTGGATGTTTTCGTGCAAACAGTAACATTTGATGCTAATTTATGATTGTTGGAGATGTTTTCAGCCATCATATAGACAGTAGTTTGAATCCAGGTTAGTGAAGACTCCTGTTATATTGCCTCAATTGTCTAGAGAATGTTCTTGGAAAATAATGTACGGAATATCATGAAATTTTGACAGTAAACATTTGACAGATGCCATTAACTTGGCTAGTTTTTTGACAGTTCTTTCTAACAAAGTCTTTTGGAGGAAGTCACTGAATTAAGGGCTTGGCGGTTTCTTGCTCACTCTAAGAACTAGACTCTTATCAGAGTGTTTAAGGGCAGTATCCACTCGAGGCTCACTGCTCTGTATGCTGGTTAGCATAAACTTTTTTATCCTTAGTATAAGAAGAAATATTGTGACTGTTTACTAAGGATTAGTGGTATAAATGTTGAATAAAAAAGGATCCAGCACCAAAACATTGTGGGACAACAATGGACTAGTTTAGTGATTTTTTTTATATTTGCATCTTATAAAATAGGTTCTTAGTGGTTCAACTGTACAAATAAAATTTTTATAAAATTAATCCTCTAGCCATAATCGGCTTTTGAAATTTTAAATTTAATGGTTACATACGTCATAAGTGGTAAGTGGCGTGTTTCAATAAGATTGGTAGAAAATTTGCGATGTTGTCGATATGCTTTAATATTAACCGAGAAACTTATCTCTCACTTATTTGTTGTCATTAAAAAGAGATAAACTCATCGATATTTTTGTTCTCTGATTGACACTTTATCAAATAAGGAGTAAAACGCTAAACAAAATATTCTGCCATTTTCGTTAGTTTAATTTGTTGTTTGGTTGTGTTTGGTTTATGAAAGAAATTACTTCTATACTATTTTTGGTTCGAAAATAAAAATCCCTAACACCTTGTCTTGATGTTATAGCGGTTCCTTCAAAAATAACCAATAGAAGTAATTGTTCTCTCGGGGAGCAACCCTTCTATCGGTACAGTGAGAAAACGAATTTCAAGATAACCGTTTTGGCATTTTCAATAGAACCACGCCCACTTTCTATTGGCTGTTCTATTCTATCACCGTCAAGAATAGGGGTCTTGTTTGTTTATTACAGATAAACACGATTTTCTCTCCTGTCATATATCTTGTCAACTGGTACAATCAGTTAGTCACAGAACACGGTGTTTTGTGCCGCCAGTTCTTTGAGAATACTTGAAACAAACGTAGCTAAAATGTGACAACGTTGACTTTTAAACACACTTCATTATTGGTTATTAGTTGGCGCTTCGTTTAAAACTTACTAATTATTTATTGCTAAATTTTACGAAATGAGAAAAATTAATTGCAAAATGAATACCAATATAAGTAAGTAGGTATCTTATCCTAAATATATATTGCTATCATTTTGATTAATATGATCCTACTAAACTAGTCCATTCACCCATTTTTTTGCAAACTATTATCTGTAATTAAGATAGTGTGTCTTTTCAAAGATTTTTTTGAGAACACGGATAAGTTTTCGTTCAAAATTTGAAAACCATTTTTTAATGGAACCAAAAGAAGTGTTTTATGTAAGAACGTAGATCGTCCTACATCTATTTCAATTAATAAAAGTATCTGTGGTTACCAAAAATGTATTCAAATTTATGCAGAGCATCAAGGTTAAATGCTATGAATTATACCCACTCGATATTGTTTTAGTTTCTGCAATTAACATTTAAAAACATTTAATAAATGGTTGTAATTACTCTGAAAACTGAATGTTAATTTTATATATTATTTTATATCAATTATTTTGGGGAATAATGATCCATGGTTAAAACAAAGCTAGAAATACAGCATGTAAGCGATATAAGCAAATTAGTTGCTTTTCCAATCAAGAGATGTCGCTGTTATCCAAATTTCTTGACATTTGACAGATTTCATTTAAAAATTTACATGAGTTTTTCTATCTCAGCTGATCTTAGCCCGACAAAAAACCATTTGCAGCAACCACATTTCGTAAAATTTAGCAATAAATAATTAGTAAGTTTTAAACGTAGCGCCAACTAATAACCAATAATGAAGTGTGTTTAAAAGTCAACGTTGTCACATTTTAGCTACGTTCGTTTCAGGTATTCTCAAAGAACTGGCGGCACAAAACACCGTGTTCTGTGACTAACTGATTGTACCAGTTGACAAGATATATGACAGGAGAGAAAATCGTGTTTATATGTAATAAACAAACAAGACCCCTATTCTTGACGGTGATGGAATAGAACAGCTAATAGAAAGTGGGCGTGGTTCTATTGAAAATGACAAAACGGTATTCTTGAAATTTGTTCTCTCACTGTACCGATAGAAGGGTTGCTCCCCGAGAGAACAATTATTACTTCTATTAGTTATTTTTGAAGGAACCGCTATAACACCAAGAAAAGGTGTTAGGGATTTTCATTTTCGAACCAAAAATAGTATAGAAGTAATTTCTTTTATAAACCAAACACAACCAAACAACAAATTAAACTAACGAAAATGACAGAATATTTTGTTTAGTGTTTTACTCCTTATTTGATAAAGTGTCAATCAGAAAACAAAAATATCGATATGTTTATCTCTTATTAATAACAACAAATAAGAGAGAGAGATTTCTCGGTTAATATTAAAGCATATCGACAACATCCCAAATTTTCTACCAATCTTATTGAAACACGTCACTTACCACTTATGACGTATGTAACCATTAAATTTAAATTTCAAAAGCCGATTATGGCTAGAGGATTAATTTTATAAAAATTCTATTTGTACAGTTGAACCACTAAAAACCTATTTTATAAGATGCAAATATAAAAAAAAATCACTAAACTAGTCCATTGTAACATTTACATAACATAACAATTACTTGAATATTTCCTATATTATGCAAAATTCAAATTTCTTAAGTTCGACCCTGTAGCACATTTGCATATTTTACCTGATGATTTTCTACACAATTAAATTAAGAGATTAAATCGGGTAGTTTATTGCAGTTAAGCCAATACCATTTACTGTGAAAAATACTATACTAAAATTTTTAAAATATAACCTAAATACGTGTAGTCTGAAATAAGATACCCAATCTCTATCTCTACTACATACAGAATTAGAACTATTCGTTTGCCAAGTCCACTTGAAAGAAATAAAAAAAATATTATTTATGCTCTGTCTATGCTTAGAGAACCAAAAAAAATTAAAAAATAAAACTTTTGGCATGTTTTTAAAATCGTTATTTTGTAACAAATCTCGTGTCTTTGTAACTGTTAAGCCGTTAAAAAGATCTAATACAAATTATAACATTTTGCTGACTCAATGTCACGTCTTCAAATGAACCGTAACTCTATACCTATCTGTCTGAGTCTGGACGTACTACGAGGGTTGTCTGAAAAGTTTCCGACCTCAACATGAAGATGGCAGCAATCGTAAACAAAAGTTGGGGAATGTGTTTGCGCATGTTTTGAAAGGTACCCACTAAAATTTCAGCTATTTTGGACGCGCAGTTGTTGTTTGACAATCATTTGAGTGAGTCGATGTGAGTGTTTTTATGAAAATAGAAAAAATCGAGTATCGAGCTGTCATTAAATATTTGTTTTTGAAAGGCAATACACCTACGCAAATCAAAGACGAGTTGGACGCTGTGTACGGGGATTCTGCACCATCATTTACCACCGTGAAATTTTGGGCTGCTGAATTTAAACGTGGCCGTGCCAGCTTGGGTGACGATGAACGTCCGGGACGTCCAAAAACTGCAACCACTGACGATAATATCCCTCAAGTTCACCAAATGGTGCTAGACAACCGTCGAATTAAAATTAGAGAGATAGCAGAGGCTATCATGTCCAAAGAACGTGTTTGTCACATATTGAATCAAGATTTAGGTATGAGAAAGCTGTCCGCGCGTTGGGTGCCGCGTTTGCTCACTTTGGACCAAAAACGTGTTCGAATGAACATTTCCAACTCTCTGTTGGCGCAGTTTAGGCGCAATAAATCAGAGTTTTGGCGTCGATTAATTACTGTAGATGAAACTTGGATACACCATTATACTCCAGAATCAAAAACACAGTCAAAAGAATGGACTGCGAAGGTGGAATCGGCTTCAAAAAAAGCAGAGGTTGTTCCTTCGGCTGGGAAAGTGATGGCAACAGTTTTCTGGGATAGTCATGGAGTTATCTTAATAGATTATCTTCAAAAAGGAAAAACCATTACAGGAGCATACTACGCATCATTACTTGACAAGCTTAAGGCCAAAATTGCGGAAAAACGGCCACATTTGCAGAAAAAAGAATTTTGTTTCACCGAGACAATGCGCCGTTTCACACCTCAGCGGTTGCTATGGCGAAAATCCACGAATTACTTGACCACCCTCCTTACTCACCAGATCTAGCCCCAAGCGACTTTTTTTTTATTCCCTAAGCTAAAAGTTGCACTCGGAGGACAGAGATTTTCGTTAAATGAGGAGGCCATCACCTTCGTAAACAACTATTTTGCAGAGAAAGACGCCGAGTACTATTTGGACGGGTTGAAGAGATGGCAGCATCGCTGGGAGAAGTGTATTGACTTACAAAGAGACTATGTAGAACAATGAAAATTAATTTGAAGAAAAAATGTCTAGTATCTTTGTTAGGTCGGAAACTTTTCAGACAACCCTCGTATATTACATTAGTAAAATTTCGTCATCAGTCATTAGTCAATACATGTTACGAAAAAAGTTGATTGCTTTCGTTGAAACTGTGCCAAATTGAAAATCGAACTTATACGGGTAACAGTATACACTATACACATCAAATAAAATTAAACAATATGCAGATTATTTTGAAAACCATAAATATGTATTTCACATTCCTATAGAATGGAATGTGTTTCGATTAGAGCTCATTTTATCCCAAAATAACAAACTATGTGGAATATATTTGAGAAAATTTCTCCGTAGCAATATAACGTTACCACCTCTAGACTTTATCGAATGGTTTCTGGCTTTTGAAAAAGGCGAGATGTCTAATTTAATATTAATTCAATAATGGTAATTATAATAATTCAATTATAATTGGTATTTTTTAAATATTAGCCGCTTATTTTTGGATGTATCTATATACAGTTCCAAACCTCTGAAAAAGGCACCACTAAGTTTTACATAATATAATTATTTGGAGATATAAATTGGATATTTGGAATACTTAATACAATTAAAAGTATACTTAAAGTACTTTTTCATAAGAACTTAAAATACAGGGCGATGCATTTAAAAAACAATAAGAAAATGATGTATTCGAGTTCAGTATCGCCTCGTACACAAAATTAAGCAATATTTGGGAATACAACTGGGCCATACTAAAAAATCTGCACCAGTAAAAGAATATTTCTTTTAATTTCACTTTAAAATATACAGAGTGATGAGTAGTAATGAGCGAGATATCACGAACTGTTATTTAGTAACTGATATCTAGAATTCACGAATCACGACTGTTACCTGGACCCCTATTTTCGAACGTGTGATGTGAAGTGAATGTGATGTGAGTAGGGAAGTGATCGATCCCTGACAAAACCTTTCATGGTTCGTATTTTCGATATCACAACGTTGCCTCGTTATATTTATGAAAAATGAAAGAATTTTGACGTATAACGTACATACTAGAAAGTTGGCAACGTTTGATAAATTGGGTTTCAGGTAGTTCAAACTGATAACTATATTCTTTTATTTATGATAACTACAACTATATTCTTTTATTTATGAAAGACGCAAGTTTCAAAACAAAACTACGGTAACAACTCTAATAAACATATGATTTTGACAATATGCTGACGCCTGAATAATAATGCGCATGTTTCACTGCTTCGACTGGGTCTGACCAAGCGAAGTGTGATGTGAGTCTAAAAATACGGTTCACCGGTTTCTCACGAGTGATCTATCACATCACATATTCGAAAATAGGGGTCCTGATCTCGTAGAAAAGCGTGACGTGATCACAGCCACGGCACAATATTGCCGAGTTTCCTATCGTCTTCTGTCTGTTAAAAAATCACGTTTTTATATTTCAATATGGTCGATTATTGCATATCACCATAAGACTTGACATAGACTGCAAGCGACATCGTGCCTTGTTGACATTTGTAGAGAGGTAAAGTTGAATTTCGCTTCACACCATAAGATTAACACGTGCAATATGCGAGATCGTGCCTTACGGACTTTGAAAACTAATTGAATTCACAATATTTTAATAAGTATGTATATCAGGTCCGTGAAATCGGAGTATTGGGAATCATTTAGTAGCAAGTAGCAATTTTTGTGTGATTTACAGTTTGTAGCGTAGGTTAGGTATACCATATGCCATACTATAATAAAACTGCGAAAGTCGTGATCACGTCACGCTTTAAAATCACTGATATCAAAAAATCACGGTAGCAATTAACATTGTGATTTAAAAATCACGATATCGCTCACCACTAGTGATGAGTACAATATGTTTTTCGTCTAAAAGTGGCTCCGTTTTCTAAAATACTCAGTATAAGCTAGTAAAACCCAACATTGTTGATATGACAAAAGTCGGAAGAATTTAAATTTAAAATAAAATACAGGTTGTTCCATTTAAAAAATATAACTTCACCACGTAATGGCACACCCTGTATACCCCAAATAGTTTTATGATTTGAAGCTTAGTAGCGCGTAAAATTTACTAAAATAACTTTGTTCTGTATCTCTTCAGACAACGGATATATCGAACTTTGTCAGAGATTTGGGACACCCTGTATACTGTAAAAGGAGGCAGAAATAATTTTTGTAATATAAAAGGACTGAAAAAATCAAAATAATTCAAGTAAATTTATATGCAGTTGGTATTTATAATCAAATATATAGAACTTTAAATCATTTTTACAATAAATTAATTGGAGGTTGAAAAATAATAAATTAATAATAAATTGAACAATAATAATTCTTCATATTATATGTATATACAGATATGTTGGTACCTTGAAATTTTTTTTATGAAAAATGGGGTGTTAATTCCATACACATACAAGATCAAGAGGAAAAAAATGAATATAGTGAATATTAAACGAGGGGTAAATCACTCAGGGGAAAATGTGACAGTATTGCGGAAAACTTGGGATTTCGCGTCATATTTAGCGATTTCGCTGGATTGCGCGTGATTTCGCGGGATTGCGAGTGATTTCGCGGGATTGCGAGTGATTTCGCGGGATTGCGAGTGATTTCGCAAGATTGCACAGCGTAATAAAACAGTTTTATCTACGACTAATTTTAATTTAAACAAAGAAAAACAACAATCAAAAAAGTATTTCCTTACTAAGTAAAAACAATTTAACACAAATACAAACATTTTATACAGGGTATTAAGTATAAAAAATTACTTTTATGCAATCATAAAAAATTATTTATTTGTCAAAAGTGCTGACATTGCATGTAATTTTGACATTTATTAAAAATATACTTTATGTATAAGAACTAAAATCATAATTAAAATGTTGAATCTGGAACCGTTGGCGAGACTGATACCGAAACCGTTTACACTACCACTACACCAACACACACTTTTTTAACTGCCTGACGTGCGTTTCGATAACCAAGTTATCTTCTTCAGAGACCAAAGGTAAACTAAAGCTCTGTCTACAAACTTACCTGTTATTGTAGTGGTAGTGTAAACGGTTTCGGTAAAATCATAATATTGTACATATAATCTTTTAATTTCTTTTTAATACCCTTAAACATTTGTTTTATTTTTTCGCTACTCAGTAGCTGAAATTGACCATTACCAATTATTTGAATTGGGAGTTAAAAAAAAATTATTATCGACAATTTGTTTGTCTTCTTCTCTTGGCCAGGCGTACTTATCAAGCTCTAATTTTAAAAATTTTGTTTTCGCTATCCCTAACGTTTATTTTTCTTCCAATATACCAGCTTTCATAACAAACTGCATAGTATTCTTCCTTTTTTATACATAATATGTTGTCTGGTTCTGAAGAGCCTTTATTCTCATACACTGTAGACGGAATACGAATCACTGAATGACGTTTCAGAATCGGAAATGTAACTTTTCTTTTGTGGTTTGCTTTTAAGATTTTCCTTATTTTTATCCCTCACATTTTGTCCTTTTTTTGAATTTTCTTAGTTACAGTAGTTGTTTTTCTCTTTGCAGTAGTAGCTGAACTGCTTCTAGCTCTGCACCGAATTGATCTGTTGCTTGATAAACGTCCTTTTTTTTGAAAAACAACCAACACAAACTAGATTTTTTAACCACCATTTCTTTTTTATTAATATTGACAGTAAGTAATGATGTGTCCGATACCGCTTAAATCTTTAATGTCTAATATTTTTAAGGTATTTAAGTACAATCTCTCCATTCTTGTCAAAATCTTGTAAGTTCTCTACATTAGCCCCTAATTCAGCTTTTAATACATCTACACTATCCTGAAAGTATTTGTTTTCCTTGGGGTTATGTCAAAGGTATCAAGTTTTGAAACATAGACTACCATTAAAGCTGTTTCCCACTGGTTTTTTGGCAAATTGATTCCTAGTGATTTGCAATCTTTAATATCATTACCTCGGGCTTTTATTATGACGTTATGTAATTCTTCGACTATTGGAACATATGTTTCCGTATTTGCTTCTTGTTTCTTTCTCTGGCAAATACAAAACGTTCTGCTAACAACATTCATAAATGTTTTTTACAGGTAAACACCTGAGACCGTTAAATTTGGAATTATCTACTTATTTTTTGCTGTTTTTGAAAAAACTGTTACATTATGTTATCTGGTTCTGAACAAAATAGAAAAAAATTGATTTAAGTAATGATTTTAATTGTAAAAATAAAGCGATTTAAATCATGATTTTAGTCGTGATTATAATCACTTGACTTTTCAGCCCAACCCCGGTTTATTTAAATACTTTATTACACTCAGTTACTTAACACTTAACATTAAAATTGAAACAAGTGAAAACGCTTCAGAAACATTTCCCAAAACTTTATAACAATAAACATTAAAAAAAATAAGCAAAAACAATATTTACCTGTAGCTAACTTAAAAAAACAAGATGCACTAGTAAAAGTGAAAACACTATTTATATAATAGCCAGAACAGAAAAAACGGCGACGCCGTGCTCACGCAAAAACAGGTTCAAACATCACGTGCACGTGACAGTTCATTAAGGGTTTTGAGTGGTTAAACGGCGTTAAATGTTTCAAGATTCCTCGGAATTTCGATAAATTCCGTGCGATTTCGCGGGATTGCGTGCGATTTCGCGAGATTGCGTGTGATTTCGCGGGATTGCGTGCGATTTCGCGGGATTGCGACCGAATTTGTGACAGTATTTCGCGGAGTGATTCACCCCTCGATATTAAAGGTTCAAAATGATCAAATTTGTAAATAACGGACATCCCGGTATGTAACATAACCTCATCAGTAATTTATTTACCTCATTTCCGGTTAGATTTCTACAAATCTACATTGACCTGTGTGATAGTTTCTATTCCCTTATAAAAAACACGATATAAGCGAATTTCTACTTGAAACGTCAACTGAATAAATTCTTTTTTCGTGTAATTAATGATGTAATGTTGTAGTGTTAAACGTGATTGTTGATAACGACTATAAATAATAAGGAAATGGTCAGTGATAAGTCATTAGCCTTTAAAAAATGACCAACAATGCAAAAAATTAACAACATTCAAACGACAAAGTTAATTTTTAGGGTTTTTTGTGCTATAAAATCAAAAAATAAGTGTCCTGATTTAAATAATTCAATAGTAGATCACAGAATTATTAACAAGTGTCTATTGACACAAAAATAGTTGGTCAAGATGCATACAAATATGTACCGACCTCAGTTAGGAGTATATTGGAAACAGAGAAACCATTTTAGAAAAATCCTTCATACAATTGAGTAAAAAAAACTTGTATACTTGTTGCATAATGTTTAAAATTAAACAAATACTTCTTATTTTGTCGTACCACCTTATTATAGTGTTTTAACAATAAATACTTCTTGTCTTGATGAAAGCCGATTAAGTCCTCAGTAAAAATTAAGATATAAACATAATAGGTTTTATTTTCTGTAAATTTTGTTAGTTTTCAAAATGTATTATCACTTATAATTATTAAAGTTTAATAATGAAATTTTTAAATGAGACATATAGTGGCTAACTGATTTAATCAGACCTATCTTCAGTAGCCAGGAATATCACAAGGTACTATTTATCTAAAATCCATCCACTGATCCATGCAGCATCCCATTCTGCTGCTGCAAATGTAAGGGAGACACTGTTGAGTGGCCAGTCTGATCACCAGACCTAACGCCCTTGGATTTTATTGTGAGGTTACCTTAAGAGTTCAGTATATAAAGTTAGGTAGGAGATTTTTGCCAACAAGTGAATGGAGAAAATGTTCAATATATTTATTAAATATAATTTGTGTATTTTATTAAATTGAATTCAGTTCTTAAATATGATACAGGGTGTTCCATTAAAAAAAAGGGCACGGGCTGTGTTGGAATCAAATTAAAATTGTATATTTATGTTTTATTTCAAATGGAATTGAAAATAAAAATGGATGAGCCTAAATGTTTTTATAATTTCCTAAACTGAGAACAGAATTAATATTATGCTATAAAAGTGTTTGAAATATAAAGTATCAAGAATTAAAAGTGTGTTATAGGCTCATTTTAGAAAACCATACAAATGAATTATGATTTGCATTGTTGTACAAATTTCCAAATTACAATATGGGGATTTTTCGAGGTTTTTGCAATCCTAGTTTATATAATAAAAAAGCAGATGAGTGTATGTAAATCACAGAATTATGAAAAATTGCCAGTTAAAAATAATTGGTTACAATACATGCAAATTTAATTAACCTCAAAATAAAAAAAAACAATTTAATGAATGCTCCATTGAACGTTTCTAGAATTATCCATATTTTTTACTGGAAACTTTTTCTTTAAACGACGACCTTACATCTCCAAACAAAAAATCATCTGTTAAGGATTTTTGGTATGTCGAGTGGGCAGTCGCACTACCCACATGTATGTTCATCTCGATGTTCATCAATCTAAATTGTTGATTACGCTGCTATTAATTTAGCAATGTGTCTGACTTTGTCAAGTCCTAACGGTTTTTTTTTAAATTAAAGATTGTAGACTCCACTTATCTTATTTTTTTAGGTACTTCTGATAAACAAATAATTTTACTGTTCTTAATATAATCATTTGTTTAACTAATTTAACATTTTTAATCCAAGTCTCATTGTTACAGTCTATTCTAGTATAATGCTGCACTACATAATACATTTGGCAAGTAATGGTTAAGGCAGTTACCAACCTTCATTTGAAGGTTAATAAGGATGCAGCCTATTTAATCCAACATATAACATGAGTTATTGATATTATTACATGTTATTGACGCGACCTAGCTGTCGAACAAACACGTCTTTCTCTGTATGCCAAAAATGGTAGGCAATTATTTATTTTATCATTCAATCGCCAACTGCATATTAATTTACATTTTCGAAGTAAAAGTTCGTCTCAGTTTTTCATCAATCTTTTTTACTCGAATAGTCTCGACGTAGTTACACCCCAATAAAATATTTTCTACATCAGAAGCACAGTAACCCTCCCACTTCAGTCAATGACGATTTAATTCTCTGAGGGTTATCACCCTCGCCTTTCTCTCTAGCTTTGACTCGATGAAACCCACATTTTTCTTCCCGCATCCCTGCGAAAAACTAATACCGGGAAGCTGTACAGCCAAATAAAAAACCTTTTTCTATTTTGTATCAAATAGATTGCACATAAAACTACAACCATTTATAAATAAAATTATAATTTTCACAAAACTACACTTAAATGATAATTGTTAGTACTTGCTATGTAGCTAAAGTGAAATTTTAAATACCTAATTTACAAAAATCTGCAAACAATAAAGGGGGTGTTAGTGTTACGCAAAATGATCCGACTTATTATTACTAACGCAATGCTATAATCAACAATTCGTTAAGTAACGAGCAATTAATAACAAACATCAATTATTGAAGAAGCCAACTTTCCCGGCTGTATTAAAAAATGTTACCCTTTTAATAAACATTATTCCAGTAATCCATAGCGATAGAAAACAATAACTTGCACTCGATGGAAGTTAAAACAGTTCACGTTATTTAATTTATTCACATGTCAGAGTTATTTTTTACATTTTTTAACGAGATGAATATTTAATCGCTTAATTATTTCGAATTTAATCGAACAGATGACGATACTTTTCTCACTGTATACTATAAAACACACGGAGAACAGAGAATTATACTTTAATCCACCACCAATTTGTTCAGACTGAAGCTCGTTCTTCTTCTGTTCCCATAATTAGAAGCGGCGTTGCCGGTTTCAATAAAGTTTTAAGATGTAGTATGTACTGGTATAGTTTCATAATAAATTTAGGCTGAAAATTAGATAAGTATTTCCTTTTTTATACAAGAGTAGTCTATTTAAGGTATAGGTCGAAAAATAGAATATGATTAATGAATATTTAAAAATCTTCGTTGTTTCTTAAGGTGCGTTCACACTATGCCGCGATTAGCCGTTGGCACTGCCGGGTTTGCATGCGTTTGAACCAATTGTCGAAGCACTTTTGCCACTCTGATTGAGGTATCTCCAAAACATGCATTCTGAATGCAGCAACCGCTTCTTCAGATGTCGAAAAACGTTGACCTCTCAGTTTGTTTTTTACGTACGGTGATAAGTCAGGATTATACGGCGGATGACTCATCAAATCGATGTTTTGGGTGCTCAAAAATGCAGTTGTTTGAGCCGATGTGTTGGAGCTGGCATTGTCGTGTTGAAGAGTGATACGTCTTCGTCTGTAGGTTTTCCCTTTTGCTTGGTGCTGAGTTAGTGCTGAGTTAATCCACGTCGAATGTTGTAAAAAATAATCGCACGAAAATGTTCACGATTTAATTCCATTTTTGGGCCGAGATGAATCTTTTATTCAAATATTAAATATAAATTTATAAATTTATTATTTATTGATAATTGTTAAGTTTTTTTTAGAGCCTAACATACTTTTATTTGAGCCTAATTAACTTTTCTGAACCTAATTACCTTTTCTTAGCCTAATTAACTAAAATTAGCCCCACGTTGGGCGCCAATTTTTGTAATAATACAAATTACGAATAGTAAATATAATTATAAAATGCGTATGTGGGGCTAATTTTTAATAATATATTTTATTTTATTTTTATTTATTACCTTTTTTTTAATGTTTAATATTGGTATTCCAAAACTTCTTCAACTTATTTGCAAATGTGTTTAATTCAAAATTGTTATATTTAATTTATTTTAAATGATCACAAGATTATATCATACGCTACTAGTTTCTCTCTCTTGCTACACTTTTAAAGCGCTAGTATGTCAAAACGTTCTGAGTAAAGTACGTTTCACAATAATTCGTTGACTCGGTACCTGACCTTAGGGGATTAGTAATGAAAGGTTATAAATTTCTCACTGTACATTAAACATTAACAGATCCGTAATCCGGTTTTCAAAATAGATTTAAATAAAACTCAGTAACATTTACTAAAACTTAAATTTATTTTGTAAAAAAAATCACGAAATTTTTTAAAAACAAACAAACAAATTTTAAGTTTATTTATTATTTGAAATTAAACAAAACTGTTGAAACTTACGTATACGTATACGCTTTGGTCTATTTCATCTAATTGGCAGATGTTGTCAAAAAATGTTTCAAATAAAAAAGATGTAGTTTAATCATGGCCACATTTTAAAAATATTTTGTACTACAGGGTATCCCAAAAAATTGATTTAAATAAAACTAAGTTAACATTTACTAAAACTTAAATTTATTTTGTAAAAAAAATCACGAAATTTTTTAAAAACAAATTTTAACTTTATTTATTAATTGCGATTAAACAAATGAACTAATTCTACATTATTTACAACTATTTAATCTAAATGTAGTTCAGTATCACTATCGTCTTCATTTAAATTAATAACTAAGGGTGCTACAGTTACATTAACATTTCGATATGTACCTTCAACCTTAATAACATGCTGAATCGAATTTTTCCAGCTATCAATGGGAATATTACTTGTCACATTTCTGATTAACTCTATAACACTTGAGTTTAATGTGGGTGAAACGTTTTCCGATCTAACTTTGGATTTTAGCTGATGCCACATGTTCTATAGGATTGAACATGCAATAATATGGGGGAAGCCGTAACACTGTGTGGCCCATATTTTTAGCAATAGTATCACAAACGTATTCTTTTTCAATACCGAACGCTGCTACAACTTGTAAGAGATCACGTTTTGTGTACGATTCTTCAAAATAAAGGTCATTTTTTAACAAATACTCTTGAATTTCCCATTTATTGTTGTTGCTATTTGGTACTTTATTTAATTGACGGCTATGATAAGTTGCATTGTTCATTAAAATTATACTTTTTTCCGGTATATTCGGCAATAAATAATTCTCAAACGAATCTTCCAAAAAGTTCTGCTGTCGTATCTTCGTGATAATCTAAACTTGAATCTTTAATATTCTTTGCTGATAACAATAAAGCGTTTGGAACCCAACCTGTTTCTGATCCGACATGTATTATTGTAATTATTTGTCCTCTATTTGATGGAGCCTTTGTTTTGCAATTTCCCGATGAATCAACAAAACCCTTCGCTGGAGTATCATGGGTGTCATACCATGTCTCGTCGAGGTAGATAATTGAAAGGTTTTCACTTCTATATTTTTGAATAGCTTGTAAGTAATGACAACGCCACATTCGTAAACGATATGACTCCATTATCACTTGTCTTTTATTAATGGTACAATATTTAAATCCCATTTGAGAAATAATTCTCCACAAACTTGTACGGCTACAAATAATTCCCGTGTCGTCTTTAAGTAACCGTTTTTTTATACAATCTAGGGTTGGTATCATTTGTTCTAGGTATAGGACATATATCGTTCGTCGGATTATATCTTTTTGTATTTCATCAACACATTTGGTATTATTAACGTCACTTCGTTTTTTTCGTTTACTTATTGGCTTATTGATAATATCTTTTACTGTGGATATTGGGGTTTTGGTTAACTTACATGTTTCTTCTGCTGCATCGGTTACACTATAACCTCGATTATTCAATGTTTCAAACACATTTTTCACAATTTGTTTCGCATCCGGCGATTAATGCACTTTTTTTGCCCAAGGACGCCACATACTTAGTTATAAACACAAGATTACTTTCAGAGTATATAATGTTTAGTACAAACTAAAATTCTAGGAGAGAATTTTAAAAACAAATTACCCCGAAACTTCCACTTTCTCTTCCAAGATGATTAAGAAAATCAAAAATCATTTACTAATGATTTACTATTGATGGTCAGTAATAATAATTTAAAATTTTACCTGAAAAATAAAAAATCCAAAATATATCTTCCTGGACAAAAATAAATAATACCTTTCTGTAAATGTTCGAAGAAATATTAACCACCTTTTATTAGTAATCCCTTAAGAGCAGTTAAGAGCAGGTACCAAGTCAACGAATTATTGTGAAACGTACTTTATGTATAACCTCAAAAATGTCCAACTTTACGATAGAGCTGTCAGTTGCCAGATTGCAACACCAGGGTTGCCAAATCCCGAAATATAAAAGGCAACGACTAGCTACACGCAGTACGCAGTCTCAGTTGTAACTGTCAAAAGAACTTAAAGGTCACTACTTTTCATTGGTAAAAGTTTTTGAAACCACATCCACTTCTGCACCTATTTATTTTGTCACTGTCATACAGTAATAAATCCTTAATTAAGTCACTATTTCCATATTTTACTCTATATTGAAGGCTTGAACGCATCCAAAATCGTGATTTTCAATTATTATCCACGCATTCTATGCAACAAGTAAATTATCAGCAGACATTTTGCGACTAAGAGCTAACTCAGATGTAGACGGGATGCCAGCATCGGTTTTGTCAACCCTGTAGTGCGAACAGCACACCGCGTCATAGTGTAGACGCGCCTTTATATTGTATCTAAATACATTTATTTTAAAATCTTAACTACGGGAGATTTTATATTTCCGAACAAAACAAGAATATACGAAACTTGAAAAACACGAGGAAAAACAGCAATTCTTCATCGTTTCTAAATTGTGTCATTCAAAGATTGCTTTTTTAGATAATAATGGCAGGAAGCCAAATCTAGACTATAAAGTGGGTCTACTTGCCCTCCCATAATGCCACAGGATAGATTATTGTTTCAATTCAGCATGAAAATAATGAAAGCAGACCATTAGAACCCAGTCTATCTCCATGGAGTATAAAAAATTGTTTGCTACTAGAGCAAATGTATGGTTACATGCTCTAGCACAAAACTTTTCAATTCTATTTCAAAATTTAAACATTTTAATTGCTTTTCCCGTAAAGCACTTTTATTTTAAAAGACGTGGCATCGTCGCGTTGCAATCCACCGTAAAATCGTATGATGGGAGAAGTGACTAACACGTGCTTCCGAACGTTGCCTAATCGTATATGCATTGTATGTTGCCTATCTATTAGTAAGTTATGCAAAAATGTTTTTATTGATCTTAATCACCACTTAAATTAATGTAAAATGAATCACTTTTAATTATGGAAAGAGGGGTGCGTTATAATCATATTTAACCTATCAAATGGTTTAAAATGTCGTCTTACCTTTTCTTTTTCTGATAAAACGTTTTCTCCTTTTACCAGTCGGTGTTACATTTACGGGAGATTTTCCTGAAGAAATCTCCACCAGCTTCATTATACAACACAGTAGTACTGCTAGCATATCTGTAGTATTTATTAGGGCAAGCCGCCCTTCCGGTATAAAACCATTTTTTTAAAGTTATTTAACCGGTACACAAAAAGCACAATGATATAGGATGTCTTTGATTATTAGTTTAAGATAAGGCTGTGTACACACAAGAGTTAGATTAATTTGGAGGTACTTTTAACAAACGATTTCTATTTCTAAGTATCTTTTGTTTTATTTGTAAACGCAATTCTTTGGTGCGTCATCCGCGATGGTTGTTTTTTTGGCAAAACATCAGATAAACAAAAATATCTTGGAAAAAGGAATACGTAAACTGCGTAAAAAATAAAACGAAGCCATGCAGTTAAGTGAATCATCCTAACTATAATTGCATTCACTGGTAATTATAGTATTGAAAAACGAGATGGTAGAAAAATATACAGGATGTCCCATATATGTCGACCTTCACCTTCACCTAGAAGTTTATGGGCAACGGGCAATACTAGATGAATGAAATTTGGTATACATTTTCGATACTTCTGAATTCTACTAAAATATTTTCAAACTTATAGCATTTCCGGTTATACCGGAAATTGACACCAACTTCACTATTTTAAACGGAATACTACATTTTTGTTGTTTTTTTTGGTTAGACGGTTAAATTTAAGGGCGTTTTTCTGTAAGGTACCAGGTACCTAAAATTTACACTTTGAGAGAAATTTAAGTTTGAGAAAAAAAATGTCAATTATTTATTATTTTTTCAAATTATGGTATTTAAATAAGAAATTGATTATACAGGGTGGTCACAATATTGAGTTAAATTTTAATTTGAAACAACGACGATTTTTTCTTTTTTTTTAATTGCATTCTCCATTTCTTATATTTTTATTAAATAAATTAATATACACATATGTCCAAAAGTTTGGAATATTTAGAAATACTATATCTACGCCTATGATTTTTTAAAAACTCTTGTTGATATTTATTTTAAAGCGTTTTTAAATAAAAATAATACTAAATTTGCTTCGTTTTTGTATTAATTTAGTCATATTTAATTGATTTGGGTGCTTTCACATTATTCCAAGATATCAAGACATGATATCATATTTTAACAGATCTAGAGTAACTGCTTTGTTACAACAGGGCTTTAGTCAAAGTGATATCGGTAATATTGTTGGTGTTACTCAGGGTGCTGTATCTAAAATTAAAAAAAAATCCAAGACACAAATGATGTGAAGGATCGTCCCAGAAGTGGCAGAAGTCGATGTACAACAGCAGCACAAGACCGGCAGATAACATTGATAGCTCGAAGAAATCGACAGGAATCTACAAGTGGCATATCCAGAGAAATTGCTAGACTTGAAGGACTGAATATCTCAAGGCAAACAATTACACAAAGATTAAATGCGGTAAATTTGTATCGCAGAAGACCTCTACGTGTTCCACTGTTCCCAAACTAACCTATCAACAAAAAATTGTAAGGTTGTAATGGGCTCAAGAAATGTTACACCTTGGTCCTAACTGGAATTACGTGATGTTCTCTGATGAATCAAGAATTGGCTTGGTTTCTGATTCGCTGAGAACGCTAGTTTGGAGGGCACCAGGACGACAAGCCCGAAACTTTTGGACATATGTGTATATTAAATTAAAGCAAGTTTGTGTTTACTTTTCTATCAAAATATTTTATTATATGTTCTGTAATAAGAATAATTGATTTAAGACTAAAATCAACAACAATAAAGGTTGGAATCTAAATTACAATTTTGGTACCCAAAAAACCTACCATATCTTACATAACATGCATAAAAATTGAAATAGGTAGGAAAGTAAATATATACCTTATTTTTCTATGTGGACTCGCATAAAAATATAAAAAATAAAAAAGAAGAAATCGTCGTTATCTCAAGTTAAAATTTAACTCAATGTTGTGACCATTGTGAATTTTCAGGTGAAGGTCGACATGGGACAACCTGTATACAATGCAATGAAAGAACTCGACTATGTTTTAAGAAAAAATATTCGGTACACACTGTAACTACCTAAGTTGGATTAACTAAAAAAGTGTTTTATTTGCTCTCTTATTAAAAAGTCGTTGAACTATCCATAAACAGTCCCATATTTGGTTAATTAACACAATTTCATAATACTATACGGGTCTACACCAATAATAGTCGTCAAGAATAAAATACAGAGGTTCTAAAATATTTAAAATATTCTGTAATAAACTAATGAACAATTTTAACTGAGTAAAATCTTGTTTTATATACTAATTTTATTGTTTTTAATTTTAAAAAGCGAAAGTAAAAGTAAAAATTTATTTCAGTCTACGCGCTGATTGTTATTTTTATCTACTGGTTAAGAAAATGGCGTCTGTTATTAAAAAATCCCTCCAAATTAATGCAACAAACTATTTACTTAATGTTGTCACTAAAAAACACTTTCTCTTCACTTTTTACAACACAAACACTTATTATCCTTGTAAAAAAAACCACTGAACAGTCATTGTTTTTTAATTAGATCACAAAAAACAACATGGCGTGCGTTGGATTTGAACTAAGATCTGAAATGCCGCGATGACGATGCTCTCGGCACTAAAGCAGGAGAACTTTATTATCAACGACATACTGTTCCTGAATTTACGTAGGGATATCCAATCATCGAATCCGCAACTTGTTGGTATATAATAAAAATATTGTACAAAAAAGTTCTTACAGGGGAATACAAAAATATACGAAAACGTAAAAAAGATACTTCAATATTTTGTAGGTAGGTAGGCTTGTTTAAATCGATTTGAAATAAGATAATAAACGCAGTGGCTTAAAAAAACTTTAGTAGATGCATGTACAGGGTGAATATATCAGTCACATATCAGTCCAATAAAATGAAATGCAAATTGCAAATATCTCAGTTTCTATTGCAAATACGTCAAAAGTGATTGGGAATGATTTTGTAGAAAATTTTGATACCTGCATTTTTTATTTTAAGCTTTTTTCCATATCTTCGAATATTTTCGAGATATTTTAAAAAATGTGATTTTGGGGGTAGTTTTTAATTGTTTTTCGCCTCCTAAATAGAATTAAACAGTTTTTAACTATGTATACTCCAATTTTATGTCAAATGAACCTACATTCAAAAATGCAGTTTAAAGATCATTTTATTGGACTAATATCCCGGTTCTACGTTCTTGGAAATAGAAGACAGCTCCTAAGCGAACAATGGAAAAGACTCCAGTAATCTCCCTATAAATAGTGGTGTACCACAATGTTCAGTCTTAGATCCAATCCTTTTTCTTTTTTTTTATTAACGATAGTACAGATTTAATATTAAATGGAAAAATTATTACTCTATTTCCAGATGACACCAGTGTAACCTGAACAAGTTCGAACTTGGCAAACTTACCTTTAAACCTTAACAGAGATCTGGTTTCTATAAAGGTTTTTGTAGGATGCAAATAGAATTTGCTTTATCGCAGACAAAACGATAGCTTTATCCTACAGGGTGCTCTACAACCTCTTATATGCTCAATAATAATCCAATTAAAATTTTAAAATCAACTAAATTTCTTGGTCTCTTCTGTGTTTTAGGGTCCCTGTACTTTAAAGTATTTCGAATTGCAAAAGAGGGCCATTATAGGTCAAAATTCTAACTCTTTCAGCTCTATTTGTATTAGAACCTGTCTGCTTATAAGGTATTACATCTATACCACATCTTGACATCTATACAGTGTGTCAATTTTAAAACTTACATTGGGCTATATCTCACGAGCGAAATCTGATACCGAAAATTGCTTGAAAGCGTTTCTAGAATAGTAAGGGGGAACTAAACTATAATGTTATCTCACAACACCAATTTGGTTTTAAAGAAAACACTTCAACACAAGATGCAGTATTGAATTTAACATTAAAAATACATAGAGCTTTTAATGAAAATAAACCATGTCTATGCATCTTCATTGATTTATCCAAGGCCTTTGACACGGTAAGTCACCACCTCCTTCTACAAGCACTAAATGATATTGGAGTACGAGACAATACCCTAGCTTTATTTGAAAGCTACTTGGGTGGTAGAAGTCAAATTGTCAAAGTGGGTGATGTACTGAGTAACGAAAAGTTCCTTGAATGTGGTATACCACAAGGTTCCGTATTAGGTCCCACTTTATTTAACATCTACATAAATGAGTTATTCTCCTTTGTATGCAATGGTGAGGTTACTGGCTTTGCTGACGATATGGCAATCTTTTTCAAAGACGACAACTGGTTCGATTTAAAAATGAAGGCAGAAAAAAATTTTAAATTAATTAAGAAATGGTTATCGTATAAATTGTTAACTGTAAATGTACAAAAGACCTGCTACTTACCTTTTAGCTGCTCATCAAAGGATCTTCCCGATTTTAATTTAAACATAGACACAGGAGAAGAAGTATTTACAATTAGGCCCGAAAACAATATCAAATACTTAGGAATCATCATGGACCCCCAATTGAAATGGAAGTTGCATATATCCCATACAATAACGAAATTAAGATGCATCCTGTATAAATTCAAGGTTTTAAAAGACATCTTGCCTGTATCTTATATGTCCAAATTATACTATGCACTAGTGGAGAGTCACTTGAGATATGGAATCTGTGTATGGGGCAGTTCTTTAAAAACAAACGTGAAACCTTTACATACCATTCAAAAACAATTTTTAAAAATTGTTTTCAAAAAAAACTCAAGATATCCTTCAGATGCATTGTTCCTGGAAAGCAACATGCTTGATATAAACCAGTTATATTTTATTAACTCTTGCATTAGATATCACAATAAATCAAAATTTTCTGCAGTGCTACCATCACACTCATATGCTACACGTAATAATTCTCTATATGTCTTGCCACTTATGATTAAGACAAGTACTCAAAAATCTTTTGATTATTTGGCAACAAAACTTTACAATTTCCTTCCTGATGAAATTAAGTCAATAAAAAATAAATATCAGTTTAAGAATCAAATTAAAAGATACCTATCTAGTATACCCAGAAACATAATTTCTTCCCTTATCGAGGGATAAAATTTCAATTTCTCATTTTAATAGAAAAAAAAAACACTCTAATAGAAGATGTTGTGGTAAATGTAGATGTAAATGTAATGTAGATATTAATTGATTTTTATTCTCTTCGCTATTTAAATATACTAGGACCAGCACCTCACTTTGTATCAAATATGTTATACGTTATATGTTTTTGTATTGTTTTATTAATAAATTTAGTTTTAATAATAACACTGCATTTAGCTATTGTTTTGATTTTCTACAACTTGATTCTATTGTTTTGATTTTCTTCAAAATAGTCATTTTTCTACATATTTGTAGCTTTAACATTGTTTATTTTTACAGAGAAATACCAGCTATATTTCCAATTACACTAATTACAAATGCACAAATTATTATCATTACAAATAATGTTCATTGATGATTCTTGCAAGTGATTAAAACATTTTCATCCCGCAGTTGAACGTATGTCGTTACTTATCCACTTACGCGTCAAATGAAAACAGAAGTTTTTAATTCTTAAAATAATTATTCATATATACGCATGTGTGCTTTAACAGCAGGAGTCCTGTTTTTGTTTTTTATTTTCTGTTCAATTTCACTTCAACGTGGCTTGGATTATTTTTGGATTTTGTGGATGTGTAAACATAATATAAATTTTGAAATGTGTGTGTTTACTCTGGTGAAGTTAAGCGGTCGAATTTATACAGGGCAATCTGTAATCAACTCGTCCGACTATGTATAAATTGAACAATATAATTGTTAATTTTGTATTTTAGTTTAGGTTTTTGGTTACTCTTGTATTATATATTATATATGATATTTAATTCAACGGGTATTATCAATTGAATTAACAAAGAGACTGTATATACGTTGAGGATGTTATCTGGTCATATAAAAGGTTTAATATTTACTTTACAAAGCAGTAATGAGTATAATTTGTACTGGGTGTACGAATAATTTATTTGGTCCTTATTGAGAGAGTTTTTTTTCACAAAATCCAAAAACTCCCATGATTTATTTTTGTTCATTAACAATTTTAAATTGTTCCGTATTTTTATTTTTTCTTCTATTAATCCAAATTAAAATGTTATGACTTCTTATTAGAAACTTTCTAAGTATACAAAATTTTATAACTTAATAGATAGTTTATGTTGAGTGTTCCAAAACATCAAACTGTATATTCTGCACAGCGTTTACAACGTTATTCTCGAGTTATTTTTGTGCACATAATTTAGAACACGGAACGATAAAATAAAATATAAAACTTAACGCGGCGCTCGATAGTCCGGCGGATTGTTGAATAACATTCATTCAAAATAAAGTAAGTGATTCTGTTTCGTCGTTTTTAATTTTAAACTGTACAATTTCGCGCGATGAGAGCCCAAGGCCTTTATCAGCCACTTTATGTAGTCGCCGACTATATCGGACTAGACCGTCGGTTACAAAGTATGCGTTTTATAAACAAAAAAGAAGAAGTGGCGTCATGAATTTTTGCGGGAACAAGTGTTGTTGTCCCGCCAAAGTAAAAGTAAAGTAATTTTTGGAGCAGTTAACAGCCTAGAGAGAGTTGGAGCCCCAGAATTTACACGTGGTGTTATAATTACGGTGTGGACAATCTACCTAAACCAGACATTAAATCGGGCGGACAGAGTCGACTTATTTCAAGGTAAGTGGTTTGATATTTGCGCGGCTTTGGGTCTTCCGATTTAATAAATGTTTCGGGAATAAATTACTAGCAATAATTACGAAACATTTGTGGTCCATCGATTCGGATTTTTGTAAAGTTACAGTCCAATAGTATTTTATTCAATTTAATTAGCATTGGGGGTTACTTATTTACTAATAAATTGAACTGAAAATTTAGCAATTCGTTACTAAAATATTAATTGTATAAAAGGGATATTACTTGCATTGTTGCTAAGTGGTAGGTGATACTTTGTACCTTTATGCAGTTTATGAGATTAGTAGCAAAGTGAAGTGTGAAATAAATTGTCTTGTGTGTGGTAATATAAAAAATTTTATTCTAGAATGGAACGTGATCTAGAGAAATTTAAGTTACAAAGGCGTAATATAGTAAATCGTGTAAAAGCCTTACATGATTTTGCTCTGAGAGCTCAAAGTGATGAAACATTATATGAGGAATTTCATATTCAATATGCATCATTAAAATTAAATGAATTAATTAATGCATTTGACTGATTACATTTAGAAATGTTAGTTTGTTTAGACAATGTAGAGGGTAGTATAGAAGAACAGGATGTGGTTCAAACAGATTTTGATAACTTACAATATGCTATACAGTTTATTTATAGTAAAACGGTAGGTGCTAGGAAGGTACAGCTACCAGTGGTAGATAACAGCTCTCTTAGAGATAATTGTCAGGTACAATCTACAGATCAAGGCTATGAGTCAGTAGTGGGTTCAGGTAGTGAGTTTAGGTCAAGAAATTTGAAATTACCTAAGATTGAAGTTCCAAAATTGGATGGAACCTCCATGGATAAATGGCCCAATTTTATAGATTTATTTAATACATTGGTGCATAACAATGATGCTCTGTCAAACATTGAAAAGATGCAATTTCTTATGCTTTCATTAAAAGACAAAGCTACCAGTGTGGTTAAAAATTTGAAAATTACTGAGGGTAATTATCAAATAGCATATAATAAATTGATTCAGAAATATCAGAATGATAGACAGTTAATAACAGATTATATGCAAGCAATATTTAATACTAAAAAATGTGTAGGTGAATCTCCTAATGAGTTAGCTAATTTATTGGACATATTTGATGTCAACTTGGAGGCATTAAATAATTTTGATATAGATTTGTGGGACTTTGCTAAGTTTAATTTGTTATTAGAAAAAATAGATCCTGTGGTTAAAAGGCGCTTTGAAAGGGAATTTATGGAAAATGCAAATAAAATCCCAAGGTATGATGATTTATTTCAATTCCTAGAAAAGGAGCGTAAATCTGAACAAAATTGTATGTTAACTGATAATAAAAGTGAGAAATTTGGGATAAAAAGCCTAAATTTAGACAAAATACTGTTAACTCATACATTACTACTAGCACTAGTAATGGGTGTATAATGTGTAAACAAGCTCATTCTGTAATAAAATGTGACAAGTTTCTACAATTAAATGGGAAACAAAGAAATGAATTTGCAAAAAAGGAAAAATTGTGTTTTAGGTGTTTATCGAATGCACATTATATATCTAAGTGTAAATCTGATTATTTATGTAAGTTATGTAATAGGAAACATCATATTTTGTTACATTTCTCTAATAATAATGAACAGAAAGAGGACAATATTTTGAACAGGTTCCAGGCTCATCAAGGGTGGATGCTTTGGCTACAACTATCTCAGGTAATAATACCGTGTTATTCTCTACCGCTAGGATTTGTATTAGGGATTCAGGTGGGAACTTTAGGCAGTGTCGGGCGTTAATTGATAGTGCAAGTCAAGCTAGTTTTATTACAAACAAATTAGTCCAGGAACTTGGTTTTAAAAAATCTAAAGTGGTGTCTTCAATCCAAGGGTTGAATCAAATGTCATGTTCAAATTCAGGTATGATTCATACAGATATTCGTCCATATCATAAGCCAGATCCTGCTATAGGGGTTGAACTTTGAGATCTGTTCCTATTCAGCATCAACAATGTTATGTGTTTGATAGGGAAAATGGTGCATTTCTAAAAGTTTTGGGTCTCCAATGGGACCCGATTGAGGATAGTTTTAGCTACCATGTGGAACCAATAGACAGATCCCCTACGAAAAGAAATGTGTTAAGTGAATTGGCTAGGGTCTATGATCCGTTGGGGTTCTTATGCCCTGTGGTGCTGATTGCTAAATCACTTATGCAATGCATGTGGAGCCGAAGTTTGGGATGGGATGAATTCTTACCCTCAGATTTAGATAAAACATGGGATAGGTATAAAACCGAATTAAAGTCGTTGTCGTCTTTTCAATTGTCGAGAAGAATTTGTAAGGAAGATGCTATCAGGTCCGAGTGGCATGTATTTTGTGATGCTTCTCAGGTGGGCTATGCAGCAGTGGTGTATCTGAGACAAGTGTTGAAAGACGAAATTCACGTATCACTTGTGTGTGCTAAAGCTAAGGTGTCTCCACTAAAAGTAATCTCAATCCCAAAATTAGAATTATTAGCAGCAGTGTTAGCCTCTAATCTATTTGCGTATGTGCGAGAGACTTTTTCAAACATGTTGTCGTTTAATAAAGTGTCAATGTGGTCTGACTCCAAAGTAGTGTTGACTTGGATAAAATCGTCACCTCACAAGTGGAAACCATTTGTGGCCAACAGGGTGAGTCATATTCAGACGTATCCCCTGATTGTTGGCACCATGTAGACGGTAAAAACAATCCTGCTGTTTGTGCTTCTCGGAGAATGTTTCCAAAGGAACTTTTGTCTCATGAGATGTGGTGGAATGGTCCAATGTGGTTGTCTGATCATTTTGAGGTTGAAGCTTCTGAAAAAACAGGCAAGGATGTGATTGTAAGCAAGGAGGAAGTTAACTCTGTGCAAGAGGAACTTCGACAATGTGCTCATGTTGCAAAGGTCAAACTAACTAATTGGGTTTTGGATCTCCTGGAAAATGTGTCTTCATGGAGAAAGATTATTGGTATGGTGTCAATCTGTCAACGATTCATAGACTTAAAGATACATAAAAGGGTGATATAATTATCAAGGGAACAGGAACTGCATCAAGCAACTTTAGCCATAGTGAAGGTTGTGCAGTCTGAAGTATTTGGAAGTGAAATTTCCAAATTGAGGTCTAAAGGAAATTTGCCAAAATCTTTTAAGAAGCTGGCACCGTTTCTGGACGAGGTGGGAGTGCTCAGGGTGGGCGGTCGTATTCAAAATGCCGACTTGCCATTTGCTGTAAAGCATCCAATTCTTTTGTCCAAATCCCATCGACTTATCCCATTACAATACCTTATTGCTCAACAATTTTGGATTATATCATTCAAACAAAGCATCAAACGGGTACTCTCCAGGTGTTTTAGGGCAAATCCTTGGTCATACAGTCCGTTAATGGGCAATTTACCTGCATTCAGAGTGTGTGAAATCAAACCCTTTACCAAGAGTGGTGTGGATTTTGCAGGACCTTTTAATACTATTGTGTCTAGATACCGTGGTGTTCGCTCAGTCAAATCTTATTGTTGTTTATTTGTGTGTGGTGCTACCAAAGCGGTACATCTAGTCGGCTGAAAAGTCCCCGGTCTGACCTATAGATGACGACACTAGAATTAAATCCATTTCATTTTTAGATAGTATCAACCTTCAAAAGATTCGTGTAAAAATTTGACAGTTGTCGGACTATTAGTTTGTGAGATATTGCATTTTTATTGAAGCAACTTTTGTTATTTTCAAAAAGATGGAAAAAAAAGAATTTCGTGTGCTTATTAAATATTGTTATTTGAAAGGAAAAAATACAGTTGAAGCAAAAGCTTGGCTTAATAATGAGTTTCCGGACTCTGCGCCAGAAAAATCAACAATCATTGACTGGTACGCAAAATTCAAGCGTGGTGAAATGAGCACCGAAGACGGTGAACGCAGTGGACGCCCAAAAGAGGTGGTTACCGACGAAAATATCAAAAAAATCCACAAAATGATTTTGAGTGACCGTAAAGTGAATATGATCGAGATAGCTGACACTCTAAAGATATCTAAGGAACGTGTTGGACATATCGTTCACGAATATTTGGGTATGCGGAAGCTCTGTGCGAAATGGGTGCCGCGCGTGCTCACAATCGACCAAAAACAGCAACGAATTAATGATTCTGAGCAGTGTTTGCAACTGTTAAGTCGTAATAAACCCGATTTTTTGCGTCGATATGTGACTATGGATGAAACTTGGCTCCATCACTACACGCCTGAGTCCAATCGACAGTCAGCTGAGTGGACTGCGGCCGGTGAACCGCCACCAAAGCGTGGAAAGACTCAACAGTCAGCTGGCAAAGTTATGGCCTCAGTTTTTTGGGATACACACGGTATATTGTTCATCGACTATTTGGAAAAGGGAAAAACAATCAACAGCGACTATTACTGTGCATTATTGGAGCGATTGAAGACCGAAATCGCGAAAAAACGGCCCCATATGAATAAGAAAAAAGTGTTGTTTCATCAAGACAATGCACCGTGTCACAAATCATCGAAAACGATGGCAAAATTGCATGAATTGGGCTTGGAATTGCTTCCTCACCCACCGTATTCTCCAGATCTAGCCCCCAGCGACTTTTTCCTTTTCTCTGACCTGAAGAGAATGCTCGCGGGAAAAAAATTTGGCTCTGATACTGAGGTAATCGCCGAAACTGAAGCCTATTTTGAGGACAAACCGAAGGAGTACTACAAAAATGGTATCGAAAAGTTGGAAGGTCGCTATAATCGCTGTATCGCCCTTGAAGGCAACTATGTTGAATAAAAAAAATGAATTTTGTCAAAATATTGTGTTTTACTATGGTAGACCGGGGACTTTTCAGCCGACCTGTTATGTGTCAGACCTTACGGCCGAGGCATTTTTGGCCGCCTTTAGAAGATTCGTGGCTAGGCGAGGTACAGTCAGTGATGTCTACAGTGATAATGGTACCAATTTTGTCGGTGCCTACACGATTTTGAAGAATTATGCTAAGTCCCTGGAAGAACAGTTGAATATTACTTGGCATTTTAATCCTCCGTCGGCCCCTCATTTTGGAGGGTTGTGGGAAGCCGGAGTGAAATCGGTGAAAACCCACCTTAAACGTGTGGTGGGGGACCAAATCCTCACAGCGGAGGAATTTAACACTTTGCTGGTGCAAACTGAAGGAGTTTTGAACTCCCGACCTTTATGTAGCTCCTCTACCGATCCTAATGATCTAACTGCTCTTTCACCTAATCATTTTTTGACGTATGGGCCAGTTAGCACAGTGCTTGACATAGATACAAGAGATGTCAAAATTAACAGGTTAAACAGGTGGCAACTTGTGCAGCAATGTTTGCAACATTTCTGGCAGAGATGGAAAACAGAGTACTTACATACTTTGCAACAGAGAAATAAATGGGTTGTGCCGCCTCAGCATCCGCCTACGATTGGCATGTTAGTGTCGATCCGGGATGATAATCTTCCTCCCACTAAATGGAATTTGGGAAGGATTAGTAAACTGTACCCAGGAAAGGATAAAGTGGTGCGAGTTGTCCAGGTAAAGACTATTAATGGTCTGGCTGACCGCCCTTTGGTCAAATTGTGCGCCTTACCATCTCAGTAGCAATGTGGGTATTATTTTATTATTTAAGTTAAGTCAAGTTGTAGCATAGTTCATTATTTAGTTCTAAATTTTATTGTTTTTGCTCTTCGTAATGAAATAGCTATTTATGTAACAAGGCAGCAATGTGGCACTTTATCGAACGAGTTTGGAGATTGCAAGCCGAGGCGAAGCCGAGGCTTGCAACCCAACAAGTTCGATAAAGACACTGCTGCCGTGTTACATACAATATTTTATCGCCTACCACTACATTTTTACTCACCAAAGTTAATGTACTTGCATTTAAAATTTCCAGAAGCTGAACTTAAAAAAGAAATACATATTATTTTAATATTAAGTAACATTTATTATTCTTTATTATAAACATTGAAAGTAAATGTACAACCAGAGGGATTTGTAATGTTTATACCTGATGTAGATGGAGCTGTTATTGCAAATGTTTCCGAAGTGTTTGTGATTATGCTCTTGTTAAAACTATTGCTTTCTGTAATTAAATAAGAGTTTGGATTTTTTCCTTGTCTTAGCCATCTTTGTTTTATTCAAAACCGATTCTTCCACATAACACCCGGCAACAGAATCACTTTTCCACCCGCCGTGACGTTTAAGATTCTCTTTACAGCCACCAGCGTTAGCAAATAAAGTTGCGGATGTTGTGCAAAAGCAGTGACCAGTATATAATAAAGCATCCAGTAAGTTAAGATAATTAGCAATTTTGCTTGGAATACCACCAATGGTATGAATACCTACTAGTTGTACTCTACATTTTCCTTGTCTGTATGACAGCAGAAATCGTGTATTTTCTGTATGTGAAGGACGAAGAGCTCGATATTTTCTGTATAAATCAATAGGTTTAACTCCCCCGTCAAAATCAGCAGTTACAATGAATGTCTTAGGATTATTTGTTTTCGATTATCTAATGTGTATTATAAGAATCGATTCTCTGTCCTCTATATAATTTATAGTCAATTTAATTCATCTGAACGACAGGCTCCTGCGATTCCAAAAATTGTAAAGACCTGAAATTATTAAATATGTCACATCTGGTGCGTTTAACAAAAAATTAATGACTTCTTCTTGTGCTAATATTTTGGATCTTTTGGGAGTGTGCCCTTTAGATTTTTGTTTCAGAAATGGTACAAGTTTTTTGAAAATACCAATGTCAACATTATTTTTTACATTCAGCGTAGTCTTCAACATGGAATAATAAGACCGCAGAATTGGAGGCGAATACTTTTCAGCCATCTCCGCAAAATATCCCATGATGACATTTTCACTATATTTTATAACATGTTTTTTAGTACACCATTCAAGAAATAATTTAAATGTTTTGCTTATATATGGATCTGTCTTATAAGGTGTAAGGCAGGTAAAATACTTTACCTGCCTAGGCAGGTAAAATACGTACTTTACCTGCCTTGGCAGATAAAGTGGCACTTTCTCTCGTTGAATGGGTACGAAAAAATTCTACTTTCGATAGTGGTAGGCGATAAATAATGTTTATTTTGGTGGGCGGAATGTTTCGTTCTTTTTTAATTTTAAACTGTACAATTTCGCGCGATGAGAACCCAAAGCCTTTATCAGCCACTTTATGTAGTCGCCGACTATATCGGACTAGACCGTCGGTTACAAAGTATGCGTTCTATGATCAAAAAAAGAAGAAGTGGCGTCATGAATTTTTGCGGGAACAAGTGTTGTGTGTTGTCCCGCCAATTGAGAAGTAGATGCTAGAGATTGAGTGTGTGTGTGTCCACAAAAAGTAAAGTAATTTTTGGAGCAGTTAACAGCTTAGAGAGAGTTGGGGCCCCAGAATTTACACGTGGTGTTATAATTACGGTGTGGACAATCTACCTAAACCAGACATTAAATCGAGGCGGACAAAGTCGACTTATTTCAAGGTAAGTGGTTTTATATTTGCGCGGCTTTGGGTCTCCCGATTTAATAAATGTTTCGGGAATAAATTACCAGCAATAATTACGAAACAGATTCTAAATCTATCTAAAGAAAATTATAATATCCGTCCGTAGCAAAATTACATTTTATATCTCTAGCAGATGTATCTTCATAAATATTTAAAACACTTTAAGTAAAATACAACATGTAATATTTCATTCAATTTACTTACCTAATGTCAAATGTCGTTGAAAATTTAAGTTATCCGTCATGAATTCCTGGAACAAAAGGGTGTTATGGAAAGAGATTATTTTGTTCAATGTTATTTTATAAATATATCATACAGGGTGTCCCATAATAACTAATGGAAAATATAAGAACTGTAGAAAGGGGTGATAAAAATAAGTCGTTTGATACAAACATGCACCAGTAAAAAAATGTTAATAGTAAGCGAGATATGGGCGTTAAAGTTGACAAAATATTTTTGAAAATTCGTAAAATGTAGAAAACAACTGAATGTATTGGTCTCAAAATTGGTACACTATGGTTTTTAATGGTATAATAAACATGATCTTGCCTTGATTTTTAATAATACTTCTAGATGGCGCTGGTTACACAGTTAAAATTTGATAGATCAGCGGTATTTTTTTACCCCTTGTATAATGTGCATTTTATTAAAAAATAATAAAAACTGCATAATTTTGAAACAAAAAAGATATACTTGTTCAATTCCCATATTTTAAGTCGTTTTCAAGATATTGCTATTTTAATATTGCAGTGCATATCATTACACTGCAACTTAATTACTAGAATATTTTAAAGAAGGCTGTGACTATTAAAAGAACTGTCATTAATTTACTAGTTAAAAGCGAAAAGTTGTCATTACTGTGTTTTTAACTTCTGAACTAACAATACGGCTTTTATTAAAAATGCCTAGAGGCAATGAATTTACAAATAATGAAATAAGGGATATGATTTGTGTTTATGCACAAGTAAATTATAATGCATGTGCTGAAGTTAGACGATATGTGCAGTTATATCCAAACCGAATTGTACCCAGTCGTAAAAAATTTCAAAAATTGTACTCCAATTTAGGTGAAAACGGCTAATTTCGTAAGAAAAATTCTGGTGGTCGAACTAAAATAATTACAGCTGATATGGAAGATGAAATTTTAACAAGAATTATAGAAAATCCTGAATTGAGTAATCGGCGCTTGCAGGCAGCTACTGGTGTAAGTAAATCAAATGTGTCAAGAATTTTACATACAGAAAAATTGTACCCATATCATTTCAGGCCTGTACAAAATTTATTACCCAATGACTTACCAAGGAGACTACAATTTTGTCAATCAATGCTCGGTAAGATCAATCAAGATCCAATATTTTTAAAAAAGGTACTGTTTACGGACGAGGCTACATTTAATTGGAGAAATAACCACTATTACGATTTTGCTAATCCTCATCAATACAAAGAAACTCATTTTCAGCATGAGTTTTCAGTCAACATCTGGTGTGGAATCATTGGCTATAATTTCATTGGTCAATTTGAACTCCCTAACGCGGTAAATTATTTAGAATTTTTGCAAAATGATTTAAGCATTTTACTTGATGAAGTTCCTTTAATTGTAAGGCACTTATAGTCCGGGAGCATTTAAATTTTCCGCATGGTTGGATTGGACGGGGCAGTGAGTTTCCTTGGCCGCCTCGCTCCCCAGAATTTAATCCTTTGGACTTTTATGTATGGGGATATCTAAAATCGTTAGTCTACAATAGTGAAATTCATAACCAAAACGAACTATTAGCAAAAATTCATGAAGCCGCAAACATGGCAACGCGATGTTTTTTAAAGTAAGACATTTACAAAAAAGTTTACGAAAATGTATTGAAGTAAACGGTGGTCACTTTCAACATTTAATGAAATAAATGTAATTATTGTTTTTTTTCTTTTCTTTTTCCAATTAAATTGTATTCTTTGAACAACCAATGTTTTATTTAGGTAATAATTTTTAAATGCTTGCGTGGCAAGCATCAGTATTAAAATAGCAATATCTTGAAAACGACTTAAAAGATGGGAATTGAACAAGTATCCCGTTTTTGTTTCAAAATGATGCAGTTTTTATTATTTTGTAATAAAATGCACATTATACAGGGGGTAAAAAAAATACCGCTGATCTATCAAATTTTAACTGTGTAACCAGCGCCATCTAGAAGTATTATTAAAAATTAAGACAATATCATGCTTATTACCATTAAAAACCATAGTGTACCAATTTTGAGACCAATACATTTAGTTGTTTTCTAAATATTACGAATTTTTAAAAATATTTTGTCAACTTTAACGCCCCATTACTATTAACATTTTACTGGTACATGTTTGTATCAAATGACTTATTTTTATCACCCCTTTCTACAGTTCTTATATTGATCATCCTCTTCTAAGAAGAATTTAATGTACCATTAACCTAACCTAACTTAACCTAACCTAACCTAACCTAACCTAACCTAACCATATGAGATGCATATCAACTTTATTATTTTAAATAGAATTCATTTTGAAATTCTTCATGCAGTAAAACTTTACATTTATCTTTTTATTGAATAATTGATTCTTTAACCAATAAGAACATTCAAAATAAAACTTTTTAACAAACCTTCCACTTTATATTAAAGAAATTGATTTTTTAATTTAATGACCCCAATGTTGATTAAGTATGGAATTAATATGACATAACAATATTAAAGCCTAGATGTTATTAGCCCTGGATGTATTTCCCTCTAAGATCAGTATAACTGTGCAATGATATAGAAAAACCAAGAAAAAACTATATCATGCTGATCTTTACAATAACTCAATATATCATTGCAGAGTTATGCTGATCTTAGAAGGAAATATATCCAGAATTATCCCTTAGGACTAATAACATCTAGGCTTTACTATTGTTATGTCTTATTACTTCCATACTTAATCAACAGAAAACAGAATCTTCAATATGTCATTCTGATGATGCTAGTTTATAGCAAAACAGCTGCTATTAAATTAAAAAAGCAATTTTTTGAATAAAATGTGAAAGTAAAGGTTAATAAAAAAAATTCTTTAATCAATAATTAGTAGCAGACAGGCACTACTACTGAAAAAGTTTTAGAATAACTTCAAAAACAGTGCTAAGGAGTTGCACCTTCTTCTAATTTAATCAAACAAATATTATAACAATATTTACCTAAGAAATCTTCATCCACAGTCTATATGAGGTAGCATCTTGCTTAGAAAATCATCTGAAACAGAATAAACCCAATAATATTACAACTAATATGTTTATATACAGGGTGAGTCATAACTATTGGGACATAGACTAAAGACAGGTTATTTGGACCAAAATATGGCTATTGGGCCAAATATCACTGCCTCTGCCAATCCATCGTTGAGGAAATACGTCATTAAGATGATTTCTAACAGCTAATGAAAAATGAGGTGGCGCTCCATCCTGCATAAACCACATTTATCTTCTTACATCCAGTGACATATCATCTAAAATATCACTAAGAGTATTTTCCAAAAATAATAAATAAGAATCTCCATTTAAATTCGGAGGAAGAAATAAGGCCCTAGTAGTTGATCGCCTATAATGCCACACCAAATATTCAATTTAAACTCATGCTGAAAATGTCTAGCTTTAATAGCATGCGGGTTTTCTTCTTCCCAATAATGACTATTTCGCCAATTAAAAACCCCTCGTCTGGTAAAAGTTGCTTCGTCGGTGAACATAATATTGTTAATAAAGTGTCTGTCATTGCGATGTTTATTCAGAATACGTTGGCAAAACTGTAACCGTCGTGGAAGATCTGTTGGAAGTAAATTTTGAACAGGAGTGAAGTGATAAGGATGGAGGTTCTCTTTTTTTAGAATTCTAATTATAGACGACTGACTTACTTCTGTTGCTGGTGATAGATGTCGTGAACTTATTTCAGGATTTTCATCTACTCGAACGAAAAGTTCATCTTCTTGATTAGGTGTGATTTGTTTCGGTCGACCACCCCGATTTTTAGTGTGAAATGACCCAGTTTCACCTAAACTACGATATAATCTTGCAAAAGTTTTGTGATTTGGTTGCCTTCTGTTTGCGTATAACATGCCGAGCGACCGCAAAAATTTTCTTGTGCGTATACGCAAATCATATTTCGCATTTGTTCATTAGTAAAATGATTGTGACGAGGCATTTCAATCAAAAAAAGTAATGATTACTTTTAAAAAATGCAACATTACACGACACTGTCACATCAAAAATAATTTACTCTGAACAAATGACATTTACCAACAAAAATTATCTGATAGTCTAAAGCATACTTTTCATAAATGAATTAATATTTGAAATCCTTTTTTATGACTCTAAGCAGTTCGACTGCATTTTTATCGAAAACGGTTGAAATTATCATGTTTAAACAAGAGTACCAATTTTACGTAAAAATGATGTTTACGTCATATTTTCTAATAAAAATTACTAAAAAATTTCATCAGAAAAAGTTTAGACTCAATTTGATCATTAGGAATGATCCACGTGGCGCCCTCTATGACAAAACGTAAAACTGTAAATAAAATACTATTTCTTGTCTAAGATTATGCCTCTGTGCCAATTTTGATATCAATTTATAAATATGCAGGGAAACTATTAGCAAAAAACGAAAAACAAAAATTAACTTTAATACTCTGTATCTTTTTTCTCAGCAACATTATATTAAGGCATATTTGGCCCAATAGCCATATTTTGGTCCAAATAACCTGTCCTTAGTCTATGTCCCAATAGTTATGACTCACCCTGTATAACCTACAATGCTTTAAATCCCAATTAAAAATCTATTTTTTTTATCAAGATTGGTAAATATCTGAAAAAATACATAAGCTTTACCTTATATATACGATAATAAAATATTAGTTCTACTTTAGGTACTATATAATTCTACGTCTTACGGTATATAGGTAACCTACATTTAGTTTTTTTGTTACAACTTTTGCATTGGAATAATACACATTTCAAGCTCGAACATCCAATTGATTTTCTATTATTGACAACAGGTACATGTTTTCACGAACCGAAGTATTAACAATTACCAATTATACATGAATAATAAAAGTATTTTTAAGAAATATTATTGAATTGTAGGTGGTATTTCAATTTCCACCTTTTTCTGATCAAAATATTATTGTTTAAGAGACACCACTTACCCTTAACATAAAATCAATACTGAAATTTAACACTGAGCAACGTTTTGTATCACTTATAACTATGTATGTATAAAACGACACTAAAAATTAAAATGTATTATAATACTGATTTTAATTCACATTTTCATCGGGCGGGGTTGTTTTCTAGCGAAAATTGTTAATCTCCGGAAGAGCAAAATACGATTTAGAGCCCTCTAGTGGAAAGTTTAACACTATAGTCGTAGTTAGAGAGTGGAGAATCATTGATTTTTACAATTCGGCATGTGAGCCGGCGGTTTTGCGAGTAGGTATATTTTTCTAATTTAGGTTTTGCGTGAATGGATTTGTCGATGTATGGATTAATGTAAAAATAGAAATATCTCGGTAAGAAAACAACAACAAATTACACCGCTCTAACTATTTTTGAAGTCATTATACCTATCTACTTGAGTAAAGTATGCCCTATGTTAAAAGATTTCAAAGAGATCTAAATTTTCTTTATTTTTAATGCCTTCAAGAAAAAAGTAAAGTTTATATACCTATAACAAAATAATACCTTTATCTTGTATCCGATTTTTCAAAGAATAAATATTAGTTTGTAACGTGATTATTTTAAATTCGTTTTTTAGTTTTTTGTTGTAGTTGTACCGGGTGTCCGAATAAGAACGGCTATCGGCCATATATCAGTAACCATTGATAGTTTAGCTTCGGGAAAAAAAATTTTATGATAAAAATGGCCTCGAGAAACACCTGGAAATTATTTACAGACTCGTAGGTCTACCGCTAGAGGGCGTAATTTAATACTAAGAATTAAGAAATCAAAATTTTACAAAAATTGCCTTATTAAAGGGCATTTTTAATGCGATAATCAAATTCTACGAACAATTGTGCGTATTTTTGGTTTCAAAAGTTTTAGTCTATCTTTTCAAATATAAGGTGGGGGAGAGTGGGAACATTATTTTAGAAAAAGGTCTGTAAGTCCGGTCCTGTTTAACCGATCTTTGCAATCTTGGTCTTGCTGATAACAGCTTTCTTCCAACAATATTATTTCCAAACAACCTAATAGGTGACGTTCCCGCTAGAGGGCGAAACTTTTTTCTTTTTTTAATCTAGTTCTCTTTGAATAATATTAAATAGAAGCATGCAATTTTAACCATGAATTATAAAATTAGACCAAATTAGCAACAAAATGGTGAAAACCGCATGTCAATATCTTTTTCCTATCCCGAGATATCTTAAGAAACGTGTAAATTTTAAGTATTTTCCTTTGAATATTAGAATACTCTGGTTATACTGAACGGCATTTAATAATTTTGGACTTCCTAAAATTGAATGTTCTTGTCCTCTTTATGATGTTTTTAAATATTTCAATATCACTGTTACTGTTACCGGTAAACGCCTGTAAGGTAGTTGAAATGGAAAAAATATAAAAATAGTAGTGGGCCATGGAAAACAAAGCACGCAGACATGTGTCAAATTATTAAACAAAGTAAAGTAAAATTATTAAATGCCGTTCAGCATAACCAGAGTATTCTAATATTTAAAGGAAAATACTTAAAATTTACACGTTTCTTAAGATATCTCGGGATAGGAAAAAGATATTGACATGCGGTTTTCACCATTTTGTTGCTAATTTGGTCTAATTTTATAATTTATGGTTAAAATTGCATGCTTCTATTTAATATTTTTCAAAGAGAACTAGATTAAAAAAAGAAAAAAGTTTCGCCCTCTAGCGGGAACGTCACCTATTAGGTTGTTTGGAAATGATAACTATAATATTGTTGGAAGAAAGCTGTTATCAACAAGACCAAGTTTGCAAAGATCGGTTAAACAGGACCGGACTTACAGACCTTTTTCTAAAATAATGTTCCCACTCTCCCCCACCTTATATTTGAAAAGATAGACTAAAACTTTTGAAACCAAAAATATGCAGAGTTGTTCGTAGAATTTGATTATCGCATTAAAAATGCCCTTTAATAAGGCAATTTTTGTAAAATGTTGATTTCTTATTTCTTAGTATTAAATTACGCCCTCTAGCGGTAGACCTACGAGTCTGTAAATAATTTCCAGGTGTTTCTCGAGGCCATTTTTATCATAAAATTTTTTTTCCCGAAGCTGTACTATCAATGGTTACTGATATATGGCCGAGAGCCGTTCTTATTCGGACACCCGGTACATTTTTATATAATTTTGGATAAACAATGGCGTCTCTTATTTACGTTTTTTAATAATAGTTGCCAAATTATTTTTTCATCAATTATTTAATTATTGTAATCTCTGACTAAAAGAGGGCGTTAGAGTTATTTTGGATAAACAATGGTGGCTCTAGTGTTTAACTTCATTAACAGATGGCGTAAAACTGTTTGTAGTCTGCCAGCGTACTCTGTAACTCGATAGGAATAAAAATAGAAAAGAAATAGCAAAGAATGAAATTTCTTTCTATCATAAAATGATACTACTTCATGACTTTTTCCTAAAACCTTCGGGCAAGTTCGTATATAGAAAAATGTGGACTATTGAGCTTGAAAAAAATTCGATTTTCAAATTAACTACCAGTAATTTTGACATCCTAACGCCCGATTTCATAATCGAGAGTTAACCTAACCTAACCTTACCAAACATGTAACAAATTTTTCTATTGGTCAATTTTCGGGTTAAATCTTAACTTGAAGTTAACTCTCGATTGAGAAACCGAGCTTAAATGTTAATATTGTCATTTTAAGATATTATTACTTTTTCGTTCTTGCATTGTTTGTTGTTTTTTCTGCTTTTTTGTAAACTGGATTTGGTATTAGCGAATTTTATGTTAGAGACAGAAGAAGAAGATCGAAAAGAAATGTTGAGAATTGAAAAAAAGAGATCTAAAAGACACAACAAATGTCTTTTAACTTCCTGACAGAGTTTAGAGAATGTTTTTGTCTCCATCGAAATTTATAAATGTATTTTTAAACGGTGAAAGATTTTCTTCAAAAAAATCTATTATTAGATTCTTCTGCTGTAATGAAGTTTTAAAATCTCTATTCCTTTCATTTAATTTCTTTTTTACAATTAGCTAGGTAGTAAATTAAGTATTGTTTACATTTTTATCGTCAGCCTATTAAATGAATAATAACAGCAGCCACAAAGTTAAGAAAAATGAATAAAATACTCATTTTTAATTAAAAATAAAACTTTTAGTAGAAACAATAACCTTACAAAGCTCTATTGTGTACCTACTGCATAGACAGTGTTTTTATGTATTGCGACATAAAAACCACAGATCAGCTATAGAAAGCCCCTTTTAGCTGTCTCTATTTCTATCTTCCGAATATTAATATGGAGATACTCGAAAACCTCCCCAGTAACGTTTCAGGAAATTTTCTTTTTATTCTGTTACAGAATTCACATAAAGTAGATATATCAATTCATTTATTTTTCTTACTAACTCTATACAGTGTAGGTAACTACAAAGAAACTTTACAAGAAAGCTAATAAAGTAGAGATGCTTTAAAATAAGACTTTTATCCAATAGGTGGCGTTGGTAAAAAATAAAGATTATTATGGAGTTTATTTAAATTTAATCAAACTTTTGATTTTTTAAATAAAAAAGTTTCTTTCATGAACTATAGGATATTTTGATGAATGAAATAATTTCTTTGTTTCCGGTTTTCATTATTGTTTATAGTTTATAAAAAAATGGTTTCATTTAGTTTCGAAAAGATTTCTGTAAATTTCTTTGAAAAGTAAATAAATTGAATTTGATTAATAGTTGGACTACCAACTAATAGATGGCACACAATGAATTTAAACAATTAATCCGCATGATTATTTTAATGAAAAAAAACTTATACTATACTATAGTAATAAATATTGTCGAATTGTATATACGTGTGCCATCTATTACTTGGTAGACGAATTATTCATCAAATTCAACCAATTTTCTTTTCAAATAAATTTACAGAAATCTTGTCGAATGTAAGTGAAACTATTTATTTATAAAGTATAAACAAGTATTTTTTTTAGTTTATTGAAACAAATAAAACGCATTTTTTGTTGATAAAAAACCATAAACACAATCAACTACACAGTAACCTTTTTTTGTGATTTGCGAAGTAGGTATTTTTATTATTCCTGGGTACTTTGACGAATATGTTTATTTCTATCGTTCATAGTTTTAGTTTGTATACTTTCTTACCGAAATTGTAATTCAGAATATTTTTATAAAAAAAACTTACATGTTTTATTTAAAGTAATGTTACAAAGCAATAGGTAGGTATTTTTATAGAAGTTGGTTTTTGTTCATTATTTTATCTAGTTTATATTTTGAAAATAAATTCGGAAAAAGCAAGAGATATAGTTTTGAGGTTAGATGTAAAATGTGTTGGACTAAAAAATTGTAACATTCGAATACAGGGAGTGAAAAAAGTTATAGTTAACATTAGAAGTTCTAATTTAGAATATGTGTAAATTAGCAGCCAGTTGGAATTTGAATTTTTAATAAAGAAACACTATTTATGATTAACGAATTCGAAGATGCTTTTTAAAAAAATTTATTTATTTACTATTTGACAATATGTTATACTTTTAACATTACTCTTCAAAATTTTTATATTAAATATCAACTTCAAAACTGAAAGATTACATATTAAAGGCTCAAAATCAAAAGATCTAAAGATGAATAATGAATTATGAATTTTAACACGCAAAATCTGATAATAAGATAATAAAAAACCCTTTTTTTTTTTTCCTTTTGGAGCATCTTTCCTACCATGTTATCTGGCGTGAGTGTTCCCGTTTTAATTTCTACTTCACTTCTTGCATCCTTCCATCTTATACAATTAAAAAATGTATGCTCCGCTGAGTCAACCAGTCCACAGTAGAGACATTCATCAGTATCGCTAATCTTAAATCTATGTAGATAGGCGTAGAAACCTCCATGTCCGGTGAGTAGTTGTGTGAGGAAGTAATTTACCTCTCCCCATTTACTATTATGCCAGGTTCTAATATCCTTTATCAAGGTTCTAGTCCAGTTACCTACCCCTTCATCTAGATCCCATATTTGTTGCCACTGTTCCAGAATGGTTTCCCGAGCCTCGTGTCTAGGTATATTTTCCCGAATCATTTCTCGTTCCTTGACAAGTAAGTCTATTGGCATAATTCTTGCGATGACTAAGAGTGCCTTGGTGGATGTTGTTCTGTATGCACAAGTAATTTTAATAGCCACTTTTCGCTGGACTTTGAGGAGAATGTTTTTATGTATATTTTTCTTCATGGCCCTCATCCATATTGTTGATCCATATAACATAGTGGATTCTACAACCGAGCATAGTATTCTTCTGTTATTTTCCCTCGGGCCTCCCATATTTGGCATTAGCCTTATAATGTTGCCTAGTGCCTTACTAGCCTTTTCCGCTACTTTACGGACATGCTGGCCCATCGTCATGTTTCTATTCAAGTGTATCCCCAAGTACTTAATACTTTCTTGACTTTCTATTTTAACATCCTCAACTTTGATACTCACTTTTTTTATTTTCCTACCTGCCGCCAATAACACTACTTCTGTTTTTTGAGACGCTATCTGTAGTTTCTTAAGGGAAAGCCACTCAATTATATCTTCCAGGGTTCGATTGGATTTACGCTCTTCCAATATTTATTTAAAAACTGCTTTTTTTTTTTTTAATAAGATGGACTTCCAAAAAGTAAGGGTTACTACAATCAATTTAATCAAAATCTGATTATTTATAATATTCCTAATCTTGTTTACTACATTGAAACTAATAAAAACAATGAAAAAACAATGAGAAATCTTGTAAACTAAATCATTAAGTCTTTTTATTAACTCAACTAAAAAAGGTTTTTTAAATTAAACAAAACAAGCAAAAACGTTATTGCGTTTTAACTTAAAATATATCTTATTCTTCTAAGACTGTAACTCACTATGGATGTATTGAATTAAAAAAAATATGTTGATTTGACAGTTGTATCATATTAAAAGAAAACTACTGAATGTTTTATTAAATTTTTATTAAATTTTATAGAAACAATTTATTTACTAATTCAACTTTATTTTCGTACATTATCCTTTTTAATCTATAAATATTTCGTCGATTGGCACTTTAAAGAGGGCCCCGTAGATAGTATTCACCAAGGAAGTGACGATGAATTTATTAACATCTCCAGATATTTCGGAAACATCTTTGTAGTTGTCGTTTAGAAGCTTATTGAAATTGTCAGCTGCAATCATAATTATTCAGTCATTAAAATGCTTTGGTTTCAATTTACGTAATATTAGTAACATTTTTATTTTTAGATTACGAATCGTGTAACGTACTATAATTTTTCTACGCCCAGCTACTAAATTGTATAATATCTTGCCGACATTTAGGGACATTACTCTTTTAATCTAACTACTAACAGGTAGTGTATAACGTGTTGCTGACATTTCGGCGCATTACTCTTCTAATCTGAAAGGTATTTCAGTAATTCTAAAAGCTATTTTATATTTTATATATAAATATATAAAACGTATATAAAAATGTCATTGCAGTGTAATTAAACAAAAAAATTCAAGTTTTCTTATCTAAACGCATTTGCATGTTATTAGACCTTATTACGTGCATGTTATTGTTAAACGTCACTTACAAGGAATGTAGACAGTGCGATTTTTAACGTTTACATACATGGGCGTAGAAGAAAATACTTACTTAACTGCTGATTCCCATTGAAGAGATTTCCAAAATAATAGTACAGTTTTTCTATATCCAAATCAAGGGTAGATTTTATGGTACTAGTGTCGATGTATTGCTTTCCATTTCGTTTGGTAATTAAGTTAAATTCCGTTGTGTATTTAACAGTGGTATTAGCTAAAAAAGAAGAAATATGTACTACTAGGTTTAAAATGCTGTCTAAATCAATAAATATGATTGTTGAATTGAGGCATTCTTAAATAAATTCCACGATAGTAAACAAAAAAAAACAAGCACAAGAAAGGCATAGGTAGGTGTCTTTCATTTTGCAGATAAATGCTAACTGCTTAATTTTTTTAAAGAGTAAATGCGTTTTTTCCAAATGTTAATAGCTTTTTGCAGAATACCAACGATATTTATGCATGAACATTATTAACCAAACCAACAATAACAACAACAACAAATAATCAACACCTTAGCAACACACAGGGTTGCCATGTGGAGAAAAATAAAATCTCCAGCTAGATGTTATAAAAATTCCTAGATTTTGTAACCTAAAGGCTGGAACACAAAACACAAAGAGAGTTTGATGTTTTAAGCTTTGACAGCTGTTGTTTTTCCCGTAGACTATGTCGTTTAATAGCCGAAAATTCCTTCCTGAAGATCTTCACAAACTTTGGAATTAAAATAGTTTGTGTGTATAGGTTTTTTTATACCTTATAGTAACATCATCCTCGCCTTGCTATTTTCCGAAACTGTGCTTTCCATCTAAAAACTTCAAGTGTGGAATTATTTTAAATCAAGCACAAAACATAATGCTATTTAAAAAAACGTACCTCTTTTTATCTCAGAAAAATATAACCCTGAATAACTGAATATTGAATTAAGGTACTCGTACATTTCAGCCTTTTGCTCGCAATTCTATTGCTAGCTTTTTTGTGAAACAACTGCGCATGCGTTTCAGACTTTTGACGGCAACAAAAAGGCGCATCAAATTTTGATCGAACAACCCAAAATCTATGTTGGCAGAAATGTCAGTTTACGTCAGCTGATTCTATCCTGTTGTCCTATAAGCATAATAAACATTGAAGTATTTTATGATAATATCTATATGTTTATTCCGAAGTTCGTGTGAACTTACAGTTTGTATTTGTATGAAAATTCATGTTTTAAATTAAAGGTAACGTAACCTCAAATATTCAGAAACTGACAACACTTGTCAAATGACAAAAAAAAAATCTCAAAAGTTGTGGCAATGTACGAAGGCATGGTCAAAATTTGCTAGCAATTCAAAATAGACTTGCAGGAAAAAGGCTGAAATGTACGAGTACCTTTAGAGGTTACCTTGCTAAATGCGAATCAAAAACTGTCATTCTTCATCTTCTGCTTTTTTTAAAGATCACCTTTTTTGAGTCGTTCTTCTTTTTTGTAAAAAGGCCTCAGATGCCAAGGCTATACGGCCTGTATTTTAGCAAAGCAGACAATTTAGAGACTGACTTATTTACAACCGGCAACGACCAAGAATAATCCCCAGCACAAAAAGCTCCAGATTTGACAGAATTTGCTCACGGAATCCCAGGGTTTCAAAAATTCTTTCAAATCTCCAGATGTAATACCAAATCCCCAGACTTTGCAACACCGGAACTTATGACAAAATATTTTCATGCAGTTTAACGTACAAATTTCCAAATGTAGATGGCGCCCACTCCGTGGTCATCGCGAAAATCAGTTTATTGAAAGTGACCTCTGTTGTATGATAGTTAAAATAAAAATAGAAATCCACCGATGAATTTGTAAATTATAGAAATCATTCATACCAGTAAGCAAAAATATAAATATTGAAAAATAAAATAGTGCAGTCATTGAAGCGAAAAATACGGTCTTACCTCCGAATTTTTTTGCCGTGAACCGATTTACATGAAATTTTGGAATTAGGCTCATCTTACCCTTAACTTCAAAAGTCAAAATGATCCGAACTCGCCTATTATTTTTAATGGAAAAAATTACATTGAGCCATTTTATCGCTAGAAAACATGTCTAATAGTAAGTGGTGAAATTATTAAGTATTTTCTAACACAATCACCTCATATTAAAATCGTTTTCAACCCCTTAAAAATGTTACAACACTTGCAAACAACCCCTAAATTGAAAAAATCACAAAAAAATACTTTGGCATGACATAAGAAGATGTAAGTATAGAGTACGTAATATTTTATATTCTCTATCATAATTATCAAATTTTTAACTTCCTTTCAACCCTTGAAAACTACCCCTTGGTAAAAAATACGATTAATTTTGGTGGAAATGGCACTTATTAAACCCATTAATTTAAAAGAAAAAACCTAAAATGCTCCTCTTATTTGCAATACAGCTCACTTATTTTACGTGCAAAAGTCTTTTAATGGTGCTTATTTTAAACCTTATTTCAAGCACTACAAAATCCTTTTTTATTAGAATGCATAAAATGCATCTGCTCGCCGCTAGATGGCATTGACCGCATCGATTAAATTTCAGATAAAATAAAGAAAACGGCTTTGATCTTTAATATCTAGCTTAATATTGCACTTAGAATACTTTGTAAAAAACCAAATTCTTCATTTTTATACCTGCTACAATTTTGTTCTTTATAAAATTTTCGATAAAACCTATATGTTTGGAGATATTTGCAAAAAACCGATGAAAAACGTGAAAAAATTTTCAGTTGCCAATAACTTGAAAAGTATTGTATATTTCGAAAAACTTTATAGATGATTTTTTGCTTAAAATTAGGCCTTCCATCGATATCTAAGGTAATTTTGAAAAAAACTACCCCCCTAGAAGGGGTTTTCACTTTTGAAGTTGAGCGTAAGATGAACCTAATTCCAAAATTGTATGTAAAAAAATCGGAGCTTCAATGACTGCACTAAAGTGAATTATTCAACATGTAACATGATAAATTGATATATTACTATGATTTAAATTTTACTTTAATTTTTATGTTTGATTTATTATAGTTTTGTTTGTTAATATCCCACGTTGGTATTGTCAATTTATAATGATTTAATTTTTAATGATTATAATTTTATAATTTTGTTTTGTTTTATTGGTTTTGTCAAATGTTTTGATTGATTTTAATGATTGAATACTATTTAATTTTATATAAATTTTACTTGTTCTTCTGTAATTCTATTGTTGGGCGCCTTATCAAAATTTTAACTAGCTCAGACTATTTGTTTTGAAATTTAAATTTAAAATCTGACTCTTATCAGGGTAGGATTCAAATTAAAATATTATTTAATAATTAACACACAATAAATTTAATGTCAAGTATTTCAAAGAAATTTTACAAAAACTGTTAATTGGTTTTCATATGTTTAGTACAAATAAATAAATGAATAGCCTTATATGAAAAGAATGGAGATGATACATACAAATAAAATTAATTTACAGTCACAAAATAACAAATACACAAATACTAAATCTTAACTATGACACGTCTCTTTTATTATAAAGTTCGTTCACTAAAAATTGCTATTGTCTAAATGGAACAGCACAAAACTCGGATCGGCTTCTCCTCGTCCCCTGTCAGAAATGCAATACCAACAATATGGCGGCTAAGGACCAGTTGCAGAAAGAATGCTCAAATTTAATCTTTCAAATTCTTTTGGAATCAGTCTCTGATTTGACAAATTTATTACTTTGGTAAGTAATTTAATAATGGTTGATTATTTTACTGCATGTATTTTTAATATTACATGTATTACTTTAACATAAACAGCTTTTAATTAATGCAAAAAATTTTCTTCTAGTTAGTAATCAATTAATACATACGATGTTAATTGCTCTGCTACCAAAATCAAAAGAGAGAGAGAATCATCAATTTTCCGGCCTTTTTATAGGCTTCCAGGAAAAATGACAAGTATGACATCGAAAAACGAAATTCCATTGTTTAAATGCAAAATTCTAACCAAAATTCTTGAATATGAAGGTAATGAAATTACAAAACTAATAGTATCTTTGTTAACTTACAGTGAAATATTATCCTTTTATTTACTAAAATTTTGTTTGTATAATTTTCTAAGTGACTTTTCCTAAGAAAATTTTAGATACAAAATGCACAACTTTCTTGAGCTGTCAACTTATTTTAGACCTTCAAAATTTGAAATAAAACCATCATTTGTATTAAAATTACTATGAATCTGTTAAACTAATACTATTTTAGCTGATAACTACTATTTTAAACTCTAACAACTAAAATTTAAACTTTTAAAAGATTTTGTTATTTGTATCTCTTACACATTATATAAGATAAGATTCTCTGTGTTACAAAAGACTCACAACTTAAAATTTATATAAAACATTTACTTAACTATCCTACATACATTTTGTTACATAAAATGTCTTTGTTAGTGTTTGTACACTAAGTTTTTCAATATTTATTTTAGGGATGCACCGGATCGGATATTTTGCCGATCCGGCCGGAACCGGAATTCCGGCCGCTGGCCGGACCGGATCGCCGGAATTCCGGCCGGATCGGGACCTAAATTTAAAATGTATGCGCATGCCTATTTTTATATGTAAAGCATTAAAAATATTGAGGCTGATTTATCTATTTTTTAAATTAGCTACAGTATCTTGTTTTTATTCACCATATTCTCAAAAAAATAAATTATGAATACTATAATTTTTCATGTATACCTACTTACTCTATACCTACTTATAAGACTTATCCGTGACAGGGAATTTAGCTGTTATTTTGCTGTTCGAATTTGGCTGTTAATAATGTTTTTAGTTCCTATTTATGCTTTTAATTTTTCGAAATAAAATATTTTGTCAAAAAAAAAATTATTTGTGATTAATTAACGACTTAAAAATAGGCTCGACAATAGGTAAGTAGGTACTAATTAAAAAAATTAAAATATTTTCTTTATTTTTGCATATTTGAATTAAAATTATATTAAAAATTTTAAACAAACATTTTCAAAAAGTTCTGAAAATTCCGGCCGGATCACAAAAGCGATCCGGCCGGAACAGTAGTTCCGGCCAACTGGCCGGATCGGCCGGATTTAGTGGTACCGCCGGAATTCCGGTGCATCCCTAATTTATTTCACTATGCACTATTAAAGTGTTCTATCAAAAATTTATGTGATTATGTCCAACATTATTGATATGGGAATTAGTTTACTGTATTTCACCACACCTGCTACATGTTTTTAATTGTTCTTATGTCTTTTTAAGGTACTCATGAGCTATTGGAATATTTGTTTGTACAATATCGAAGACTATAATTTGTCTTTTTATAATTTTGTAAGTACTTCCTTTTTATAATATTAATTTAAATACTTTACTAACTAAAATTACATGTTGATTTCTTAAACATGTGAAAACCATTAATACTTTTGATTTTTATTTTATTTTTATTGTTTCAGATTAAACTTAGAATTTTAAAAGAGAACTAGGACAAAAAAAAATTGTTATGTAAAAGTGTACTCATTATGGATTGGAAATATTTAATTGTTATAAAATAGCAAAATATGGATCCTATTCAATATAAAATGCCCATTACATTCTTTGTTTATATTAAATGTATGTCTTGTGAAAATTATGAACTTGGAAACTTTAGATGTACAAAAGAAAAAGTAAATGCTGATTCTATAAAACTTAATAATATATCCTTTTATTGTAAATTATAAGGTAAGTTCTACTTATTAAATTTTTAACTATTAGATATCTATCTCAATATTTAAAAAAAATATATAAAAGAATTAACTTTTTATTATCGACTTACTCGTTTCTGTCTTGGCTGGTCCCTTGTCGTTTATTGCCAACGACAATACTCTACCCTCAGCTGTGTAGTTAGATTCCGATGACATCTTAGGAAAAAATAAATGGAGGAAAATATTTCGTTTTTGCACATCAAAACTGAAATGTAATCGATGTAATTTTATCTGTTAGATCATAAGATTATACGTACTCGATGTCTCGAATTTCCACCGTATCTAAACCATACAGTTTTAAATTGTGTAATTGCAAATTGATACCTTGAGTGGCGCTGATATTGATTAAGGGAATTTCGAACGGTAGAAAATTTGGAAGACCAAAAGATTTATCGCCTAAAATTAGATAAAATAGATGTTATAATTAAAAACACACATCGGAAAAGCTAAGGTATATTTTTAAAAATCAAACCCCAAAAATAATACTTGTTTAAGAGTGTAGGTATAAAATTTTAACACCCTATACACATTTTTAAACGTTCTACGGTATAACTACGTGAGGTATGTTTTAAATTGTAAGAAAAGTGGGGTATGCCTTGCCTACAGAGTCGGAATCGGACCAAGTTCAGTAACTGAAGGTCCAAACATACGAATAATTCTGTATAACAGGTCGGCTGAAAAGTCCCCGGTCTACCATAGTAAAACACAATATTTTGACCAAATTCATTTTTTTTATTCAACATAGTTGCCTTCAAGGGCGATACAGCGATTATAGCGACCTTCCAACTTTTCGATACCATTTTTGTAGTACTCCTTCGGTTTGTCCTCAAAATAGGCTTCAGTTTCGGCGATTACCTCAGTATCAGAGCCAAATTTTTTTCCCGCGAGCATTCTCTTCAGGTCAGAGAAAAGGAAAAAGTCGGTGGGGGCTAGATCTGGAGAATACGGTGGGTGAGGAAGCAATTTGAAGCCCAATTCATGCAATTTTGCCATCGTTTTCATTGATTTGTGACACGGTGCAAACTGAGGCCATAACTTTGCCAGCTGACTGTTGAGTCTTTCCACGCTTTAGTGGCGGTTCACCGGTCGCAGTCCACTCAGCTGACTGTCGATTGGACTCAGGCGTGTAGTGATGGAGCCAAGTTTCATCCATAGTCACATATCGACGCAAAAAATCGGATTTATTACGACTTAACAGCTGCAAACACTGCTCAGAATCATCAATTCGTTGCTGTTTTTGGTCGATTGTGAGCACGCGCGGCACCCATTTCGCACAGAGCTTCCGCACACCCAAATATTCGTGAACGATATGTCCAACACGTTCCTTAGATATCTTTAGAGTGTCAGCTATCTCGATCATATTCACTTTACGGTCACTCAAAATCATTTTGTGGATTTTTTTGATATTTTCATCGGTAACCACCACTTTTGGGCGTCCACTGCTTTCACCGTCTTCGGTGCTCATTTCACCACGCTTGAATTTTGCGTACCAGTCAATGATTGTTGATTTTCCTGGCGCAGAGTGCGGAAACTCATTATCAAGCCAAGCTTTTGCTCCAACTGTATTCTTTCCTTTCAAATAACAATATTTATTGAGCACACGAAATTCTTTTTTTCCATCTTTTTGAAAATAACAAAAGTTGCTTCACTAAAAATGCAATATCTCACAAACTAATAGTCCGACAGCTGTCAAATTTTTACACGAATCTTTTGAAGGTTGATACTATCTAAAAATGAAATGGATTTAATTCTAGTGTTGTTATCTATAGGTCAGACCGGGGACTTTTCAGCCGACCTGTTATTATTCAGTGATAGCTCAATTTGTAGGTCATCCCAGATGCTTTGAAACGAGAAAATCGGCAGCGATTCCGGAAGGGGTCCAAAATGGCCGCCTGAACCCGGCGAAAACGGTTTTCCGGGAAAATCTGCCAAAATATACGAGTCACAAAAATTTTGTTTAGGCAAAAGATGAAGATCTGCTCATTATCTACAAGAATGGCCCTTATTATTTTTTTCGAAAATTTGATATTTTTTGAGATAATGGAACAAAAAAGTCTGCTCATTTCTCCAGCTCTACTTCCATGAGTGCTGACAAATTTTTCCTCATATCTCAGGCAAAAATTAACATTTTTTAATTATTCAAAGTTCATTGTGATCGGAAAATCCATATCTACCCGGGAATGTGACTTCAAGTCAGTTATTATCCGACAAGAATATTGAAAAAAGCGGTCAAAGTATTTTTTTCACAACATTTGGAGTCTAATTTATTAATGTGTTCATATTTTTTCAAGATAATGTTCATTTATCCTAATGTGTCTTTATAACGGAACCTTGGGAGGTTTAAAATTATTACAGAAAATTTCCTCGCCCATCTTTGTCGCGTTCAAAATTTACCATTATTTATTTATTCCTATTTTTCCTTCAATCACCTATCCAAGAACAAAACTGCGATAAAATTAGAATGATCCAGATGACATACCATGGTTTGAATGAACATAAGGTTTGCTATGTACGATTCCAGTTCCAAAAATTGCAGAAAACCGTTTTCAGGCGGCAATTTTGGACTCCTTCCGGAATCGCTGCCGGGTTAAACATTTTCTCGTTTCAAAGCATCTGGGACAACCTACAAAATGAGCCACAATGGAGCGATTGAGAGAGTAACGATATATTCGGGTCTTCAGTTACTGGACATGTTTTGTGTTCCGTTGTTATTGAATTTTTTTTATTGTTTTTTCTGCAAATATTTAAAATATTTATAGTTTTAGTTTATTCTGTTTTCCGATGTGTGTATTACAAAAAGTTTACCTTTTAAAACAATGGGAAGTGCGTCAATGGCGTGCTGTTTAACGCATTTTTTCAACTCTGGATCCGATAATCTGCAAGGTTTTAGATACGAAGCTGAAAAATACAAATTATAGGTATCATTCTATCGAAATAAAATAACAAATTAAAAAAAAAATTCCACAGATATACCTATCAATGGACAGGGAAAGTGTGACGTCAAAGTTTGTGTTCTATACTGTGAAATGTCAACGAAATGATTCCAAACGTCAACATTTGTAATAGTACGACATTTGCTGCACAATGGATGAGTTCTATAAAAGGGAAATGTTGCCAAATTAACGAGCAAAAAAATACTGAAAAAGGTTAGTCGCATAAGGAAGCAGTTTTTCCAATATATTTTTGGTTTCTCTTATGTATTTTGGGCCCCTTTATCACCCGTGTTGTACCCGAAAGATATGGAGGTCTTTTAACATATTTTTAGTTTGTAGTATTTTACTTCTTACAGTTGACGAAAAACTAAATGTCAGCTGTCAACACATACACGTATCTTTGCCTTATAAAATTAGTAGAGCTATAATTGTGTTCCAACATATTTGTAGTGGGTTTAATTGGGAAATTCTTAGATTGATTGTCAACATCTATTTGATTGTCTGAGACACTAGCATGTTCTTGTACATCAACTTGAGTTAATGAAATTTATGGTACTAACCCTTACTGAATCAACTTGAGTTATTTCTGCATTTTCCTCAACTTCAGTAGATTCATTATTACAATAAGGTTTTGGATCTACGCAATTATGAACGAAATGTTCACTACAAATATAGGTGGTTTTGTTGATTGTGGCAAAATTCAGATTTTGGTTGCCACATAAATCAATCCATTTGAGGCATCTGCTCGGACATTTTTTGGGTTTAGGAAATTAAATAAACTTAATAGAATTCCTTTTTCGTCCTTTAATTAAAGTTCTCGTATTATTTCTACAATTTTGATATGCACAATGCTTCATCGCAATTTGTATTGTGGAATCACAACGAAGATACAAATCCGGGTAGAATTACTCTTCTCGATGGCATTTGCAATAATAAAAGCAGATCAGAGTAACACAAATCACTAACAGATAAAGTTAGAATAAAAAATCAGTAATACAAAAACACGAAGCCAAACAATGCTAAATAATAACAGGACAATATCTAATGATACGTGTATGTGTTGACAGCTGACATTTAGTTTTTCGTCAACTGTAAGAAGTAAAATACTACAAACTAAAAATATGTTAAAAGACCTCCATATCTTTCGGGTACAACACGGGTGATAAAGGGGCCCAAAATACATAAGAAAAACCAAAAATATATTGGAAAAACTGCTTCCTTATGCGACTAACCTTTTTCAGTATTTTTTTGCTCGTTAATTTGGCAACATTTCCTTTTTATAGAACTCATCCATTATCGTTTTCCATTTTCTAAAGAGATCAGATAACTCAAGTCTCGTTTACTTCAAAAATATGATAAAAAAAATCTGAATACAAATTCATAACACAGAACACAAAAAAAACAAATTGAAATGTCAAAACACCGGTCATCTACCAAAGCGTTTCAATATTTCACAGAAACCATAGAGAACCTGACATTGACCATAAAAAAACCGGTTTATTCGACAGGTTTATTTACGGTGAATATTGGAAAATGCCCTAAATCTCCAGAAGTAACTTTTGTTTGAGTCATTTTATTATTATTAATATATATTAAAATATAATGCCAGAATAATAATTAATTTCATATAAGCAAAATCTTTTAAAATACCAATTCTTAAAATTTATGAAAATGCACAACGTTGAAGGTTATGTTATAATGGTTTTAAGAAAATTGTTCGTCTATCTACTTTAGTGATATGTAAAACATATAAATGAACACTCAACAATTGAAAAACAGTAATTATTTCTCAAATATCAAGAAAATACAATAAAATAGTCAATAACAAATATATAAAAGTTGTTTGGAATTATTTGGTCACTACTTTTCCAGTCTATTTAAAAGCTAAACAATACCTTTGCATGTCATAGAATCCAATGTCAAGTTGTTAACATTATCTGCCAGAATAAACAGTAAACAATATAAAAAAACTGTATTTATGTATTACTTTTATAATACTTATGTACAAAGTTTGCACCATGTCGTTGCAAATAAACTTCTGGCGGTTTTTCAGAGCCGTGTTAAATCCTGTCAGTGACATTAGTGTAACAAATATAACAATTTAATTATATTGATGATTACTGTCGAATGTCTTTGTTGAACATACAGGGTGTACCAACCTTAGGACAATGTCCGGTATATGGGTTGTTTTAGGAGATATCAAAAAATGTTATTATGTAACAAAAGTAGTAGAGATGTTTTTAGGGTACATAGTTTAAAATTACCTTAAACTATGCAGAGTTACAAACCAAACATATGGTTTTTCAAATGGGAATCCCTGTATATTATACCGAATTCGGACTGCTCACATTTTTTGAAGCTTTTGATACGTTATACAGAGTAATAAACAACTAAAAGGTTGAAACGGTTGTCATTGAATTTAAAGTATTTAAAGAATAAATAGTGGAAGTTAATTCAACCTTTTAGTTGTTTATTGTTCTGAATAAGATGAACTTTCACATAGTAAGGGTTAGTACCATAAATTTCATTATACAGAGTCCTTCAGAAGTTATGGACACGTAAATATTTTATAAAAAATCGTACATGTGAACCAAACTAACAGTTCAAAAGTGATATTGTAGTTATTTGTTATATTACAGATATGTCCAAAACTCTAACCAATACTAAATAAATATCGAAGTCAGATAACTAAAAAAATGATTTATTCTTTTGAGGTGAAAAATGCAAAATGTATTACAATTTTTTTTAAATAAATTAATAGGCAAAAAAAGGTTTTTAAATAAAATTAATAATCAGTATTTCCTCCATGGGCCTGTATGCATGACTGTAGGCGATGTGGCATGCTATCGATTAAATGGTCGAGCTGGGCTTGCGGAATTTTCTACCATTCTTCACGAGCAGCATCTTTCAGTTCTCGTAGAGTAATTGGGGGTGGGTTTCGCTTCTTAATGCGTGTTTTAAGAATGTCCCAGGTATGTTCAATGACGTTCATGTCAGGGGAATTTGATGGCCATCTTAATGTGGATATTCCTTCTTGTTCCAAAAAATTGTGTACTGCAGCTGTTCGATGTGGAGGTGCATTGTCATGCATTAATACAAATCCATCACCTACCGCCTCCCGGAATAGACGCACAACAGGATTTAAAACTACCTCGATGTACACAGCACCAGTGATTCTTCTCTCCAAAACCAGGAGAGAAGTCCGTGTACCCCTCATAATACCACTCCAAACCATAATACTCCCACCTTCAAATGGAACACGTGGTTGGGCAGTTTCTAATCGGGCTTGTCGTCCTGGTGCCCTCCAAACTAGCGTTCTTCGCGAATCAGAAACCAAGCCAATTCTTGATTCATCAGAGAACATCACGTAATTCCAGTTAGGACCACGGTGTAACATTTCTTGAGCCCATTGCAACCTTACAATTTTTTGTTGATAGGTTAGTTTGGGAACACGTAGAGTTCTTCTGCGATACAAATTTACCGCATTTAATCTTTGTGTAATTGTTTGCCTTGAGATATTCAGTCCTTCAAGTCTAGCAATTTTTCTGGATATGCCACTTGTAGATTCCTGTCGATATCTTCGAGCTAACAATGTTATCTGCCGGTCTTGTCCTACTTTTGTATATCTGGGACGATCCTTCACATTATTTGTGTCTTGGAATTTTTTTTTTTTAATTTATGATACAGCACCCTGAGTAACACCAACAATATTCGCGATATCACTTTGACCAAAGCCCTGTTGTAACAAAGCAATTACTCTAGACCTATTAAAATATGATATAATGTCTCTGGGTATTTTTAAACAGCTCAAATGAAATTTAAACAAGAACTGGAATAATGTGAAAGCACCCAAATCAATTAAATATGACCAAATTAATACAAAAATGAATCAAATATAGTATTATTTTGATTTAAAAACTCTTTAAAATAAATATCAACAAAAGTTTTTAAAAAACCATAGACGTAGATATATTATTTCTAAATATTCCAAATTTTTAGACATATGTGTAAATTTGTAAACCAGACTATGCATGAGACTTGAGGATTCGCTCTTATTTTATACGATGTTGCCACATGGTAATAGACGATGCAGTATATCGGAATTTATGATTTTATTTATTAAAAAAAACGATAAACAAAAATAGAAACTATTTATTAAATCAAAAAACTAAATAGAGAGCGAGTTGATGTAAGTCAAAATAGACAGTTTAAAAAAATCCTTCTGAAAAAGTTATCTCTAAGGCTGTCGTTCGAATTTTCATTTTTTTCACTTAATAAAACCCAGAATTTATTCCATTTAGCTTTTAAACATTGTATATTTTGAAAATTATTGTCTAATTATATGAATAAATAAATTCAAAACAAAAAGAATCTTATGTGCTACTTTTGTTTCGTCATCGACGCACAGATTTCTAAAAAAATGGGTGGACTATCTATAATTTAAAGAAGAAGATTAACAAATGTACAGGATATATTGTACTTTCACTTGGTAGAATTAATTTGTATTAATATTTAAATAATTTATTAAATACAGTAAAAAAACCCTTTAATTATTATTATTATTAACAATCTTTTTCCTTAAATTTTTCATACTCAAACACAAAACTAAATAACCTATTAATGCTTTGAAATGTTTACTTTTTAATAAATGGAGTACTTACGTAAATGTTTGGATTCAACTAAATAATTGGCCGCTAATAAAATCACAAAAATAAAATAACGCACCATGTTTCTACCTCGCAATGTTCCTTTCCACGGCAGTTACTAATAACTGTTTCAAGAAATCATTGCAGATCAACTTCGAGACTGTTTATTACAAACAGGTTTGTAAATTTTGTTTAGTGTGTTGTTATTTTTGTTCGGTACAATGAAACACCATGATTCGAAGGCTGTTGTTCATTTACATCTTTTTCTAATTATTCTGTAACGTTGTCTGTGTTTCTTAATGTTTCCTACGTTTCATCTTCGCACTTAACTAATTAACTTTCTATACATGAACAGTTATAAATAGATAATACCGGTGGATGTATCAGGAAATTATTAGTTGGTACAATTTTTTCGTTTTTTTAGCAACTAAATGAAAAGTACTTCTATCAATTTTAATTATAAAAAAACACGAACTTCATAGGTTCGTACAAGGTTTGTTTTCACATCAAATCACAAACTTATTTCTTACAATTTTCAAAGAATTCAAAGTATCACGTTTGAAATAAATACCAGACTGATTTCTGATTAATGTGAAAACTGTAGACAAAATGTGTATGAGTAAATAATCCCTTAGATATTACCTAAAAAGAAGATGTAAAAGAAAGATTCATCTGAATACGTGTCTTTTTAGATTAAAAAAACAGGAGAAAAAAAACCACAAAAAATATAGAAACTGTTTGACATAAGGTTTAATACGCGCATGTGCCAACAACCTGTTGGAAATTAATTCTCAAAATGCTTGGAGTGTCACCAAACTGTCATCAGAAAACGATGTGAAAACATCCGACTGGAAGTTAGTTTCAAACTAAAGCGCGAACACAAAATAACGAATGCGCACACTCCAAACATTATAAACAAGTTTCAAAACATTAGGTCTGTTCCAACCAAGCAAAGAACCGTTCTAAAATAGTAATTTTTGTGCGCAGTGGTTTACTGAGTTGCGCAGTGCACTAATTTGGTCTCGTGAGTGGTAATATTATCGTTCTAGAACGGTTCTTTGCTTGGTTGGAACAAACCTAATGTGAAATAGTATATTACATAACGAGTGTGGAAAGTGAAGTATTACGCACAAGTAAAGTTTAGCACGAGCCGCGTAGTGGCGAGTGCGGAAACGTAACGAGTGCAAGAAATACACTTTCCAAAGCGTTGTGTACACGATTTTTCCTACGACCCCAATATTTCTTATTATAATAAATATTTTAAATTTATTTATAAAATTTATTTTAATTGTTAGTCATGTTAAAAATTAGGATTTAAACGAGTTTATATATTGCATGGAAATATAATTAATTAAAATCAAATAACCACCTTTCTCAGGAATTCACATCAAATTTCTTTATTAGCTAAATGACATTTTAATTTTTTTGTGGGCTCTATAAAAATTAAAAGTAAAATGGTCAGTCGGTGAAATTAATTGAAAAGTAATATAATAATAATAGACACAAAGATAATTGTGAACAGAAACACAAACATAACTTCAAAAATCCACATTCGACACATGCACGGAACATAAACACAATATAAAAAAGAAGAATAAACTGTTCTTTCTAAAAGTGTTTTTATAAAATAATAATACTGAATAAAACTATGTTTATTTTTTAAAAATTTAAAAACCTATAAGAAACTTTTTTCTTTATTCTTACTTTATACAGAAAAATTTGTATTGGCAATTACAATACAATATTTGACACAAGGAAGATTTAAAAAAAAATTAAATGGTCCTTGCTTTGACATTTATGTGTTTTTACTATTGATAAATTTGACGTAAATGTCACAGATCATCATATTTTTTTACTTTTCAATACATGTATTGATATTTACTTTTCAATACGTGTATTGATATTAGCTACTTTCTTAAGTACAAATAAGTGTGCAAACTAGCACTTTCATATGTGGTCGTAGGAAAACAAACTTATATTGTTATCTACACAAAAAGCACACCTGGAACGTATTTCATATTGCTACAACTACAATTGTATAGTCTTTCCAATATTATTTGCTTAAATCCATTTAAAAGTTTCATACAGAGTGAGTTAGTTTACTAGGCTTCAAAGTAGAAAGAATGGCATGAAAACAACATATTTGTCCCGTTAAACATCCACTCTGTATCGTCGGAACCCAAGCTCTCTCTAGACTGGTAGTTGTACAGCGCAAAAACAAGTGAGGTACGCCCGCGACTTGTTGACGGCTTTTAATGGTCCGTTGCGTGAAGGGGTTTCGGAGTTATTTTTTGCGGCAGTTTTTATATAGCTCATAAAGTCGGTGTCTAGTGCGGAGGCGGAGAGTCCAGATTTTTATTTGGGGCAGTTAACTATTAACTTTAATATCTTTGTTTCGGTAATTCATTTTTAATAATTGGTTTACGTATTGTACTTTTTGTCCATGTTAATTGATAACCTTAAATTAGTTACACATGTTATGGCAGCGTTTTTGAGACCTTTTGAATCAGAAAATGGAAATCCCGATCAAAATTTAAATTGAGAAGATATGATATCGCCACTAGGTGAGGTTAGTAGCGAATTTTGCAATAAAGATTTACACATTCAGTGTCAGAGGGTTATTTTAAATATGTATCGGTGTTTGAAAAATGTAGATAATAAAAAATCAGATGTGGTTATAATAAAGTGAATTAATACGTTAACTAAAATTTCTATTTACACTAGTTCTCGGGTTATTAAGCGCGGTGACGTTATAGATCATTCTCAGGTGCGGAAGAACAAAAAAAAACAACAAAATTTGCAAATGTTGACGATGCTACTTGAGATTAAATTCACAAATTTTTAAAAATGAATGATACACTATTATTTTTTCATTAAATTTACAGTATCTTACATAGTTTTATCAACTACATCATTGTGATACAGACTATATTTTAAAAACCCTTCACTGCCGAGCGCAGCGAGGTTCGCAGAAACAAAATATATACAAAGTATACCATTTTTAAATTTCATTACATCTACCATTAATTGCTGGCAATGAGATTTGACAGTTAAATATGACTTCATTCATCATCATTGTGATACAGACCATATTTTAAAAACCCATCACTGCGTGCCGAGCGCAGCGAGGTTCGCAGAAACAAAATACATACAAAGTATACCATTTTTAAATTTCATTACATCTACCATTAATTGCTGACAATAAGATTTGACAGTTAAATATGACTTTTAACAATTAATAGCTGGAAAATGATCTTTTAAATTAAAAATGACAGTTGACAGCTAAAAATGACAGTTGACAGCTAAAAATGACAGTTGGCAACTAAAAAATGACCTTTGAGAGTAAAAAAATTACATAAGACAGTTAAAAAACACATTTAAGAGTAAAAATTGACATTAGACAGTTATAAATGATACTTGAATGACAGTTGGCAGCTGAAAAATTACAGTTGGTAGCGGAAAAATGACAGTTGACAGCTAAAATAACATTTGACAGTAAAAATTACATTAGATCGTTTGAAGGAAAGGGTGTGCCATTGTACTTCGTTGTCAAAGTTTCCATTTCTGTCATCCTATGATAGGATTGGTTGATATAGGATTTTTACAATAAGTTGACAATGACGTCAGAGCATAAAATTTTGCGGTGTTGTCACGCAGAGTTGTTTTTCCTTCATCTAGGTTAACTGGTAGTGCTGTGCTAATTCTAAATGTCAAACGTGTACAATACACTAATGACGCGTGGCAACTGCGTGAATTGTTACCAATCTGTACACGTTTAATTTTCCTAGTAAATCTCATCTACTTTCAGTTATTTTTAAGTTACTTTGTTGGCAATATAATTAACTACGAATGACGTCATGGTCAACTTATCGTAAAAACCCTATAATCAAGAATCAAAAGTTGTAAAAAAAATTTTTCGGATGATACGAAGTTCACAGGGTCAGCTAGTTATCATTAAAATCCAAATAACTCACTTATTTTTCATCTAAACTTTAACAAATTATACATTTTCTTAAAGGGAAAGAGTTCGTTTTTCAGATAAAATAAAAATATATAGGGTGTTTCATTAAAAAAATCGACGATATTTGCATTTAAAAAACACCTTTTTTTTAAACACCCTTTATAAGATTTTACTAATTAAAAATGTATACTGAAAAGAATTTTATCTAAAAAGAAATTGTTCCGATATATTTGCAGTTAATATGGGTCAGAAACTTCTGGGACACCCGGTATTTTTGCAAATACTATAGATGATTCAATAGCAATTACAATATACTATTTTAATTGTTCTTGAATATCTTAATTTTGGTTATTGGTAGCATTCCAGAGGCTTACCTTGCTAGGATCATTAATTTCTACTAATTACAATTTACGAAACAATTACAATCAGTTTATCAAACAAGTTAGCCTTCTTTTTACCCACACTAATTAAGAAATAATTAATTATAAATGTGTTTGATGAAAGGTTAGGAGAAACAATAAGAATTATTTTCAAGAAAAAAATATTTTATTAAACGCCTATTATTAATATACGATTTCTATTTATCCAGTAAGTTAATTATTATATACAAAATAACGAAAGTAAGAAAATGTTTGATTATAAATATTAAAGGCGGATTTAGCGGATGCATAAGCATAATTATATTCATAAACATAACTTTAATGTACAATTCATAAAAGTTAAACTATGTAGTTGCAAATGGACTGATTTATCCAACTCATAAGCATAAGTCATAGTGCACAATTCATAACGCATAACCTTGAAGTTCCCAACTTTTAACTTTTACGGATAATGATGTGTCGAAATAGAAAGTGCGCCTGCGTGGATTTCATAGAGCTGTCATACGAGAACAACGATACAAGGAGCTTCTTGGTCTTCATGATCAATATTCTATATTGATGAAAATACAGAAATAAATATCAATGAATGAGCAAATGAGGTTATAAATTTGAAAAATTGTTATTGTTGTTATTGTAATGTCAAAGGTTACAGAACACACTAATTTTATATGTTCCGTGATAGATACAACTGTTACTTGTCACTAACACTTATGATTATGCTTATGCATTGAGGAACGGATAAATGACCCATCTGTTAAGCATTATGCGTTAGAGAAGTTGTTATAGTTATGATTATGCATGAATGAAAATGTTATGCTTATACATCCGCTAAATCCGCCTTTAATTTGGTTTGGTTCGTTCAACGTTCACGATGTGCTGCCGCCTTTGCAAGCAGCGTGGTGCATTCTTCGACTGGAAATACAATTTCTATTTGGTTAATATCGCCGTTTCGCAAGAACTACCCATACTCTCGTTCACGTTCAAATCGAAAGTTTGAGTAGTTTTGTCCGATTGTCATAAGTCCGGTTTATCAAACACCCTCATTTCTTGTAGTCCGTTACAAGCATCCATATGAGGATGCGGATACCTTTGGAGGGCGTGAAGCGAACTGGAAGAGAGAGTCCGTTCTAAAATTTCTCCCCAGTACTTTTCCGACAATCCATCGAAGTCGCAGCCTTGAGTATGACCCACCATACCGTCCAAATTGCTGCAGCAATGCGGTTGATGTTGGAAGTTTTGGAAAGATCCGTTTTGTTTGCTATCCAAAGATTTCTTGCACGAAAACTGTAACAATAAATTAATTGGAGAGTTTACTATAACATCGAAAAGAAATACTCACTTTGTTGAACAAAAGCTCACGGCTAATTCTTCTAAAATGGTTGTTTAGCAGCCAGTAGAGGAACGGGTTCCAGAAGCTGTTGCTTAACGCCAACCAAGTGGCTAGAAAATCCAAAGATGCCGGAGCTCGGGAACCTGTACACGCCGCTACGACTTCCTGAATCGTCCAAGGTGTTACTAAAACTATGAATCCCAAAGACATTGCTGCCATCGTTCTCGAAGCCGTTGTGCTGAGTCTACGTTCTTGCGTCATCAGCTGTAAAAAATGTCATGATTAAAACTTTAAATCCAGGTCCTTTCTATCCACGTAAATAACAACGATGCGATATGGTGGAACAGTCATCTGTCAAACCTAAGATCGGAGACGTAGCAGCTCTTCAATAGGGCCAAACGTAACGGAGATTGGCAGAGCTACACCTTTAACAGTTCCCAAAAAGGCAGGGAGCCAATTTGTAACTACAAAACTCTCCAAAAGAGACCCTCTCCAGGGGGTGGCTCGACTCCAAGTTAATGCTTACTATAGAAAGGATTGGGATGTATAAGTAATAAGGGCGCCACTATCTTTTTGTACGTTTACGATAGGCAAACAAACTACACAAAAATTAAGGTGAGAAAGATAGAAACACCTTGTAATTAGTTTAATTAAACAACAAATAAGGAAGCTACTTAAAACAAAAGACCAACCACGCTAACCCTTAAGACTTATAGTCTAAGGTATACAGTATGATGCAAATGTATGGAATAAATCATGGCTAGGAATCTTATATGTAAATAAAAGTTCATTGTTATTAGTTGAGGTTCCAACCGCAAAAAACGCTGGTGTGCTTTCATATGTCGCATCTGTCAAAGAATTTTCGTGTTTTGTGAATTTCTTTGCCATTTTGTGTTTATAGTATGTCAAGGTCGGTTACTCTTTACAGTAATTTATAGTGCATAATGAATGTATGAATGAGTTAGGGGTGATGATTACACTGCGACCCATAGGATCTATTGTGTCCCCCCTTACTTGCCATGTTCTGATGTTTTCTCAGATTTATAGCAGCTCTTCGAGTCCTATTTTCCTGAGGAAGTTTAGGACATCATCGGGCTTCAAATCAGGTAGATCCCCTTCCTCTATTTCATGTGCTCCTAGGTATCTAGTCCTAGAATTTTGCAAGGCAGGACATTCTGAGAGTATATGTATTGAGGTTTCATCCTCTTCCTCACAGAATCTGCACTTTGCTTCATCTGCTAACCCTAGTTTCTTCATGTGGCTTCTTAACCGGCAATGCCCGGTTAATATTCCCGTTAGAATACGGAGCCTTTTTTTACTGAGGTTGAGGCAGCTAAGAGATCTCTTCTGGTCATAGTTCCCCAGTAGTATCTTAGATTGCCTCAGTCCTTCCAGCTGATTCCAGTACTTGGATTTTTCCTTCTCCATTTCTTCCCCTAATTTTCCTATGATTACTCTACTGCTGATCCCACAAGATGGTTCTGGTCCCAAATGTGGGGTTTCAGCTCCTTTTTTTGCCAGCTTATCTGCTGTTTCATTCCCCTCTATTCCTATGTGTCCCGGGACCCATAGGAGGGTGACAGTGTTCTTCTGGCCTAGTTCATTTAGTTTGCCTAGGCATTCCCAAACCATCTTCGAACTGATTATATTTGAACTCAGCGCTTTGGTGGCTGCTTGACTATCCGACATGATCACAATCTCTTGTCTGCGGTAGTTTCTTCCAATATTGAATTCCACACATCTTTCGATGGCGCGGACTTCTGCTTGAAAGATGCTCGGGTATATGCCCAAGCTTTCTGAGTATTTGGCTCTCGGTCCAAAAACTACTATCCCAGTTCCCTCGTCTAGCTTGGAACCGTCCGTATACCACTTTATGGTATTCTGGTTTAAATTCTGTATGGTGTCTTCATCCCATTCAGATTTATTACTCAACTTTGTGATGAATTTTCTCACAAAGTTGAATTTCTTTGGCATATCATCTTGGGACATTTCCCAAGTTTGATCAAAGTGAAGTGATCGAGGTTTTTCCCTGATAATTCCTTCTTTGATCATTCTATATATTGTTTTCTTCCTTACACTTTCTAGCAGAATGTGCAGTGGGGTCAAGTTTAAAATCACCTCCATTGCAGCAGTGGGGCAAGTTCCCATTGCTCCAGTGATACATGAACAGGCTAGTCTCTGAATTTTCGAGAGGTTTTTCCTCGTCGTATTCAGATTAGCCCTTACGCCCCAAGCCACTGCCCCATATGTGATTAATGATCTCACTATTGCTGTGTACATCCATTGCAGAATACGTGGGTTACATCCCCAGTTCTTCCCTGCAATGTTCCTACACACCATGAGGGCCTTGGTTGCTTTGTGTATTACTTCGTCTTCGTGTTTGTTCCAGAGTAACCTGCTATCTAGGATTAGCCCTAGATATTTTACCTCTGTTTTCCACTCGACGATGTTCTCCCCTATTTTTATGATTTTTAGATTAGGTTTCTTTTTCCTTGTAAAGGCTACTAGTGTGGTTTTGGTGGGGTTGATGCTGAGTCCCACCGAGTCACACCATTGTTCCGCAATGTTCAATCCTCTTTGAACAATATCACAGAGGACGTTTTCATACTTCCCTTTTGCCAGGATAACCATGTCGTCGGAATACCCTTGACATGGTATGCCTTCCCTAGTCAATTGACAGAGCAGACTGTCCACAGTGAGACTCCACATAAGCGGGGATGCAACTCCCCCCTGTGGACAGTCTCTGGTCACATTAATGGAGATAGTGTCTTGTCCTGCCTCCATTTCTGCGATTCTTGTAGATAGCAGTTGCTTTATAGTGCATAAGAAGTATTTGTTACAATTTGTAATTAATTAGAGATAAAAATGGGTTTTCAATGTTGTGATCCTGGATGCAATAACTCCGATAAAACAAGATGAACAAGTAAGTTGAATTAAAATATATAAAACAATAAAAGCCTTAAAATTAAAATAATAACTTTTTAATATTTCACGATTATTCAATTTTTAATTTAAATTAACCGTGAAATTTAATTTTTTAAATAAACCTTGAAAGTTTTATTAAACACTTCTTTATTTAATGTTAGTGTTGTGTCTAAAATATTTTAACTGTGAGAACTTTGGGATTAATTAATAATTTTAAGAGAGAAACATCTTATAAATATTTATTGAACATTTAATTTCAGCTATGCAATCTTTGGTTGTCATTAATTGGATGGTTAGATTTAAAAGAAAAACCATTGTCTAGAATTCATGAGTTACATAAAGTTTGTCATGCACATGTAAATAATTTATTGAATGTAATAAATATTTCATAAAAATGTATATTTGTGTATTATTGAAGAGACCTGGAGATTTTTTCCATCAAAATATTAATCAAAACCTATTAATATTTAAATACATTTAAGTTTCCCGCTTTATCTTGTAGTTCTTGGTTCCAGACGCAAGGTGCCGCGAATATCGTTTTGGTGTCGAGGTTCTAATGGCAGTTTCCGATCTATCTCAGTATAATATTATCTCTTATCTATGGAATAAATTCATTATTTCAGAAACAGACGACTTTAAAAAAAAATCCTAAAACACGTCAATTTTAATTTTTGAATGGTCATCAACAGCTATAGATGTGTTGGACATTACGTCATTAGTGATGGCGTAATGACGTCATCGAAGAACTTAATTCGGTTGAAATATTTAGGATTAACAAATTTAGTAACTTTTGATACTAATTTTTAAAAAAATAGTTGTCGAATAATATCGAACGAACGATAGAGCATTATCTCCTTTAGATGTTTCAAACCGATCAGCATTCCGTTCACGTTTCGAGGGTTTTTGTTTTCGAATTTAGAGAATTATCGAACGGCTACTGAGAGAATAATTTATACTAATGCCTGGAAAAGAGCCAATACTCGAAGCCAATACGCTCGACAATCGGTTGACGGCATTTTATTAATAGTTTGTTTCTGCATAATTAACTATTATATTAGAATTTTTTAAAAAAGTTTAAAATGCATAAGCTACAAACTTCGCATCAAATATTTTCTCGAATTCATCGGTACTACTACGTCTGCTCAATTAGAGGATCGATTAGAGGCGTCAGTAATCAGTTTATTTATGCAGATGTATCGGAAATTAAAAGGGATTCGAGTTTCATACGACGTTGTTTTTTGGCGATAGGGGAATTTTGTAGCTTCATACGTATTTCATTTTTAAAATAGTTCAAGAAATAAATTTCTATAAGGTGCAGTCAATAAAAAAACTGAAAAAGTGGAAAATTGTTTCCACATGCACCCAGGGTAAGGAAACTTAACAGTTTCTATACCAAGCTTGACCGTTTTCTATCAAAAAAACAACTACTTCCTGGGTTATATGCCCCAACGGACATTGAATTACATTCCAATAGAAAACGTGATGGCGACCGACTTCCTTGATACTTACAACCATCTCTATCGATTTGCAAATTAACAGGAAGAACACTGGCAACAGCAGTTGTACAATTAATGTCAATCTTCAAAAACTAGATTGGTTGTAATTTACCATCAGTTTCTGGCAGATTTTCTTACCCCAAATGTAGGGGTGTTAAATCCGGTGAATTATATGTCTGTTATAGTAACATTGTAGAAATAATGCGCTAGAGGGTGTTTTCAAGAGATTCTTCTAAAAACACTTGTGTTTTATTTAGCGCCCTTAGAGGCAGAAGTTGTCAAACTGGAGTGTTAAATATTGTTTAAATTGATTAGTTAATATTCTCAGTATAGTACACGACTTGCTAGAATAATATTTCATATTTGCAGTGTCAAAATAACTACTGTTACTACATGATATTTCCCATAAAATGTGATTTTAATTTATTTGGAGCAACTTATGTGTTGGTTGAGATTTAGAGGTAGAATATTATAATAATGATATTTTAAGGGCACACAATAACAAACTGTTACAAATACCTAGAGGTAAATCTTCAAGTTTTAAAAAATTTCACGTAATGAAGTTAACTTTATTTACGAAATAACATTTTGTCTTCTAAGATGACTATATGAATTTAAATAACCAGTATTAAGACTACATCATGCATTGAAAACAAATACGGGGTTGGGATAAAGTATGGAAACAAGTAAATATCTTTTAAACGAAAAGAACGATATTTATGAAAATTTGCAGGTAAGTGCAATGGAACAAAACGCATCTGATGTACATTTTTTGATAATAATATACTTCCGGTTTAACCGGAAATGCCATCAACTTCTTTAATTTAAATGGGACACCCTATATATTTTTACAGATTTTTAAAGAGCTTGTTATTTTGAATTCATACATACTGAGTTTAATGTAAACAAATTTGTAAAAACGAGGAATAACTCACTGTTAGTAGTACAATAGATGTACATTTCATTATTTTAGAATAATGAGAAACAAAATTACTTCAAATGTTCAAAATGCTCGCCGTTTACTTGCTGACAATATGCCATCCTATTAACAAATTCTTGAGTCACTCTTTCCAAGACTTCTCCACGTATTAGTTCACATTCTTTAATAATTCTTTGTCTCAATTCCTGTAAATTTGTTGGTCGTCTAACGTAAACACGTGATTTTAGATAACCCCAAAGAAAAAAATCTAACAGGCTAAGATCCGGAGAACGAGCAGGCCACTCTATGAATCCTCTACGTCCAATCCATCGATTTGGAAAATTCGCATCCAGAAAATTCCTAACCCGTCTATCATAGAGGAGAGGTGCTCCATCTTATTAAAACCAAATATTTTTTGGTAATTGCCCATTCTGTTGCAGGAATAATTTCGTTATTTAGTAGATCCAAATACTTGTCACCATTCAAGTTTCCGTCGATAAAAAATGGGCCTATAAGCTTATTTTCAACAATTCCCATCCAAACATTTAACTTCTGTGGATGCTGGGTATGTGCTTCATGAATCCAATGAGGATTCTCATTTGACCAATACCTTGAGTTATGGCGATTAACTGTTCCATTTAAACAAAAAGTTGCCTCATCGGAAAAAACTGTGCTAGAAGCAAAATTTTCGTCGACATTACAGATGTCCATTAGCCGTTCGCAAAATTCCAGCCGTCGGTCAAAATCATCGTATGACAATTCTTGAACCAACTGTACCTTATACGGATGATACTTTTCACTTTTTAGTATCTTTCCTACAGAACGTCGACTGATACCATGGTTTAGTGCCAAATTTGTGGTGGAAGTTTGAGGTGATTCTTCTAAATCGATTGCAATATTTTGTTTAACAGTTTCGTTCGTTGCAGTCCGCGGTCTTCCAGGTTTTAGCAAATTTTTTACCATCCCAGTAGTATTAAAACGTGTTTTAGTTACTGTTGAGCGTGATATAGGATTTCTCTCCGGATGCAAATTATTAAAAATATGACACACTTCTTCAGGAGTTCTAACACGATCACCATAACCGGTCATCATTAAAATTTCAATACGCTCTTTTTCACTTAATTGAACCATTCTAAATTGTGCAATTTATTTCCGTCAATTAGAATTTGACACTTGAAGACCAAAAGACGTACTAAACAGTACTTGTTTATTTATTACTATGCATACAAACAACATCAATTAGTTTATCTAAATAGTTTTTTTGCTCTAATGCAGAAAACTCAAAGGAGGTTGGTTAAAGTGCTATATTCCTTGTTTTTACAATTTTTTTTACACTAAACTCAGTATGTATGAATGCAAAATAACAAGCTCTTTCAAAATCTGTAAAAATATATAGGGTGTCCCATTTAAATTAAAGAAGTTAATGGCATTTCCGGTTAAACCGGAAGTATATTATTATCAAAAAAATGTACATCAGATGCGTTTTGTTCCATTGCACTTACCTGCAAATTTTCATAAATATCGTTCTTTTCGTTTAAAAGATATTTACTTGGTTCCATACTTTATCCCAACCCCGTATAATAATATACTGATCAACAATTGAAGTGGATCATTCTTGCAATCTTGTTTTTGCCTTCAATCGATTATTCTATATACTTTTCTGCAACTGAAGAACTCTTCCATCCACCGTGCTGTTTTAGAACTTTAAGGTCAGCTCCAGCATTGGCCAAAACCGTTGAGAATGTCCTCCTGAAGCAATAACCTGTATACTTTTCTGGCTGGTCTAGTTTTAAGAACTCAGCTATTTTCTTAGGTGCTCAGTATGTATACCAGCTCTTTGAGACAGACATTTTCCTTGTCTATAACCGACCAAAAGAGCTTTCAGGGAGACGTGTTGCCGTAAATTCAGGTATTTTCTAAACACATTCAAATAGTGAACCTCATCACTGTTAATCACTGAGTACAGAGAATGAATGTATTCTATATTATTATTTTATTGCTGGACCACGTAAGTTCAGCCATTTGTCCTAATACAGCTACTGCTAGCAAATTAATCAACAAATAAAACAGTTTTACAAAAGAGAATGCCTGATATACTGAAAATGGTAAGAGACTCTGAATATTTTTGTATAATTCAGCATGTATATTTATTCCTTTTTAATTTTTTTTAACATTTAAACAGATGCCTCTGCATTTAATGGACAATATCCCATTTTTAAAACGTTTTCTTTTTTCAGTAAAGCATCTTTCATTGAAGGAATAGCTTGCAGCCAAGCTGCATTGAGTTGAATCACACACAGAGTGACTTTCATGTGTAATGCCTAGAGGGCAGTTTTCTTCCCGTTTCTCATTTCGTAGTCTCGCTCGTAAAGTGTAAACAACAACCCCTTGGCACATGAAAAGTACGAAGGATAAACTACTCTTTCGTCCTATATAAATCTTGTCGCTTTTGTTTTCTATAAATCCGATAGTTTTTGTAACAATTTGTTGATCCAAACCAATATCCTAGTTTTTAGGAAAAAATTGCTACTGAAAATGGAGATTAAACAACAGTTCAACAATTCTATCGCTAAAAAAACTCTAAAATTTAATTTCTTAGCCATATATTATGAAATTTTATTACTCTACACCTGTTTGAAACGGAGTATAGCGTAAATAGTGTTATAGTTGCTATTTATCACAAAAGTTATTGTCGTACTATTTATAATAATGGTGTTTAATAAAAAAAATCAAGTAACAATTGGACGAATTTTCATCAAAACCGTATTTAACTCGAGAGTTGCTCGCAAAAAACAATCTAATTTGCATATTTATCGCCTTGACTTCGAGCTATTTATATCGCTGAATCTTTTGTTATGTTTTGTCGGGAGTAACAAAATCCTAGTAGGGATTTTTTCCATATAGACCAGTCACTGAATACTACAGTAAAAAAATATATAATAACATTTGCAAAACATATTTCCATATACAGGAAAATCTTTCCAAAAAGTGAAAATTCAACATTAATACAAAGTGTGACCTCTACGTTGGTTTGTTACTGCTCTAAATCTTTGGTTCTTAGACAAAATAAGACAATCAATTTCACTTTGAGGTATTTACTCGCTCTCTCTGCTCATAGAGCTCTCGAAATTGAGCTTGCCATGGTCGTCTACTGAAGAAGTTGCCTTCGTCATGTATCTATGCAAATTAACAAAAACTATTAAAATATTTTTCTTCATTACATTTACTTTTAGATTTTTAATTCATTTGTTCATAAAAAAAGGTTTTAAATATTAAAAGCAACAATATTGTGTCTGCTTGAAATTAACTTTGTACTCATTTTATATTGTATTTTATTTCGCGATTTTTATTTCTTACAGGGGAAGCTGTAGATGTAGATGAATTAAGTCAGTATACCAACTATTGGTATTAGGTCCCGGTTCAGGCAGAAACTAGAAGTTTGGCTTCCTTTCCTTTTCTTGATGTTTAATTTAATTGTTATATGTAATTTATAATAAAGACTTTATAATAATCTTTTTTAACAATCTTTTTTAACAAAAATTAACGACCACAGAAAAAATATTGTGCGTAACACGATCCGAAAGTGATTTTACGGTACTCTCTACTCTACTCATCCAGTAAAATATCACTTTTGGAACTTGTTACGTAAATTACTATGATTCCCATACATAAAAATGTCACGTAACTCAACAACTGGGCTAAAAACACATTTGCTTGCGTCGGTTGTGGAAACATAATCACTATGTTTCGGAAAATGCCATCATTGACTTTCGCAAGGGTCCATAATGGTTATTTTAATATACGAAACCCGGTCATTTTACACTAACGTTGTTTTGTGGCAAATTTTCCAGAGCTACCTAAAAAATGTTGTAAAGCTTTAACGTCGTTATCTCTCGATAATTATATTTTTAACCCTTAACTAAAGCGTACATACTTTAAAACCAACAAATATTTTAGAATAGATAATGATATACATTGATGGTATAATCTCAATCTAAAATGGTTTAATTGGAAAACAAACACATAAATTGCGTACAAAAATAATATTTTAAATATACGTTTCATGCTATCAGTAAACTCTGTTAAAAAACTCTTCAAAATTTCTTTGTGTTTGACCTATATACAATGCGGTCCATATGTATGGAATAAATTCATTTGTAGCGTTATTATGTACTATATGAAAAAAACCTGAAACAGATCGATTTTTATTCTTAAATTGACAATTTACAGTATGAAAATATTATCCCCCTCCAGCACCCCTTCGGAATTATAAGCACCCCCTCGAAAATTTTAAATTACAAAGGGGGTCGTGTGGCACCTCATCGTTGGAAAGGGATTTTAGTCCTCTGTTCAGCAATATAAAGTTTTTTAAGTTTGGTACAATCATAACTGAGAAAATTGATTTTTAAGATGTAAAATTTTGATAATGTCTCTAACACAAAACTTTACGTAGAATGAAGATAATAATGTCACATAATGATTAGAATGTGTTTTTCAATGTATTTGACACTTAAATTAAATGTTCAAAATGACCACCATTCACTTCTTGACAATAACCGAGGCGATATTGTTTGGTCTATTAAAATAACTTTAGAAATAATCAGGTATTTTCGTATCTGTTTTGCTAAATATTAGGAAAAAACTTTGAAGATATTAAAATAATAGTCAAAAAACTAAATAAACAATTGATATAAATCTAGTAGGCTGCTGTCATTTAGGTATTTAAAGTTACTAAAAGACGTCAGTATAATATTTGTGCGCGTATTAAATTTAATTATGGCTCATTTGTCCGAGACTCAAAGAATAGACATTTTAATTATGATTGGTTGTGGTAATAAAACCAGAACTCAAAAGGAGGTTTGTGAAATTTTTAATAATAAATACCCTGGTCAACACGTTTCGCAGTCTACAGTTAGCAAAATTGAAAAAAGTTTCGTGAAACTGGACATGTAAAAAATATTGAAAAACCAGGTAGAAATGTTCAATTTACTGATGAAAAAAAGTTAGATGTACTTCTAGAGATTGAGGAAAATCCGCATAAGACAACTCGAGAACTTGCCGCCGACAATGATGTAAGTAAATCATCTATTTTGAGAGTTCTGCATAAAGAAAAATACCACCCTTACAAAGTTCAGTTGGTTCAGGAGTTAAATGAAGATGATCCTGATAGAAGGCAAGAATTCTGTGAATTAATGATGGATAGAATGAACGCAGATTTGCAGTTCATAAACAAAATAGTTTTTTCTGATGAAGCGACGTTTCATTTAAACGGAACGGTTAACAAACAGAACTGTAGATATTGGAGCAGAGAAAATCCTCACTGGATGTGTGAGGCTCACACTCAATATCCTAAAAAAGTTAACGTTTGGGCTGGTATCATTAACAATAAAATTATTGGCCCTTATTTTTTTGAGGGCACAGTTACTGGTAAGGTTTATCTAGATTTTTTGATTAACTTTTTAGTGCCTACATTACAAATAGTTTTTCCTGATGTTAATCATCCAAATGAGAGATCGATCTATTTACTACCAACAAGACGGAGCTCCACCGCATTTTGCACGTACTGTTAGAAATTATTTAAACGAGGTTTTTCCCAATAGGTGGATTTGAAGACGTGGGGCGATCGAATGGCCGGCTAGATCCCCCGATTTGACTCCTCTCGATTACTTCTTATGGGGTTATTTAAAATCTAAAGTATATTTTAATAGACCAAACAATATTGCTGATTTAAAAGTTAGGATAACGGAAGAAATTAACAAAACAAGGTCATACAAAATGTTGTACGAGAATTCCAATATCGCCTCGGTTATTGTCAAGAAGTGAATAGTGGTCATTTTGAACATTTAATTTAAGTGTCAAATACATTGAAAAACACATTCTAATAATTATGTGACATTATTATCTTCATTCTACGTAAAGTTTTGTGTTAGAGACATTATCAAAATTTTACATCATAAAAATCAATTTTCTCAGTTATGATTGCACCAAACTTAAAAAACTTTATATTGCTGAACAGAGGACTAAAATCCCTTTCCAACGAGGTGCCACACGACCCCCTTTGTAATTTAAAATTTTCGACGAAAATAATTAAAAAATTTGGACCTACTTCAAATAATTCAGAGTAAAGCGAATTACACATTAAAACTTGAATAATATGTGACGTTTATTCTATTATTATTTACAGTGCAATAAAAAGATGCAGTACAAGGAGTAAAATAAATAGCTACTATGTAATTTTCTCCATTTTTTCTTCGTCAAGCGATCGAGCACTTCCTCTAGATCAATAACAATATCACAGTGAATTGACATCATTGCCAGTGGCCCATGGTCATGGCCCATCACACTACGAGGCAGAGTTTTTATCCCCTTCATTGTAGAAAGTGATCTTTGTGACTGGAAGAGTAACTAGTACCTTGAGAAGAAAATTTATCGCGCGAAAAAATGTACCGTCACAATATTCCAACAGCTTCAAAATTTCGGTCGATGGGTCAATTGATGATATTTTGGCACACCATAACTTGTACTCAGCTTGAACTGCGGATAGTGGAATTTCATCTTGAAAATATGGACCTAATTTTTTCAGTTCATTCATTTTTTTTCTCAGAAGCATGTCCTGGGAGCAAAAGTTGCACGAAAACTCGATAGAATATCCTCGTTTTTGACAAATCTATCAGTCAAATTTTGAATCAAAGCGTCGATACAAGGAATGAATATAGTGACTTCATTTGATGCCGTTTGTGGGTTTGCACGAGATTTCTGTCGTGATGTAACTCTTGGAGCTTGAAGATCAGCGTCAAAAAGGGCCCACTCCCTGGATACGTGCCTGGCTCTAATAATGCTATCTATTGCACTAGTAAGGCTTTTTTTTCCTCTTTTTCAGTGCCTTTTTGGTAGTTTTAAAAGAAGTGTCATCAAAAGCCTCGTCTATGACAATGAAGACATCTCTTTAGCTTTTAAAATGGATTATCTTGTTTAATAGGCAAATTGTTTCTTGTAACGCGATTATCCCACAAGATTTTCACTTTTTATGTCATATTGTATGAGTTTCTTCATAGTTTAAAGAAAAAAGTTAGTCTTTTGGGGTGATTTTGGACCATTTCATGGGACTTTCCATCTTGGACATAACGTTTATTTATTTATACATAAAAACAGCTTAACTGATTCATAACACAATTTATTTAGTCTTATACTAATTTATATAAACAAGTACAAAACTGCTTCTCCGCACAACAGTATATATGCAGACGCCAGTGCTTCTCGTATGATCGAAAAATGCGATGAGTTAATAAAAAAGACGGAATTTTCCTGGTTTAAAATTGTTTTGGTATTCTACTATGGTCTTTTCAGTGGTGCTTCGTAATTTTCATAGAATTATTGTATAAGCCTACATTTTGTATCATTCTTTGGTTTTTTCTGGTTATCGTTATATTTCTGTGACGAAATAGTAAATATTTGCATTGGAAATTAATTCTGCATTATTTTAATTACACAACGCACAAATCAAAGTACAAAGTCACCGACACATAAGTAAATAACCTTGACTTACAGCAAAACAAAATTAATTAAATTATGAAAAAAAATGCAACTATGATTATTAATATTATAAGATTTTTATTTTCACTTCGTGGTTATGTGGAGTAATGTACACAAAAATTAAAACAAAAAGCGTTGCATGTCCTAGATTTCAATGTCGTCATTCGTCAGTGATAATAACAGAATATTTAAAAAAATTAAAATATTTCTCGTTTAAAATTTAGTTATTTTAGAGCGGTGTGGATTTAAAATAATAAAATAATCATGGTTTTTATCACAGTTTTGTGACTCTGTCCAATGGAAACGCTTAATCTTTAATGATTTGTGGTAAATGCTAACCAATATTTCACATTTTGTTAATATTATCACAATTCAATTCATCTAAAGGGCAATAAAAAGTCAAATAGATTTGCCTAATAGTTTTTATTTTGGCAATTTTCTCTTAAATCCGCATCTGGAGTAGATGGGCTTACCCTCAAAATGTTCGCAAATCTGCCGGACTGTATATTAGATCTTCTAACAAATTTGATTAATGAGTCGTTCCAAATTTGTATTTTTCCTACTTGCCTTAAGACAGCCATAATCATTTCCTTTCATGAAGGAAGTGATAAAGATTCTAACTATCGCCCAATCGCGCTTCTTCCTACGTTATCCAAGATCATTGAAAGGTTAGTAAAAAAAGGCTTCTTTCATTTGTGGTTAAATACAATATTCTAGCTAAAAATCAATTTGGATTTTTAAGTGGTAAATGCACAAATGATACAATATTTTCTCTTTTGAATAATGTCTACTCCAGCTAGAATATTTTGTGGTTTCTCAAAAGCTTTCGATTGCGTGGATCATAAAATACTACTTAAAAAATTGCAGTACTATGGATTTAGAGGCACCTCGATCAGGTGGTTCGAGTCTTTTCTTAGTGATAGACTGCAGCTTGTACGAGTTGATGAATTAAGGTCTTCATGCAAGCAGATAGAATATGGGGTTCCACAAAGTTCGGTATTGGGTCCTGTACTGTTTTTGCTATTTATCAATGATACTGCTAACTTAAGCATCGGCGGTAAAATTTGTCTATTCGCAGACGACACTAGTTTTTCTTGGGAGTCACCCGGATATCACCGAACTGCATAGAATCGTTTCACATGACTTAACCATCATCAAATCATAGTGTGATTCTAACCATATGTGTTTGAACGTTTCTAAGACGAAAGTTTTACCATACACATCTGCAATTCAACCTATTATGTTGAATAATTCCACTATAGAGGTCGTTGACTCTGTGAGATTTTTGGGACTAGTCGTTGACAGCTCTCTAATATGGGATGTACACATTGACGCTTTGTCAAAAACACTAAGCTCTTATTGTTACGCGCTGAGAACAATATCTAGGGAGCTTCACCTGTCAGCTTCCAAAACAGTCTATTTTGCCCTCTTCGAGTCACATCTCCGATATGCACTTCCTTTTTGAGGTACATGTTGTGTGACTCAATTTGAACGTATTTTTAAATTACAAAAGAGAGCTGTGAATTCTTTTAAAAACATAAAATATTAACACTTCCATCCCTATTTATCTATGAATCCATTTCCTTAATTCGGAAACATTTATCTGAAGTCTCAGACTGACCATCTCATAACTACCCTCTTAGAAGTGCAGAGCGTGACCTTTATTTACCAAAACCACGCATGGAACTAATCAAAAGCTCTATTTTTTATAACGATAAGAAAATGCACAACAATCTACCCTCGGAAATAAAGTCCATTTCATCAATAACCGCATTTCGTAACGCTTTAAATTATGTGAATGTGTGAACTATGTGAATGGGTATAAAAATAAATATTTATTCAAATTATAACTGTGTTTTTACGATGCTCAGAACTGACTACTATCAATACTACCTAGTGTACAGGTTAAATTAAAAGGAAAGGTAACGGCATTGATTAGATAGATTTATCAAACTGTCATAAAAAGAAAAAATACTATTCAAAACATTTGCGAGTTCTAATGACAGCTTCCTTTGACTTTTTCGTTTCCTTTACCTCAGTTGACTGAATACTTTGAGAAGATATTATTTGTTAAAGTTATTGAAAGATCAAAAGATATTTATTACTTACTTCCTTTCTGTCTATTGATTATTAATGTTTTATAAATAAACCCTAATTAAGTATGCAAAACCTTTACAGGGAGCACCATGAAATTTTTGATAAATCTCTTACTTTAAATTACATTTCTTCCGTAAATCTAAAAACCAGGTAGATCGACCCTGTATTTGTTTCAGTTGTAGCAAAGTTTAGGGTTTCTTCATTGTTAAAGGATTAGCACTTAAGCAATAACGCAATGCAGTGGTGTGTATTTTGGGAAAAAATACGTTTTAAATTATAATATAATAAAAAATGAAAAGAAATAATTATTGGAATACATTTATTACTTACATTTTATTCTATATCCGACTCGGAAGAGGAAGCATCGTTGTTGACATTAATAATAATAGGGTCGATTAAATCATCACAAATATTGTCAATTTTCCACATATTTGCCTCTACTTTGATAACATGCTCGATACAGTTTGTCCAATTTTCCTTACTAACATGACTTAAGGCACTCTCAAATAATTTCACAACATCGTTTATTTTAAAAGAAGTATTTTTTTTCCAACTTCCCCCTTTACCTGAGCCCATATTAATTCTATGGGATTAAGTTCACAAAGATAAGGGGGAAGTCGAAGAACTGATATATCACGAGAAAAAGCCATTTCTTTTACAATGTAGGTTTTGTATTGATTCTTGTTCATTTTTGCAATTCTGTAAAGTTCTTTCCTTAGTGGATCTTTTGGAATCTTAATATTTTTCGAAATAAGCCACTCCAAAAGCTCTGCTTTACGCCAACGACTTGTGGGCAATGCTTCTCGTAACCGTGAATGGTAACTTGCGTTGTCCATAACAATAACAGCCCCTTTTGGAATCAGATCCAACATTTGAACAAACCATTCCTCGAAGACATCCCCATTCATATCTTCGTGATAGTCCCCCGTGCGTTTTGAAATAAAAGTTAATAATCCACCATCAACAAAACCTTCAGAACTTCCAACATGGACAATGATAAGTCTTTTTCCTTTTCCAGATGGTGGCTGCAAACCTAACGACAAACCTTCCACGAATGCCTGCCTTCCGCTTTTAATGTTTTCAACTTGCCAAGATTTGGAAACTGTATATCCAGCATTTATCCATGTTTCGTCTAAGTAGAAGATTTTCAAATTTTGTTCTCTGGCATGTCGAATGCTTCTTAAATAGTCTCTTCTCCAAAAAACTATTTTCGGTTTATCTATCAAGAGAGATTTTCTATTATGTTTTGTATATCTGAAACCCACATCTTTCAAAAGTTTGCATAATGTCATTCTGGAGAATTTTGTATAGTCTGTATCTTCTTGCACTGATGTCATAATTTTGTTGTGTTGGAATTTCCTTTCGTAAGTAAAATCCATGGACTTTATGCCTTAGTCTTTGTTTTAATGATACATCGATCTCAATTGGTTTTCGGCCTGAAGGATTTTTAGGGGGTTAAAGAGTTCCATTCTTGCTTTCTTTTAGTAATCTATAAATTGTTGATTTAGCAACACACAACATAGCAGCCGTTAATTCCACAATATCATCAACACTTGCACTTGGATCCTTGTTTTTCAATGATATATAACAATTCAATATTAGAGTTTTTTCATTTAAAGATAATGGACCTGTTTTTGGTCGTTTAGATGGTCCTTGGCTTATCGACATTGTTTGGAACTTGCACAATTAACATTCAACAAATGTTTTAAATATATTCCAACTGTTTACAATATTATGAAAACCATACAACTTCATACAACTTTACTCAAAGAACTATAATACTAAGTACTGATTTAATGTAAATACTTTCTTTTAAAATAATATTCCCGATAATGTTTCTAAGAAAACTGGGTTGTTTGGAAAATCCCTCTCAATAATCGAATAATCTGTAAATAGGTGTAATCGTATTAAGCCGATTACAGTAGGCCACTTGCCATTTAAAATTTCTGAGAAAAATTCCCCAAACACTACATATAGGAGTAATTCAAATAAAAAATATTCATTTTGCTTCTTTGAATTTAATAAAAATTGTAACGATATCTTGCTATCTTGACTTTAATTAATTTTTTAAAAATATATTTCTTTGTAATTTATTTGTGACAATATTCAAAGTTTGAATTAATCTTCTTACAAAAAGAACAAAAATATATAAAATAATTATTGTTACAGATTGGTTTGTTTTCTATTATGAATAAACTGTGTTGACTTTCTTTATCAAACTTACTAAAATTTATGTACCTCTATCACTTTTTTTTATTAAAATTAGTACATTCCGTTACCTCTGACCTAAATCGTATATTCTTTAGCATAGCTGCAACTCATTCGTTCAATACAAAATGTTCCTTACGGTATACCCTCTTAAATTATATTTTGGTACGTCTATGAAATCTACTTAAAAGAATGATTTATTACTCCTTGTCCTTTCTATATAGACTATAGATCATAAATAGGCAATATAAAATACAGGTAGTTTGAATTTAAATTTTCTGTAATTAAAAATGGAGTTTTGTGGTTATTGTACAGAATAGTTCAAAAAATAATCTTTAAGAATATTATTCGTCCTGTAAACTTAAATCTTTGATAAATCCCGATTTTCCTAACTAGTTTTGATACATGGCAACACCACAATTATGACGTGTGCAACGCTGTTTGTTTTAATTTTACTTGTAGGTATTAACTTTTATGGAAATTGTCGGAAATGCGATCAAGATAAAAAATGTGTTTTCTATTTTGTTCGTTCGACGAGAAGGCGTCATTTTATATGAAGACCTTGTTAATCTCAAACAGAGTTTGTTTATTTTGAGTTTGGGTTTCGGGTTAGGACGTAAACGAAATTTGGAAAAGTTTCTTTTAAAATTAGGGTGTGCTGTCGGAATCGTAATAAGAAACTTTCACGGGCGATCGAATATTCGTTGGAAATATAGTCACGTATTTTGTCGCATCTTCAATGTTATTAGAGATGCCCAAATTTAATGTAAATAAACCTTTGATATTTTGACCGCTAAGATTTATAACTTTTAATAAGATAGAAACAAATAAAAGAAGTTGATACAGCGATAAAAAGGAAGGATTGTTTCAAAGAATAGATGAATAAATTTCTCGAAGCAGACAGTTACACTTGAGAAGTTTTTTAAATGTAAAATTCTATTACGGAAAGCATCTTAATTGATTCAATTTCAGTTGATTATCTGCGAGAAAGAAGATCATTTTTTATATTTTTGACAACACAATAAAAGAAAAATTAATTTTTGTAACAATGAGATCATTAAGAACAACAAATAAATAAAGAATAATAAAAAACTCTTCGTTTCAACGTGAAAAAATATGTTTTAAATTACAATGACGGCTGTTTCGCTAAGAAACTTCTTAGGGCTATCGCTTTCTCCCTGGACGACCAACCGTTGGCACCAGCCGCTGGGTTGAGCTGCTTCAGGTAGTTAGGCCAGGAGGCTTTTCCGTCGAAAGTTGGGAGACTCGTTCTTCTATCACCTCGAGCTTACTCTGAAGGGTTGACAGACTCGTCTCAAGCCTTTCCAACCGCTGTGCTAGGTTCCTCCAGTCGTGCTATTCTGTTTTGGTTGAGGATCGAACCCGAGCCCTCTGCGTGAGAGGCAACCACATTACGACTGCGCCACGTCTATAGATACACTCTCATAGCAACATAAACAAAACATGACAGGATTTTAAAACAATATAAATAAATATTGGTAAATATTGTAACATTTAAATATTCGATAATAGTAACAGGTCGACTGAAAAGTCCCCGGTCTGACCTATAGATGACGACACTAGAATTAAATCCATTTCATTTTTAGATAGTATCAAACTTCAAAAGATTCGTGTAAAAATTTGACAGCTGTCGGACTATTAGTTTGTGGGATATTGCATTTTTAGTGAAGCAACTTTTGTTATTTTCAAAAAGATGGAAAAATAGTTATTTGTATGCTAAGGCCGCGAAATACCTCTTTAACGTACCGAAAGAACAGTTATCGCCGAGGCCGCTTGCGGCCGAGGCAAGATAATCTTGAGGTCGTTAAAAAGTTTCGCGGCCATGGCATACACACTATTTTTCGTGCAATCGTTAAAATTATTAAAATAGATAGTTGTAAATAAATATATTATTGCTCTAAAATCAACAGCATTTCAATTCATTTAACAATATCACCGTGTGCTATGGAAATGATATGTTTCAATATATATTTTGACAGTTCTTGTCAAAACGCAAAATGTCTGATACTGATAGCGATATGGTATCTGGTTTGAATGTAGGCAATAACCATTATTCAGAAACACTAGATGTAGTTGCTTCAACTTCTGGAGTAAATATAAGTAATAATACAAACTATACAATTAATGTAAATATTCATCCTAAATAATATAACTTATGTATTTGTTGGTATTCAATAAAAAATAATCCTTATCTTTGTAGTATTTTAGAAATGTCAAATTTGGAAGTGACGTTTGGTTTCGCGGCCGTTGCTATGGGTAACGGCCGCGAAATTAAATTTCGCGGACTGTGCTGAGAACGCGAAATACTGACTTCGCGTGCGATTGCACGAAAAAGAATTTCGTGTGCTTATTAAATATTGTTATTTGAAAGGAAAAAATACAGTTGAAGCAAAAGCTTGGCTTGATAATGAGTTTGCGGACTGTGCGCTAGGAAAATCAACAATCATTGACTGGTACGCAAAATTCAAGCGTGGTGAAATGAGCACCGAAGACGGTGAACGCAGTGGACGCCCAAAAGAGGTGGTTACCGACGAAAATATCAAAAAAATCCACAAAATGATTTTGAGTGACCGTAAAGTGAATATGATCAAGATAGCTGACATTCTAAAGATATCTAAGGAACGTGTTGGACATATCGTTCACGAATATTTATAATATCAACAGAAGTTGTTTAATATTACCTTAATCAAATAACTTTTATTATATATTTTGTTTATTTGAAAGAAAATTTTAACTTAGAAATAATTTTTATTATGTAATGTATCAATATTATATTTTGTACTTAAATATGTTATTCAAACCTACCAGAAACTTCCCGAAATTGATTATATAATGTTGGTATAAAAAGGAGACAGATATATTTTTACTATATTGTTCTCTAGAAAGATCGACAGTAGACGAAGTGAGTATGTCTAGTTATATATAGGAAAGAGAGTGATGCATATAGTGTTCTTAGAAAATGGTTATTCACGAAGTTTCTGGAAAGTTTGAAACCTATAAAGAGACTTAAGCAGAGGTCGTCGAGGACGGAGTATATTGAAGTGAACCATAGAAGATCAGTTAGTGTGAATAGTCAGTTTGAACAAAGTGAACAAACAGTTTTTAAAAGTAGTAAAAATAAAGTGTTAAATAGTGTCATTAAAAATACAAGTTAAAACAATCAAGAAGTAAAACAAAGTGCTAAATAGTGACATTAAGAACATAAGTTAAAAATTAATACCAAAGTAATCAAAAGTGTAATTAAAAACATTTTCGGCGCATAAAAAAGAAGACATTATAGTGTACTTACTATTTACAATACAATTAAAAGAACTATAATCCAACAAACACTGAACTATATCCATTTGAAGGAACAAACAAAGAACACAAGAAACCAAAAGTCTAATAATACGACACCAAGATATTTTGCCAAAGTCGGAAATTCCACGTATACCTTCGTTGGTTTCCGTTTTTCATAGAGCGACCACGGATTTTTTCCACCAATCAGACAGCAGTACTCTACGTGTATCAAGGTCAGATAAAATTGTAAACATTTTGAATTTTTGTAGTAGTTAGTTAAGTTTTATAATTTAAAAACAAAAGAATTTATTTGATATTCAATAATTACTGTATTTCGATAATAACTTATTTACCGTTACATAAATAACAATAATTTATTTGACAGTTTCAACATCAACTAAGTTCTTTTCTAAATAAAAGTCCTTTCCTTTTTCTTCTTTCTACTAATTATTATCATTATTCAACATTGAATATATTACTGTTTTAATTTAATTTTTTCATTCATATACCTACCTAATTATCCAACTAGAAGCTTGCAGAACAAAACACCCCTGACAAAAACAAGATCTTGCTACTTTAGAACATTTAAATAATATCAAATAATAATCAATCAAAACTTATAAATAAAAACAAATAAATTAAACCATAAATAATCTTTCAAATCATAATATTCATTACAATATATAACATATTGTATATAAAAAATGCAACAAATAGGTTAGGTTAGGTTTAAGTAATTTTACTTGATGTCCTGGCTGATTGACCCCAGTTTATGTCATTAAAACAAAGAAATGATAATGTTAAAGTAACTTTTTTGTCTTACTTTTTCCATGTGATTCGATTGGGCGTACTCCTGTTGATTGTGCACAGATCGGCTTCCTTCTGAGGTTTTCTTTAATCGCAGTTTGTTAACGTGAAAAGCTGATCCGTAACAATACATCAAGATCATCGTGGTCGGGAAGTAGAATCCGCACGCCACTAGTATCCTTGTGGATGCTCGGCTGTAAAAGGGTTCGCATGCAACCATCCCAGTGGAATTGAAATAGAAACCGCTGTGGGGTAACACCAACACTGAGAACAACGTCACTGACATTATCCACGTCATGCTGATGAGAGCTACGCATCCCTGTAACAAACAAAAGAAATAAAATAGTTAGATGACATTTATTTGTATACATTGTGCACGTAAAGTTTTCTAACAAATTCATCATCCTGCAACAAGTAGATTTTTAAAAACAGTAAACAACTAAACGGTTGAATAAAACTATTTATTCCCAAAATACGTTTTTAAATGCAATGACGGCCGTTTCGCTAGAATTAGCATCGTCAATCTGTTCTTAATGAGATTTTTCTAATGTATACTGAAAAAAACTTTATATAAAAAGAAATTGCTCCTCGAAAACCGCACCTTTCTATGGTTTTTAAGATATAATATAAGATAAGATATAATTTGCAGTTAAAATGGGTCAAAAACTTTTGCCCCACCCGGTATTAAAAGATCTCTCGGGTTCTCCTGGAAAACAAAAAAGGTTGTTTCACCGTTTTCTGAAGGCATATGCAACTTTACAAATACGGCAATATCAATAATAATGTACGGTTCAGCATCTGGTGTGTTACTGCCTCCTTACATCATTTACAAAGCCGAAAAAATGTGGCTGCATTGGATAGAATTGGGTACAAAAGACTAGCCTTGTAATTACAGATGTTGTGGTTCATGTTTTTGTTACAATAGGATCCACCATGTGTGAATCGACGCTCTATCGTTTACAGATTGGTTTGAGTCAACCTTCTTGCCACATGTAAAGGGTTCACCAGGTCGAGTGATAACCTCTCTTCCCATTTTACAGAAAGCTTCTTAAAACAATACCCAGAGAATAACATTAATTTTGTCTGTCTTCCAAAAAACTCTACTCACCGCACCCAACAGATGTTGTGTCTATTGATCCTGAACGAGTCTTGCAAAAGATTCCTTCTGAGGATATATGCAATGATACTGTGAATGACATTCTTGTAAATTGAGAGAAAAAATGGATGGATCAATGTCGCCGAGACCCTCTCTTGATACAAAATGGCGAGGTTAATCGTCAGAATTGTGGATACTGGGCAAAAGAAAACTCCTAAGTTTACGTAATTTGTTTTCCAGCAGACGTAATGCTGAAGGTTTTATGGTTTCAACAGCAGAGGAGGAATATTAAGGCAAAAACTATTAGTTGAATCTGGCAAAAGCGTAGCAGCTAGTCTTGATGCAGATTCTAGTGATTCAGATGTAGATGAGCCATTAAACAATGACAATTCAGATGATGATCCCCTGGAAGCTGATACTGAGAACAAGCCAGCAGAGTATATCCAACCAGAAGGCAATAAAGTTGTGGCTGGTAAATTTTCATTGGTTAAGATTTAAAGTGGATCAAGAAAAAAACTATCTGTCGTTACACAGCGATTGTACAGAAGGTAACAGTGGACGAAGAAGGAAAAAGTGACATTGAATTGTTGGATATTAAATCTTTGGATAAATCAAAGACAGTTTTGCAATTCAAGAAGATGACTCGTGTCAGATTTATCTGAAGTGTTAGCAATTTTACCAAATCCGTCGATAAAACAAATTGATGGAAAATACAATGTGGTTGGTGAATTCATCTGACGTGGTAGCCTTAAACTCTTATAAATAGGGCATCTAAAGATTATATCACAAAATATTTCATCTTTTTTTAGGTTACATATGGTACACTGGTAGACAGGAATCTATTATGTACTAGGAACCTTTGAAGAAAATCTTAAGTTTCTCCTTATTACACAGTTTGATTTCTTCTTCTTCTTATCTTCTAACCTAGTCGTCTAGTTTTTTGTGAAATGTCACTATTGACATTGAAATTGATGATTGGGTATGGAGACAGATCACGAACTCAGATGAAAGTGGGCAATTTGTTCAATGATAAATATCTAGAAAGACCTATGACGTGTTCAACAGTCAGTAAGATTGAAAAGAAATTTCGAGAAACTGGTACTGTGGAATATTCACGCAAATCAATTTGTAACTCTGTAAATGCTGATACAGCCTTAGATATTTTGGGAAAACTTCCGCAGCCGTGCCCAACGTCATTTATGTTGAAGTGGGTACAACCTAATCTAACCTAACCTAACCTAACCCAACCTAACCTAACCTAACCTAACCTAACCTAACCTAATCTAACCTAACCTAACCCAACCTAACCTAACCTAACCTAACCTAACCTAACCTAACCTTACCTAACCTAACCTTACCTAACCTAACCTAACCTAACCTAACCTAACCTAACCTAACCTAACCTAACCTAACCTAACCTAACTAGGTGTGCACACTCAAACCATCGAAAATCACTGGAAATATCTCAAGGCAAGTGTCAACAATCATGCCAGAAGTTGATATAGGTCATCACATTTGCGAATATCTATGGCGAAGGCATGTCACAATTTGAATATTTTTTGGATTCCATAAAAATGTTGTATAAGGTTTAAATCCTAGTCTTAATTAATTGTGTTCACTATTTGAGGCAATAAAGTTTTATAGCATTAATATTGAGTTTTTAAGGTGGGTACGGCTGCGGAAGAAGATCCGAAGAAGAGCTGCATATAGATGATCCCGACAGAAGAATCTAATTTTGAGAGAAAAAATGGATGGATAGATGTCGCCGATACCCTCTCTTGATACAAAACATGATTTTTTCTGATGAGCACGTTAAATGGCGAGGTTAATCGTCAGAATTGTGGATACTGGTCAAAAGAAAACTCCCAAGTTTACGTAATTTGTTTCCCAGCAGACGTAATCCTGAAGGTTTTGATGAAAGTTTATGGTTTCAACAGCTGTTGATGTTGGAAGGTACCTAGATGAAATTTTTTCGAGCAGGTGGATTGGTAGTTTTATGTATGGCCATCTGAAGAATGTAGTGTATTAAACGAAACTAGCAAATATCCAAGAATTAAAAATGAAAAATGGATTTGCTCTATATTTTACGTACACAGCGTATAGAATGAGCTAGAAGTTCGATTGTAAATCACTTTTTTAGATATTTGAGTCTCTTATATTTTCGCAATGTTTACGTTCTAAATGACCTTGTCCTCTTTCATAAATCCAGGAAATGATACTAGGTCGCTTTTTTAGCAAACTGTTTAGATGCCGACGACATAAAATAAAAATTTATTAAAAGAAGGTTTGGTTGAGGAATTTTTATAAAAGTTACAGCATCGCCAATTGATTTATTTTATAAGTTTTGTGGTTTTTTCTTTTCTTGAAACCCCATTAATGCGATATTTTTTACTTTATTAGAAAGAAAGAAAAAACAAATTGTGTCGCTGTTGTTTTTATCTTTATCTCTACAACCCATCTAATCCATTTAAAATCATATTATTGGACGAATAAGAATATTCAGTTTTTGCGCTTTTGAATTTTGTCGAGTAATCGGAAAAAATTTAGCAACTTGTCGATTTGATGTGGGATTAGAGATGGAAACTACTTTTTCATATAAAATAACATGCATTTGCTACAATTTGATAAAAAATAGTTTTCTTTGCTTTCAAATTCAGTTTAATTACAAGGTGTTTACCACGTTAGTTTCTTGTGTAGTTTCAGTTTTTTAATCGTAAACGTATAAAAAGATAGTGGCGCCCTTAACCCTTATATATCACCAATCTGTTCTATAGTAAGCATCTCTTTTGGGATCTCTTTTGGGAACTAATATTGTTACACGGTACAGTGAATGGTCAAAATTGTCCAGAGAACCTACATTGGATGAGCGAGGCTCTTCAGAAAGTTAATGTACTGACATGAATTATCAACGAATCATCTTTCTTTGAATAAACTCTAGTCGATTGCTCTTGTTCTTAAAAATGTCCATTAGTTTTCATCTAAATACTACTATAATTGATATCCAACTTAAATAAATTCGGTGACAGATGATTTTTGAGATATTTCACCAAGAAATGTTTGGTATGTACCGATTCAGTTATTTTTTAACGGCCTGCACTCGGAAAATCACCGAATCCCATCTCTGTAATCGATTCGTCTCTTGGGGAAGTGAACAATGGATACCAAAAAGTCATTTTTCTTTAGAGATTTTTTGGCGGTTGTAACACTATCTGCGGGTAATGTTCTAATTTGAACCAGAAGCAGCCACAAACGGCTCAAATCTGTTACAATGTCGCTGATAAGCGAGGCGTAATTACCGTATTAAATTCGCGGTCTGTACGCCGCGTTGTTGCAGATTAATGATGACCGACATTTTCTGTGGAATGGGAACGTTGTATTCCTTAATGTTGCAAGACGTTACATTTTCCTAATACATTTATGTTCTCCAAAATAATCTCCAAGTGATTTTTTTCTTATTACGGCGGTTAAAATACATTCTCTTACAAACCGGCTCAAAAGTTCTTTTGGCTAACTTTTGAGACCCAATATTAGTATAAGGATTGTCCGCATCGAATTATTAAAATCATAATATTCGTTACAAACGGCATCCCAACGAAATGGGCTGGTTTTTGTTGGACAATTGAAACAGCAGACAATATCTTATCTTGAATTTTTATCTTGTTTTGGAGCATAAATTCCTGGATTTCCGCTTTTGTATTTGAAGAGCCTGGAAAATTCACGGAGTACCTATCTATTGAGTCAAAATAGGAAAACAATCAGAATCTTGATTGGCCACCTGACAGGGCATAACTTGTCAACCAACTAACCTGTGATAGGTGATAACTAAAGTAGGTAGCTTCATTAAGTTGGCGTGTGTTGGCCATTTCTCATCAAAGGCAGGTCTAAGGGTCGATGAAGTTCTTTTGTGCTTCGTCCTCCTTAGTTTACATACTCGTATAACGAGTATAACCACAAAGTTAACCTTTGCCTTAAGGTTATAAACTCATCAACATCAGGAATGTAGGAAGGATACTAAAAATTCTATGTTTTAAATGTTGAAACAAACATCGAATTTAATAGGGCCTTTTTGAGTAGAATCCTGTGGCTTAATAACGATGCTTCCTCGTATGATTTTATTAAAAAACCACCCCTTTGGAAATGAAATAGGAAATAAATAAAATAAATCCGAAGTGAAAATCGCAAGCTTGTTTTCTGTAGACTTCACATTTCACTCCCATGATGTAATAGAAGAAATAATATAAAATCGCCATCAGAAAAACTCGACATCTGCTGGCTGTGTTCGAATCAGAGTCGCGCAAATAATTTTTTGTAAATTCTCTTGTTTTATAAAAACAATCAACCTTTTGCGTTAAGAATAAGATAATAACACAAAATTAAATCGGTTACGGCGAAATTATTCAACGAAAAAGGTTTTCTTAGTTTTTGTTTAATGACGTATAAAAAAATGGAATGTGTTTACGAAAATTTCGCGTGTATATTTTCTGAATGATGAGCATTAATCATTTTTTTTTGTAGCTTATGGTCGTACACTTTTTTTGTCTTCTATGGATACGACCCTTACTCGCCTTTGGGGTGCAATATCTGGCTATCTATCGATCAAATGTTGGAAAAAGAGAAGATTTTTGTTGGGGTAGATTTTTCTTACTCCCGGCATTGACCGTTTTATCGTTTCTGATGACATTCTCTTTGAGGGTTTTTATGACGTTGAAACCGATCACCAGTGTCATCGCTAGAAAGATATCAACGTGATAAATATATATTTGCAAGGGCGATTCAACAAAAATTTTCCTGTACAGTCAGTCTGTTCGGTGTATCTTTTTCCATGAATGAAACTACTTTTTTATCAAAAGAAACCAAAACCTCGAAACTAAATATTCTAAATATCGTATTATGATATTAGGCTGATGTAGGTACTCTATTTACTTGCTTGCAAAGAAATTCTTTTATCCTTATTTTTTAAATTATTTTAATAACTTTGTTTTAATTTCTTTCACGTGTAAACCTCCCTACATCTAGAAAACTTAACTAAAGGAGCCAATTGTCTGCAGTTAATACATCACCTAAGAACTTTACCTTTATACTTTTTCAATTAAAACCGTATAGACATTCCCAACATCAATTTTTAAACAAAATGCACCTATTATCAGAATGTAATCTGACCTCTTCGAAATATCTCGAGTAGTTAGATGAAACTTTCCACTTTCTACGTGGAACAAACAATACGTTTGCTCATCCTAACAGATAATTCGGAAGAAAATTAGCAGTCTCAGCTGATATAGTCTATTAATTACTTCCCAAAGTATTTCCGGGTCGGTTCAAATTCGTGGTTACAATTAATGTGCTTGGTCGAGTCTATTTTACAGATACGGAATATTCAAAGTTGTTTCCGTAACAAACATTTGATAAAACCTTTTGTCTTAAAATACTCTGCAAGGATTCGAAAATATCCTCGCAAACGGACGCTAGTTCGAACCAAAAGAAAATCTTAATCTTTGTGCTGTTTTTAGATTAAAACTTTGGCGTACAATAGATTTATTTGAAGTAAAAATATAGAGGAATAAATACAGTGCGGTCCATATGTATGGAATAAATTCATTTGTAGCGTTATTATGTACTATATGAAAAAAACCTGAAACAGGTCGATTTTTATTCTTAAATTGACAATTTACAGTATGAAAATATTATCCCCCTCCAGCACCCCTTAGGAATTATAAAACCCCCTCGAAAATTTTAAATTACAAAGGGGGTCGTGTGGCACCTCGTTAGAAAGGGATTTTAGTCCTTTGTTCAGCAATATAAAGTTTTTTAAGTTTGGTGCAATCATAATTGAGAAAATTGATTTTTAAGATGTAAAATTTTGATAATGTCTATAACACAAAACTTTACGAAGAATGAAGATAATAATGTCACATAATGATTAGAATGTGTTTTTCAATGTATTTGACACTTAAATTAAATGTTCAAAATGACCACTATTCACTTCTTGACAATAACCGAGGCGATATTGGAATTCTCGTACAACATTTTGTATGACCTCGGGGGTTATTTTGTTAATTTCTTCCGTTATCCTAACTTTTAAATCAGCAATATTGTTTGGTCTATTAAAATATACTTTGGATTTTAAATAACCCCATAAGAAGTAATCGAGAGGAGTCAAATCGGGGGATCTAGCCGGCCATTCGATCGCCCCACGTCTTCCAATCCACCTATTGGGAAAAACCTCGTTTAAATAATTTCTAACAGTACGTGCAAAATGCGGTGGAGCTCCGTCTTGTTGGTAGTAAATAGATCGATCTTATTCCATATTCACATTCAAATGTTTAATGTGAAGTTTTTCGTTTAAAACTGTCACTTGGTGAGGTGTCAGTTTTCTTTGTAAATGTCATTCAATAAAGTCCCTTGTTCTTGATTAAATTTTTGAATTCACATATATAACAGTGGTGTCAGAAGTGATTTAAAGAACCTGAATTCGATTCAAAATGGCATTGCCCCGAGAATTGCTTGATGCGTTTACGAATTTGTTGACCGATGCAGTCAAAAATTCTGTAGCTGCGATCGCCGAACAAAGGCATGAGAATGGAAACATCGGAAACGAAGCGATTGAACGACGGCCACCAAATTTCACGATCGGAGAGTATCGCGCGTCGGATGAAACATCAGTGGCGGACTATTTCAAGCGTTTTGATTGGGCCTTGGATTTGAGCCGTATCCCTGTGGAGCAGCACGCAACCTACGCGCGTGTGTACATCGGAACGGAGTTGATAAGTACATTAAAATTTTTGATCAGCCCTCGACAAATTGAAGAGCTCACCTATGATGAGATTAAAAAATACTCTCGTTGCTCATTTGGATCGGAAGAGAAATAAATTCGCTGAAAGTTGCAAATTCAGAAAAAATCAAACAAGACGCTGGTGAGTCAATTGCAAATTTCGCTTTAAAATTACGAAAAGGAGCTGTCCATTGCAGTTACGAACAATTTCTTGACCGAATGCTAATCGAACAATTTTTACATGGCCTGCTTTCACGTGATATATGCGACGAGATTATCTCCAGGGATCCAGCTACGTTTAAAGACGCTTACGAAATTCCGCAATCGATGGAAGCAACTCAGAAGACAGCAGACACGATGGGTGTCTCAGAAATGCCAGCATCATCGGGAGAATATACAAATAAGCTTGGATATTCAGTTCCATTGGTGAAAAAAGGAAATTATCGGATAAATTCACCCCCAGTTCATGGAAGAAAAGGATTCGATCGGAAGGATCAAGGGCAGAAGTCACTTTGCTTCTCTTGTGGAGGTCCTCATTTGCGCCAAGATTGTCGTTTGCGAAACGCGATTTGCAATTTCTGTGGAAAAAAGGTCATATAGCGAAGATTTGTCGGAGTAAGTCTACAAAACAAGATTCAACCCACTTGATGGAAGAGTTTGAAGAACCAGCGCAGTACGTCGAAGTTCTCGAAGACTTGAGGGATATTGAAGATGTGCACGTGATTAAGTCAACGAGAAAACATATGATTGATGTTGAAATCAACAACCATCCTTTGAAAATGGAGTTGGACACCGGAGCACCGTGTGGGATCGTCAATCAGAAACTCTTGTCGTCTTTTGCACCAAACATTCCATTGCAACCAACAAACCGACGATTTGCTAGCTACACTGGACATCCTATTGGATGTGTTGGTTTTGTTCCGGTACTTGTTTCGGTTGGAAATACGTCACGCAAACTCAACTTGTTCGTGGTGGACGGCGATTACGATCCCTTGTTCGGACGAGAATGGATTCAGGAGTTTGTCGATGAGATTGATTTTCGCAAACTGTTTTCAGGTATTCCTGCCATGCATGTGTCCACTGTTTCTCAGTTCTCCGGTTTGAATGAAGATGAAAAGAAGAATCTGGAGCAATTGTTAGCCAAGTACGATGACCTGTTCAGCGCAGTCCCTGGAAAAATGAGTGGGCCTCCAGCTACGGTACATTTCAAACCAGATGTAACACCTGTGTTCTGCAAAGCGCGTGAGATCCCTTTAGCTTTGCGAGAGAAGTATGCCAAGGTAATTGATGAAAAAAATTGCTTCAGGATTTTACAGAAGAGTCGAGCATTCAGAGTGGGCTTCAACGACTCATGTAGTGGTTAAAGAAAGTGGTGCTTTACGAATTACAGGAAACTACAAACCAACACTGAATCCAAGGATGGTCATTGACGAATATCCAATTCCGAGAGCAGATCACTTGTTTAACCGTATGAAAGATGCAAAGATCTTCGGTCACGTAGATATTACAGATGCCTATACACACCTTCCTGTTGATGAGAAGTTCGCGGAAGCATTGACACTCAACACTCCGACACATGGATTAATACGACCTGCAAGAGCGGTTTACGGTGCAGCAAGCATTCCAGCTATCTGGCAAAGAAGAATGGAGGAATTATTACGAGGAATACCAAACGTGGTGAATTTTTTCGATGACATTTTGATTTTTGCTGACACGGTTGCGAAATTTTTAATAACATTGAAGGCAGTTTTGGAACGAATCAAGTCTTACGGATTGAAGCTGAACAGGAAGAAGTGTGTCTTTGGAATCACATCGGTCGAATTTTTGGGTCACAGAATAGATGAGAAGGGGATTCACAAGTCTGAGAAACATGTTGAAGCTATCCGTAAAGCACCAAAACCAACGTCACCAGAAGAGTTGCAATTATTTCTCGGCAAAGCAACGTATTACAGTTCTTTCATTCCAGATTTGTCCTCCAGAGATAGACCTTTGCGAAGCATGCTAAAGAAGGAAACTTTCGAGTGGACGGTAGAAGCTAATAAAGCCTACGATGACATCAAAGGAAAACTTCCCGGAAACCACCGATGAGACTCCGTTTCTAAAATAAGAAGGCTGTAGGATTGAAGAAGACATGTACTTTATTTTGTTGTGTTGCAAGGGAAGAAATATTCCATATTCACATTCAAATGTTTAATGTGAAGTTTTTCGTTTAAAACTGTCACTTGGTGAGGTGTCAGTTTTCTTTGTAAATGTCATTCAATAAAGTCCCTTGTTCTTGATTAAATTTTTGAATTCACATATATAACAGATCTATCTCATTTGGATGATTAACATCAGGAAAAACTCTTTGTAATGTAGGCACTAAAAAGTTAATCAAAAAATCTAGATAAACCTCACCAGTAACTGTGCCCTTAAAAAAATAAGGGCCAATAATTTTATTGTTAATGATACCAGCCCAAACGTTAACTTTTTTAGGATATTGAGTGTGAGCCTCACACATCCAGTGAGGATTTTCTCTGCTCCAATATCTACAGTTCTGTTTGTTAACCGTTCCGTTTAAATGAAACGTCGCTTCATCAGAAAAAACTATTTTGTTTATGAACTGCAAATCTGCGTTCATTCTATTCATCATCAATTCACAGAATTGTTGCCTTAGGATCATCTTCATTTAACTCCTGAACCAACTGAACTTTGTAAGGGTGGTATTTTTCTTTATGCAGAACTCTCAAAATAGATGATTTACTTACATCATTGTCTGCGGCAAGTTCTCGAGTTGTCTTATGCGGATTTTCCTCAATCTCTAGAAGTACATCTAACTTTTTTTCATCAGTAAATTGAACATTTCTACCTGGTTTTTCAATATTTTTTACATGTCCAGTTTCACGAAACTTTTTTTCAATTTTGCTAACTGTAGACTGCGAAACGTGTTGACCAGGGTATTTATTATTAAAAATTTCACAAACCTCCTTTTGAGTTCTGGTTTTATTACCACAACCAATCATAATTAAAACGTCTATTCTGTGAGTCTCGGAGAAATGAGCCATAATTAAATTTAATACGCGCACAAATATTATACTGACGTCTTTTAGTAACTTTAAATACCTAAATGACAGCAGCCTACTAGATTTATATCAATTGTTTATTTAGTTTTTTGACTATTATTTTAATATCTTCAAAGGTTTTTCCTAATATTTAGCAGAACAGATACGAAAATACCTGATTATTTCTAAAGTTATTTTAATAGACCAAACAATATCGCCTCGGTTATTGTCAAGAAGTGAATGGTGGTCATTTTGAACATTTGTGTCAAATACATTGAAAAACACATTCTAACCATTATGTGACATTATTATCTTCATTCTACGTAAAATTTTGTGTTAGAGACATTATCAAAATTTTACATCTTAAAAATCAATTTTCTCAGTTATGATTGCACCAAACTTAAAAACTTTATATTGCTGAACAGAGGACTAAAATCCCTTTCCAACGAGGTGCCACACGACCCCCTTTGTAATTTAAAATTTTCGAGGGGGTGCTTATAATTCCGAAGGGGTGCTGTAGGGGGATAATATTTTCATACTGTAAATTGTCAATTTAAGAATAAAAATCGACCTGTTTCAGGTTTTTTTCATATAGTACATAATAACGCTACAAATGAATTTATTCCATACATATGGACCGCACTGTATATACTAACTGACATAAAAATCCGAACATAAAATGTTGTATATGTAATTATTGAAGCCTAATAAGTAAATGATAAAAATTCAAAATGATGGCATTGCTTTAAAGTCCTTTTATCTTTAATAATGTGTGGATGCACCTCGATGTGTTACGCATTCTCCAACGCGCCTAGGCAAGCTTCTGATAAGGTGGTCAGTGTCCTCCTGTAGTATCTCATTCCAGGCAACCACCAACTCCTCTCAAAGTTCTTCTAGAGCCTGAGGAGGACGTTGCAAATTAAGCAATCTCCTACCCATCATATCCCACACGTGCTCAATTGAGGATAAGTCGGGAGATCTTGGTGGCCAAGGTAACAATGTGACGACATTATGTTGAAAGAAGTCTATTGTGACTCTTGCGACATGTGGTCGGGCATTATCTTGTTGGAAAGTTGGATTTGCCAGGGTGTCAAGATAGGGTAAAAAATGGGGTTCTAAAACTTCTTGGATATAATGCTGCGCACCTCTTATTTGTCGGTAAATACTTCGCAAAACATTTGCAATGGACCTGGTAGTGGAGAAACGGTCCCCTAAGGCCAATAATCTTAGGCGGCACTTATTAAATACAAAAGAATGTTAATGTTATGGATATAGTAGAAAAGAAGCTAGAAGGCAGACAAGTAACAACATTTGCCATTAGATACAAGCTTTATCACGAAAGAAAAACTTATTATTATGTTTAAGAAGCGGTATTTTAATCCACTGATAAATAAATGTTACGAAATTGTTTGATGTCCTCTTATGAACCATTTGGCGTGCATCTGTCCAGGTGTACACCTATCGAAATGAACTAGTGCTCCAATTTTTTGTAGCTTAACATTATACAGCAGCAATTTCGGCTTGAAATACAGTCGCGTAGACATAGGTGAACTTCAGTGTTTTTGGATTTGTGCCGTATGCCCCAGTCTCTGCACCAATATCAGTTCTGAAGGCATTCTTGCGCTAAAGAGAATTTTCGCCTTCTACAAGCTAATCCGTTTCCTAGAACGTTCTTTTTTGATATGTTTACTTAAGAATTTCTGTTAAAATTATACGTAAGGACCTTGCCTCCAACTTTTTGCTACAGTCCCTGTACCAACATCAGTTCTGAAACCATTCTCGCGGTAAAGAGAATGTTCTCATCCTACCAGCTAACCTGTTTTCTGGTCCCCTCTTTTTTGATATCTTTACCTAAGAATTTCTGTTAAAATTATACTTAAGTACCTTGCCTCCAAGTTTTTGCCAGCCTTTAGACCCCACCAAGGTTTTGAATAGCCCCAGCCTGCTGGGTTTTCGTCCACCTGAGCCATAGGTCAACATTGGTCCTACGACCTTCATGTCTAGCCACAGGTTTATCTTTAGGTTGAGTCCTCATAACCGTCTACAATTTTAGACTTTTCTTCTGGTCAAATATTATATATCGGTATGTAACTTGTTTACATCATCTGTACAGAAGTGTCTTACTTACTTTCATCCTGTATGTGCTTTTGGAGACGTCAGTAACTGGTTAGAATCCCAGACACTAGGCAGAATTGTTTTCTGCCCATTTCCAAGAATCTTCTGTGTCGTCCCACTCGTCCCAATTATCAATAGAAGTGTGACTTAATTTAGTAATCACTACCTTCGTTAGACCTATGGAGGATTTGGGTCTACACATCATGGATTCAGCAGTTTTGAACAGTAAGTCAGTGATATGCACATCTTTACAATTAACTGGGGCTTCATTATCCACAGTTTCCTTAGTTATTATTAGCTCAAGTATGTTGTTATTTTTAACAATGGATGAATTCATTAAGAATACCAGTTCTAGCACCACCTACATACAGACTATGGTAGTTTTAGCAGTACATTCTAAGTATAACTTGCTATAACGTGGAAATATACGCCATAAACGCGTGTACGCTACAGACCCAGTTTCCAACTATCGATTCCATGCACCACTTTGGGACACATTTAGCCGTGTAGCAACTTCTTCTAGACTTAAGCCTTCGTGTATCCAACGTACTAATTGTCAATCTGACGATGCTAGTTTTAGCAAAACAGCTGTAATTGTAGTTTGAAAGCTAATTTTTTAATTTAACGTGGAGTTGCATAAATGCAATGTTTTTTTCAAAATCTGAAACACCCTTTCATAGAACGAGACAAATACAACATATATCAAAATGAATTCCCATGTTTTATAAACATTATAGTGTTTTATTTTTACTATGTCCCAAATAGAAAAAACTATAATTAAATTTGAAACATTTGCACATACAATTTTATCAGTGTACACCACACAAGCCAAGTTTTTTTATTCCAAGGCGCCACGCAACCTGCATTTTAAACGATCCTAATTTTTTCACTCCTATGCCAAAGTAGATCAATTGTACTATCGATTTCCCTCCTAATCCTTTAAGAACATTGTCGGTCCATCTAAATATTTTTCAAAACGAAACTTTGCTCGTTAGTTCGAAAATAGCCCAATGTTAACCATTAAACTCAATCAACTTTTTATTCCAAAACGCTTGCCAATGTCATTATATTTTTTTGGATGTGTTTACAGTTTGAAGCAACTCCTAATATGATTGATCGCTACTCGAAACTTCGGATCAAACATTCTGTTACTCCAAATTAATTAAATAACTTCAGCAAACCGTGTATCAAATGGATTATAATAAGTACACCTTATTCGGAAAACGATGTTTTTGTCGACCTAATCAATATGCGGATAATTAGCTCCATTTGATTTACTGCTATCCACAGAAAGTAACAATCAACAATTAATTATTTGAAGTGAGAGTTTTTCTGCCCTTTTTTTCATAGTTTTAGAGTTGTCTCCTACTTTATGACTTTTTTTGTATTTCCAAAAAACATTTTGCTCTTTAAGATGATAATAGGTCGGCTGAAAAGTCCCCGGTCTGACCTATAGATGACGACACTAGAATTAAATCCATTTCATTTTTAGATGGTATTAACCTTCAAAAGATTCGTGTAAAAATTTGACAGCTGTCGGACTATTAGTTTGTGAGATATTGCATTTTTAGTGAAGCAACTTTTGTTATTTTCAAAAAGATGGAAAAAAAAGAATTTCGTGTGCTTATTAAATATTGTTTTTTGAAAGGAAAAAATACAGTTGAAGCAAAAGCTTGGCTTGATAATGAGTTTCCGGACTCTGCGCCAGGAAAATCAACAATCATTGACTGGTACGCAAAATTCAAGCGTGGTGAAATGAGCACCGAAGACGGTGAACGCAGTGGACGCCCAAAAGAGGTGGTTACCGACGAAAATATCACAAAAATCCACAAAATGATTTTGAGTGACCGTAAAGTGAATATGATCGAGATAGCTGACACTCTAAAGATATCCGAGGAACGTGTTGGACATATCGTTCACGAATATTTGGGTATGCGGAAGCTCTGTGCGAAATGGGTGCCGCGCGTGCTCACAATCGACCAAAAACAGCAACGAATTGATGATTCTGAGCAGTGTTTGCAGCTGTTAAGTCGTAATAAACCCGATTTTTTGCGTCGATATGTGACTATGGATGAAACTTGGCTCCATCACTACACGCCTGAGTCCAATCGACAGTCAGCTGAGTGGACTGCGGCCGGTGAACCGCCACCAAAGCGTGGAAAGACTCAACAGTCAGTTGGCAAAGTTATGGCCTCAGTTTTTTGGAATACCAACGGTATATTGTTCATCGACTATTTGGAAAAGGGAAAGACAATCAACAGCGACTATTACTGTGCATTATTGGAGCGATTGAAGACCGAAATCGCGAAAAAACGGCCCCATATGAAGAAGAAAAAAGTGTTGTTTCATCAAGACAATGCACCGTGTCACAAATCATCGAAAACGATGGCAAAATTGCATGACTTGGGCTTCGAATTGCTTCCTCACCCACCGTATTCTTCAGATCTAGCCCCCAGCGACTTTTTCCTTTTCTCTGACCTGAAGAGAACGCTCGCGGGAAAAAAATTTGGCTCTGATACTGAGGTAATCGCCGAAACTGAAGCCTATTTTGAAAACAAACCGAAGGAGTACTACAAAAATGGTATCGAAAAGTTGGAAGGTCGCCACAATCGCTGTATCGCCCTTGAAGGCAACTATGTTGAATAAAAAAAATGAATTTTGTCAAAATATTGTGTTTTACTATGGTAGACCGGGGACTTTTCAGCCGACCTGTTATATTTACTGGGACCCGTCAACTTTGAAATTCAAATGTGAGCTTTTTAAATGTACAGGGTCATAAACGCAAGTCTGGTATCGTCTAGGATCTATATTTTTAATAAAACACCTTAAAAATCCAATCTCAACGAACTATACCATGTAGATGTAGAGGGTGAAATTTTGAAATTATTTATAATTTTGTTCAAGATAGTAAATACATAAAATACTCGACGTAATTGATTTTTTACATTAAAACAAATGCTCAAAATGTTCTCCACCTTGTTGTTGGCAATAACACAGTCTCCTATAAAAGAAGTCCCAAACTTTGTTTAAAGTTTGAGATGAAATAGCTCGTATTTCTGTAGTTATCCTTCCTTTGAGGTCTGCAATGCTAGTTGGTTGTGTTGCATTAGGGTGTCCGTTATTTACCGATTTGATTTTTGAGTTTGCAGCGCCTCTAAAATTTACCTAACCTAACCTAACCTAAACTTTTTAAATAATCTGGGTGATTTGACCATTTACCATCTTCTAATAGAAGAAAATTTGTATCAATACCAAATCTTTCGAAAAATTTGACAGAATCAAAATTAATGAAATAGGTAATCAACGATTTTGTCAAGAAACCAATCAAAATCTTCTGAATTGAAAATAAAGCGTTTAGGAAAGTCAATTTCAGAGGAAATACTTTCATCGAAAACTGATAAAGTTACTGTTTTAGGAACTTAAATACCATAAATGGTTTCTGAACTTTGCGGATTTATTTTTAGTTCAACTTTGAGCTAGAATAACTTTTAAGCAAGTGAATTTATCGAGAAAATTACCAAAAACTTTTTTGTAGAGCATTAAATTTAGTACAAAAATAATTGATTGTCGCAGCTTTGTATGAGCTGGCTAAGGAACAACAAAATTGATTGCAAAAATTACAAAAAACCCATGTTATTTATATGGGAAGTCAATTGCCTTTGTGGCACGGTTTATTATCAATATTAAGCGCTTATATACAGGGTGTTTCTTAAGTAATCTAAAATATTATATGGGGCGCTTCGTTACTCAATTTTAAGACGAAAAGTTCATATAAACATGTGTGATAGGTGTTGTCGTTTATGAGATACAGGGTGTTGAATTTATTGTAATAAGTCAGTTCTGATTGTACGTGAAATTAATTTTTCCCGGTGACGCTACTGGTTTTTAGAAGTAATACGCAAAAACATGCTTATTCTAAGTGGCCTTTGAAATAATGTTGACAAGTGTCAAATTTGAAAACCAACGCAAAAATCGTACATTTTTATTTGATTGACTCTGTGTTTAGTTAATAACTATGCCAGTGTTTACTAATGTTGAAATGGCTAATATGCATTTTTGTACGGATTAGCGAATGGTAATGCCTTAGAAGCTAGACGTACGTATGCCCAGCGTTATCCAAATAATCGTTTACCATGTTCAGATACGTTTACTAAGTTACATATTCGTTTACAAGAAACTGGAACTTTTGCTAAATCGAAGAATATTATTGGACGACCCAGAACTGTGAGAAATCCCCAATTGGAAAACCAGATTCTTCAAATTATTGACCAACATCCAGAAACGAGTACAAGAAAAGTTGCAGATGAAGTAAATGTTAGTAACAAAACTGTTTGGAATATTCTAAAAGATAATTTATTGTATCCATATCACGTTCAACGTGTTCAACATTTGTTACCTACTGACTATCCATTACGCATACAGTATTGTCAATGGATTTTACGTGAAATCGCGAACAATCCGAATTTTGTGGCCAATATTCTATTTACGGATGAAGCCAACTTTTCTAGACATGGGATTATGAATTTTCATAATGACCACATATGGGCAGATGTAAATCCACATACCATAAGTGTAAAACGATTTCAACAAACATTTTCGGTCAATGTTTGGCTTGGCATCATCGATGATTATTTAATTGGACCATTTTTCCTTTCTGTACGGTTAACCGATGAGACATACCAACATTTTCTAGAAAATGAACTTCCACTTCTTTTGGAAGATGTACCTATTATTATTAGAAGGCGCATGTGGTTCATGCATGACGGAGCTCCTCCACATTTTTCAGTGATTGTACGCGAGTTTTTAAATAATATTTTTCCAGGCCATTGGATCGGACGAGGATCTCCACACCCGTGGCCCCCTAGATCACTTGGACACAATCCTCTGGATTTTTGTGTGTGGGGATATTTGAAATCGCTTGTTTACACAACACTGATATTAAACGTACAAGATCTTCAAAATCGTATCATAGACGGCTGTAATGTTATCCATTAGACATCGAGCGGATTCTTGCATTTTAGCTGGAGGTGGACATTTTGAACATTTGCTCTGAAATGTATTATTTTTTCTTTATGTTTAACACATGTTGCTTGTAATAAAATAATAAAAAAATATAAATCAGTAGCGTCACCAAGAAAAATTAATTTCACGTACAACACCCTGTATCTCATAAACGACAACACCTATCACACATGTTTATATGAACTTTTCGTCTTAAAATTGAGTAACGAAGCGCCCCATATAAAATTTTAGATTACTTAAGAAACACCCTGTAGGTTCGATATATTTTTTTTGGGTCATACACTAAAAATTTTAGGGGCGCTGCAAACTCAAAAATCAAATCGGTAAATAACAAACACCCTACTTTTTATTTTATGCCCCATAGAAAATAAAAATAGACGAGTTTCAAGGATTTTGTGACAAACCTATATTTAATTAATTACAAAATATGGTACAGTTAAACTTTCCACGCTGTATATTAAATATACGTAATCATTTTTGTTAGTGTACATGTCCTCTGACAGCGTTGATCGATCGACCATTTCCCATATAGATAAGCTGCTTTGGCCTAGAGATGAATGGAAGATAATGCGCTATCATTTTCCGTTATACCATCATCTTTCTACGAATATTTATTTTGTTATTTACGTCAACTTTAACACATTCCTCATACTTTTCAATCAAGCGGAAGTGAAGACGTTTTTTGGTATCTCTCTCTTACAAATTATAGATGTGCTGGTGTAGTAAATACGTTTTTCAAGTAATTAAACCTTTCCCAATCTATAAAAAGACTATCCACACTGTAGTTCGTCGGGATTCAATTAATTTTTAGTTTGAAAAGTTAGCAAGTAGTTCCGGAAGAATTATAGAGTAGGATATGATGCTACACAACCGTTTCCAACTCCTGAAGTCATCCTAGAAACTTTCCAACTGATCGTAGAATCAATTCCAATAACATATTGCCATGTCTGCAGACTACACTATTAGGAAAACTGCTGATTCACTAATTTCTTGCTATTGACTGTAATAATTATTAACAAGCTGATGTACTCTCTTATCATGACTGTAAAGGCAATGTTGTACCCTAATGTATAGGAGCTTTATTGTAAAACATACACATATTATGTCTAAAAGTCTGGAATATTTAGAAATAATATATCTACTTCTATGGTTTTTTAAAAACTCTTGTTGATATTTATTTTAAAGCGTTTTTAAATCAAAATAATACTAAATTAGATTCGTTATTGTATTAATTTGGTCATATGTAATTGATTTGGGTGCTTTCACATTATTCCAATTCTTGTTTAAATTTCATTTGAGCTGTTTAAAAATGCCCAGAAACATGATATTATATTTTAATAGATCTAGAGTAATTGCTTTGTTACAACAGGGCTTTAGTCAAAGTGATATCGCGAATATTGTTGGTGTTACTCAGGGTGCTCTCGAAAACTCAGAGACTAGCCTGTTCATGTATCACTGGAGCAATGGGAACTTGCCCCACTGCTGCAATGGAGGTGATTTTAAACTTGACCCCACTGCACATTCTGCTAGAAAGTGTAAGGAAGAAAACAATATATAGAATGATCAAAGAAGGAATTATCAGGGAAAAACCTCGATCACTTCACTTTGATCAAACTTGGAAAATGCCCCAAGATGATATGCCAAAGAAATTCAACTTTGTGAGAAAATTCATCACAAAGTTGAGTAATAAATCTGAATGGGATGAAGACACCATACAGAATTTAAACCAGAATACCATAAAGTGGTATACGGACGGTTCCAAGCTAGACGAGGGAACTGGGATAGGAGTTTTTGGACCGAGAGCCAAATACTCAGAAAGCTTGGGCACATACCCGAGCATCTTTCAAGCAGAAGTCCGCGCCATCGAAAGATGTGTGGAATTCAATATTGGAAGAAACTACCGCAGACAAGAGATTGTGATCATGTCGGATAGTCAAGCAGCCATCAAAGCGCTGAGCTCAAATATAATCAGTTCCAAGATGGTTTGGGAATGCCTAGGCAAACTAAATGAACTAGGCCAGAAGAACACTGTCACCCTCCTATGGGTCCCAGGACACATAGGAATAGAGGGGAATGAAACAGCAGATAAGCTGGCAAAAAAAGGAGCTGAAACCCCACACTTGGGACCAGAACCATCTTGTGGGATCAGCAGTAGAGTAATCTTAGGAAAACTAAGGGAGGAAATGGAGAAAGAAAAATCCGAGTACTGGAATCAGCTGGAAGGACTGAGGCAATCTAAGATACTACTGGGGAACTATGACCAGAAGAGATCTCTTAGCTGCCTCAACCTCAGTAAAAAAAGGCTCCGTATTCTAACGGGAATATTAACCGGGCATTGCCGGTTAAGAAGCCACATGAAGAAACTAGGGTTAGCAGATTAAGCAAAGTGCAGATTCTGTGAGGAAGAGGATGAAACCTCAATACATATACTCTCAGAATGTCCTGCCTTGCAAAATTCTAGGGCTAGATACCTAGGAGCACATGAAATAGAGGAAGGGGATCTACCTGATTTGAAGCCCGACGATGTCCTAAACTTCCTCAGGAAAATAGGACTCGAAGAGCTGCTATAAATCTGAGAAAACATCAGAACATGGCAAGTAAGGGGGGACACAATAGATCCTATGGGTCGCAGTGTAATCATCACCCCTAACTCATTCATTCATTCATTCATTCATTCATTCAGGGTGCTGTATCAAAAATTAAAAAAAAATCCAAGACACAGATGATGTGAAGGATCGTCCCAGAAGTCGATGTACAACAGCAGCACAAGACCGGCAGATAACATTGATAGCTCGAAGAAATCGACAGGAATCTACAAGTGGCATATCCAGAGAAATTGCTAGACTTGAAGGACTGAATATCTCAAGGCTAACAATTACACGAAGATTAAATGCGGTAAATTTGTATCGCAGAAGACATCTACGTGTTTCCAAACTAACCTATCAACAAAAAATTGTAAGGTTGCAATGGGCTCAAGAAATGTTAGACCATGGTCCTAATCTGGGCATGTTCAATGACGTTCATGTCAGGGGAATTTGATGGCCATCTTAATGTGGATATTCCTTCTTCTTCCAAAAAATTTTGTACTGCAGCTGTTCGATGTAGAGGTGCATTGTCATGCATAAACACAAATCCATCACCTACCGCCCCCCGGAATAGACGCACCAGTGATTCCTTTCTCCAAAACAAGGAGAGGCGTCCGTGTACCCCTTATAATACCACTCCAAACCATAATACTTCCGCCTTCAAATGGAACATTTAGTTGGGCTGTTTCTAATGGGGCTTGTCTTCCTGGGGCCCTCCAAACTAGCGTTCTTCGCGAATCAGAAACCAAGCCAATTTTCGATTCATCAGAGAACATCACGTAATTCCAGTTAGGACCATGGTGTAACATTTCTTGTGCCCATTGCAACCTTACAATTTTTTGTTGATAGGTTAGTTTGGGAACACGTAGAGGTCTTCTGCTAGACAAATTTACTGCATTTAATCTTCGTGTAATTTTTTGCCTTGACATATTCAGTCCTTCAAATCTAGCAATTTCTCTGGATATGCCACTTGCAGATTCCTGTCGATTTCTTCGAGCTATCAATGTTATCTGCCGGTCTTTTGCTGCTGTTGTACATGGACTTCTGCCACTTCTCGGATGATCCTTCCCATCATTTGTGTCTTGGAATTTTTTTTATTTTTGATACAGTACCCTGAGTAACACCAACAATGTTCGCGATACCACTTTGACCAAAGCCCTGTTGTAACAAAGCAATTACTCTAGACCTATTAAAATATGATATCATGTCTCTGCGCATTTTTAAACAGCTCAAATGAAATTTAAACAAGAATTGGAATAATGTGAAAGCACCCAAATCAATTAAATATGACCAAATTAATACAAAAACTAATCAAATTTAGTATTATTTTGATTTAAAAACGCTTTAAAATAAATATCAACAAGAGTTTTTAAAAAACTATAGGCGTAGATATATTATTTCTAAATATTGCAAACTTTTAGACATATGTGTATATTTAAAATATTATTTCTGAAATTGTTGGGCACTGTATTTGGGCACGTTAAAATTAATTTAATCTTTGACGAAATCATGTGTATTTCTTTCGAAAAGTATGTCAACCAAATTTTTTAACGAACAATAACAACCCATACTGGTTGAATAAGATGAATATAAAAGAGTTGTTATAAGGAATTCAAGCAGTAATTCTCGAATTTAAAACCTAGTGAAGTTTGATACGGTATATTTTCTTGCGTAAACCTTAATTTTATTCAAATATCTATTTCTCCAATTTAAAATTCGTGCAGTTCTCATTTCCGTGCGTAGCAGAAAACCGACAAAGCTTTAATGCGAAATCATAAATCTTGCGTATACCTAAACGACTTCTTCCATCCACAGACGTTGAATGACTGAAAGTGAACTAATGGCAAGAGTGTAACGGAAACGACATTTCGTGCGGGATTATTCAAGGTCGGAGCGTGTTGAGATAATCCCGAGATTCGCCACAATAAAAAATTTTCTTCTTCATCCCTCAGCTCAAGTATATTTATAGATGGTCATATTTTTTTTTGGTTCTAATAATGTACATGCCACTTTTTCTTTCTTAGTTACAGCGGTTGGTTTTAATCAAGATCTAGCACAGTAAATGTATCTCCTTCGAACTCACATTTATCAGCTGCCACGTGTAGACTCGAACAATACTCAGAATTCCATGGATACTTTTGTATGCTTACTTTTTGCTTTTATCGATTGGAAGGTAGTTTTTTGCAAAAAAATGTAGAATGTTGCGTTCTCTTCCAAAAACGATTATCACAAAATGGGGTGGGGTAGATTTTACCTACCACCGAAAGATGCGTTGAGGCAGCCTAAAGTGCACGCAAAGAATTTCAAACTCGATTCAGTCGATTCAGCAAAAAACACCGTTTTCCATAATTTCATGCAATTCAAAAGCCAAAAGTGTTTTTGTCAAAAAAATGAGCAAGGCTATAGTCTTGGATTTTTGTCAAAATTCAACAAAAATTTGATTATCCCAAAAATGGTTTAAAACCACTATTTTGATAACGTAGAACACGAAAATCGCGAGTAAAATGCAAAATTAGAGCTAATTTCAATAAAAGTTCAGATTTTTTAAATGCGAGTGTATACTTCCCATTCGCACCGCGATTTATGACTATCCCATACATCCTATCGAGGAACTGATTGCGCCAGTCGATTCAGCGTCACAAAAAAACACCGTTTTCTATAATTTCACGCAATTCAAAAGCCAAAAGTGTTTTTGTCAAAAAAATGAGCAAGGCTATAGTCTTGGATTTTTGTCAAAACTCAACAAAAATTTGATTATCCGAAAAATAGTTTAAAACCACTATTTTGATAACGTAGAACACGAAAATCGCGAGTAAAATGCAAAATTAGAGCTAATTTCAATAAAAGTTCGGATGTTTTGAATGCAAGTGTATACTTCCCATTTGCACCGCGATTTATGACTATCCCATACATCCTATCGAGGAACTGATTGCGCCAGTCGATTCAGCGTTACAAAAAACACCGTTTTCCATAATTTCACGCAATTCAAAAGCCAAAAGTGTTTTTGTCAAAAAAATGAGCAAGGCTATAGTCTTGGATTTTTGTCAAAACTCAACAAAAATTTGATTATCCGAAAAATAGTTTAAAACCACTATTTTGATAACGTAGAACACGAAAATCGCGAGTAAAATGCAAAATTAGAGCTAATTTCAAAAGTTCAGATTTTTTGAATACGAGTGTATACTTTCCATTCGCACCGCGATTTATGACTGTTCCATACATCCTATCGAGAAACTGATTGCACTAGTCGATTCAGCGTCACAAAAAACACAGTTTTTCATAATTTCACGCAATTCAAAAGTCAAAAGTGGTTTTGTCAAAAAAATGAATCTTGGATTTTTGTCAAAATTCAACAAAAATTTGATCATTCCAAAAATGGTTTAGAACCACTATTTTTATAACGTAGAAGATGAAAATCACGAGTAAAATGTAATATTAGAGTTAATTTGCCAGAACTGTCCCGGATAGGGTACTCGGGGGGCTGATCAAATTGACCTCCGAACACCTGGTGCACCAGAATCTGACCCTAAACGTCATCTCCGGGGGTTTTCCTGACACAATCAAAAAAAATTCACCAAAAATCATTTTGGAGGGTTTTTTGGCCCGCTGAATCTAAATCTGGCAACGCCAAACACCCCACCGAAACCTGGGCTTGAACGTCATATCCGAGAGTTGTACAAATAAGACCCCAACAAACTCACCATAATTTGACACATTTATTAATGTGTAACTCTCGCTTAGGGCCCTCGAACAAAGTTGTTCCAGTGCTGCATGAACAACGAGAATAATTTCCCCCCAGTGTTCCAAAGCATGCCGAGGGGGCCTTTCACTTTCTCACGAAGCGTAGATCGAGCAGATTTTTGGGTTGTTTTTGGCACTCTTCTCAAGAAAACTCTCGGAGATGAGGTTCTAGCCTGGGTTTCGGTGCACCAGGATTATAACTGGTACAATAAAACCTATGATAAATAAACAAAACAATGTGGTGGAATAAATTTGTAAATTTTTTGACAAAATTTATAGTTGGGTTAAATAGATGCATGCTGGTCTTGAAGACAGATGTGGACATCTCAGGGGCCGTCTACTGATCAAGTTGGCACTGTATCTCGACCAATAGATAGTAACAGGTCGGCTGAAAAGTCCCCGGTCTGACCTATAGATGACGACACTAGAATTAAATCCATTTTATTTTTAGATAGTATCAACCTTCAAAAGATTCGTGTAAAAATTTGACAGCTGTCGGACTATTAGTTTGTGAGATATTGCATTTTTAGTGAAGCAACTTTTGTTATTTTCAAAAAGATGGAAAAGAAAATTTCGTGTGCTTATTAAATATTGTTATTTGAAAGGAAAAAATGCAGTTAAAGCAAAAGCTTGGCTTGATAATGAGTTTCCGGAATCTGCGCCAGGAAAATCAACAATCATTGACTGGTACGCAAAATTCAAGCGTGGTGAAATGAGCACCGAAGACGGTGAACGCAGTGGACGCCCAAAAGAGGTGGTTACCGACGAAAATATCAAAAAAATCCACAAAATGATTTTGAGTGACCGTAAAGTGAATATGATCGAGATAGCTGACACTCTAAAGATATCTAAGGAACGTGTTGGACATATCGTTCACGAATATTTGGGTATGCGGAAGCTCTGTGAGAAATGGGTGCCGCGCGTGCTCACAATCGACCAAAAACAGCAACGAATTGATGATTCTGAGCAGTGTTTGCAGCTGTTAAGTCGTAATAAACCCGATTTTTTGCGTCGATATGTGACTATGGATGAAACTTGGCTCCATCACTACACGCCTGAGTTCAATCGACAGTCAGCTGAGTGGACTGCGGCCGGTGAACCGCCACCAAAGCGTGAAAAGACTCAACAGTCAGCTGGCAAAGTTATGGCCTAATTTTTTTGGGATACACACGGTATATTGTTCATCGACTATTTGGAAAAGGGAAAAACAATCAACAGCGACTATTACTGTGCATAATTGGAGCGATTGAAGACCGAAATCGCGAAAAAACGGCCCCATATGAAGAAGAAAAAGTGTTGTTTCATCAAGACAATGCACCGTGTCACAAATCAATGAAAACGATGGCAAAATTGCATGAATTGGGCTTCGAATTGCTTCCTCACCCACCGTATTCTCCAGATCTAGCCCCCAGCGACTTTTTCCTTTTCTCTGACCTGAAGAGAATGCTCGCGGGAAAAAAATTTGGCTCTGATACTGAGGTAATCGCCGAAACTGAAGCCTATTTTGAGGACAAACCGAAGGAGTACTACAGAAATGGTATCGAAAAGTTGGAAGGTCGCTATAATCGCTGTATCGCCCTTGAAGGCAACTATGTTGAATAAAAAAAATGAATTTTGTCAAAATATTGTGTTTTACTATGGTAGACCGGGGACTTTTCAGCCGACCTGTTATCTTTGTAAAGTCGCAACCAATTCAGAAGTTATTGTTGCCCTCCAGCTTTTAGAATTAAAAATCGATCTTGAGTTGCTGTTGTAGAGTGTATATTGCTTGGCTGGACCACCAGTTTCTCTAAAACTGTTACATAATCTATTGATAACGCTTTGAGAAACATCATCCGCTCATCAGCTTGAGTTTGCGGCATGCCACCTTCAAGAAGACTAGCAGCTCGATTCCATGATAAAATACAATAATTGATATGTAGTCACTGGACACAATATCTTCATTAGAATGATACTTAAATAATTAATTCACTATGATAGAAATACTTTGGGAAAAACATGTCTGTAGCTCCAGAATTTGCGAACATAGTAGCTGAAGAACGACGGAAACGATACCTCGCGTACATTTCAGAAAATCTGCAAACTTCTTGGGGATATTATATATAGTTTTGATCCCCACCGGTTGAGTAGTTCATTTTTGCTGTCGGTAATGCATAAAAAACTTACTGTTAGGTACGTTTTTGGGGCGCAAGGAAACATACTTTCTTACAATTTCCAAGAAATTCACTCCACTTTTCTTGTCAGTAATACAAAACGACCTATCCTGCTTGGTTTTATTAAACACTTGTGCATTTCATCGGAAATAGTCGCTCCATGCACACCGAAAATAGCATTAACCTTCATCAACAAATAGACGTCATCAGGAACTTGTCAGAAATTTAATATCATCTGATTCAGGATTTTTTAGCTTTGTATCCTTCACTTAAGTTAGTTAGTAAGGTGGTTAACTTGACGAATTTCAATCTAAATCTCAATCAGCTTATTACAAGAAACATAAAATATAGAAATCTAAATGTTTATCAACAAAATTTACCTTTTTACTGGAATGTTTGTGATATCTGGCTGGGTACAACATACATAAATATCTGTCCATAGCCATACAAATAAGTATCACAGCACTTTGTTGACTTATAGCACCTCTAAGCAATGCCTGTAACAAATAAATGTTTTTTAAATAAAAATTTTTGAAAAGTTATGTTTTAAACTACAATGACGGCCGTTTCGCTGAATAGCATCGTAAGACTCATGTAACTTCTTATACAGGGTGTTTCTTAAGTAATCTAAAATATTATATGGGGCTCTTCGTTACTCAATTTTAAGATGAAAAGTTGCTATAAACATGTGTGATAGGTGTTGTCGTTTATGAGATACAGGGTGTTGAATTTATTGTAATAAGTCAGTTCTGATTGTACGTGAAATTAATTTTTCCCGGTGACGCTACTGGTTTTTAGAAGTAATACGCAAAAACATGCTTATTCTAAGTGGTCTTTGAAATAATGTTGACAAGTGTAAAATTTGAAAACCAACGCAAAAATCGTACATTTTTATTTGATTGACTCTGTGTTTAGTTAATAACTATGCCAGTGTTTACTAATGTTGAAATGGCTAATATGCATTTTTTGTACGGATTAGCGAATGGTAATGCCTTAGAAGCTAGACGTACGTATGCCCAGCGTTATCCAAATAATCGTTTACCATGTTCAGATACGTTTACTAAGTTACATATTCGTTTACAAGAAACTGGAACTTTTGCTAAATCGAAGAATATTATTGGACGACCCAGAACTGTGAGAAATCCCCAATTGGAAAACCAGATTCTTCAAATTATTGACCAACATCCAGAAACGAGTACAAGAAAAGTTGCAGATGAAGTAAATGTTAGTAACAAAACTGTTTGGAATATTCTAAAAGATAATTTATTGTATCCATATCACGTTCAACGTGTTCAACATTTGTTACCTACTGACTGTCCATTACGCATACAGTATTGTTAATGGATTTTACGTGAAATCGTGAACAATCCGAATTTTGTGGCCAATATTCTATTTACGGATGAAGCCAACTTTTCTAGACATGGGATTATGAATTTTCATAATGACCACATATGGGCAGATGTAAATCCACATATCATAAGTGTAAAACGATTTCAACATTTTCGGTCAATGTTTGGCTTGGCATCATCGATGATTATTTAATTGAACCATTTTTCCTTCCTGTACGGTTAACCGGTGAGACATACCAACATTTTCTAGAAAATGAACTTCCACTTCTTTTGGAAGATGTACCTATTATTATTAGAAGGCGCATGTGGTTCATGCATGACGGAGCTCCTCCACATTTTTCAGTGATTGTACGCGAGTTTTTAAATAATGTTTTTCCAGGCCATTGGATCGGACGAGGATCTCCACACCCGTGGCCCCCTAGATCACCTGGACACAATCCTCTGGATTTTTGTGTGTGGGGATATTTGAAATCGCTTGTTTACACAACACTGATATTAAACGAGGTCTTCAAAATCGTATCATAGACGGCTGTAATGTTATTCGTAACAATCCTGGTATCTTCGAACGTATTCGACAATCCATTAGACATCGAGCGGATTCTTGCATTTTAGCTGGAGGTGGACATTTTAAACATTTGCTCTGAAATGTATTATTTTTTCTTTGTTTAACACATGTTGCTTGTAATAAAATAATAAAAAAATATAAATCAGTAGCGTCACCAAGAAAAATTAATTTCACGTACAACACCCTGTATCTCATAAACGACAACACCTATCACACATGTTTATATGAACTTTTCGTCTTAAAATTGAGTAACGAAGTGCCCCATATAATATTTTAGATTACTTAAGAAACACCCTGTATAATCGGGTTAATTCTTCTCTCGAAGATGTTTTGATTAAATTTATTGTACTAATATGATACAAAATCATCGTATTCAATTAAATATTAATTATTTTCCCTTTTGTATACACGGTGGACGTGTATACAAACCCTGTATTTTATATGATAAATAGAATATCCGATTATTTAACTTTTTTGTTAAGAATTCCCTATACCCAAAGTTTATGAAAACAGAGTTATTTTGTAATATTTATTGTAAACCATAATTATTAACCTATTATGTGAAAGGAACAAACGTTGAATGTAACAAACAATCTTAAAAAAAATAAATTTGAATAAACAGTCTATTCTAAATAAAACAAGTCACCAAAAGTATAATTCTAACCATAATATTAAACTGAATGTTCAAAGTGTTCACCGTTAACATCAATGCAATGCTGCAGTCTAAGTTCAAATAATTGACTAAAATTTTTCAACTTTGATTTTATTTATATTCTTTAAATCACTTTTTCAATAGTTGTAGATGTCGTTATTTGATGTGTCCTATTTGTTAGTGTGTTTTTGATGATCTCCCTTAGGAAATATTCAACTTGACGTAAGTTACTTTATTAATATTTAAACTAAATTCATATAATTTATATATACAAATTTTCCAATTTAGATTTAGCTCTGAAGATGGCCAATTTTATGGTTAAAAGCGCTTAGCTAAGAATTTTAAATTATTAATATACACACTTATTGAAAATACAAGTTTTTTCAGTACCTGTTAACATTTCAAGCACCTGGTATCCTAAATATTAAATTAAATAAGTACCGCTAGCTCCATCTTCCGAAAGAATTCTTAATAATAAAATAATGAATACGGTCTCTATAATTATAATTGGAAGTGTACTAATAAGTTGTCATTATCGGGTTCAGGAGGTTTTAATAATTATTCCCAGTCTTATTTCTTGTATTGGTTTACTGTCATATACAGTTATGTTTTTTTTTTCAATTTTATAATTCCTTTTTGTTAACATATTTATAAAACATCGAAAGTTATATTCTATTTTATTATATCATATGAGAATTTCAACATATTTCATTATTATTCGAAGAATCTTTTTATGGTAATTAAAAGTATTAATGATAATTTTTTATAAAAAGGCTAGTAAAAGTACATTTCTGGAATTTTGATTAGTGTGTAAGGTTGTTAAAAAGTAAATTTAATGTAAGAATGTATCTTTTGTAATCTATTAAAATACGTTAGCATCTAACTGTAGATTTCGGACTATGCTGATTTGTACTTTTTGTGCCAGAAAAAGTAAATGTAACACGTGTTTGACACTGGTAATTTTCAGAAAGTTGGAATATAGCACAGTAAACTAGAAGCATCTCTTTAATTTGAAGATTTAGTAAACTTGAACAGCTTGTAAACTTTAAGCTCTCGTATGCACGAACATTTTTAATTAGGATCATCTCTACAACTTGGGCAGATCATCCCTCCACTCGTGATCTTCCATAGTCATTTGGAACCACCTAGACAGTGCCGTAGCGACCCCAAGGTGCGGTGAAGGATCGTACACTATTGTTAACAGATAAGTTTATTGTGGTATATCAAGTTTACTGTTCCCATATTTTTATCTCCGTTTATATCTATCTATATCGTCAACTGTATTAGAATAAGTAGTTGTAAAGAACTGTTTGCGGAATATTTTTTTTTGTAAAGTATTCTCAACTTTATTCATTTTAGCACCAAGGAAATCTATTTTTATCTGTTGGTACATTTTCATTTTTTTTACTTTATAGACAGTTTTTTCTGTCATCTTATGATACTTATTTAAATAACTCAGCATAAAACAACTTTCTTCAGTAGTATCATAAAAAAATAAAAAGATTTCAGTGGCGCCATTATAATTTCTTAAAGAAACAAATATTGTACTATAGTCAAAGCTAATGAACTTACTCACCCCTAGCCGAGGTATTTAACTATCATAATTTTTACTGTGATAAACATTTATAGATTTTGTTAATTATTGAAATATCTTTTACAACTAATTAAAGACGAAATTAAGATTAATGGTTGTTTTATTGTAAATTACATTTTTTCTTTTGGTATATTGTTATTTTTGAAAAGTTAACTAAATATTTTTATAAATTCACGCACAACATGTAAATCATATCACAAATTGACGCCCAACGTCATAATATGGTTACAACCATAGAAACTATTTATTAAAACAAAAAACCAAAATAGACAATTTAAAAAAAATCTATGTAACTACTATCTATCTCTAACTACTGTATGTTCTTAAAACCCAACATATTTTGTTTAAATATGAAAATTCGTCGTCAGAAATATTTTGGCAGTTTAATATATAAGTATATATTTTAATATATTCTCTGGGAATGATATATTGCGGTTTCAGCGCGCCCGACAGATAATTATCAAACTGAAAGATCATTTTTCATGGTTTTCGCTTTTAAACTCATTTCCTTTCAAAAACCATCCGCAGAATCATCATTTGCATTATTTAGTTTTGCAAGAATCTGTGTGTGTGTTTGAGCTCGCGCTCCTAAATAACGTTCCTATATTCGCTTCAAGAAATAAATTATAGCAAGTAGTTGTTTACTGTTTTCCTTTTTTTTTCGAAGAATTTAATTAGAAAACTGTGATAAATGTATTTTTATTACGGATATGGATCAGCCTTAATGCGGTGCCGCTCACGCATGTTAATTTTAGTGGAATTTTTATCAACTTTACGTTGGATTTTATGACAAGTAAGTTTATTTTTTGCATGAGATTTACTGTAATGATTCTTACTTTGTGAAAGTAAGTCCATATTATTAGGAAAACAAAAGGAAGAACTTTGAAAAGTGAAAAAGTTAATGATTCACTAAATTAAACAATATTAAATAATATACAGTATAATGCAAATGTATGGAATAAATTCATTGACATAAGACAGTTATAAATGATATTCGAATGTCAAAAATGACAGTTGACAGCTAAAAAATTACAGTTGGTAGCGGAAAAATGACAGTTGACATCTAAACTGACATTTGACATTAAAAATTACATTTATAGCGTTCGGAATCGCAATCAGACTTCTACGATTGCTCCATATCGTTCGTTTATGTCATCGAGATGTGTCGGAGGTAAATCGAGATCGTTCGGCAAGAAAATCTGAGCGATCGGACGGCGATCTTTTTGCTCGATATATTTGGATCGACAAAAGCGATTAATCTGTCATAGATTAAGTCATTTAAATTTAAATAGTTTAAAAGTGTTTGCGAGGTTAGTAACCGTTTTACCAGTGGTGTCACACACAGGGTATTATATACTTATGCCTCGTATTAATTGTTAAAAAAAAAAATAACTGTTTTCCGCTTGTAATTATCTGTACAGTAATATACATTTTCATAAGGTTGTAGGAATATAAATTTAGATTAAAAACTTCTAAGTAGTAATTATAAATAGTTGACTTAGTTGGTCAATATGAAAAATAAAGCAACGTCTATGATAACAATGTGGTTGTCATTAAAATATTTTGTTAATTTTTAATAATTCAGATAAATAGAACCCTACAGATGAAAAGTAATTCCCATTCAAGAGTTGGGTTAACTACTTAAATCAGAAAATAATATATAAAACAGCATGAAAAAACTATACATGTCAAATGTCACGATTCGAATGAGTCATATTTGGTTCTTCAATATGGCCGACTTCCGTTGTGATTATTTGCTAGATTAAAATATGACAACGTTCCTTCCTTTCTATTCTTTATTCGTAGAAAATAAATAATGTGAGTGTGAGGTTATGTGAAAAAATCGGAACCGTTCGGTTATTTCAGATCGCTTAGATCCGTCGGATGTCACGTGATAAAAGTCTGGTCGCATCTGAGAGGTTTATTCCGAACGCGACTATTATATCGTTTGAAGGAAAGGGTGTGTCATTGTACTTCGTTGTCAAAGTTTTCATTTCTGTCATCCTATGATATGATTGGTTAAATCGTTAAAAAATGTTTTATACGCATGGTATTTTCATTGGACGATCCAATAACAAATGAACAAAGCCATTTATAAACATCATTAGATCGTTTTATTAAGTATTATGATCATAGTTCATAATTAAGTATATTATAAATATTATGTAAATTAAGAATAATCTTTACTATCTAATTAGCCATCTCATCAATAGAAATGGTGTTTAATAGTTACATTTTCCAAATTTATTTTTAAATACATGTTTTTTAAATAGTTAAAGGTTAAAAGTATTTAAAATTCACAAATTTTTAAAAATGAATGATACACTATTATTTTTACATCATTGTGATACAGACTATATTTTAAATACCCATCACTGCGTGCCGAGCGCAGCGAGGTTCGCAGAAACAAAATACATACAAAGTATACCATTATTAAATTTCATTACATCTACCATTAATTGCTGACAATGAGATTTGACAGTTAAATATGACTTTTAACAATTGATAGCTGGAAAATGATCTTTAAAATTAAAAATGACAGTTGACAGTTAAAAATGACAGTTGGCAACTAAAAAATGACCTTTAAGAGTAAAAAAAATTACATAAGACAGTTAAAAAACACATTTAAGAGTAAAAATTAACATAAGACAGTTATAAATGATATTCGAATGTCAAAAATGACAGTTGACAGCTGAAAAATTACAGTTGACAGCTAAAATGACATTTGACAGTAAAAATTACATTAGATCGTTTGAAGGAAAGGGTGTGCCATTGTACTTCGTTGTCAAAGTTTCCATTTCTGTCATCCTATGATAGGATTGGTTGATAATCACGAATCAAAAGTTGTAAAAAAATTTTTCCGGTGATACGAAGTTCACAGGGTCAGCTAGTTAAAAAATAAGAATAAAAGCACAGTTGCCGTAAACAAAATATCTGGCTTCTCCCCGCTATATACGTGTGGGATTCAATATTTTTTAACTTTGGCAACGCTGTTAACATTTACATGGCTTGCTTGTATTACGTGAATTCTGCATCAGTTTAAGAAGAGTTTTAAATAAGTTTGATGAAATGATTATAGGTTTTGTTTGTGAAAGTAGTTTTTTAATATTCGAATCAAAATGCTAAGAAGGTGAGTTAAAAAAGGTTTATACGGTATGGTTATGGTAAAAAATAACATTATTAAGTTGATATCTGCTTGAACTCTTTGATTGTCTTGTTTCCTATTACTAATCTATTAAAGATGATGTTTATTATATTATAAATGGCAAGCCATACTTCTAAAAAACTGGTTAACAATAATAAAGTATTATTTTAATGAATTAAACAATCCTAATTTCGGATGTGATTGAATAATAATTGATAACAATAAACTTTTACAAATTGTTTATAAAACTCGATTTTTTTTTCAATGTCAGCTGTTTTAGGCCATTCGACTAATCATCATCATGTCGTTGAGAAAAAATGTTCAAATCAATTTTGGAATTTTTGTTACAGAACTTTTGTTGACTTTGGTTGTTTCTTCGGTTATTACTATGATATTTATAGCTTTGTACGTTATTGTTTGCTTTAAAAAGTTCAAGGTATTGACCGTGAACTTTGTGGATGCACCAAAAAATTATAACAAAAATTGTTTTTGTTATTAAATCATCAATTTAGAAAATATACATCTACATTTTTTTATACCAAAACTATAGTACAGTAAAATTTGTGTCCTAACGATCAGTTTCAAAATTTCCCAAACCGATTTATTGTGCAAAAATAATGGTGAAATATTTATGGATGTGTCTCGAATTTTACTTAAATGTGAAACTGAGGTTCTTAAATCAAAGCTAAAAAATGTAAAACAAACAAAAATTGACACCTACTTTAAAAAAACTTAACATCTGTTTTTTTCCTAGTATAGTATGTATTAAGTTTTATGTTTTGTATTATGTACTACAATATATAGTCCAGGCGTGCTGTACCAAAAAAATAAAAAATACGGAATATCTGAGACCTGGAATGTAACAGTTGGAGGTGGTAAAGGGGCTTATAACACATGAAAAAAAATACATTAACTATTTCAATTATGATCATAAACTTTTTAGGGGTGAAAAAGGGGTAAAAAACTGATATATTGCTGTTTGCGGCCAAAATTGACGTCAAAATGATAAGTGCCCAATAGAAAAGTTGTAGATCATGTAAAAATCTAAAACTTTTCTTTTAGTAATTTTCTCACATAACCTCAGGAAAATGGAAAAAAACGATTTTTCGTTTTTAATTTTTAATTTTCCAACGGATTCGTCAATCTTGATGAAACTTGGTGAAAACTTACCTTTTTATGTCCAAAATAACCTCGAATTTTCTCAACCTTGTAACATAATAATTTTCCGAGAAATTTGATTTTTCTGGAAAAATCTCTTTTTTTTCAACTGTAAAGTTTGCTCGGAAAATATTATTGGAAAAGATTTTTCTGGGGCTCATTTTTTTCGTTTTTACGTCTACTTTCACATGAAATAAAAAAATACACCTCTCACTTAAAAATGTGCTCAAAAATGAAAAAAAAGCAAAAAATGAATTTTGCAACAGCTAAATTTGCAATAATTGTTAAATTTTGGTTAAAAAATATTAAAAAATGCAAAAGCCGACTCTTGCATTACATTCTACAGGAAAAACTACAAAAGAAAATGTATTTCATTATTTAGTCGGTATTTTAGTTCATTTGCAATATTATTATAAACACTCAAGTCTATTAATGAAGTTAATAATCCGAGCGGGGATTTAATGATTTTTACTATTGTTGTATATTGATTTGTTTAAATTATAAGGTTTTTCATGAGATAAATCGATTTGTTGATAATTACAAGCCCCAAATACCCTTCCATCAGAACCCTATAGCCCAATTTTCATGAAAATTTTAATTTTCTTTGACTTTTTGGAATAATTTGTTTTTTTTTTTAATATAATAATTGTTCGGTTTTAAGTAATTCGTAATTGTAATTAAAAAATATATTGAAAAGACAATATTTTGTTTGTTACGAATGATGGTATATTTTGTATACTGAAATGGTGCATGGTCAAAGAGAAAACAAAAGGCCTAGGCTCCTAGGCTAGTTAGAGTTGTCATGTCTACACTTTGTCACTTATGAAAGGTGGATATATAGGGCTCTAATGAAAGGGTATTTGGGCCTTGTAATATCAATAAATCGATTTATCTCATAAAAAACCTTATAATATAAACAAATCAGCATACAACAATAGTAAAAACCATGAAATCCCCGCTCGGATTATTAACTTCATTAATAGACTTGAGTGTTTATAATAATACTGCAAATGAAATAAAAATCCGACTAAATAATGAAATACATTTTCTTTTGTAATTTTTTCCGTAGAATGTAATGCAAGAGTCGGCTTTTGCATATTTTAATATTTAATACAAAAATTTAACAATTATTGCAAATTTAGCTGTTGCAAAATTTATTTTTTGCTTTTTATTCATTTTTAAGCACATTTTTAAATGAGAGGTGTTTATTTCATGTGAAAGTAGACGTAAAAACGAAAAAAATGAGCCCCAGAAAAATCTTTTCCAATAATATTTTCCGAGCAAACTTTACAGTTGAAAAAAAAAGATATTTTTCCAGAAAAATCAAATTTCTCGGAAAATTATTATGTTACAAGGTTGAGAAAATTCGAGGTTATTTTGGACATAAAAAGGTAAGTTTTCACCAAGTTTCATCAAGATTGACGAATCCGTTGGAAAATTAAAAACGAAAAATCGTTTTTTCCATTTTCCTCGAAAAATTGAGGTTATGTGAGAAAATTACCAAGAGAAAAGTTTTAGATTTTTACATGATCTACAACTTTTCTATTGGGCACTTTTCATTTTGACGTCAATTTTAGCCGCAAACAGCAATACTTCAGTTTTTTATCCCTTTTTCACCCCTAAAAAGTTTATGATCATAATTGAAATAGTTAATGTATTTTTTTTTCATGTGTTATAAGCCCCTTTACCACCTCCAACTGTTACATTCCAGGTATCAGAATTTCCGTCTAAAAGTACAGCACGCCTGGACTAATATTAAAGTAGTTTTAGTAAGAATAATGAAAAACTCTTAACTCTTAAGAAAGCAATTTTTTAAATAAATATTGGAAGTTTTGGTAAAACGAAGAGTTTTTCATTATTCTTAATAAGATGGACTTCCAAAAAGTAAGGGTTAGTACAATCAATTTAAGTAGTTTTAGTAGTTTTCCGTTTATATATAGAATTATTTGCTTTGATTTATAAAATAAACAAAAATCCAAATATTTTTTATTTGTCGACTGCAAAACCTGACAATAGCGGCCACCTTTACCATTTTATACAAAAGAGTGCGAATAATCGAACAGTATTTTAAGTACTCTTTGATTATTTTGAAATTTATTTAAAATTTTTCCCATGCCCATGTGTGTAAACGTCAAAAATTGCACTGTCAACTTTCCCTGTAAGTGACATTTAACAATAACATGCACGTAATAAGATCTGATAACACACACGTGCGTTTATATAAGAAAACTTAAATTTTATTGAGCACTCCGCTGGGCGTAGGAGTATAGTACGTATAGTATTTATTTTTGTGTGTTTTTTATGGTTTGCGGTTTTTGATATATTGTATAATTTTTGATAATTACTGAGGCAGAAGTTACAGTTCCTGAATCAAAGAATTATAGTTTTTAAATTGCTTAGTAGACATAATACAATAGTAGTATTAGTACAATAGTATTAGTAGATATAATACAATAGTAGTATTAGTACAATATAAGTATTAGTAGATATAATACAATATTAATATACGTTTTTGTTTTAATTTGTAGAATAAAATCGGTAAATAACCAAAACAATGGAATATAGAAAGGGATACAGAAAATCGACGAAAGGTGGAGCTGGTGCACACGGCATAGACTACCAGATAAAAATCTTGACTTTATTTCTATTGGACGCTTATAAAAACGACGAAGATTTTCGTTTGTCGACGGAAAATGAACACGGGGGAAAATTCGACGACGTTGTCTTGGAAACAACGAGAAGAACAATCTTATTGCAAGCCAAACACAAAGACGATCCGAAGGATAAGAAGAATCTCATCACTTTCAACGACTTTTTCCCCAACGGAAGAAACCGAGACGATTTCAATCTTCACAAATACATAAAATCCTTCGTCAAAGTTAGAAAGAATTTTAGTAAAATCGATGGTTTAATATTGTGCACTAATACGGACATAACAGATACAGAAGACAAAATAAAAACAATTCTATCGTATAGAACGTTCCAGGATGATCACATATTTTCATTTTCCGATAAAAAAACGTATTACATCCTTAATAATCAATGTAAAGAATACTTTACCGAAGATACTGATCTGATTGATTTGTTCGTAGAAATTTTCCAGTTAATATCGATCTCTGATCACAGTATTGACGATAAGATTAAACAATTGGTTAAAGATATTGATATATTTGACGCGCACATCGACACAGAACAGTCTGTCAAATTTCTTAAAGAAAAAATTAAATCCTGGTTCGAAAATCAAAAAGGAAGTTATTTTACAAAATTACACGTCGACGCTTTCAGGAGCAACCATTTTATCAAGAAATTAATGAAATACAACATTAATTTCGAAGTTAATTCTTTGGAAAAGGAATCAAAGTATACGTTTTATCATATTAGAGACAGAAGCCACGTCAATGCTCATTTATTAAAGATCTATCAACAAATAAAGAATAATAGAATTATAATGGTGACGCCGAATGATATTTTGACTGTAAAAAACAAGATTATATCTTCATTTTTATTAGATAATTACGTTTACTTGATAATAGTGTTGTTCAAAGAAGAATTTAAAGATTTAAGTAATGGTATAAGGAACGTAGCGATGCAGACGTGCGGAAAAGAGTATAAGAAGTTTATATTTTTATCTGATGATTTGGAGATTTTGGAAAAAGTTGTTAAATATTTAAACGTCTCGACGGATTTTTTAAAAGACACAATCGAATACAAGCAGTTATGTAGTAACACTAAAAAGAAAATATCCTCGAAAAACGTAATATTTCAAGGTAAATCCATAACTTTATTTGAACTGTTGTCTCCTTATTTAGAAGAGTTCGATGCTGTTCTTGATGAAACGACTTTAATCAAAGTTATTAACAATGAAACTATACGAGTCTTCAATAATTATCATCGAGAGATCAACTGTTACGTCAATAGATGTATTCAATGTACAACATCAAACTCTAATTATAATAATAAGAATTTAAATGAAACCGACTTGTGCGATATTATAGTGAGCGATACTGAAACTATTTTGATTTCAGATGGTCCAGGTATGGGTAAAACCACTTTACTTTCGAATCTACAAAAACTTCTAATCGACAAATTTAATTATTTAATATTAAAAATTAATTTAAGCGAATGTACTAGGATATTCAGGACTTGTTTGCGTGAAAATTCACCAGTTAATCTGTGTCAATTGTTTAACTATAACGAATTTAACGATTTTGAAAAAAGTTTGTTTAATTTACATAAAAAAGTGGTGATTATGTTGGATGCTTTCGACGAAATTAGCCCGAATTACTCTAAATTGGTAGTTGATCTTATTGTGTCTTGCGAAAATTCGAAAAACGTTAGAAAAGTTGTTGTAACTTCAAGACAGCACTGCGAAAATGACTTATCACACAATGTAAAGTTCTTAAAATTTTCACTTCATCCATTTTCTTTGAAAGACCAAAGTAACTATTTAAAAAACTATTGGACTATGAAATTAAATCTGTTAGACGAAGAGGATATAAAATGCGAACAATATATACAGAAATTAATGTCCAAATTAAAATATGATGTAGGGATAGATTCATGGAAACTTATAGGTATACCATTACAAACGCAAATCCTAGCGGAAATATTTAAAAAAGATTGTTCCGAATATATTAAACGTAATAAATTTACCGGTGAATCTTTAAATAAATTAAACATAGCCAAAATGTACGAACAATTCATTAAAGAAAAGAAAAATATTTACATCGATGAAAAAACTAACGTCAGTTGTAATATCGCCATTGAAAATATCTTGAGTGATAAATTTGATGCAGCGGTCGATAAGGAACACACACAATTAGCCTTACAAACAATCTTCGATAACAATAACTATAAACATTTTAAAATTTTAGATAGCAAAACGAATTCTATATACAGCAAAAACTTTGGTTGCTATTTCAAAAAATCTGACGACTTGGGATGTAACGGTAGTCAAAATATTTTAGAAATGGGAATAGTACAAAAAACTGGCAATGTCCTTCAGTTTATCCATCGCACTTTTGCTGAATATCTAAGTGCCAAATACATTTGCGCGATTTTAAGCAGTAAAAACAATGTTAGAGAAACGTTTTTATATTTTTTGATAAGCGAGGTATTTTCAAATCGACAATACTACATGCTGAGAACTTTCTTAAACGATATTTTAGAGTATCAAAGTGTGCCGAAAAAAATTTTAAAATTGTGCGGCAAACAAACGGCAAAGTTCAAAAGTCATTACTACACTTTCGTAGGTTTGAGTAGAAGTAAACAATATCATTTACTTAAATTAATGTTGAAAGATTGCAATAACTGTAAGTATATTTTAAATCAACCAATGGGAGGTAGTGATCTGTTTAGTGAAACTTTGTCAAATTTTTCCATTTTTAAAATGTTGTTAGAGAAAGGTGCCGATATACATAAGATTTACAGCAATTCTACTACTGTTTTACATCTAGCAGCGGTACATAATAACGCAGAAGTCATCAATTATTTACTCGACAATAATCTTAAGGTTAACGCCAAAGACGATGATGGTAATACCCCTCTTAATTACGCCGCTGGTAATAACTCAGTTACAGCTGTTAAAATATTATCTGCTAAAGTTAGCAACGATGTTAAGAATAAAAATGAAAAATCTCCAATGTTTTCTGCTTTAGCACAAGACGCAGTTGACGTGCTTCCAATTTTAATCCAAGCTGGATATTCCGCCAACGATAGAAACTCAAAAAAATCGACGTGTTTTATTTCGGCTTGTTTCTACCAATCATTTCGCTGCATCTCGTTTTTAATCGAAAATGGAGCCGATTTATCGGCTACAGATGCCACAGGATCCAACGGACTGCACTATTTGGCGAACATTACAATCTTAAAACATAAAAAGGAATCGTATACAGAAATTGTTGAAAGACTTTTACAAGTAGGTACCATAGACTTAAATAGTAAATCCGGAGAAGGAATGACTGCTTTGCATTATGCAGTAGCTTCAAATAACATTGTAATGACGAATTTGTTATGTTCAGCGGGGGTTGATAGAGAAATTCGGAACGCTGACGGTGAAACTGCTTTTCTTTTAGCTTGTTCGAACAATTCTTTGCTTTGCGCGTTATATTTGTTGAAAAATTCGGCGGATATTGCTTCTAGAGACAGTAAAAATCGTAATGCTTTGCATAGTTTGGCAAAAATTCAATATTTTTGGAATGGAAAAGATTTGTATATAGAATTAGTTAAAAAGATACTGGAAACTGAAGTTTTGGATGTTAACAGCGTTTGTGATGATGGTTTGACTGCAATGCAATATGCAGAAGCGGTACAAAATGATTCGATGATTCAGATGTTGCTAGCGATAAATAATGTTAATTAATGAGTTATAAACAATTTTTTGGATCAGAGGTAATATATTGTTCATTTAAAACCGATCTTGGACAAAAGTCTCATACATACTGAGTTTAATGTAAACAAATTTGTAAAAACGAGGAATAACTCACTGTTAGTAGTACAATAGATGTACATTTCATTATTTTAGAATAATGAGAAACAAAATTACTTCAAATGTTCAAAATGCTCGCCGTTTACTTGCTGACAATATGCCATTCTATTAACAAATTCTTGAGTCACTCTTTCCAAGACTTCTCCACGTAATAGTTCACATTAATCAATAATTCTTTGTCTCAATTCCTGTAAGTTTGTTGGTCGTCTAACGTAAACACGTAATTTTAGATAACCCCAAAGAGCAGGCTACTTTATGCATTCTCTACGTCCAATCCATCGATTTGGAAAACTCGCATCCTGAAAATCCCTAACCCGTCTATCATAGTAGGGAGGTGCTCCATCTTGTTGAAACCAAATATTTTGTGGTAATTGCCCATTCTGTTGAAGTGCAGGAATAATTTCGTTATTTAGTATATCCAAATATTTGTCACTATTCAAGTTTCCGTCGATAAAAAATGGGCCTATAAGCTTATTTTCGACAATTCCCATCCAAACATTTAACTTCTGTGGATGCTGGGTATGTGCTTCATGAATCCAATGAGAATTCTCATTTGACCAATACCTTGAGTTATGGCGATTAACTGTTCCATTTAAACAAAAATTGCATCATCGGAAAAAACTATGCTAGAAGCAAAATTTTCGTCGACATTACAGATGTCCATTAGCCGTTCGCGAAATTCCAGCCGTCGGTCAAAATCATCGTATGACAATTCTTGAACCTTCTTGTACCTTATACGGATGATACTTTTCACTTTTTAGTATCTTTCCTACAGAACGTCGACTGATACCATGGTTTAGTGCCAAATTTGTAGTGGAAGTTTGAGATGATTCTTCTAAATCGATTGCAATATTTTGTTTAACAGTTTCGTTCGTTGCAGTCCGCGGTCTTCCAGGTTTTAGCAAATTTTTTACCATCCCGGTAGTATTAAAACGTTGTAATGTTTTAGTTACTGTTGGGCGTGATATAGGATTTCTCTCCGGATGTAAATTATTAAAAATATGACACACTTCTTCATGAGTTCTAACACGATCACCATAACCGATCATTATTAAAATTTCAATACGCTCTTTTTCACTTAATTGAACATTCTAAATTGTGCAATTTATTTCCGTCAATTAGAATTTGACACTTGAAGAACAAAAGTACTTGTTTATTAGTTTATCTAAATATTTTTTTGGTCTAATGCAAAAAACTCAAAGGAGGTTGGTTAAAGTGCTATATTCCTCGTTTTTACAATTTTTTTTACACCAAACTCAGTATGTATGAATTCAAAATAACAAGCTCTTTCAAAATCTGTAAAAATATATAGGGTGTCCCATTTAAATTAAAGAAGTTGAAGGCATTTCCGGTTAAACCAGAAGTATATTATTATCAAAAAAATGTACAACAGATGGGTTTTGCTTCATTGCACTTACCTGCAAATTTTCATAAATATCGTTCTTTTCGTTTAAAAGATATTTACTTGGTTCCATACTTTATCTCAACCCATAGTATTCAGTATATTCATCTTAGTTATATATAAACAACAAAACTATCAAAATATACATACTATACTAATATATCAACACACCAATGAGAGATAGTACATGAATACTATGGCTGTTAAATTGTTAGAGATGATTTCCAACATTCATCGCCGACCTGCTTTATTCGATAGTCTTCATGATCTGCGTATTGCACTTCAGGAAGAATTTGATGTCATTCTACAAGAATTTATTACTAACATTATTGGCCTTTTGGCCACACTAAATGTTAGCCTCTTAAAATTTGTTTACTATTTTTTATGCCTCCATATATTTGTTACTTTTCTAATTAAATTTATGTTTTGATGATTATTTGTTGTATTTTTACAGCTTCATTCGAGGAGTTCGCTTTTAAAAAAGTGCATCTCCAGTAAAAACAGAGATAAAGTCGTAAATAAAAAAACGAAATCTTCGAAAAAGATCAGGGTTCATTTTGATTCCATTTGACAACAGCTACTATAGCTGTAGCACTCCACAGGGTGTTACAAATTTCGGGAAATACACTTTTGCACCTCTTATACGTTCAAATTCAAATCTGAATTAAAATTTCTGACATAGCATCGTTAGGAGCGGTTCGCGAATTTAAAATTTTTGTTTGTAGTGGCCGGTTTTTTTTTGCCGGAGGATATATTGGTAGTATTGAGGAATTTTTGTTAACATTGGCAACACTGGTAGTATTTAGACAACTTGTTTGGTTTGTTAAGTTCCTGCCAACTACACGATTCCAAACATGAATTTTGTATCTGTATAAGAAAATTTTTATATAACATGTGATAAAATTTTTAAAAATGATGTTTTGTGAAAGTAATTTTGTAATAGCGAATCCAAATACTAATTAAGGTGAGTGAAATACATTTATATGGTTATACTTATGTAAGGTTATGGTGAAAAATAACGTTAAAATCATGTTGTCTCCTTGAACTCTTAGAATATGTGGTTTCCCATTGCTAACTGACTAGTATTTATTAAAAATTATCTAAAATTATTATATAAATGATTCACGTAGGTAGTTTGCTTTTAAATATTTGATCAACCAAAAACAAAAAAGTAGCTATATTATGTAAAAAATATAAATTTAAGTTGTAAATTAAAAACTGTAAGAAACATTTTATCATAATAATCTTGTAACAATAATCAAAGTATAAAGATTTAATATAAATAAGAAATATAAACCTGTTCCTTTGTAGGGTATCCATATGTGCTAATAACCTTAACGCTGGGTTTTTTGTTACTTTAAATCAAGCAAATAATTTAATTAAATAATTATCTCATTCTCCATGTGTTTACTTGTCAATGGATACAGTAATCATAATAATAAATACCTTTATTGATTTGTACAATACATAACATTTAGTACAGATACAGTAAAGGTTCAAAAGATAGAGTTTAGACAACAGTTAAAGTAGTGGAAACATCTTTATCTATACAAGGAAAATAATAAGTGGATCATAGTTTAGTTAACGATAAAATATTTTTATAATTATATATAATTATAAATATATTGATTAAATGATAAAATCTAGTTGCAAATAAATGAAAAAGATCATATCGTTTCAATAGATCATTTTGGTCAATTACACATCTCAGTCTTGGGTAAATAAGGAAGTTATACAGAGTTGTGCTTACAGATGGATTCAAATAAATATCTTTAACCCTAATATTTATGTACCTTCATTACTTTTTTACGCAAATACCCACGGAACTTTAGGCGTTGTATGAGTTTGAAGACATATATAACAATTATATTAAAAAATACCTTTATTTAGATAAAACTTATTTCTTATAACTTAATAAAATAACAAAATAACATGTTTTCCTTATTGTATCACCAAAATATAAATATTATTGCTACAGTACTAGCATTGAAAAAAATTGTCCAAACCCTTGAGAAATAGATTCTCATGTTGCTTTTCGGTTTTTTCAATTAAGCAGCTACTTTTGCGCCTATGGTAATATACAAGACAGCATCACCTGTTTGCGTATATAATAAAACGTTCTTTAGGGAATTTTCCAACGTTGGGTGCCAAATATTCGAAACTTGTTTAATAAGTATGCACATCGTTTTGTTTCCATGGAATGTTTTATAGTTTTTGATTTAAAAAATAGTGGATTTATTAGGTGGTTAAAGAAAGTTCTTTTAGATTCTTCTTTTATAAATGTTTCTCCCTACCCTAGTCTCAAGATTCTATTAATAGAAATATTAATATAATCAAACAGGCAGTTAAAAACCATTATCTAATGGGAATGATTCATATGTGTTATTACATGACAATACTGGTTCGTTATTATGTGTTTGAGACATTTCATAAAAATTATCTGATGTTTTTAGGAAATAAAATATCGATTTTGCTTTTGAAACTAACAGTTCTATTTCTCGTTTTGTTAATACTAAAGATCACCATTGCTACACAGATCTGGAGTTTACAAATTATCTTGCTCTGATTGTAATGCAGTATATGTTGGTCAATGTGAAAGAAGACTTGAATATCGCGTTCTAGAACTCAAATATTACAAATATTAATCGAAAATCACTTTTCTTGTTTTTCAAAATATTCCCCATGAAGATCTATACACCTTTGCATGCGTATAACCTAAAAAATGTCCAACTTTACGATAGAGCTGTCAGTTGCCAGATTGCAACACCAGGGTTGCCAAATTTCGAAATATAAAAGGCAACCCTCGTATTTATTTTCTTTATTTAGTAATTCTTCAGTTTATTAATTGTCTTAGAACACTATATTCCATTGTCAATTGTCTTTAGTGATATTCAGTTCCTTTTTAATTTCCTTTTTGATTCCTGTCATTAATTTTTCAGTTGTCCTTCTGTCCCCAACATGATCGTCTAGTTGCTGTTGTTTACCTTTTGGTTGAAATTTATTCCAACCAACCCCCAAGCTTCCACTAATGTCAGGGTTTTTATCCCCCTTCCACTAGTGTCCTTCAATTTCCCTTAATATTTCCGTGTTGGACTCTCCTAATTGTGGAGTATTCTCTCTATATCTCCTCGATTGCCATTAGAGCATACCGAGTTTTTATTGGGAAAATTTTTCTTTCTTTTTCAATAAGTCTACATTGTTCAATGTTCAGAACGATGTTTGCAAACCTTCTTTTTCAGTTTATGTCCTTTCTTAGGACCTCACACTACTAGTGTTTCTTAAAAACCCCTTTTTCCTCTATAGTAAAGTGTGTTCAACAATATAGTGCGTACAATAAAAGGGGACTTTTATCTCAGTTATTGGCAAGTTTGGGTAAATAATGCAGGTCAGGATTCAGTTTGCAAAAATAATTTTTAATAGAAACGGATATTAAAGGATATTCACAATAAAATTTAATAAAAATTCATCAATCAATCAATTCAGTTTCACTATCACTTTCGTCGTTTACATTAATTATAAGGGGTTCCATGTTAGTATGAAATGCCTTGTATGAATCCTCCACTTTTATAACATGCTTTATTGTTCTTTTCCAACAATCAGTGTCTGGGTCATCTACATTTTGCCGGATTAATGCAATTAGAGGACATAATGTAGGTATAGTACTTAGTTCTTTAGTTTTCTCCACATATGCTCAATCGGGTTGAATACGCAGTAGTAAGGAGGAAGACGAAGAACTGTATGTCCTTTGGATGCTGTAATTGTGTCACATACATAATGTCTTCTGTATGTTAAATGTCCTTAGAACCTCTAAAAGCTGCGTTTTTTTATATCCTTCTTCAAAGTACATGTTGTTTTGGAGCATAAATTCCTGGATTTCCGCTTTTGTATTTGAAGAGCCTGGAACCTTATTCAATTGGCGACTATGGTAACTGGCATTGTCCATAACTATGACACTATGCGAGGGAATATTTGGCAGTAAAGTTCGAACAATTCGGCTGTAGTATCTTGGTGGTAATCCAACGACGAATCTTGAATGTTCTTCGCCGAAAGTGCAGTTTATAGTGAATCGTCATAAAAAACAAAAATTATTTTTTTCTTAAGCAAACAAGCCTTCCAAACATAAAAATGAAAAAAAATCCCGACGGTCTCATGAAATCTACCCCCGACCCCAAAAAAATATATTTTTCTATATTTTTGTAATAAAACCACTAATTAAAAATTATATGTTTATTCTACCAAAAATATGAATATAATTAATTAACAAAAAACCACACTATCTATATAAAAAATCACCATCATTTTCTTCAATATTAGAAGAAAGCTCCAATTCTGCAGGATCATATAAATCACGAGCGAGCATAACAAAAATCACCAATGGATCTTGCTTTATCTCTTTACATTTTTTTAAAAACATATAGCGAGCTAGATAACCCCCAAGAAACTCTTGTTTTTTGTGGGAATAAGGTCCTGCCGCCTTTGCATGTCGCCTGAAACAAAAACATAATTTTAGAAAAATCCTCTTCCCGACCAACTGACACAGATCAAAGAATATGCATTCATGCTTCTCAGCTTAATATCGCTTGTTCTACTTATAATTAGAAAATAGCGTAAGTACCATGAACTCTCTATGGAATTTGTGCAAACTTCTGTCTCAGGATCCTTAAAATGCATGGAATGGTTCACTTGCAAATGTTGATATTTCTTATTATCTTTTAGATTAGAATATCCTTTCCAACAATCCGAATATATCATAGTGCCGTCCTCAATAAAATTTTCAATACAGTCCATAAGTGTTTCTTGGGTTCTATCTGCCACTACCACCATAAAAACTCTTCCTGTACCTCGTTCATATCCTCCGAAAACCCAGGAACCATCTACATGATGTCCTCGATGGTACTTACGTTTCCCAAACTTTGATTCGTCGATTTCAACACTAAAAAAATAACAAAATACACAAAAAGCATAATATAAATAATAATAAAATAAATATATTCACTTCTCTAACAAATACTTACATTTTGCCAAATCCCCCAATTTTCGTAGCCTTTGTTATAAAAGCATCAAAAACAACTTCTCTGCAAAAATTAGCCCAATGTACCAAAGTATGCTATGCCAACTTCAATTCATTCTGCATTCTTAATAATGTATCTTTATACACCCACATATGGACAAACCCCAAAATCTTCCAAATAGGCAAATGCGATTTATAAAAAAAACTCTTATAACGTAAACTTGCCCTAAAAAAGAAGACCGAGAATACACAAACTTAGCCAAACCTTGCCCACATTATTTAAAACAATATTTAATAACATTTAAAAGTAAAATATGAAAATATAAACCTAACTTACACTTTTTTGCAAGCTACAGGTTTCTTCTTGCTCTTCCTTATGTGTCCATTACATCTCCAACGAAAACCATCTATAGATTCTGCATATGGAGTCATTACAAAATGACCATCACAATAATCAACCCAACATTTTATTTCATTATTTTCGGGTATTACACCCAAACGCTGCACTTGCGTTATAATTTCGTTATTATTACGCCATGTAAATATATCATCCAAATTAATGAAATCCATTTTCAGAAGAAAACCAACAAAACAATATAAAAACACTTTATACTCTACCAAAAATTGGAAATATTCAAAAAACGTCAAATTGGAAATGTTCAAAAAACGTCAACTCACCTATCAGCCAATAGAAAACATCTACACCACCTACGTCGGCCAATAAAAAGTCCCAAACTGTTTGAAATCCAACCATCTTCTGATCCAGCATAAATAATCGTGATCCGTTTTCCTTTGTTCGATGAAGCTTTTGATTGGCATCGCATTGTTCCATCGGTCCATTCTTTTGCCGGCGTATCGTGGGTATCACACCAGGTTTCATCTAAATAGAATATTGGTCTTTGTAAAGACCTGTAATCACTTATGGCAGTCAAATATTCAAAACGCCATTGCCTAATCCGTTGGGATTCCATAATAACTTGCCTTTTGTCAATTTTGCAGTATTTGAAACCTAGTTTGGATAAAAGTGTCCAAGGTTTATAATTGATATCCTTATCTCAGTGGAGCTCCTTAGTCTTGTTTGCACAGATCTGATAGTAGGCACCAAGTTTTCTTCGTACATAGAGTAGATAGTTCTTCTTATCAAATCTTTATCACCGTCATCAGTGGTTTTGGAAACACCACTATAGTTTCGTTTTCGTCTCGGATGAATTGGCCTCGAAATGTGAACTCTCACTGATGATTCCGGTATCCCTGTCAAATCGGTGGTTTCTCTTACAGCAGGAGTAAAAGCCCAACCCCTTTGGACCAGCTTCTGATGAACATATCTGACGATTTCTTTGGCATCAAGGGATAAAACTCGTCGTTGAATAGGAACAGTAACACAGGGCGCCTCTGATGCAGTGCAAATTTTGACCATAAGCAATAAACCGTGACAGACGATCGCAATAAAAGTGGTTTATTACCATCAGTCCCTTTTTATTGTAGGCACTATATTGTTGAACACATTATACATATTTTAAATATCATATCTGTATATTTCACCGTTTTAAACATTCAAAATTTTCAATACAACCAACTTTTTTTTCTAGAAATAAAATAGAACTATGCCGCATCGGACTGTGTACAAGAAATCGACCAAGGGTGGTGCCGGAGCTCATGGGGTGGACTATCAAATAAATATTTTAACATTGTTCCTACTGGAAGCTTATCAAAACCACGAAGAATTCTGGTTATCGACTGAAAATGAAAAAGGAGGCAAGTTCGACGACGTCTTATTAGAAACAAACAAAACTACAATATTATTACAAGCCAAGCATAAAGAAGATCCCGAAGACAAGAAGAATTTCTTAACCTACAGCGACATCTTTCCCAGCGGAAGAAATAAAGAAGATTTTAACATTCCTAAATACGCCAAGTCTTTTTCAATGATAAATAAAAACTTTAGCAACATAACAGCGGCCATCCTCTGCACAAACTCTGTTATAACTAACAAAGTAGAAGATGATATTGCGAAGTATCTTTCAGTTAAAAAAATGACAAAGTCGCATTTATTTTATTTTTCCAATAAAAAGTATTATTACCAATTGACGCAACAATGTAAAGATTTGTTAACAATAGATTATAAAATGATAGACAGTATTGATGCATTTGTTGAAAAGTTTCAACTACTTTCTATTTCTGATCAAAGTATTTCCGCCAGAATCAAATTTCTGATGGAAAAAATTAATCTGTTTGATGCTAGCTTCGATCTCGAACAAGCAGTAAGTTTTTTAAAAGAAAATATCAAAATTTGGTTTGAAAGTGAAAAAGGCACTTATTTGACCCGATATCACGTGGAAGCTTTTCGTAGTCTATATTTTATGAAGAAACTAGAAAAACTGAACGTTAATATGAAACTAAGATCCTTAGATACTACCAAATTGACTTGCTACGTCATTCAAAAGAAGAAAAATATCTATCTACACTTGTTAAAGTTGCACAAGCAGTTGAAGATGCACAAAATATTAATGGTAGACCATAAGGATCCCGTACACATTAAAGAAAAAGTTATATCAGCCTTTAAACTGCAAGATTTCGTTTATATAGTTATACCAGTTTTTAGAGAAGACTACGAAGATTTAAAGAAAGTAATTTTAAATTGTGTAAAAATAACCAAGGTGAAGTCGTATAAGAATATCGTTTTTATTACTGACGAATTGAAGATTTTAGCTAGGCTTTGTCAAGATTTACAAACGCAGATTATTTCTATTGTAGAATCTGTTAAATACGAAAATTTTGCTAAAAAAACCCAAAACGAAATCAGTTCTAGCAATATATATTTTCAAGGAAAATTAGTAACTTTGCAAGATGTTATTTCATCTCAAATAAATAATATACTAGACGAATCTACTTTATTGAAGTTATTAAAGAAAAGGAAAATTTGGATATTCGATTATACCGAAGAAGTTATTAATTTTTATATAAACAGAGGAATATTTTCGATAAAAGAAGAAATTAGTTTGGATGAAACCCAGTTTTGCGATACAATAGTTAACGAAACTGGAGGTAAAATAATTTTAATCACAGATTCTCCCGGAATGGGTAAAACTACTTTATTATTTCACCTACAAAAGTTGTTAATCGAAAGATATAATTATTTAGTGTTAAAAATCCATTTGAATGAATGCACAAGGATATTCAGAAACTATGTTATGGAAGGTAAGACTTTGATAACTCTGGAAGAATTATTTACTTTGTTAAAAAACCCTACAGAATTTGAGGTTAGTATATTTAATTTGCCTTCAAAAGTCATCGTAATGTTGGACGCTTTTGATGAAATCAGTCCTAACTACTCGAACCTTGTTTTAAACCTGGTAAAATCTTGTGAAACCTCGGAAAACGTAAGAAAAGTTGTTATCACTTGTAGGCAACATTGCGAGATCGATATTACTGATTCTATTTTTACCAACTGTTTTTCTTTAAATCCTTTCACCGTAAAAGAACAACGGGAATTTTTATACCGTTATTGGTCGGAAAAATTAAACTTAAACGCTGATGATAAATACAAATGCGAACAATACATCCATAAGCTTCTATTTATTCTCACAGATACCATCGCTCCTAATTCTTGGAATCTTATAGGAATCCCTCTGCAATCACAGATGGTAGCGCATATTTTCAGGAAAGATTGCTTGGAGTATATACGATCTAATAAATTCGAGATAGTTTCATTGGAAAAACTGAACATAGCAAAGTTGTACGAGAGATTTTTACAAGAAAAGAAGAGTATTTATATAGATGAAAAAACTAACGCACCTGGTAACGCTTTAGAGAATATCTTAAGCACCAAATTCGATAAATCCATCGAGGAAGAACACACAGAAATGGCGGTGCAAATTATATTCGACAACAAAAAACACAAGTACTTTTTACCGGAAAAACGAGGTACTGGAGTTTCGAAATTATATAATTTTTTCTTAAGAAGAGTTTCTAGTGTTAGATCTAAGAAAAGCAGCGATTCCGCTGATGATCAAGTGTCTTTGCAGTATCTTTTAGAAATGGGGATCTTGCAAAAAACCAACGATTCTTTGCAATTCATTCATCGAACTTTCGCTGAGTTTTTAGTAGCTAAACATATTTGCTCCGCATTAATGGAACCAATAGGGAAACAAAAACTGTTTAACTTCCTTATAGATGAAGTATTTTTATTACCAAGATATAACACACTAAGATCTTTCATGAATGATATTCTAGAAGATAAGATAATTCCAGTAGAAACTTTACGGATGTGCGGTGAAGTTACGGAAAAATTAAAATGGGGGTCTTATATTTGCTTAGGATTAGCTAGGAACGGTCATTTTAATCTACTTAAAATTATTCTTAGAGAATGTGATAACTGCGATGATATTTTGTTGCACAGAATAGGAAACGGGATGGATTTGCTATTGTTGACTTTATCTGATTTCTCAACGTTTAAATTGTTAGCTGAAAAAGGTGCTGATTTATCAAAGATGTACGGTAAAGGTAGGAATTCTTTACATTTCGCCGTTCAAAATAACTCCAAAGATGTAGTTTCATATTTAATTGAAAAATCTGTAAATATAAACGCTCAAGATGATGATGGATATACGCCGATTCATTACGCGGCTTCTAAAAACTACGTTTCCGTTTTGAAAATATTATTATCCAACGGTGCAGACGTTTCTATTTTGAACCATTATCAAGAATCTGCTGTATTTTCGGCAGTGGAAGAAGATTCAGTCGATGCGCTGGATGTTTTAGTTCAATACGGATTAAATATCGATGATAAGAACGGGAAAAATTGCACTCCTCTTCTTACTGCTTGTTTCTATTCGTCCTACAATTGCGTTAATTATTTGTTAGATCACGGAGCTGATACTATAGTCAGTAATTTCGGCGGATTCACTGTTCCGCCTAGACGATTACGTTTCCCTGTGGAAACGTTTAAAGAAAATATTGATACTGAAAGTTTTACCGTACTGCATTATGCTGTTTTAGCTAAATCTTTAACTTTGGTCAAGTTGTTATTAACAGCTGGGTTGGATGTCGAAGTCAAGGATTCCAATGGGATGACTCCTTTAGTTTTAGCGTGTTTCAAAGGGGAATTACGCTTAATTAAATATTTATTAAATGAAGGAAGTGACGTATCATCTTGTGATAATGATGGTTGTAATGCTTTGCATTATTTGGCTAAACTAACGGATGTTACTGAAGAAGAGGTATATCTGGAAGTATTGACTGAAATATTGGATAAAATTAATGATGATAAGGTTTGCAATGAAGGATTTACGGCTTTGTATTATGCTGTTAAAGGTGGTAATTTTGTTATGATTAAATTGTTGTTAGATAAAGAAAATTGTGATGAATTTAAAGATTTTAATGGTGAATCTTTGTTAAATCGGTTAAAATCTGTTTCAAATGTCTCAATAAATGGTAGTGAAGCTTGTAAAATGTCTTTTAATTATAAAACTGTTTGAATAGTTGTTAAGTTTGTAAAAATTTTTTGTTTGTAATTTTGTTATACATTAAATATAGAAATTTTTTAATAAAAACTTGCTTTCTTAAACTCAAGGTCAGGGTCAAGGTCAGGTCACGTGACAAATATATATAACTTTATTTCATTACAAAATCAAGTACAGTTTAACTATAATATAATAAGCAGTTTAAAATAAAGTAAAAGATCGATAAGCGCCGATGCACTTGGTTCGATTTTAAATTTTTACATTTTAAAATACATAATAATATACAATAATAACATATAATAAAATTAACACAACAAAGTTTATCAAATTTATCACTGAGTGTATTTTTGCTACACACTGGAAAAATTATAAAACTACCTACTTATTTATTACATACTTTTGGACTAAATATTTTCAACTAAGTTAGAAATTGTATGACGATCTTGAGTTAGGAGGAATTTTTTTAGTAAATTCTTAAATATGTGAATTTTTGAGCTGCATTTTATTTCAGGTGGAGTATTATTATAGAGCTTAGGGGCTAGATAAGCAAATGATCGCTGGCCAATAGACTTTTGTTCGAAGGGCACTTGGTGATTTTTCTTTTGCATAGAGCGAGTAGAATAATTGTGTGTTGGCTCTATGAAATTGTTTTTTTTTTCGATAATAGCTAACTATTCTTAGATAAAACAGTTGTCGGATATCTAGCATATTTGACTCAATATAAAGACTATTTGAAGGGTACAGCATCGGTTTTTTAAGAATTATTTTTAAAATTCTGCGTTGGATTGTTTCAAGAGGGGATAGGTGTGTTTTAAGTGCGCTTCCCCAAATACTGATACAATAGCTAATATGACTCAACTAGGGCATGATAAAGAATTTTTAACTGTTTTTTATGTAATATATTTGTCAAGTATTTAAATTTACTAATTACAAATCTTAATTTTTTACACACATAATTTATATGTACACTCCATTTGAGGTGTTTATCTAGGTAAATGCCAAGGTATTTTATTTGATCCCTACTTTGAATTGTAATGTTTTGACTAAAAATTTTTATGTTTAATTCAGTAAACGGCGGGTTTGTAACTTTGGTGCAGTGGAATGCAACATAATACGTTTTTTCCAGATTTAGGGTCAAAAGTTTATGGTTAAACCAGTTCTGTATCCCAGGTAGTATTGATTCAACTCTATTTTTTAAAGCGATCCATGTTTTATCTTTAAAGAATAATGCCGTGTCATCTGCGAAACCAATAGCCTCGGGGTATATGTCAAACAGACCATTAACATAGATGTTAAATAGTAATGGCCCAAGTATGCTACCTTGGGGGATGCCACAGCTTGAAAGGTCCCCTTATTGCCTTTGCAACAATGTAATCATTTGAATATTTAGAAATGATCCAATAAAACTCAAAGTCAAAAACCACAGACTTTTATTCAGGTAAAGTTTATAATTATCGCAACTAGTTTCGGTCTACATCAGACCATCATCAGGCAGAGTCAAAAGAGAAGAGAAGAGATTGAGGGTTTTAAATTGATGTTAAGAGAATTGGAACTGAATATTTTATGTGGTTTTTAAAAAATTTTTTCATTAATTATAAAATAAAATGTTTTAATTTAAATACATGGAATAGGAAACCAGAAGTAGAGAGGGATTTAATATTACCCTACTTGATGGGATAAAAAACCATAAGTAGGGTGGAGTTAAGGAAACAAAGGGAAGGAAGGATTATGTCCCACTAGAAGGAATAAAAAACCAACAGTAGGACGAAGGATAGGGTAACTCTTTGTACAAGTATCAGTGGTTTTAGTGTGTGAAATATTAGTCCATATTATTTGTCGCGTGTTATGGACTTTATCGACAATGTATATCCTCTTCAACATAATCATGTCCATTTTGACATGTATCTATGAATATTTTTCTTCTAATAAGATTTCCCACAAGAAAAACTTCATACATCCCTATAACTGCTGGACTAATCGTCCTAAAAAATTTTCGATTTTGACACAACTTCAACTAACATTTCCTTCTACTCGGACTTTGCTTCTTTTGGCTTTCACATTCCCCTACACCTTAATTATTCCCTCCCCAATACTACATTTTCACCCTTAAATCCCTTCCCACTATTGGTTTTTTATTCCAATTAGTGGGAACCCCTTACCCTATCCTTCTTCCTACTGTTGGTTTTTTATTCCTTCTAGTGGGACATAATCCTTCCTTCCCTTTGTTTCCTTAACTCCACCCTACTTATGGTTTTTTATCCCATCAAGTAGGGTAATATTAAACACCTCTCTACTTCTGGTTTCCTATTCCATTTAGTATTACAACAAATGTTTAAATTGCCGACCTTCAGCAATGGTACAATGAGAAAGGCGAGCAGTAAATTCTTTCCTAACGTTTTCGAGGACTTCAGGTGTTTTTTGTGCAATTTCCGTTCGGATTCGCTCCTTCAACTCTTCTACATTATTCAGTCGATTTACTCTGCTCTTTAAATATCCCCACAAAAAGTCTAACGGAGTCAAATCTGCGGACCTTGGTGGCCATTCGATAGGCCCCCTTCTACCTATCCACCTTCCTGGGAAAACGTTATTAAGGTAATTTCGTACCTCAACGCCATAGTGTGGGGGAGCCCCATCCTATTGGTACCATAAATTATTTCTATTTGGAAATAGCTAATTTAGCTGTGACAATGGATAATTTTGAAGAAATTCCAGATAACTAGCGGCAGTTAGGTTTTCCTCAAAAAAATATGGCCCTACAATTTGATTGTTTATAATGCCGGTCCAAACATTCACCTTCTCGGGATATTGTGTCCTATACTCTTCCATCCAATGTGGATTTTCACTTGCCCAATATCGACATGTCTGGCGATTTACGTGACCGTTCAGCATAAAAGACACTTCATCTGAAAAAAGTACCTTTTGTATGAAACCCGGATCTCTGTTACATTGTTCCATAACGATTTCGCAGAATTCGATTCTTCTATCAAAGTCATCTTCTAATAGCTCCTGGACCAGATGTACTTTGTATGGATGTCACTTCTTCTTTTTTAGCACTCTTACAACAGTTGATTGGTGGACATTATTATCTAGTGCGACCTGCCTAGAACTGGTATGAGGATTTTCTTGAAACGCCAGTACAACTTCCAGTTTTTTGGCTTCGGATATGTATAAAGAATATCGCTCCAGAAAGAAGAAAATTGATAAAATAATTTCATAGCTTTTGAAGAAAGAAGATTAATAAAATAATTTTTTCGTTTTTGAAAAGCCATGAAAAAAAGAAATAAATTCGGCTACCGTAATGTCAAGAAAACCCTGTGAAGAAGAAGAAAATTCGACGCTCCAACCTATCACGAAAAAGCCAAGAGGAAGATGAAAAATATCTCCAATATTTCTCAATCTAGTATGGAGGAGTTATGGTTCTGAAAATATCCATTCTTTTTTATTACTAACCTTTTTAATATTTAATTTTTGTATCCAACAATATTTAAAACACAGGAATTGTAAGAACATAGAACTATTATAATTTTTTTGAATATTAAAGCCATTGTATAAATTATTGAAGTCGTAAAATAAATTGTTACTATTTTCATAAACTCTCTAGTCCATCGTGGAAATTTAATTCTTGAGCGCTGTATATTTAGTTACTGGACAATTAGGCAATGATAGTAGCTGGATTTTTAACATTAGTTTTTATATCCATTACATTTGACCTATTTAAGAAATATTTTTTCCGTACAGAGGTCTGTTTGGTAAATTTTCTTTGTACTTTGTTTATTTTTTACTAAGCCTTTTCAACGTTGTCCAAAAAAATATAATTGATGATGCAGAATTATATCAAAGACAGATAAAGGAGTTTCTTGTACGGAAAAACCGCATCAAATCCCAAGAATTTCTTTTTGAAACGATGATAAATGACCAAAGGGACAAAAAATTGCTTGGTATTTATCTATTAGAACAGCCATTTGCATCTTATTTACACATAAATAAGAAAATAAATTGCTATAGTCATTTTTATCGAAGCATTTAAAAAGTTTTCTATGAAGGTCTGTTTTTATAACAATTTGGAATTTGGAGGTCAACCTAAACTAATTTAAAAATCATAAGATAAAATTGGTTTGGTAATATTATTAATCTATCACTGCGTGCCGAGCGAAGCGAGGTTCGCAGCACCAAATGAATTATAACTAATTAAAAACATGTTTTATGACAGCTAATTAATGGTAACAAAATTAGAATGTTAATGTCAAGTTTTAGAAAAAGCCAGAGTATAATTCGGTAAGACAATTTAATGAATGTATGAAAAAATAAGATGTAAAAATATCGCAAATTGTCGCCAAATTGACGTACTTGAATTCAAAGTATTGCGAGGCACATTACTATTCATGGGTTTTTCAATTTCTCCATTACTCCAGTGGAAGACTCTTCAAATCACGACGTTTCCACAAACAAGATACTTTTCTGACAACGTAAGTTTCACAAAAATTGACATAACGTCATCAAAAATTTGTTTACACTGCTGATTGTCATGCTTTCAAAAGTTAGAATCCGTTTTGTCGGTGAAAAAGTTGGGGAACAAACTTTTTTCGATATCATAATGACAAAAAATCGCGACATACGGCATTTTTAGTGCATGAATTCAATTGCCTTCACGAATTATGATTTTCTAATCAATAATTTTTATTTTATTACCAATAACATAATTATTTGCTATTATATACGAGGGTTGTTTGAAAAGTTTCCGATCTCAACATGAAGATGGCAACACTCGTAAACAAAAGTTGGGGAATGTGTTTGCGCATACTTTGAAAGGTACCCACTAAAATTTCAGCCATTTTGGACGCGCAGTTGTTGTTTGACAATCATTTTAGTGAGTCGATGTGAGTGTTTTTATGAAAATGGAAAAAATCGAGGATCGAGCTGTCATTAAATATTTGTTTTTGAAAGGCAATACGCCTACGCAAATCAAAGACGGGTTAGATGCTGTGTACGGGGACTCTGCACCATCATTTACCACCGTGAAATTTTGGGCTGCTGGATTTAAACGTGGCCGTACCAGTTTGGGTGACGATGAACATTCGGGAAGTCCAAAAACTGCAACCACTGACGATAATATCGCTCAAATTCACCAAATGGTGCTAAACAACCATCGAATTAAAATTAGAGAGATATCAGAGGCTATAAACATGTCCAAAGAACGTGTTTGTCACATATTGAATCAAGATTTGGGCATGAGAAAGCTGTCTGCGCGTTGGGTGCCGCGTTTGCTCACTTTGGACCAAAAACGTGTTCGATTGAACATTTCCAACTCTCTGTTGGCGCAGTTTAGGCGCAATAAATCAGATTTTTGGCGCCGATTAATTACTGTAGATGAAACTTGGATACACCATTATACTCCAGAAACAAAAACAGTCAAAACAATGGACTGTGAAGGGGAATCGGGTCCAAAAAAAGCAAAGGTTGTTCCTTCGGCTGGGAAAGTGATGGCAACTGTTTTCTGAGATAGTCATGGACCCGTCAATAGTCTGACTGACCGTTTTCCTGTCTTTACTCAATAAGTCTGACGTAAACTTTTGCGAATGTTCCATTATGAACTGTTTCCCTTGCCTTTTCCTGGTGAAATCCACCACCATTCCCTTGATTTTTGTGCCACCCATGTTTTCATGGCCGTTTTTATTATATTTTTTCCAATGCTGCAGAAAGGTTCCGGTCCAATAAAAGACATTGATGAGCCTAGTTTAGCCATTTCATCTGCCTTTTCATTGCCTTTTAGACCCCTATGCCCTGGTACCCAAGCTACCGTAAACTTGCTACGATCCCCCAGAGTATTCAGAGCATGCACACAGTCCCATACTAGCCTAGAATTGACCTCTACCGAATCTAATGCCCTTAGCACCGCCTGACTGTCTGTGAAGATGGCTATTGAACGGTACGTCCTATCCAGCCTTTTAATTTCTTCTACACAGTAGTGAATTGCCGTAATTTCTGCTTGAAACATCGTGGCATTTTGGGATAGACTTTCTGGGAATGTTATCCCTGGTTTCCTTCCGACTACGCCGGCTCCCACGCCATACGGCGTCTTTGAGCCGTCCGTGTATCAGGTTGACTCCACCTCTACGGATATACCTTTTTCCCAGTCTTCCCTACCTGGTATAACTATTTTAAATTTATTGGCAAAGCTATATTTCGTGACTGTTGCGTCAATGGGTTGCCCCAAAATGTTATCTGCTTTTAGTTCCTCGATTAGCTTACCATTATCAGCCCCATGCGATTGGCTTATGTGCTGCTGATTATGTATTAATCTGTGCATGGCTGCTCTCGCTTCGCCCTGTATATATATGTGCAGTGGTGGAATGTTTAACAAGAATTTCAGTGCAGCTAAAAGAGTAGTTTTTATGACCTCCGTAACGCACAGACAAGCTAACCTTTGTATGTTACTTAACAGCCTTACTGCTCCTGTTTGCTGTGTCTTTGTCCACCATACCACTGACCCGTAGGTTATTATGGGTCTAATAACCCTTGCATATAACCATGTGGTCATTTTGGGGTTAAGCCCCCAATTTTTTCCTTACATTCGTCTACATCTGCCCAATGACAATACAGCTTTCTGCGTGGTTTTTTATAAGTGTGTGTTCCATGAGAGTCTTTGATCTAGGAATACTCTAGGTAATTTATTTCTTTGACAACTGGAATCACTGTTCCCCCCAGTGTTAGTGGTTTTAGACCGGCCAATGTTGTCTTTTTTGTGAAGTTGATAATTTTTGTTTTTTGAGCATTGCTGTTGGTCTCTCTCGCTTACACCAATTTTCAACCGTGTTTGGGGCTATCTGCATTCTGTCAGATAATACCCCGGCAAATTTGCCTCTGATGACAATCGTTATGTCATCTGCATATCCTAGACACTGAAAGTCTTTTTTGGATAATTCGTTGAGGAGATCGTCTACTAGGGTTGCCCAAAGTAGTGGTGACAGAACTCCTCCTTGTGGACAACCTCCACACCATGAAAGAAAAACGAGAAAGGTAAAGAACAACATCGTACTCCGCCGACCTATTCGAAGTAATGCCTGACGGCACTCCCAAATAGGTTCCTTCTTTGGCGAAGGGGTGGTTTTAGTGGGTAAACCAGTCTTCCACAACAAGCTGGGAGCCTCCATACTACCAGGTAAGGGCAGAACCATGTACCTAGTGTCCTTAATGGGATTTCCACCCCCCAAAAAACAAAAAAAAAAAAACAAAAAATCACTGCTTGCCGAGCGAAGCGAGGTTCGCAACACCAAATCAATATAAAATAACTTAAAAATCATTTTTTCTAACTCAATTATTTTTAAAATCAGTTTTATTATAAATTTATAACTTTAACTGTAATTTATATAACTGTAACGACATTTTTCAAACATATAAGCCTTTCTCTTCGCTAAATATGATAATATTCTATTTTTGGATGACCTTTTTGGTGCAAAAAATTTATTTTATGACGCCAGCTTAAAAACCAAAGTGTCTACTTAAGATAAAATAAACGTATCAAAATTGAATAAAATAGTTTTTTGCCGTTAGGGTGTTTACGCTAACCGTATTTCGGTAAAATGGCGTCGTATTTAATTATCATTATTTCAAGGGTAAATGGAAGCTTTCATGTCATACCTCATAAGTTTTAAATCGATCGAGATGGGAAAGGGATAAAATGTTCGGCAGGAGCTGTGCATTTAAGACTACAACACGATCATAAACTTTAATTAAGGCCAGACTAACGAGCCACAGAGCCAACCACAAAAGCTACAATGCAGAGCACTCAAAAATACACTTTGAATTATTTATAGAAGCGGATATAAATATTTAATACGAACAAAACGTTTAATGAAATGTCGCTGTCGATTTCGTTGTTCGTGTGCAACACATAAATTACGGTTCTTAGTGTATTTTGATCCCCTAAGATCGTACGTGATGTAAAGGGAGAAAGGGCACTTGTAAGTTTCGAGAGAAGAGAGGTTAAAACACGTTTTTATGAGTTGGAAGCTTTCACTTTTCGGAGTTCTATTACCTTCAAGCACTCAAACTCGCAATAAAAATTTCACATTGAGGTAGTTAGAAATTCTGTAAATAACCAGAAATGTTCGTTACTCAACTTTTCGTCGAGTTAATTCTGTAAGAAAACAAAAAACAAAGCTTAACCACTGTTTTATTTACGTATTGAAATGAATACAAACATGTTTAATGACAGTTAATTGAATTAAATTGTCTAATGGAAGACTCTTCAAATCACGTCGTTTCCACAAACAAGATACTTTTTTGACAACGTAAGTTAAATACATTTTTTGCACCAAAAAGATCATCCAAAAATATTATCATATTTAACAATGAGAAAGGTATATGTTTGAGAAATGTCATTACAGTTACCTGGATATGCACTGTCATTCAGTATTGTAAATAAATGTAATAATGTAACTATAAATGTACATCGTTTTGAGTTATCACTGATTGAATTGAATGATCCCCATAGCCATAATCTTCAACAAAATTATTATAGAACCTGAGCACCGAAGACGGTGAACGCAGTGGACGCCCAAAAGAGGTGGTTACCGACGAAAATATCAAAAAAATCCACAAAATGATTTTGAGTGACCGTAAAGTGAATATGATCGAGATGGCTGACATTCTAAAGATATCTAAGGAACGTGTTTGACATATCGTTCACGAATATTTGGGTATGCGGAAGCTCTGTGCGAAATGGGTGCCGCGCGTGCTCACAATCGACCAAAAACAGCAACGAATTGATGATTCTGAGTAGTGTTTGCAGCTGTTAAGTCGTAATAAACCCGATTTTTTGCGTCGATATGTGACTATGGATGAAACTTGGCTTCATCACTACACGCCTGAGTCCAATCGACAGTCAGCTGAGTGGACTGCGGCCGGTGAACCGCCACCAAAGCGTGGAAAGACTCAACAGTCAGCTGGCAAAGTTATGGCCTCAATTTTTTGGGATACACACGGTATATTGTTCATCGACTATTTGGAAAAGGGAAAAACAATCAACAGCGACAATTACTGTGCATTATTGGAGCGATTGAAGACCGAAATCGCGAAAAAACGGCCCCATATGAAGAAGAAAAAAGTGTTGTTTCATCAAGACAATGCACCGTGTCACAAATCATCGAAAACGATGGCAAAATTGCATGAATTGGGCTTCGAATTGCTTCCTCACCCACCGTATTCTCCAGATCTAGCCCCCAGCGACTTTTTCCTTTTCTCTGACCTGAAGAGAATGTACGCGGGAAAAAAATTTGGCTTTGACACTGAGGTAATCACCGAAACTGAAGCCTATTTTGAGGACAAACCGAAGCCTTTGGCTATTCTTTCCTGTACCTCCTCTTTTTCATCTCCACTGCTTGTAATGGTAACCCCCAGATAATAAAAACTCTCTACTTTTTGAAAACAATATTCTGATTCTCCCGTTGTAACTTTTAAAACTGCAGATACATCACTGAGACCTGATCCACCTGGTTTAATGTGGTTAACAGTTTCTTTTCTTTGGTTCAATATCCACAATTGATTTCTCTTCTGAGAAAAGTGTAATTATTGATCTATAAGATTTCAAAAGTTAACTAGATCTATGAAATAGATTGCCGTTGATGTTTCTAGTTTCCTTTTAGACCTTGGCTCTTTGTAAAAGACCAATGAAGCCAGTTTATTAAGAAATCCTGGTGTAGAGAAGTGATTGTAAATACCATTTCCTAATTTTCACTTATTTTAACTGGTAAGTAGATTTTAGCTGTTGTGTTTTCAATTTGATTTAAAATTACAATTTAAAATTTTCACTAATAACTTGATAATTTACTTCCTTAAAATCATCCTTCTCCTTCACTAACTTGATTTCAACTGACCTTCAGTCTATCAAGAGACTGACCTATCGTATTCTAGAGATTTTTTATATCTACAATTTACACGAATATTTTATTAAAAATACTTTAATATCTTTGTCTTACGCATTATAATAATAAATAATTACTAGAATATAGTAGTTTCCATTAAATTGCAGGTATAATAATTTTAAAAAATATACAATAATATTACAAGTAAATAAACTTATAATTTGGGATTTCCTTCCAGTTTCTCTAAACCTTCTTAAGATTCTAGAAACGCTGGATTGGTTGATTCCCATGACTTCAGCAACATATTGCTGGGATCGTCCATCTTCAACTAAAGCCACGATTTGATCTGCTTGTTCTGGGGTTAAATTACTTATTTTTACTTAAATTGTTTCTAGACACTTCCAAATGAAAAATTAAACAAATGTACGGCGCACAAGAAATTTTAAAATGTAAATAATACAAATAGGATTTATCAAAATTTATTTAATTTTTGTTTTTCAACAAAAGGACGATTTAAACTGTGAATATTTTGGGCTTATAATACATCTAAAGGATACCATACACTCAAATTAAACTATTCTAAAAAATGTGATTTTTTATTTTACACCATAATTCAATTTTTAAAATAATGGGATACTTTTTGTGACAAGTGTATATTCCATTAATTATACCGTTACAATAACACTGACATTTATCATTATTTTGATAAAAGATAGGTACGCCGCTGAAAAGGATTTGGGATAGTTAAATCCTTAAACATTGTCCCTAAGAGCACTTTAGCCTCATCCTACCGATTATATCCTATTCTATAGAATAACATGGGGTGCTTCAATAATGTTTAGGTTGATGTAAGACGTGAAAAAAGTCCTATTTTACTAATTAGACGATCATCATGAAACTTTGAAGATGTGTTTTAATTAAAAACGTCCATACAAGTTTTTTTTTGAAGTTTCCCAACATCTGTGTACGAAATTGTTGAGGGAAACCTCCGTAAAGCGTTCTAGACTGAAAAAAATCCCGAAAAATAAATCATCGCTCACCTGTATTTGACAGACTAGCTCTCCGTACGGCCAACAATGTCTCAAAGATGGAACAATGGCGAAGGGAGTCACGAATAATCCCATCGCGAAATCATTACTGGCTAAAGATGTTAGTAGATAGCGGGGCTGAAACCAACAGAATAAATAGTACGGTCAATAATAGTTTATTTACAGGCGAACGTTACAACATTACAACAATGATAATGTAGTTATTTACGTTACAAGTCCGAGAACTGTCTTCACGGACGTGTTCGTACTATATTTGTTTTCATACTGCCTATGGTTTTAAACGCAATAAAATATGAAACTGAAATGACATATTTGATCATTTTATTAGGAAGTCATGTAGACTGCTGTGAAAACATTGTTACTTGATTTATTCTTAACATGGTTGATTTGCTTTATAAATAAAAAATGAACAGCGGTTACCAAGTAACAATGTAAATAAAGGCAGACATATTGAATTTTTCTGCACACACGAAATATCTGCGGAGAAAATGGATCTGAAATTAGATAAAATTGCTGAGAAAACTGCGGAAACGATATGGCAAATCATTCCAGTTAAGTCTGCGAAAAGATATGAAAAAGAATATGCGCTGTTTTGCAACTGGCGTGAACAACACAATTTGAAAAGTAGTGCTGATGAAAATGTGATGTTGGTTAACTTTTTGGATGTGGTAAGAACAGTTTTTTAAAGTATATTCTTTTCAACAGTTTACATTTTCAGTCAAAAACATTCAACCCTTCTTCATTATGGTCCAAATACTCGATGGCAAAATCATTGATTATGGTTAATGAGAATGTCAACGTATCAAGTTTCCCAAAGTTGATACCTAGCTTTTTTGAAAAAACAAAATGTAGACCATCAGTCAAACCAGTCGAAGGTGCTGACAAAGGAACAAATTGAAAGCTTCATGAGGGACGCTCCAGATAAAGAATATCTATTACTCAAAGTGATAGCATTACTTGGAGTTGCTGGAGGTTGCCGAAGGGAAGAGATATATAATTTAGAAGCTAGTGATGTGGAGGATACGGGTACTCAGCTAGCAGTTAAGATTAACCAGACAAAAACGCATATTCGACGAGCTTTCACTGTGATTAACAGTGATGAGGTTCACTATTTGGATGTGTTTAGAAAATACATGAATTTACGGCAACACGTCTTCCTGAAAGCTCTTTTGGTAGGTTATAGACAAGGAAAATGTCTGTCTCAAAGAGCTGGTATACATACTGTTGGCGGAGCACCTAAGAAAATAGCTGAATTCTTAAAACTAGACCAACCAGAAAAGTATACAGGTCATTGCTTCAGGAGGACATTCTCAACGTTGTTGGCCAATGCTGGAGCTGACCTTAAAGTTCTAAAACAGCACGGTGGATGGAATAGTTCTTCAGTTGCAGAAAAGTATATAGAAGAATCGATTTAAGACAGAAAACACTGTAAAACCATTGTTGTACAATTAATGTCAATCTTCGAAAACTAGAATAAAAGCTTAGTTCATGTTGATTCACTTGTTATTTCAAACAATATTGGGAGATATCAATAAAACACCAAGTCTAACCACAACAAATTTAATGGTGAAATTATCAAATAAGCGAGTAGTTTTGGTCTTAGACCATCATCCAATGACTCAGTCAATTGTCTCAATGAACAAATACAACCTATTGAGAACTATATTTTCTTAAATTTACCTTTTGATGTTATTAAGTGATTTGTTTTGATGCCTTCTTCATCTTTTTCTTGTTTGTTTGAATGTTGTTGTTACTAAGCTCTTTACTCGCTAATTAGTTTGGTTGTATACTTCAATTACTTCATGTTGTGGTGCTCATAGAATTAATCTGTTATTTTAAAGATGATTTTAACTTTATTCTTCACGTTTTATTTCCTCTATTTCTTGTTTGTTTCTTTTTCTTCTTTCGATGACAATGTTATAATCCCTTCGTTTTTTCACGTCCTTCATTTGACCTTTTAGTTGTTTTTAAAAAATAAAATCCTGTCTTGTCCCTCTATTTTTTCCCCTATATGTCTTTTTTAACTATAAATTTGTTTGTATTATTTTACCCCGTAAATTTTTATATTTTTGATATTTTATACAACCTATATATTTTAATGATGTAACTTTTAATTTTAATTTTTGTACGATTGTATCTACTTTTGCATGATAGCTAAGCTTTTCTTTTTATTTACTATTTTTATTCCTTACTCATTTTACCTTGTATATGTTATCCAACTTTATATTTAATATTTATTTATTATTGTTGTAGTTCTTGTATCTTATTGTATCTTTTATTTGTAGCCTGATGATGGTCTAAGACCAACAGCACAGCTCCTGGAATTGAGTAGAAGTAACCTACGCATTCTTACTGGACTGTTGACTGGACACTGTCGTCTGAGAAACCACCTGAGGAAGCTTAGTCTGAGCAATACGTCGGACTGTCGCTACTGCAGTGTGGCAGACGAATCGGCAGAGCACATTCTTTGCTATTGCCCCGCGTTAGAAATGATCAGGCTCCGCTCGTTTGGCCTCATACGGCTAGAGCCTACCAACTTTAGACAAGTCTCGCCAAAATCGATCTTGGACTTTGTTAAGAAGTGCAGACTGGATGGCGAATTGTGACCCTTAGGGGTGAGCCACAATAGGCCCTAGTTTGGCCGCAGTGGAGGGGTGGGAAACGCCCCGCTCACATTGAACCTAACCTAACCTAACCTGGTCTAAGACCGAAACTAGTCGCTTATTTGATAATTTCACCATTAAATTTGTTGTGGTTAGACTTGGTGTTTTATTGATATTTTATATCAGCCACATTTGAGTTATGGATCATTCCCGGACTCAAACGAGTCCGACATGTTACAGTATCTGTATTGGTGACAGCGCTGCCTTTAGTTTGGATATAGAGGGTTCTTGTTCTTTTAATTTGGATCAATTGTATCAGAGTCGTCGTATTGGGGTGACTCTAAATTGCAGAGCAGAGGACCAAGTCCCTATTATGCTCAATACTAGAAAAATTACATAAATTACAAACAAAATAAAAATGGTATACAATAAATTGACTTTACATTTTTAGTTTGTAAAAAAGATGTCTGTTTATAAATAGCTATTTGAAAAATTGATAGCGACAGCGAAGTTTCAAGCACACCTCCAGATTTTATTAAGAATGTTACTCTTAATCTTCTGCCAACTAAATACGAAAAAGCAATACAATTATTTTATGGATTGGTGCAGCTCATAGGAAAATTGAAACTTATTTTGGTGAATCATCCAAAACTCTAAATTCTTCAACCTTGTGGTCACAATATTCGATGTTTCCAAGCCTTTGCAATTGAAAAATGTAATTGTCAGGTACGTGTTTTCAATATCTCATTCTATCGAATGTATCTTTCTGGTTTTTATTATATTATTTGTCTAAAAATAATGTGACCGTAGAAAAAATCTTGTGTGCAAGTCTCTAGTTTTCTAACTGCTGTTTTTTCTTATCAAACCGAACAGTTTATCGAATTTTAGTAAGCGCAGTGGTCACTTAACTAAACCATTTGATATTCTTAGCTAAAATACCCAAAAACTTTTTATTTAGATTCATCCCTTTCCTAGTTTTCCTTTGTTAACAGCATCCATTGCGGTTAAATCACCCACGCAGACATAGGGACGGCTTCTGCTCTCCCGTACTATCGAAATAAATGACTGTATCCTTGTTTGCGGTTAATTTGGAGGTTGTCGGGTATCCTGATTGCATTTGTATTTTTGCCACCAATATTTTTTCCTCTGGTAAATTAGAACATTAGAGTTTGTCGGGGAAAGAAAGATAAAAACTCGACAAGAATAACGAATAGTCACTACATCCAAAATTAAAAAGTGTTTTTGGTAGAGCATTATTTTCGTTCATACGGAGAAGGTCGTAATGATGGTCCGAGCTTAGAACAGGTGTCAATAAAATATCAACAAAAATTTAATAAAGCAGCTCCTAGTAAAAGTGTGATGTTAGCTGTTGTTGAAAAATTTCGTCGCACTGGTAGTGTATTGTGTCAACGTAAAAGTTCTTCAGGTCGTCGAAAAACAGTATGCACTAACGAAAATGAAGGACGTGTTTTTAACCAAGTTGTGCAATCACCTCAAAGAAGTCTTGTAAGAACTGCATGTAAACTCAACATTAGTGAAACGTCTTTACGTCGCATGTTCAAATCAATTGGTGGTTATCAAGTTGGACAACGACTAAATGCTGCGGACAAACGTGCAAGAGAAATTTACTGTGGTCGCATGTGGAGTTTAATTTACGAAGATCCCGAATTTTTGAAAAACATGGTTTTCAGACGAGAGTCACGTTCATCTTAGCGGGTATATTAATCGCAAACAACCAGATTCCTTGGATTTGAACGTCCTGATGTCAGTGTAGAGAAACCACTCCACAGTCTTCGAGTTACCGTTTGGTGCGCGGTATCTGGTAATGGAATGATTGGTCCTTATTTCGTTGAAGATGATAATCAGAATCCACTTACTGTCAACCAAGAACGTTATAGAGAGAAAATTATTATACCTTTTGTGAGAGATCTAAATAACTTTTGCCGTGCACGAAATCTACAGTTTTGCACACAATGGTTCCAACAAGATGGTGCAACGAGCCATACAGCTGTGCGCACTTTAGACTTACTCCGTCAGCATTTCGATAATAGAATAATTTCTCGGGGAACAGACTTCGAATATCCTTCTCATTCACCTGATCTGATGCCACCTGACGCATACATTTGGGGCATAATGAAGGAAAAAATATGTCATTCGGAAAACTATGGGAAAGAATACAAAATATTTTTCGGCAGTTCCATCAACCACTTTTTATAAATATGTTTATTGACTTACAAAATCGATATGAAGCTTGTTTGCGTCGAAATGGTGAACATTTTGAACACTTACATTACAGAAATTCAAAATTAATTTTTATTTTTATTTTCGGTACAGTTTATTTTGGTGGATACTGTATTTAATACGTTACCTGCGAATGAATGTATTTGGAGTATCTTCTACTATTTATGACTAATATTAACAGCATGTTGGCGCCTAAAACTCCAATCGTTATGAACAGAACTATGAAAGCTTGAACGACGTCTCCGGGAGTTAGTGCAGAGAAAAATGTGATTTGCAAATAACGAGGATGGTTACAGCTACTGTTGGTAAGTGATGGGGCTACTAGAATGGTGGCTTTGTGGTGCATATTATGAAACATGTGACGCTTTTTCTTCCTCTTTTATCTGAAACAAAAAATAATAATCAAAAACACTAAACAACTATTTAAGAATAAAGTTCGATAATCATGATAATTTTTGATACCAGCGCAATATTTTGTGTTCTAAAAAGTTGGCGCAGCATGCCACACTTCAAAAAAATAGTAACAAACGGGACTTTTTAGTCCAAACTGTTAAAAATTTTTCAAAGCTCACAGTAAAAAATTAATAGTTATAAATACTTATTATACCGGGGCAACCTGGTATCCTAGTTGTTTTTTATGTTACAAATTAATAGTGTGAAGAAAAAAGTACCAAACTAGGGAATGCAACCGCCAAAAGGAACCAGTGGAACGAAAAAGGAAGAACCTAAACTTTAAGTTTAAATAGGTATCTTCAGCATGAAAAAGTAGAAAATTGTTTCCACCTGCACCCAAGGTAAAGAAACTTAACAGTTTCTATACCAAGCTTGACCGTTTTCTATGAAAAAACAACTACTTCCTGGGCTATATGCTCCAACGGACATTCCAATTCAGTTTTTTTATTGACTGCACCTTATTGAAATTATTTCATTTATTGTTTATCTTTAAAATAATAGTATAATTTCCAGGTTTGGTATCTTTGGTTATAATAAAAAATAAATGGAATAAAAAAAATCTTCAGTGAAGATCACCTCACTGTATATTGTATAAAATTACTTACCGCAGGGATCATTTATGTGTATTGTTCCATATTCTCGTCACATTCCAAATTTGCGAGGCGTTTACTAGCAACATTTTCGATTTTCCACGGTTTTCCATTACCGAATCGGAAGTATGTCCTGACAAAGTTTTTAATTGCTTCGGATGCAGCGTTATTTGTCTTCATTTGTTATGATTTTCGTGGAAAGCCCGTTTTGCATTAAAACGTTTAAATTTGTCGCAGATTATTTATGTACAATATACATTCACGCCTAAATGCAGATTGATGGTGGAATTTTTTGGTTTTGTCGTGTTATGGCACTTTTCATGTCTGCAACAAAATAAAAACATGATTTAAATTGAAACGGATAATAATGTACTATCGGCTTCAGAATAGCATATACATTTTCAAACTCAAATCGCTTACAATGAATTAATTTTAAGGATAATAATAAATTTGAAATCAGTTGTCCACGCCCACATCTTTAATGTTTGCAGCATAAGATATTTTATTGACAAATTGCCTGTCCCTCTGTCCCTTGTAAATAAACTTAATCCCCAAAAACCATTTAATAGGCGTTTTAAAAATTGCCATTCCTATGTTGTTTAAGAAGGGCGTTTTTATAACTTCGGTAGGTAAACGAAATTCACATTTAACATGTATATGCTATTCTAAAGTCGACTGTATCTACCTAACAAACTTAAATATTTTAGAATTGAGTTTCCTCTAAACAGGGTAATAAACATACAGGGTGTCCTACGACGAGTGCCACCTAGAAGTTTATGGGGAAGGAAAAGCGCGAAATTAATGAAATTTGGTATACAGGGGTTTTTGATATTACTGAGTTTAACTAAAATATTTTCAATTTGATCGCACTTCCGGTTATACCGGAAACCGACACCAACTGAACTATTTTAAATGCAACACCCTGTTTATTTTCTTATTTTTGGTTAGTTCGTTAAATTTAAGTGTTAGTTTATGTAAGGTACTTTGTATCTAAAATTAGGAGAAATTTAATGTTTTTCGAAAATTTTGACAGAAATCACGCTTAACACGTTCACTGCGCATCTGAAAATAAATAAGTCACTACCATGCTAAAGTATATTTTAACTGATTTTGAAACTTACAACTTCAGAGAATAAATAAAAATATAGTAAAAAAAATATATCTGAAAATATACCTGTCAATAATGACATGTCGCCCATTGGCGACATCAGCACTGATGAACAAATTTACATGTGCAATGCTAATGTCGCCTATTGGCGACAATCACATTTTAGCTAAGAATAAGTCGGAAATATTTTTAAACTGTTTATTTTAATTCCAAATAACACGAAACAGGTAATATAAAAAAATACAGTCGCAAAAAACTGAAATAAACGAAGACAAGCAACACAAAACATAAAAAAACTTATTGGTTTATTGCACAAAAAGTAGGAACTTATGTACCAACTACCTAAAACCTCTTCAAAAAGATAACTTACACCGAACAAAAAATATGTCCTTGTAATGCACGAAAACAAAAGAAGTACCTAACTTTTTCATTAACTTCGTACAGCACAAAAATACCACAGAACAAAAAGAAACCTTTGGTATTGCACAAAAATAAAACGTACTTTTTACAGATTTTCATGGTACTTTACGAAGCAATCAGTCACACACAATCCGGGATTGTCAATGCACGCTTCACAATGAAAAAGTGTTTCTTTTCTAACTTTATTTTTATGACAATATTTACATCTTTTTCTAAAAATTCTTCCCGAAGCATTGGTTGCAGTTATTTTTGTAGGAAAATGATCCAATGTTTTTTTAACTTTAGAACGGGGACTTGGTTCTGACGTCTCCGGGAGCAATGCTGCTATAACCTGTAGTCTGAAGTTATAAAAATCTAACTTTTTTCCAGAAAATTTATTGAAAAGTAAGAAGGCGTTCAACAGAATAGTTTGAAAAATATGAATGGCCAATTTTTTATACCACCTTATGGTTTTATGGGTCGTTGGGTAATAGGACATCATCTGATCCTGACGGTCGATGCCACTCATAATATAAATATAAATATAAACCTATTATACTCTAGAATTGGAAGAGGTTTTAATTTTTCTTCCCCCCTTTTGGTGATTTTTGTTTCCAATCGGTTTTCGTGTTCGGTGGATATGTAAGACACTTCCCTTTTATCCTTCCATTTGGCTATCATTATGTTGTCGGAGTATCTTGCAATAGTATCTCCCTTAGACAGTTTTGCTTTTTTTACTTCATCAGGATTATCTTTTCTATCTTGCCGTAGAGTCCCGGTACAATAAGTATCTGAAGCTAATAATTTTTTTGCCAACATATAGCTGTTATAGAAATTATCCATATAAACTGAATGTCCGTTGTTTAGTTTTTCTTCTAGCAGATGTAACACCACTTTTTCTGTGTGTCCCTTGCCCCCCATATCATCCAGCTGGCCTGTATAAACAAGAAATTTAAGAACCATTCCGTTTGGCTCAGTTAGCATGTAAAGTTTTATGCCGTACTTGTGTCTCTTGTTTTTGATGTATTGACGGAAAACTAGACGTCCTTTGCCAAAGGACCATCGATTCGTCTAGCGAAAGTTCTTTACCCGGATAATATACCTCGCACATTTTTTTGTTAAAAAAATCTATTATATTTCGAACTTTGTACAAACGATCTTCAGGTTTTGGTTCGGAAGGGCCTGGATTTTTAACGAAATGCAAACAACGCAAAATCAGTAGAAACCGATCTCTACTCATATGGTTTGAAAAGCAATTTAAATTAAAAAGTCTATCTTTTTTCCAATAATCTTGGTACCTATTAAGTTTTATAGTTCCAGTATGAAGTATCAAGCCAATAAACTTAAGAAGTTCTGGCACCGTTAGATCTTTCCATCGCGAAATCCGTGCTGATTCAGTTTCCACTTTGCTCAAAAACACTTCCAGTGCATATTCATTGGTGAAATTAACTATATCGTTTAAAATATTTGCATCCAATAAAAATAAAAAATAGTCAATTGGCTCATTTCCTGAACATCTTTTTAACAATTCGCAACGTTTTGAAAATATAATGTTTTTAAAACCAGCGAAAGCACTTTGCCATATAGGGGTCCCTGATGCAGGCGGAGCGGTTGTTGCCTTTTGACCTCCTGCAGGTAATGACGCAGGTAATGGCGTTTGAGCAGAGGAAGCATTACTTTCATCATCTAAAAAATTATTTATTATTGTCTAAAATATCATTGTTAACTATATATGTTTACCTCTCTCTTCGTCTGTGTCTTCAGCGTCAGTAAACTCTTCTGCCCAGTCACTACCACTATCCTCAAAAGGATCAACTTCATCGTCGCTAAGGTCTGCCAAAATTCTTAACTCGTCATTTGTTAATTTCTTATCATGTTTAGGCTGAAATCGCGGCCTTTTTACACCCGAAGGGCCGGCTTTATTGTCCATAGTTACGTTTTATTTTATTTCACCGTGATATGAGAAAAAACACACAAAATCGCTAACGAACACTAAAAAACTTTGTTTTTGTCCTTTACGTCCACGCTCACCGACACTCGTCTACACCGCAACAACGCTGAGGGAATACTAACAGAATAAAACGTATGGTACCGATGTCGCCATATGGCGACATCAGCACGGCAAGTGATATGCGCATGTCGCCGATAGGCGACATGCGCAGCGAACGTGTTAATAAAATGATGATTATTTCAATACCTAAATTATTTAAATTAAACAGTAAATGTATTATGTTGCATTTAAGATCTTCAACTGTAAGTAAATAAAGTGTATTTTAAAAAATATTATACAGGGTGATCACACTATTGAGTTAAATTTTAAATTAAGAAAACGAAGGTATCTTCCTTATTTCAAATAGCAACCCATATTTTTATTATTTTAATTTAATTCCCTATAAAAAAATTAGATAAGTTCATATTTACTTCCCTATATCAATTCCTAATAGTTTTTGAGATATTAGATACTTTACGATTTTCGGTTACAATGCAACTTTATTTGACTTTGTTTCATTATTGTTGTTTAGTCTTCTATTATAATCAATTTTGTTTTGAAAAGGAAATAGAGAAAATGAAAGATCACCTAGGTCAAATATTCAATCTTTTCCTGACAACACTCTTAATTTACTTGACGCGTTACCTATAAAGGTGAGGAAAATTTTATGTATTGGTTTTAATATTAATTTTGAAAATGTATGTATGTGTCATTCAGAAGTCTTTGTTAAATATTTTTAACTCATTTAATTTAACTATGTATGTTGACTCACTAACCAGAATTACGAATTCTACAGCTACTATTCTAGATTACTATTGGAAAATCAAGATTTCATTATTTGTTGATTTTTTATGTTGCTATAGATATATACTTGATTAAATCTATTGATTTTGTATGATATAAAAAAAATATACGTTAGTTTTTGAAGTTTGGTTCCTTCTGATAATCAAATAAAATATACAGTTTCAGAAATAATTTCAACAGGTTATGGGCCCAGATTTTTTTTTAAAATATTGCTGACTCAGAGAATTTCATAAAAATACCTATTTTCTGAAATTTTTTATTTGATTAAAGAAAAAGTCTATTTGACATTGTCAATTCTAGAAATAATATCCACTGATGGCTGATAAGGTAGAAATAACTAAGATTATTAAATTTGATGGTAGCAATTATCAGTTATGGAAATTTAGTGCCACCATAGCTCTGAAGGCAAATGGTTTAATGGAAATTGCAAATGGACAAGAAGTCAGACCCACTGATAGCAGTAAAATTAAAGAATGGTTTGCAAATTTAAGGCCTGTTGATAACGATACAGTGGTAAGAATAGCCAACAATCAAGTAGTAAAACCGGTTGGAATTGGTAACATTCACATAAAAGCTTTTGTAAATGGAAACTGGTGTAATAAGCTATTGACTGATGTCTTATACATACCGGATTTAAAAAGGAACTTACTGTCTGTGGGAAAAATAACCGAAAAAGGCTACACTATGGTTGCTACCAAAGAAAAATGTGAATTTTTAAATCCTGAAGGTGAGGTATCTTGTATTGGTGTAAAAGAAGGCAACATGTTCAAAATGTTAATAAAAATAGATACATTTGAGCATTGTAATTTAGCGACATCTGATAGCTTAGAACTCTGGCATTATCGATTAGGACATATTAATGCAAATTCAATTCTAAAAACTATAAATAACAATGCTGTTGAAGGTGTAACTCTAATCGATAAGAAAGATAATTATTTTTGTGAAGGTTGTCAATATGGAAAACATGTTCGAAGACATTATCCTGAAATCGAAATACAAAGATCTGCTAGACCAGGTGAATTTATTCATTCCGATATTTGTGGTCCTATGAACGTAATTTCTCCAAGTGGCTCTAAGTATTTTATGTTGTTGAAGGACGATTATACAGGCTATAGAGTAGTATACTTTTTAAAGAATAAAAATGAATTTTATGAACATTTTAAGGAATTTGAAACGTTAGTTCACAGACAAACAGGAAATGTTATCAAGACGTTACGTACTGATAATGGCACAGAATTTGTAAATAAAGTTATGAAAGAATACTTGAAAAATTTGGGAATTTGTCATGAAGTTTCGGCACCTTACGCAAAAGAACAAAACGGAAAATCGGAGAGGGAAATTAGAACTGTTTTAGAAAGTGCACGGTCTATGATATACTCCAAAAATGTTCCATTAGAACTTTGGCCAGAAGCAGTAAGTACAGCAGTCTACATACTTAATAGGACATTGTCTAAAAACAGTTCTGAACTAACACCATATGAGAGATGGTTAGGAAAGAAGCCTAATATTAAGCATTTGAAGATATTTGGTTCTTATGCATATATGCATAATCCCAAAGAAAAGTCAAGAAAATGGGACCCCAAAAGCAGGAAATTATTATTCGTCGGATATCATAATAATTCCAAAAACTACCGGCTATGGGATGTTAATAAAAGAAAAATTTTTGTCAGCTCAGACGTTACTTTTAATGAAAATACCAACTTTAGAGATGAAAATATTAAAATTTCCGATAATATTATGGAATTGAAGTGGATAAAAGAAAATGAAGAAGATTCGAGGACTGATGCAGAGGAAGTAAAATCTGGCCAAGCTTTAGATCAACATATTGAAGAAGAAATTATAAGTACAACACAAGCAAATGAGTTGGAGCCTGAAACGCATCAGTATAATCTAAGACATAGAAGTAAGATTAGGCCTTCTCTAGATCATGCTATGATAGCAGAAACTGAAATCCCTTTAACATATAGTGATGCTATTAAGTCTGAAGATTCTGAAAACTGGATATCTGCTATGAAGGAAGAAATGCAATCTCTTAAAAGAAATAATACATAGACACTAGAAAAAATACCTCCAAAAGTAAATGTTGTATCCTGTAAATGGGTTTATAGGATTAAGACAGATATCACAGGTAACCAAATTTTTAAAGCACGTTTGGTAGCAAGAGGATATTCCCAAAAATACGGGATTGATTACCAAGAAACATTTGCTCCTGTTGTGCGATATGAATCAGTTCGTATACTTTTTTGTTTAGCTGCTCAAGAAGATCTTGAAATTGTCCAATTTGACGTAAAAACAGCATTTTTATATGGAGATTTACATGAGACAATCTATATGCAACAGCCAGGTTTTCAAGAAAATATGGATTTAGTCTGTAGACTAAATAAAAGCTTATATGGACTTAAGCAATCTCCACGATGTTGGAATAGCAAATTCAAAACATTTCTATGTCATTTTGGCTTGCGACCAATTGAAGCAGATCCATGCATATTTTTTTGTCAAATTGATGGTTTTCCAGTTTACTTCGCTCTGTATGTTGATGACGGTTTAATTTTGACAAAGTCACAAAATGTCATAAATAACATTTTGTCAAACTTGAAAGAAAATTTTGAAATTACAATTGGTGACTCAAAGTGCTTTGTTGGAATTGAAGTATTCAGAGATAGAAAGAATAAAACGATATCTATTTCACAAGAAAAGTATATCACAAGAATTTTAGAACGATTCAACATGTCGGAATGTGTGCCTGCAGCCGTACCATTTGATCCAGGTACACGTCTAAGAACTGTTCCAGATGAAGATACTACTCCTGATGATAATATACCCTACAGAGAAGCTATCGGTAGTTTACTTTATATAGCTATGAATTCTCGTCCAGATTTGGCTTATGCAGTTAATTTTCTAAGTCAATTTTGTAATAAGTTTCGACGTGAACACTGGGAAGCTATAAAACGGATATTTAGGTACTTAAAAGGTACTGCTGCACATCAATTAGTTTACTATCATACCGGTAAAAGTTTAAATTTAATGGGCTATACTGATTCGGATTATGGAGGGGATTTGGACACAAGAAAATCTCGTAGTGGTTATATGTTCTTGTTGAATGGATCGCCAATTACCTGGGGATCACAAAGGCAGCAGACTGTTGCTTTGTCAACAACAGAAGCAGAATATGTTGCTTTAGCAGTGGGAGCTAAAGAACTTATTTGGTTAAGATTCTTTTTAGAAGAAATTGGATTTAAACAAGAATTTGCTACTCCTATTATGATTGATAATCAAAGTGCTATAAAGTTAGTAAAGAATCCGGAATTTCACAAAAGAAGTAAGCATATTGATATCAAATATCATTTTATTAGAGATGCAGTGGAGAGAAATGAAGTGGCTGTAGAATATGTAGAAAGCAAACTACAAGTAGCTGATATACTAACAAAGCCATTACCCAAGCAAAGAATTTGTTTTCTGAGGTGCCTTATGAAAATACTACATCCTAATGAAATAGGGGGAGTATTGGAAAATCAAGATTTCATTATTTGTTGATTTTTTATGTTGCTATAGATATATACTTGATTAAATCTATTGATTTTGTATGATATAAAAAAAATATACGTTAGTTTTTGAAGTTTGGTTCCTTCTGATAATCAAATAAAATATACAGTTTCAGAAATAATTTCAACAATTACATAGAGTCTGACTTTTCACTCACAGAAGTGGAGGACTCGGTAATCAGCTCGGGTCTCTCAGATCATGAAGCGGTTTTGTTTGAGGTTAAGATTCCGGATAGATTGCCAAAGAAAAACCACCAAATGGTTAGAATCTATTCTAAAAAAACTTTGAAAAAGTTTATCAAATTTGTTCATCTACTGACTCGAATACTCATTCAAGAGATACTGACTCATAATTTTTGGACTTCCCCAATAAGGTGATCAGATGCTTTAATGCTGCTTTTCCTCTTTGATCTTATAAACCTAAACGTCACAAACCTTGGACAACTAAGGAACTCGTGATTCTTCAAAAAATATAGACCCATTCAAGGAAACAATTAATAGTGGAGAACTTCCAAGATTTATTTGTTAATTAACAACTTTAAATTGTTGATCTGCTGGATCGATATATTTTTATTTGAAGTAGTTGAAGAAAATCTAAATTTTGTTTTTCATCACAAATATGTAGTATTTGAATTTCATTGGTTTGCGTGAGTGAGTGTTCAAATAGTGTCGACGTATTCATATATCTATAGTTGATTTCTAAAAAGCTTTTGACAAAGTAAAACACCGAAGAATGGCGAAAAGATTGCAGAACTCAGAATTAGATGACAAAGACATAAGAATAATTGTCAATTTATATGGGGCACCTTTATTTTCACATTTAACAATTTTGCTAAATATATTTTTTTAAAATTGTATTAAATATATTTCCACAATTTGTTATGTATTTAAAACGTTAAATTTCTTTAGTTTGTTTAGGAAAAATTAGTTGTAGTGACATTCTCCCTTGTTTGATATTAATTAATTTATCTATCAATGCAATGACTGGCCATTACATGTAACGATTTATTTTACAACATTCATTTCTCTATCAAAGTTTTGTTTATAGAAATTGAAAACGCTCTATGCTGCTAATTTGTATGATATATAGGAGGATTTGCATTATACGTTTGTGTTGGTTTTCTGTATAATATTGCTTTGATAGAGAAATTAATATCTACATCTAATGGCTTTCCAATGAATTTTAGAAAGAATTTAATTGCAAAAAATTTACAGGTTTATCTTCCAATAAAATTTGACTCTAAAAATTTTTGTCGTTTGCTCATTTTACAGAATACAAAATAGGGTGGAAAGTATAGTTTATTAATTCAAGGGCGAAAAATCTACAATGCCACGATTTTTTGTATCCTAGCAACGAAAGAGTGTGTCTTAGATTTGACATTTTTAAATCAGAATCAGAAGAAAAAATCTAAAACATTGTCACATTTGATTTTTAAAGGAAGTGTCTTATTCTGAATACCTCTCGATGAAGGTGAGCAAATACATTATAATATTATATATTCTACAACACGAAATTTTTGTCTTGTTACCCTCGTTACACCCTTGTGACACAATATACTGTTGTTTTTGTTGCATTCAGCTTTTTAGCAATGAGTTGAAAACCTCAGTATATTATTTAAATCATAATTTGTTGTTGTATTAAAAATCACGATCTTTCACAAAGTAATACTTTCATTAAAAGTAATTTTTATTTAAAAAAAAAACATGCGGATATATTTCATTATTACGGTAACTCTGATTAAATTTCTATCGTTAATGAACTCCGTTTCTTTGACAGTTTCGCTGTAATTTTCTTTTCTCAAATTTTCCTCATTAAGAGAAGTAGTCGGCTACTACTTACTACATAACCACAAACACAAACACACATGTACGAACACTTTTAAATTCTAGTTTTAAACTTTGTTAAATGCTTCCCTTGATAGAACAACATTTTGCATCGAATAGAGAAAGGTGATGTTTAATTTGGAAAATGGGTCCCAGCTCGAATTATCTTTTTAAACAAGCAAAAACATATATTATTTAAAAATTTAATCCGGGCATATATCATTGTTTGATGGTGTGTATTTTGTTGCATATATTTTGTGCGTTACAGATATATGTTGTAACTGATAACCAAATAAATCATCCATATCTTAATAACTTCAAGAAATAAGTGAGTGTTATTGTCATAGGCACAGAACAATAACCTACACAGAACCAATTGTTCATGCGCATGCGTCACGTAAATGCATCGATTGTGAGTTTGTGTAATTATTTGAAGGTGAATTGATTGATTTTGATGGCTTCTGAAAGCGGAACTAGGTGTGGTTTTTTGAATTGTTCGTCCAAAAAAGGAAAAGGCATTTCCCTTTTTTGTTTTCCCAACAACAGAAAGAAATTTATTAACATATGCTGGAATTGTTTAATTCTTTATTCATAAGCTTAAACTAAGAACTAAGATATGTATTTTCGTTTTTTTTTTCTTTGAGCTACAGAAAAATAATAAAGTGAATTTTGAATATTTGCAAAACCTTATGTGACGATGGTGTTTTCATAATTTTAGATTTTTAGTATTGAAGTATTGAAAATGTTCAAAATTTCAAAATGATTACATTGCTTTAAAGCCCTGAATGCACCCCGATGTGTTACGCATTCTCCAACGCACCTAGGCATGCTTCTGATCAGGTGGTCTATGTCCTCCTGTGGTATCTCATTCCAGGCAACCACCAACTCCTCTCAAAGTTCTTCTAGAGTCTGAGGAGGACGTTGCAAATTGAGCAATCTCCTACCCATCATATCCCACACGTGCTTAATTGGGGATAAGTCGGGAGATCTTGATGGCCAAGGTAACAATGTGACAACATTATTTTGAAAGAAGTCTATTGTGACTTTTGCGACATGTGGTCGGGCATTATCTTGTTGGAAAGTTGGATTTGCCAGGGTGTCAAGATAGGGTTCTAGAACTTCTTGTTACCTCTGATGAAGATTAAAGATGATCTCGAACCATAAGCTATAGCACCCCAAACCATAACTCCAACAGTTTGATGAACATGCCTTTCAACAAAAAACCGTGGATTTCTCCTTTCATCATCTAACCTAACCTAAACTAACCTAACATAACCTAACCTAACCTAACATAACCTTTTTTTTGTGGTTAAAAGAATATCAAGAATCAAAATCCGCAAAATTTGGATCTTTACTACGGCTACAATATTCATTTTTGGATTGTTAATGGATTTCAAAAAAAGCAGTATAAAAACCGGAACCTTTAACTGATAAGGCTGAAAATATTATCAATTGTTTATTTCAGTAAAATAAATAAATTGACCAAATTTCATTAAAATAAAATCATTTACCTTCTTACAAATATTTTTAAACAATTTTCCTGATAATTAGAGTAAAGTCACCGATTGTGGAATACCTTTTTGTATTAATTAAATAAAAATAGGAAAACGAAAAAAATTATTTATCATTTCTTGTTGGCTAAGGGGTTGTTAACATGATGGCGCATAGTTATAAATAATTGAATGAAGTAATAAATTTAAAAATAAACAAATGCTAAAAAGATGACTTTTACAAAGCTCAAAAAATGGTAGGGTAATATGGAATACCACTATATCCTAATGTGGGATAGGATATTTTAATGTAGAATAGGGTATATAATTGTTTTTGGCATTGAAAAATGAAGAGTTATGAAAATAAAAGCATTTTTATTTTAAAACTAACTAGTAGAAATACATATATATTCCAATATGGAGGTAAATATCTATAAAAATGAAACAAGAAATAGACAACTTTACAGCATGAATATAAAAATGAACACGATATTCTAAAACGGGGGTATAAAAATGAAAACGATGTTTAAAAACTAATTGCAGAAATCGCAAATGTAGGGATCCTTTTCAGCTCCCGCACATTCTTCATGTGCCCAAAAGCCACACCTTACGCGAGTATTCTCAGAAAATTTTTCATCGCAAAAGAGACAGAATGCATCTTGTTCAGGATTCGTTTCTTGTGGAAAAGTTTCTTCATCCTGAAGAATCCCTTAAGGATATTTTTTAATGCTATCAATTTCTTTGTCCTTTTTGGAGTATCGTGGTACCTTGTACCGTTTAGAAGCAGCTAAATATCCCATTCTTCTGCTTCGCACCGCATTGTATGTATGTATGTATGTATGTATGTATGTATGTATGTATGTATGTATGTATGTATGTATGTATGTATGTATGTATGTATGTATGTATGTATGTATGTATGTATGTGTGTGTGTGTGTGTGTATGAGTTAGGGGTGATAATTACACTGCGACCTATAGGATCTATTGTGTCCCCCCTTACTTGCCATGTTCTGATATTTTCTCAGACCTATAGCAGCTCTTCGAGTCCTATTTTCCTGAGGAAGTTTAGGACATCGTCGGGCTTCAAATCAGGTAGATCCCCCTCTTCTATTTTATGTGCTCCTAAGTTTCTGGCCCTAGAATTCTGCAAGGTAGGGCATTTTGAGAGTATATGTATTGAGGTTTCATCCTCTTCCTCACAGAATCTGCACTTTGCTTCATCTGCTAACCCTAGTTTCTTCATGTGGCTTCTTAACCGGCAATGCCCGGTTAATATTCCCGTTAGAATTCGGAGCCTTTTTTACTGAGGTTGAGGCAGCTAAGAGATCTCTTCTGGTCATAGTTCCCCAGTAGTATCTTAGATTGCCTCAGTCCTTCCAGCTGATTCCAGTACTTGGATTTTTCCTTCTCCATTTCTTCCCTTAGTTTTCCTAAGATTACTCTACTGCTGATCCCACAAGATGGTTCTGGTCCCAAATGTGGGGTTTCAGCTCCTTTTTTTGCCAGCTTATCTGCTGTTTTATTTCCCTCTATTCCTATGTGTCCCGGGACCCATAGGAGGGTGACAGTGTTCTTCTGGCCTAGTTCATTTAGTTTGCCTAGGCATTCCCAAACCATCTTGGAACTGATTATATTTGAGCTCAGCGCTTTGATGGCTGCTTGACTATCCGACATGATCACAATCTCTTGTGTGCGGTAGTTTCTTCCAATATTGAATTCCACACATCTTTCGATGGCGCGGACTTCTGCTTGAAAGATGCTCGTGTATGTGCCCAAGCTTTCTGAGTATTTGGCTCTCGGTCCAAAAACTCCTATCCCAGTTCCCTCGTCTAGCTTGGAACCGTCCGTATATCACTTTATGGTATTCTGGTTTAAATTCTGTATGGTGTCTTCATCCCATTCAGATTTGTTTCTCAACTTTGTGATGAATTTTCTCACAAAGTTGAATTTCTTTGGCATATCATCTTGGGGCATTTCCCAAGTTTGATTAAAATGAAGTGATCGAGGTTTTTCCCTGATAATTCCTTCTTTGATCTTTCTTCCTTACACTTTCTAACAGAATGTGCAGTGGGGTTAATTTTAAAATCACCTCCATTGCAGCAGTGGGGCAAGTTCCCATTGCTCCAGTGATACATGAACAGGCTAGTCTCTGAATCTTCGAGAGGTTTTTCCTCGTCGTATTCAGATAATTTCTTATGTAGAATAGTACCGCCAATGTGAAATATTTCACATTGAGTTCCACAATAACGACCCTTTAAAATATAATTTCAAACAACTGTAACAAGGTTTAAAACATCTTTTAGAATAAATTTTCGGTATAGGTTAGATAGGTACATTCATTAAGTGACCAGATATGCAAATATCTTACCTTAGAAACTTCAAATTCAATCACAACAAAACTTTTAAATTATCACCACAGAAAAGTAACACCACCATAAATACACGTTTTAATAAATATTTTAGGTTAGGACTAGAGAATGGTTTTACAGTTTTACATTAGATAAGAGGTAATATAAATAGTATATAATGATGCTATTGGAACACAGATGGCGATTGTAGTTTAGTAAAAATCTTGGTATTCCACATTTGATCCACTATTCCACAAACTTTACTCTATTTTTCCATAGTATTTGTGAATTTGACATCGTCTGAAAATTTGAATACAATTTTTAATTGTATGAGTGAAAAAATTAATTAATTTGGTGACGTTGTTTATTTAAATAACTTTTTTTTAATTTTTTAATTAAATTTGCTGTACTTTATTAAAATAAGGAAGCAGCTTTCGTTAATACATCCTGCAAATTTAAACTAGTTTCATTTCGTTGAATATTAAAAACTTTTCTTTGATTAAATTTCCCGAAAAGGCGATCTTTGATGACCGAAAGGCATCAAAACAAAGTTTGCAAAAAAAAAATTTGTATATAAATAGAAAAAGTTGACGTTGAAGGCCGTTTCTTCATTTAAACATAAAATTGAAATTAAAAAGTTAATCCGAAGTTTTTGTTTACGAGAAATAGACTAAGGCGTAATCGAGCAAGCTGAAAAGCAAAATGAATTGAGAGAGTTTACTTGGACTTGGATTTTAAATTTACAAAGAGCAAAATCCATTTTTACTCATAATTCGTTTTTCTTTGAAATGCCAAGGACCTTGACGAGTTTAGAAAAAAATGTGGATTACATTTGTCAAAATAAACCGAAAAGGACTTTTGTATTTATGTTTTCTTGGATGTCACATCGACCCACAAGGCCAAGAACAAACATTTGTCTTCATATCCACTTGATGGATCACAACGTGCAGCTATTTTATGAAATATTCCTCTTGGGTGGACGAAACAAGACCAGACTTTGAGATGTATAAAATGACAGATATTTCATTTCATACTTCAATGAAATTTCCTACCGTGTTCAAGCAAAATTATTTTATATTGTCTACTGATAATAAACAATTTATGTTTCTAAATTTTTGCATAAAAAAAATAAGAATTAGGTACTCAGTTGGAAATTTCCGTTTTCAACACAATAAGGACCAAATATCCCAATTGGGAGCACATTAAAACTTTCAGTTTCAGATAAATGTGTGCTATTTAATTTACTTCAAAAATCCAAACAACAAAAAACTCTACTTTTTATTAAAGTTTGACATTGTCAACTAGAGTTTGTAGTCACTATTGATAGTGTACTTTGATACATTAATTATATTTCGCTGAAATGGTTTACTCTTTGCAAGAAAGAATTGAAGTTGTAGGTTAATACTACCAAAATAATAATTTACCACATCAGGGTCTGTTTGCAATAAAATGCATAAGAGAGAGGGACTCTTATATTGCTCAACATTTCTAAATCTAGTGGTATTTTTAGTTGATAAAATGTTTTCAAGTGCAAAGCAACCACTTTAAAGGCCAAATTGCTCAACCTTTCTAAATCTAGTGGCATTTTCAGTTGTTGAAATGTTTTCAAGTGCAAAGCAATCACTTTAAAGGCCAAATTGCTCAACCTTTCTAAATCTAGTGGCATTTTCAGTTGTTGAAATGTTTACAAGTGCAAAGCCATAACTTTAAAGGCCAAATTGCTCAACATTTCTAGATCTAGTGGCATTTTCAGTTGATAAAATGTTTTTAAGTGCAAAGCAATAACTTTAAAGGCTAAATTGCTCAACCTTTCTAAATCTAGTGGCATTTTCAGTTGTTGAAATGTTTTCAAGTGCAAAGCAATCACTTTAAAGGCCAAATTGCTCAACCTTTCTAAATCTAGTGGCATTTTCAGTTGTTGAAATGTTTACAAGTGCAAAGCCATAACTTTAAAGGCCAAATTGCTCAACATTTCTAGATCCAGTGGCATTTTCAGTTGATAAAATGTTTTTAAGTGCAAAGCAATAACTTTAAAGGCTAAATTGCTCAACCTTTCTAAATCTAGTGGCATTTTCAGTTGTTGAAATGTTTTCAAGTGCAAAGCAATCACTTTAAAGGCCAAATTGCTCAACCTTTCTAAATCTAGTGGCATTTTCAGTTGTTGAAATGTTTACAAGTGCAAAGCCATAACTTTAAAGGCCAAATTGCTCAACATTTCTAGATCTAGTGGCATTTTCAGTTGATAAAATGTTTTTAAGTGCAAAGCAATAACTTTAAAGGCTAAATTGCTCAACCTTTCTAAATCTAGTGGCATTTTCTGTTGTTAAATATTTTCAAGTGCAAAGCAATCACTTTAAAGGCCAAATTGCTCAACCTTTCTAAATCTAGTGGCATTTTCAGTTGTTGAAATGTTTACAAGTGCAAAGCCATAACTTTAAAGGCCAAATTGCTCAACATTTCTAGATCTAGTGGCATTTTCAGTTGATAAAATGTTTTTAAGTGCAAATCAATAACTTTAAAGGCTAAATTGCTCAACCTTTCTAAATCTAGTGGCATTTTCTGTTGTTAAATATTTTCAAGTGCAAAGCAATCACTTTAAAGGCCAAATTGCTCAACCTCTCTAAATCTAGTGGCATTTTCAGTTGTTGAAATGTTTACAAGTGCAAAGCCATAACTTTAAAGGCCAAATTGCTAAATAACGAAGCAATCCAAGTGGCAATTTTAGGGCAAGTCAGTTTAGAGGCTCAACAACCCCAATCGTGGTCAACATTAAGGGTTTTTGGATTTTTCAATACCAGTATTACAAAAGTTATTAAAGGTGGATACTTTTATCTGAAAAGCACTGTATTATTAAAATTTCTTGTTCATAAATTGCTTGAAATTTTATTTCTTATGTAGCATTTTTGGGAGAAAACATTTTTCCTTAAGAAAACGGCAGAGCAAATACCTTTGAATTTGATGTCTTCGAATTTTAGTTGTTATTTTTTACTAAAATAGTGTAAAACCACTAAATCGACCACGTTAAATAAGAAAATGCCGTCAAATTTTCAAAATTCCTAATAATTTTCAACAAAATTGACTACTTTTGAGTTTTGCTGCACTACTTCACCCAGATCTAACATTATTCAACACATTCTATCAAGTAACTGATTGTACCACTCGATTCAGAGTCATAAAAAGTTAGATCTAAACTTGAATTTGCTTCAGTTATCTTGACACAATAACCTCAGATTTATTTGGAAAGGTTTGGAAAAAATTCAAAACAACATTTTACGATATCTTTTTATATTATGTAAGTATGTATGTATACGTTAGGGTTGATAATTACACTGCGACCTATAGGATCTATTGTGTTCCCCCTTACTTGCTATGTTCTGATATTTTCTCAGACTTATAGCAGCTCTTCGAGTCCTATTTTCCTGAGGAAGTTTAGGACATCGTCGGGCTTCAAGTCAGGTAGATCCCCTTCCTCTATTCCATGTGCTCCTAGGTATCTAGCCCTAGAATTTTGCAAAGCAGGGCATTCTGCGAGTATGTGTATTGAGGTTTCATCCTCTTCCTCACAGAATCTGCATTTTGCTTCATCTGCTAACCCTAGTTTCTTCATATAGCTTCTTAACCGGCAATGCCCGGTTAATACTCCCGTTAAAATTCGGAGCCTTTTTTTCGTGAGGTTGAGGCAGCTAAGAGATCTCTTCTGGTCATAGTTCCCCAGTGGTATCTTAGATTGCCTCAGTCCTTCCAGCTGATTTCAGTACTTGGATTTTTCTTTCTCCATTTCTTCCCTTAGTTTTCCTAAGATTACTCTACTGCTGATCCCACAAGATGGTTCTGGTCCCAAATGTTGGGTTTCAGCTCCTTTTTTGCCAGCTTATCTGCTGTTTCGTTCCCCTCTATTCCTATGTGTCCCGGGACCCATAGGAGGGTGACAGTGTTCTTCTGGCCCAGTTCATTTAGTTTGCCTAGGCATTCCCAAACCATCTTCGAATTGATTATATTTGAACTCAACTTGGCTGCTTGACTATCCGACATGATCACAATCTCTTGTCTGCGGTAGTTTCTTCCAATATTGAATTCCACACATCTTTCGATGGCGCGGACTTCTGCTTGAAAGATGCTCGGGTATGTGCCCAAGCTTTTTGAGTATTTGGCTCTCGGTCCAAAAACTCCTATCCCAGTTCCCTCGTCTAGCTTGGAACCGTCCGTATACCACTTTATGGTATTCTGATTTAAATTCTGTATGGTGTCTTCGTCCCATTCAGATTTATTACTCAACCTCACAAAGTTGAATTTCTTTGGCATATCATCTTGGGGCATTTCCCAAGTGTGATCAAAATGAAGTGATCGAGGTTTTTCCCTGATAATTCCTTCTTTGATCATTCTATATATCGTTTTCTTCCTTACACTTTCTAATAGAATGTGCAGTGGGGTCAAGTTTAAAATCACCTCCATTGCAGCAGTGGGGCAAGTTCCCATTGCTCCAGTGATACATGAACAGGCTAGTCTCTGAATCTTCGAGAGATTTTTCCTCGTCGTACTCAGGTTAGCCCTTGCTCCCCAAGCCACTGCCCCATATGTGATTATTGGTCTCACTATTGCTGTGTACATCCATTGCAGAATACGTGGGTTGCATCCCCAGTTCTTTCCTGCACACCATGAGGGCCTTGGTTGCTTTGTGTATTACTTCGTCTTCGTGTTTATTCCAGAGTAACCTACTATCTAGGATTAGCCCTAGATATTTGACCTCTGTTTTCCACTCGACGATGTTCTCCCCTATTCTTATGATTTTTAGATTAGGTTTCTTTTTCCTTGTAAAGGCTACTAGTGTGGTTTTGGTGGGGTTGATGTTGAGTCCCACCGAGTCACACCATTGTTTCGCAATGTTCAGTCCTCTTTGAACAATATCACAGAGGACATTTTCATACTTCCCTTTTGCCAGGATAACCATGTCGTCGGAATACCCTTTTTATATTATATTTCGAAATTATAAATAATTTTGAAATTTCACCCTGCATAATTCATAATAGACCCTACATGAGTAGTATAAATGAGAGGCTGCGAGGACACAATTTTTGATTCGAAAGTGGATGGCTTCGGATGGATCGAGGCCGTGGTAATACAAGAAGTCATACGAAAAAGTGCGAGTCCCCAGAGGGTTTTCAAGAAGTCATGTATACAGGTTGTAGAGATATTAAGGTATAAGTTGTTTAAGTGGCTTCGGATGGCTTGATGGTATTGTATGACGTCATTCGAAGGCGGAAAAAGAAGTCTCCAGAGGCTTTAGAAGAAGAAGAAGTCGTGTGTGTATACAGGATGTTACAGAAAAGTCTGTTAATAGTAAGAATGCAATGATTAATGATGGTAGATGTAAGACGAAGAAGAAAAATATTGAAAGAAGTCTCCAGAGGTTCAAGAAGAAGTCGTGTGTATACAGGGATTAGTGAAATTAAGTCGTGTATGTATTTAAAGAAAAATAATACAATTATTTGTTACATATAAGAATAAATTGATTTCCGTAACAGTAGTAACCTTGATTTTAATATAGTACGTTGAGATCGTATTGTTAAGGAGCTTTTAAAATCAATAAAACATACAGGGTGTTTCATTAAAAATATGATTCATGGACGATGCCAGACTTGCGTGTATCATCCTGTACAATTACCTTTATGTATTAAAAGCTCACATTTGAATTTGAAAGTTGACGGGTCCCAGCGTTTTTCGATAATCTTCTAAACTTACCCCACAAATAATTTTATTCCATTAGTGGTTTCCACACTGTATGAGTCTATACAGGGTGTTTCTTAAGAAATCAAAAATATTATATGGGGCGCTTCGTTACTCAATTTTAAGACGAAAAGTTCATATAAATATGTGTGATAGGTGTTGTCGTTTATAAGATACAGGGTGTTGAATTTATTGTAATAAGTCAGTTCTGATTGTACGTGAAATTAATTTTTCCCGGTGACGCTACTGGTTTTTAGAAGTAATACGCAAAAACATGCTTATTCTAAGTGTCAAATTTGAAAACCAACGCAAAAGTCGTACATTTTTATTTGATTGACTCTGTGTTTAGTTAATAACTATGCCAGTGTTTACTAATGTTGAAATGGCTAATATGCATTTTTTGTACGGATTAGCGAATGGTAATGCCTTACGTACGTATGCCCAGCGTTATCCAAATAATCGTTTACCATGTTCAGATACGTTTACTAAGTTACATATTCGTTTACAAGAAACTGGAACTTTTGCTAAATCGAAGAATATTATTGGACGAACCAGAACTGTGAGAAATCCCCAATTGGAAAACCAGATTCTTCAAATTATTGACCAACATCCAGAAACGAGTACAAGAAAAGTTGCAGATGAAGTAAATGTTAGTAACAAAACTGTTTGGAATATTCTAAAAGATAATTTATTGTATCCATATCACGTTCAACGTGTTCAACATTTGTTACCTACTGACTATCCATTACGCATACAGTATTGTCAATGGATTTTACGTGAAATCGCGAACAATCCGAATTTTGTGGCCAATATTCTATTTACGGATGAAGCCAACTTTTTCTAGACATGGGATTATGAATTTTCATAATGACCACATATGGGCAGATGTAAATCCACATACCATAAGTGTAAAACGATTTCAACAAACATTTTCGGTCAATGTTTGGCTTGGCATCATCGATGATTATTTAATTGGACCATTTTTCCTTCCTGTACGGTTAACCGGTGAGACATACCAACATTTTCTAGAAAATGAACTTCCACTTCTTTTGGAAGATGTACCTATTATTATTAGAAGGCGCATGTGGTTCATGCATGACGGAGCTCCTCCACATTTTTCAGTGATTGTACGCGAGTTTTTAAATAATGTTTTTCCAGGCCATTGGATCGGACGAGGATCTCCACACCCGTGGCCCCCTAGATCACCTGGACACAATCCTCTGGATTTTTGGGTGTGGGGATATTTGAAATCGCTTGTTTGCACAACACTGATTTAAACGTACAAGATCTTCAAAATCGTATCATAGACGGCTGTAATGTTATTCGTAACAATCCTGGTATCTTCGAACGTATTCAACAATCCATTAGACATCGAGCGGATTCTTGCATTTTAGCTGGAGGTGGACATTTTGAACATTTGCTCTGAAATGTATTATTTTTTCTTTATGTTTAACACATGTTGCTTGTAATAAAATAATAAAAAAATATAAATCAATACCGTCACCAAGAAAAATTAATTTCACGTACAACATCCTGTATCTCATAAACGACAACACCTATCACACATGTTTATATGAACTTTTCGTCTTAAAATTAGGTAACGAAGCGCACCATATAATATTTTAGATTACTTAAGAAACACCCTGTATAAAACACAATCAACTAGCCCTAACCCTTTAGAAATCTATTTAGAATAATTAAAACCTTTTTTTAAACAACTACAACAATTAACAAGTTTACTTTTTTTTAAAAAACAATTCTATCATTTTATAATTTCAGTTTGTTACAATTACATAATAATATTAATAAATTTTCACCTATAATTAGTTATCTCGCAATTACCCTGTACGTTTATTGGAGTATTTTTTATTAAATCAGTTTCCCTAAAAACTTCCTTTGGCTCGAAAAATGTCTGTTGCTGCTTGTTTTTGATATCTCGCCTTAATAATATATTATTATCGTCCTGGACGGACTCCAATGAAAAGACCAAAAAGATTTCTGAAAGTGATTTACGGATTTTAAAGATAACAAACCTCTAAATGACCCTTTTTCATTCATTTGCGGGTTTTTTTACAGTTTGAAACTATCCTGCAGACCACACAACATAATCGTCTGAAAATAACGTTTTTGTTTAAAGACTTTTCCGTGAACAGAATCTGTAGTAGCTATTGTAACAATTATTTGTAAACGTGGTCGAAACGCAGTTTAAACAATAACAAGGGTTTTCTATTCGGCAAACAGAACTTCGTGCAGAACAAGTAAAGTAGTTATATATAAACTGGAAGCCCGCAAAAGTTGAGTACGTTTTAGGAAACCAACGGACCAAAACTACATTATATAATATAATCAAGTAGATGTAGAATTTTCATTGAGCAAATGTACATTCCCCAGAGTTGCAGTGAACTACAAGGAAAACAGAGTCGGTTTTAATGTAGCTTTTTTGTATTTATTTCTTCGTGATTCCTAAAGTACTCGACTTTTGTAGAAAGTAGTTTGGTTTTGTTGTAGTAACAACACAAATTAACATTATCATAATTATTTATTGTACAAGACGTGTGCAATACAACATTTTTTCAGAATGTTTTGGAGATACCTCAATCAGAGTGGCAAAAGAGCGTCGACAATTGGTTCAAACGCATACAACCCTCGCATTTTTATGGAAATCTTCAAACTGTATCAGTAAATTGAGGAGGATCCACACTTAGACCTTATTTATGTCCAAGGATTCTCAGTAAACAGATCTCTTTTCATATTTTGTTTTAGATCCTTCCGTATAGATATCTACCTGCCACGTTAGTTTCTTCTGCCATCTTTCCCTTTGTATCTGTTCTAATTTTTATATGGTAGTTGATTGATTTTCTTTTCAAACTATGTAACAGCTCTATATTGTACCATAGGTCTTATGATTGCGTATAGATCCATGCTGGGACGCAAACCCGGGTTTCTCCCATGGTACGCAGGCACTGTTCATGAAAAATATATGCTTTATTTAGTCTATTTTGTGAATGTTAACATACTATCAAATATAACTCTTTTTTTTTGTGCAGAGAACCATTTTCGTCTTGATGGGATGTGCCTTTCTAGACATAGAAAGGGCCTTTGACAATACGCCACATGAGGCAGTCAAAAGAGCACTGATTGAGAAAGGAGTAGAGACACTATCTCCATTAATGTGACCAGAGGCTGTCCACAGGGGGGAGTTGCATCCCCGCTTATGTGGAGTCTCACTGTGGACAGTCTACTCTGTCAATTGACTAGGGAAGGCATACCATGTCAAGGGTATTCCGACGACATGGTTATCCTGGCAAAAGGGAAGTATGAAAATGTCCTCTGTGATATTGTTCAAAGAGGATTGAACATTGCGGAACAATGGTGTGACTTGGTGGGACTCAGCATCAACCCCACCAAAACCACACTAGTAGCCTTTACAAGGAAAAAGAAACCTAATCTAAAAATCATAAAAATAGGGGAGAACATCGTCGAGTGGAAAACAGAGGTAAAATATCTAGGGCTAATCCTAAATAGCAGGTTACTCTGGAACAAACACGAAGACGAAGTTATACACAAAGCAACCAAGGCCCTCATGGTGTGTAGGAACATTGCAGGGAAGAACTGGGGATGTAACCCACGTATCCTGCAATGGATGTACACAGCAATAGTGAGACCATTAATCACATATGGGGCAGTGGCTTGGGGCGTAAGGGCTAATCTGAATACGACGAGGAAAAACCTCTCGAAGATTCAGAGACTAGCCTGTTCATGTATCACTGGAGCAATGGGAACTTGCCCCACTGCTGGAATGGAGGTGATTTTAAACTTAACCCCACTGCACATTCTGTTAGAAAGTGTAAGAAAGAAAACGATATATAGAACGATCAAAGAAGGAATTATCAGGGGAAAAAACCTCGATCACTTCATTTTGATAAAACTTGAGAAATGCCCCAAAATCATATGCCAAAGAAATTCAACTTTGTGAGAAAATTCATCACAAGGTTGAGTAATAAATCTGAATGGGATGAAGACAGAATTTAAATCAAAATACCATAAAGTGGTATACGGACGGTTCCAAGCTGGACGAGGGAACTGGGATAGGAGTTTTTGGACCGAGAGCCAAATACTCAGAAAGCTTGGGCACATCTTTCAAGCAGAAGTCCGCGCCATCGAAAGATGTGTGGAATTCAATATTGGAAGAAACTACCGCAGACAAGAGATTGTGATCATGTCGGATAGTCAAGCAGTCATCAAAGCGCTGAGTTCAAATATAATCAGCTCGAAGATGGTTTGGGAATGGCTAGGCAAACTAAATGAACTGGGCCAGAAGAACACTGTCACCCTCCTATGGGTCCCGGGACACATAGGAATAGAGGGGAACGAAACAGCAGATAAGCTGGCTAAAAAAGGAGCTGAAACCCCACATTTGGGACCAGAACCATCTTGTGGGATCAGCAGTAGAGTAATCTTAGGAAAACTAAGGGAAGAAATGGAGAAGGAAAAATCCAAGTACTGGAATCAGCTGGAAGGACTGAGGCAATCTAAGATACTACTGGGGAACTATGACCAGAAGAGATCTCTTAGCTGCCTCAACCTCAGTAAAAAAGCCTCCGAATTCTAACGGGAATATTAACCGGGTATTGCCGGTTAAGAAGCCACATGAAGAAACTAGGGTTAGCAGATAAAGCAAAGTGCAGATTCTGTGAAGAAGAGGATGACTCCTCAATACACATACTCTCAGAATGCCTTGCCTTGAAAAATTCTAGGGCTAGATACCTAGGAGCACATGAAATAGAGGAAGGGGATCTACCTGATCTGAAGCCTGGATGGTAGACGTAAAGTCCATCCTGGATTCAGTCCCGAGACGAGCCAACCTCATCAAGGTATTAGGAGGAAAATTCGGCAGAACCCACCCCTCCACTCTTCTGCACACCTACAAAACCTATATTCGCCCACTCTTAGACTACAAAGCTATTCTATATAGCACCGCCTCCACCAACATCACAAGCACCATCCAATCTTGTGAACGAGCCATCTTCCGATATTGCAAATATCAAAACCGATTCACCCCCAGCAATGTAGTCTACCAAAACACAAACATCACCCCTGTACTAGATCGATTCAAAAACCTCCAATCGCGCTATGTCCAGCGCACCCTTATCTACCACTTCAAGCTACCCCCGAGACACCCTCCCCTAGGAATACGAAGTATTCTTCGACATATCAACCCTAGCGATTCGCTAAAACCCACCCCGGGGATTACCCAGAAATACCATCCCCCGCTCCCGGGGGATGCAACAAAACATCAATCTTTCCTCCAACAAAACCCGGGTAACTCCTTCGAGGAATCTTCACAATTCCTTGAACTCCTCCCTGACGCTCTACCAGGTTATAGGTTTTCTGTGGTTTTCCTAAAACACTTACCGAATGGCTGACAGGAAGGGAACAATATAGCCCCAGCTCTGTACCCGACTCCCCACGATGTCCAAACGCTGCGAATTCTTCATGCCTCGCTACCCCCCACACCGAGCCATTATCTCCCAACCTCACTCAAATTCACCCAGGGCAATACGACTTCCACACAAAAGAACGACATCCCAGCCCTGTAGAGGATCTTAAATCCTAATCTGGGCTCGTCTGTTTTATTCTCTAACACTCTAAATTATCAAATCTCCACCAAAATTTCTTGCTTTATTGATTGATTGATTGGGCCTCTTTGAACATATATTAAACTTGAACGCGAATAACGCCTATTTATTTATATCCGTAGACCATTGGTATATGTTTACTTGTTATATTTACCGGACCTTAGTTAAAGACACGCTATGCTCTTCTGCTCTTCCCAGCTCAAAGTTTGAGTAAACGATTGAATTTTTACATATATGTACTCATGGAGGGAAGAAATTAAAATGGTTTATTAAACAATATGTTTGTGTGCGTGATATTTTATTTTTGTTTTATTATTTTGGGGTTAGAATTCGGTCGTCGAGGTCCAATTGATATTTTGGTGAACATTGCGAATTTTTGGTGAGAATACTTTGGGGTACTCAAATGTACAATTTGTCTGGAGCCCTGTTGGAACTCTTTTATTTATTTCTGAAAACCCCGCCCTTCTTCACTGTTTAGCTAGCCGTGAGTACTCGTCTGCAGAGTGGCAGGTAAAATCGAATATGTTTCACCTCTTTTAGATTTAGTAATTGGAAGATCGTTGGATTATGCGGTTACAGGTGGACTCTTTTATGTCCAACGACCTTAAATTCTTCTATATGGATAGCTGATACGACAAAGAACAAAATTATACTACGGTGTCGATATTTCTTTCTCTACCGCGTTGGTAAATTTTATGCATACAGCGTATGGTGAGAAATTTACCCAATTGAATTTTTTTGTGTTTCACTGCATGCGCACAAAATATGTGCAGAGCTGACTGAAGGTTAGGTTAGGTATCGGAACATCGTTCAACTATAGAAACTGAGTATTAAATATAGGCGATCTTTCTATAAGTTTAGATACAAGGTAGAAGTGTTTAAAAAATGACTTTCAATTTGTCGATGGAGATGATTTAGAAAAAACTGTAATTGAGATAAATGGAAGTTTTGTTGCGAAGTCATTTTGCAAAGTTTTTGACAATAAGAATGCATTTTTATTGATCTAGAGGACAGATAAAATATTTAATATTTATTTTAAAATAACACAAGTATTAGGATAACAATCTGATAATATTTCGAAGTGTTTTGATTGTTTTGATTTTGTCGCGTAAAACATTTGAATATAGATTAAAATAAAAGTGTGTACTATCTAAAGTGGAAAAGTATAAAAGGGTTCCTCTGTTTAAAGGCAGACAGTGGTCGTTGATTTGGTAGCATAGCTAGTATAAGTTAAATAATGAAACTTTTAATTATTTTGGCCAGTTTGACTGTGGTCTTCAGTGCTTCAGACTACGAAAAATGGCAAGATTTTAAAGTAAGTATTTTATTATATACTTTTAATTTATTTATATTAAATAATAATTCATATCTTGCAGCAAAAGTTTTCAAAGACGCACAATTTAGGCGAGGAAGGAGTTCGATTTAAAATTTTCCAGGACAATCTTAGAAAAATCGAAGAGCACAATGCCAAGTATGAAAAAGGAGAAGTTTCATATTTTCTTAAAGTTACACAATTTTCCGACTGGACTGCAGAAGAGTTTCAAGATATGTTGATGTCTCAGGTTTCTTCCGAACCGAAAATTGAGCCAATCGGTACATTTAAATCTAATCCAAATTTAACTAGACCGGACACTTTTGATTGGAGGGCACAAAACGCTGTTTTAGAAGTTAAAAATCAAGGGCTTTGTGGATCGTGCTGGGCTTTTAGTGCTGTAAGCCCAACTTTATTATTATCATTTTTTATATACTATTTATCATACCAAGGTGGTTTAAATTTGTGTTAGTTGGTTGGTTTTTTCCTGGTATTTCTATATCATTGTACAGTTATACTGATCTTCCATAGTTGGTCTAGCCTTATAACTACCTAATCAACATCAGGTACCTAGCTGACGATGCTAATTCTAATTTTTAATTAATTGTTGCTAAGTTAAATTAATTTTTAGGTAGCTGGTCTTGAGAGTCAATTGATCATAAAGCGCAACCAAAGGATTTCTTTAAGTGAACAAGAATTAGTTTCTTGTAACAAAAATAGTAATGGTTGTAACGGTGGTTGGTTGGACAGGGCTCTGGATTATGTACAAACAAATGGAGTCAGTTCTGAAGAACAGTATCCGTATACTGGAGGTGACGATGTTTGCAGGACAAATCTAGCAAATAAACCAATTACCTCGATTCAAGGGTATGTCTTAGTTGGTAAAGATGAAGAGGCTATAGCTGATGCTGTTGGTAAGTAAAATGGCAATGCTGTTGCACACTTGTATTAAATTTTAACAACAAAGACTAATATGTTATATTCTTTTTCCAGCAACTGTAGGACCGATTTCAATATATGTTGCCGCCTATACCAACTGGCAACTATATGGAGGAGGTATTTTTGATGATCCAAGTTGTGGCAATAACTATAATCATGCAGTTCTTGTTACTGGCTATGACTTCAATTCTTGGAGTATTAAAAATTCTTGGGGAACAGCATGGGGTGAAGGCGGTTACATTAGATTGGTCAGAGGTAAAAACCAATGTGGTATTACCGTGTTTCCAATTTATCCTGTATTGTAATTAAACAATATTACTGAAATAAAATAAAATTCATATGAATAAATGTTTTTTATTTAAATATTTGTGCTCCTGTTTAAGATTTATTTATTTATAATTTGTTCAGCTTGACAAACTATTTCTATACATCAGAGTACTGTTATTTTTAGTTTGAGATGGTTTTACCTTGTGGAAATTTCAGACCCATATTTAAGAACCTCTGGATAAGACCAGAACGCTGAAATTTTCGTCATCTAGTAAGCCATAATCACATGCTTAAAATCCAAAATTTAATAAAAATGACAATGATATAAACAAAGGGATGAGACTCGTTGTCAGCACCGCTGTTCAACCTGGCTGTAGATTTAGTGTTAAGAAAGATACAAAAGGAAGGAAAATCATGGACAAAATGTTAAAGGAGATTGAAGAAGAGGAAACGAAGATGGGACTAAAAATTAACGAGAAGAAAACAAAAATAACGAGACTCGGAAAACCAGGGCAAAATAAAGAAATAGGAAATAGAATAGGAAATAAAAAGTTCGAAGAAGAAAAAACATTTAAATACATGAGCGTAATGATGAATAATGAAGAGGAAAGAAAAACGGAAATCGAAGAAAAAATAATAGCAGCAAACCGGGCATACCAAGCAAATAAAAATCTGCTAAAAAGTAAAAAATTGACCAAACAAACAAGGATGAATATATATTATCACGAATTAATTAATTTTGGTTAAGTTATTATTGTTACTATTTGTTTATTTTAATTTATTATTTTATTTAAATGTTATTTTCGCAAGCCCCACGTTGGTTGCAACGAGTTATTATGAGTTGTTTGTTTTTTATATTTATTGTTATTTATTTATTTGATATGATATAATTGTTGAAGTTTTTATTTATAAGAATGTTCTTATTGTGATTTTTTAGTCTTATGAGTTTTTTTGAAATTGAATTTTATAAGTAATATTACCAATTATATGTTTTAAAGCCCATTAAATAATATGTATACTGATGAATAGCTCAAATAAAATTAAATGTTTCTACGCCCGTTTGTCTAATTCAAAACTTATATCTCAAGTTGTACAGGTTTTACCACAGATTTATGCTCAAACAAATTATAAATTTTCTATTAGAAGGAAATTCAAAAATCTTTACAATAAAACAGTCGTGTAGAAATGTTCTCCAGCGCCAAATAAATATCGCTTTAAAACAGTTCATATGCAACACTTTATACAAATTAAATAACGGTACCTTTCAATTCTGTCTCTGTAGTGTTCTCTGGTTTGTACAGATGTCGCCGGGGTTGATCTCGGCTGACGAACGTGGTACTGGTAGCCTAGCTTCTCTTGTAGAAACACGTGGGATGGAAAACTTCGGTGGTTTAATTAAAACATAACCTCTTACGATGTAGGAATTTATTCTTATTTACTCGTGGATTTATTTATACAATTTACTAGTTGATGAGACTTCCTTTGTCCAAGTGATGTGTTACAAAGTTATTTTACACTAGGATTATTTTTGATAAAGCTAAGTCAAACTTCTTATACTTGATACTAACTATTGTATCATTAAAATTACATTTGGAACTACTATCTTAGATTATAAAAGTGATGATTCTTGCTTGATTCAACAAAACCTTTTTTTCTAATTCAAAGTCGAGTAATGTTTAACTTTTAAGTTAATAAAATTTATGACGAAATCAAAGTCTTTTTTAAAATTTAAGTTACGAGTTGAATTTACAAGATAGTTCTTAGTTAAATTTTGAATAATGAAAGTTGAAATATGTGTAATGAATGTTAAATAATGGAACTTGAATCTTTTAATAACTATTGTTGAAAGTATGTATAATGGGTCTTGAATGTCTTAAAAACTGTTGTTAAATATACACAATTCTTCCTGACTGGTTCTTTTACGTAAACTGTTGAGATCCCTCTCTCAATATTCTTTGACCAATAAAAATGCTTCATTTAAAATTCTTTACGAGAACCAATCAGAAAGAACTATTCCTTAATTTGCTTATTTCTAACTAACTAATTATATTTTACAAACAATTTTTATACATAATATACATAACAATCTTTTCTAATGTTCAATAATTTTTTTATAATTTATTATAGTCAGAAAAGCAATCAAATTCTATAACACTGAGGCTTGGAGGTCACAAAACCGATCTATATATTCTTTTACCAAGTAAAACTCTTACGTAGTTCTTCATGCAGGTGGCCTTCTAAGTTTTTAAAGTTCGCGGAATATCACATCACACACGCATGTGCAGTTCGTAGTAACACACGTGCACTCGCACTTCTGTTAATTACAAACGTCACACACACACGCAGGTGCTGTTCGGTGAAAAAGTTTTTATACACTTTTAGTAGATTCTTGAAAATCCTTTTGTGTTTAACGGAAAAAATGTTCTTAGAAAATTTATAATTAGTTCGTTTGTTTCTTTCATTTGCAATTATATTTTCATTATTAGTTTGATTATTTTTATGTTTGTTACTTGTTGGATATTTATTTAGTTTCAATTAATTAGTGTTGATTAACTTATCGTCTGTTTTTATGAAATGTGTTAACCTTTTTCATTATTTATTTCAGTCAATTGATTTTATATTGATTTTGTTTTTTAATGAATAATAATTCCAATATTATTACTTCGTCTTAATATATACAAATTTGTGGCATATTATTTACAAAATTGTTTTATCAATTAAATTTTATCTCTTAAAAATGTACTTTTTATCGTAATTAATCCTAACAAAACCTTTATCTGCTGTAAATAGTCTTGCAATGGTTCCCTTAGAGCTTATTTCATTAACTGTGGGTAAGCTTGCGAATTGACATTTTAACGTAAACGCAAATGCTCATTTTGCGGTTTTTAACGGGTTTCAATTGTTTTTATTGCTTCAATTACCGAATAGAAAACGACCCCAACACACCAAAAACTAGCTAATTGTCATGCAGGACGTTTGTTCTCTATGCTAATGAGGTTAGAGATGTACTAGAAAAGTATCGACAGTGTCAGTGCACCCTAAACGGACGGAGTTACTTTGGTGGTGAAGCCGAACAAAATACTAAATACACAACAAAGAAAAATAGAATTTAGAATTTAGAGACGGGCGTTGTATTTTTTTTGACGCCATCAAAATAAATATTTCAATGTTTTCATTAGATATAAATAGTAAATGAATGTTGTAAATGAAATTTTGATGAAAGCAGATCACGCAAAATGTAAATTTATTCATGGGGAAGCTTTGAAATGGTCATATATGCCGTGTTAAAATTTTCATCACCCGGCCAGATTAGCTGTAACTATAAAATTAATATTTTTTTTAATAAAAAATAGTTGTGGAAATAATATAAATAATAAATTTTCCAAAAAAAAGTTATTATAGTTTATTTGTTTGGAGTTGGTAGCTAAGAAAAGTCATTAAATCATAAAATGTTGTAAACAAGACCCCAAGAACAATAAATAACGTAACGGTTAAACTAAACTTCCACTATTTATTCGAAAAATTCGCTTTAAAATTTAATTACAGCTGTTTCGCTAATAACTAGCATCGTCAGATTGACATATTGAAGTTACATTTTGTTTGTTTGTAACTAGATACTTGATGTTGATAAGTAGTTAAGGCTAGACCAAGTAAGGAAGTAATAAGACATAACAATATTAAAGCCTAGATGTTATTAGCCCTAAGGGATTATCCTGGATGTATTTCCCTCTAAGATCAAACCAGGAAAAAACTATAACAGGTCGGCTGAAAAGTCCCCGGTCTGACCTATAGATGACGACACTAGAATTAAATCCATTTTATTTTTAGATAGTATCAACCTTCAAAAGATTCGTGTAAAAATTTGACAGCTGTCGGACTATTAGTTTGTGAGATATTGCATTTTTAGTGAAGCAACTTTTGTTATTTTCAAAAAGATGGAAAAAAAGAATTTCGTGTGCTTATTAAATATTGTTATTTGAAAGGAAAAAATACAGTTGAAGCAAAAGCTTGGCTTGATAATGAGTTTCCGGACTCTGCGCCAGGAAAATCAACAATCATTGACTGGTACGCAAAATTCAAGCGTGGTGAAATGAGCACCGAAGACGGTGAACGCAGTGGACGCCCAAAAGAGGTGGTTACCGACGAAAATATCAAAAAATCCACAAAATGATTTTGAGTGACCGTAAAGTGAATATGATCGAGATAGCTGACACTCTAAAGATATCTAAGGAACGTGTTGGACATATCGTTCACGAATATTTGGGTATGCGGAAGCTCTGTGCGAAATGGGTACCGCGCGTGCTCACAATCGACCAAAAACAGCAACGAATTGATGATTCTGAGCAGTGTTTGCAGCTGTTAAGTCGTAATAAACCCGATTTTTTGCATCGATATGTGATTATGGATGAAACTTGGCTCCATCACTACAAGCCTGAGTCCAATCGACAGTCAGCTGAGTGGACTGCGGCCGGTGAACCGCCACCAAAGCGTGGAAAGACTCAACAGTCAGCTGGCAAAGTTATGGCCTCAATTTTTTGGGATACACACGGTATATTGTTCATCGACTATTTGGAAAAGGGAAAAACAATCAACAGCGACTATTACTGTGCATTATTAGAGCGATTGAAGACCGAAATCGCGAAAAAACGACCCCATATGAAGAAGAAAAAAGTGTTGTTTCATCAAGACAATGCACCGTGTCACAAATCATCGAAAACGATGGCAAAATTGCATGAATTGGGCTTCGAATTGCTTCCTCACCCACCGTATTCTCCAGATCTAGTCCCCAGCGACTTTTTCCTTTTCTCTGACCTGAAGAGAATGCTCGCGGGAAAAAAATTTGGCTCTGATACTGAGGTAATCGCCGAAGCTGAAGCCTATTTTGAGGACAAACCGAAGGAGTACTATAAAAATGGTATCGAAAAGTTGGAAGGTCGCTATAATCGCTGTATTGCCCTTGAAGGCAACTATGTTGAATAAAAAAAATGAATTTTGTCAAAATATTGTGTTTTACTATGGTAGACCGGGGACTTTTCAGCCGACCTGTTATCATGCTGATCTTTACAATACTTACACTTACAATATTTATGTTACAATAATGTCTTATCTATGTATAAAATGAAGACTCAATCAAAGTAAACAGTTTAATAATGGAGAACTTCCAAGATTTATTTGTTCATTAACTACGGGTACTTTAAGATGTTGATCTGCTAGATATCTTTTAATTTCAAGTTCTTCAAGACAATCTAAATTTTGTTTTTTATCACAAATGTGTAGTATATGAATGTTATTGGTGTGTATCAGTGAGTTTGGATATCGGTAGTGAAAATGGCGTCAATTTCGAGTTTTGTTCCAGTACAAGTGGCTCATTTAAAACAAAGTGCGTTTTCTCAAGTGAACGAAGTATCTATCGATTTTTAAGAGAGATAACAGGGAAATGTTAGTGAACCATAAAAACACGTAGGAAAAAAGTCTATTATGGTCGATAACTTTAATAGAGATATCATTAGAAGACAAGTCCATTCTATGTACTTAAATAAAGAGATTCCCACCGTAGCTGAATTCGCTCTCAATCGAGTGCACGTTAACCTTTTACTAAACGCAACACTTAACCGGATCCCAGCGATATAACTGGCAGCTCTCGGCTATAAATTTCGATGCTTTTAATATACCATACTTTTTCCTCTGAGTCATCAAATAATAAGTCTTCTCTTTAGCGTAATTTATACGGTTTTAGCTGGTGAAAGATAGTACAACAAGGTTACAGCTAAGTACCGAAGACCTCCAGCTAGTTATCGGCCAGTTACCGTTCAACAGAGTCACAGAAAGTTACCGCCACAGTAAAAGACAACAAGTTATTCACCCAGCCACCTATTAAGCTACCTAGATATTCTGATTTCTCAAGCTAAGTACCTCCTATTTTTTTATTTCCTCTTGGTAGACGATTTAAAATAAATAACCCACTATTCTATCTTACTTATCTCAATTTCTTTTTGTTTATATTTAGTTTGGTGTTACCGTACACGAATAAAAATATTATGGTGGCGCCCATAACCCATTGTAATCACAAACCTAACCTTAAAAACTTGATAATGCTGAACAAGGAAAGCAAAATCTCTATCCAATAAAGTAGCACACGACCCTTTTTGTTATATAAAATGTCCAATATGCTATTTGCATATTGTAAACGATAATTTAAAAAATAACGCATGTTCACCAACTCAAAATAGCGTTAGGAGAGACAAATATGAATTTATCTTAGAGTAAAAGAACTATTTGCCGTGATAAATGACACATCCGTCTTTGTACAAATGGTAATTTGAGACAAACATCCTGAAAAATACTTCTCCGTTGATAAATTTCCTCGACTGTGGATAAAACGTGTCCTTGACGCGTCGGACATTTAAAAATATTCCCGAGTCATTAATTTTCAGCAGTTGGTTTGCCAAAACATATTGAAATGTATTGAATTTTCGCCGGTCAACCTCCAATTGAAATGCTTGTATTATTATCTGCTACCTGTCACATAAAGCATCATTTTTTTGTGGGTTAGCAGACGATCGGTTATCTGGTTTACATTTCTACTCGAGTACAATTCGTTTTTATGAGAAATCGATCGGATTTTATTAAAATTTTATTGAAAAACCGTACCGTGTCAAAAGCGTGATACATTCACAACAATTTATTTCGGGAATGCATAAATTACGTGGAAATGCGCTTCCGAAAAAGATCGTGCTCTCAGATAAATTTTGTTTACTGCACAAGATATTGAAAAAGTTTGATTGAAACGGGAAATTTTCCTATTCTTATCTATTTATTACTTCTATGAAAAATCAAACGAGATTTATATCGAAATTATTCTAAATACGCCATACTTTTGATGAGATTGTGTCTACTTTTCCCACAAATTTACGATTTAACAAAGTTTTTAATAGTTTCTGTTGTTATGGTTACCGAAATTGAAAGTAGAACGGTGACCCGAAACCAAATTGAAGTTTCGGTCAACAGACCATGATCAGAAGAGAATATACAGTGTCAGAATAAAAGTCAAAACAAATATAATGTTACATAATAGTCAAGGAAACAAAAGAAACAAAAACCATACTGGAGCAGTAATCCTTTAGATATAACGGAGATCTTCGAGATCTAGATCTTCTTATTTCTGGCTCAGAAGTCTCGTTAGAATCTGTTTGCAAAATCAGATCCCCTGTAGGTGTATTTGTCATTGATGGCTGGGTGGGCAGTTGTTCAGTGTTTGGATCTGAAGCTAATATTTCTTTTTGTTCAGCGTTTGGAGTTGGAGCTAATATTTCTCCTTGTTCTCCAATGTTTCCTACCTGTTTAAAGTAGGTGATAACGTCGCCTGTAGCTCCCTCAAATTGGCATGTGTTAGCCAGTTCTCGCCGAATACAGAAAGTCTTGTTAGAGAGAATGCAGGACAGTCACAAAGGACGTGCTCAACTGCCTCATCCTCTTATTCACATCCTCTACATAGTGGGCTGTCCGATAAACCCAACCTGTTCAGATGTTTTCGTAGGTGACAATGGCCAGTAAGTATACCTGTGACCAACTGCAGGTCCTTTCTGGTCATGGCCACGTATTTCTAGTAAAAACTAATTAAAACTGATATGGAAAAGAAAAATTTAGCATAAATTATTAGGTATTGTAGAAGAAGACTATTAAATAGGAAAGATCTCCAAACAAAGTGACCAACTGCAGTCGAAACCCACAAATATCAAACCATAACTCGATGATGAAGGCAAAAATTTCATAAAAAAAGAATTATTTCAGCCACTTACTATTCTTGTGTATTCACAGGTGTCTAATAAACCAGTGATTTAATATGACCCCAAATCGGGTCCTTCTACCGATCCATCCATTTGGAAACTGTGCATTAATATCATTTCGGCAATTCTATACAAAATGTGCTGGTGCGCCATCATGCTGGAAAACAATATTTGAAGTGGAGCATCTTAGAGTATGTTCCAGAAAAACCCTATACACATGACGACATCTAGCCGTGCAGGCAGCAAATATGGTCCAGCTACATAATCATTAACAATCCCAGCGCAAATATTTACAGAAAAATTCCTCTGATATTTTAATCTGTGAACCGCGTGAAGATTTTCTTCACTCCAACTGTGATTGCCATCCCTTGAAAAACATGCCTCGTCTAAAACATTCCTATGTATGTATACATGTATTGAGTATTGAGTATATGTATTGAGGTTTCATCCTCTTTCTAGCAGAATCTGCACTTTGCTTCATCTGCTAACCCTAGTTTCTTCATGTGGCTTCTTAACCGGCAATGCCCGATTAGTATTCCCGTTAAAATTCGGAGCCTTCTTTTACTGAGGTTGAGGCAGCTAAGAGATCTCTTCTGGTCATAGTTCCCCAGTAGTATCTTAGATTGCCTCAGTCCTTCCAGCTGATTCCAGTACTTGGATTTTTCCTTCTCCATTTCTTCCCTTATTTTTCCTAAGATTCCTCTACTGCTGATCCCACAAGATGGTTCTGGTCCCAAATGTGGGGTCTCAGCCCTCTTTTTTGCTAGCTTGTCTGCTGTTTCGTTCCCCTCTATTCCTATGTGTCCCGGGACCCATAGGAGGGTGACAGTGATCTTCTGGCCTAGTTCATTTAGTTTGCCTAGGCATTCCTAAGAAACCTTTATTCTTCTTAATTTTATTTAAGTACCATTTGGCAAATTGTTTGCTTCTCTGATAATCGGCTGGAATTACAAATTGAACTTTTTTAATATGGTAGGGATGCTTCTCATATTGTTTCTCTCTCTATACAGATGAACGGCTTGTATGCATTGCATGGGCAATGGTACGAGTGCTTGTTTTAGGGTTTTTACCAAATTCTTCCAGAGGTCATTGAAATATGTACCTTGATTAGAAAATATTACTAGTTACATATTGATATTACTCAAATTATAGATTATCTTTATTATTATTATGGTAAAAGTTGATTTTGTTTTAAAATCGATATTTCCTACAGTAGGTATCACTCCGGAATATATTTTTTTGACTTCAATTTGACCAGTATTGCAAATATGCTAATCCAGTTTTAAAATTGATGTATAACAGGGAATGTGACGCTGAGGATGTTGCTACCGATAGCTGCTCTGTGTACAAGAGGCATGTCTGCTAATATTTGTAAAACGACACATTGTCAAACACGAACAACAACGACGATAATTATTGTTTTTGACAGGTTGCTCTGATTCAATCTTTCAATGAAAAAGAGTGTCTTGGATTTGAAATTTGTAATTCAGAAATAATATAAATTTCCACCAATTCTACAAACAAATTTCTATAAATTATAAAGAAAAAAAATCTAAAACATTTTGACAAGAAGAGTGCATTCGATTTTTAAAAGAAGCTTCCGATTCTGAATACCTGATGATGAAGGCGAGCAAATACATAATAGTATAAATTGTACAATAGGAGCGTTTTCTACCATAACATTTTTATTTTTTTTTAAATAGTCATAAAGGTATAGGAGGAAAACTCCCTTAGCTGGTATTTGCTGCCCTCGTTATACTTTAATGCCCACTTTCCGTCCTTGTGACACTCTGTAATTTTCAGTGAAATTGAGACATTTTGGGACACTAGTGCATTGATAAAAAATGTTTATTTAAGTGCCCTTCTTAATTTTCAAAACTTAAAAACAGATATACTAAGACATCCAGTATATTTATTAATTTTCTATATATTTCTTTAATTTCTAGAATCTTCTTCTAACTCGAATTCAATTTGCAGCACTTCTATGCAATAACGGGGATATCTAAAGATTCATTTAGAATGTAACGCAAATATTTGGATGTAATTAGTGCAATGTCCATAAGATCCTAACTTATTCCAACAAACAAGGGATTACTGTGAAAGTCTTGAAGGACCTGCCAAAACGGAATAATTATCCAGGATCCCAACTAAGCACTGATCGTAGCTACATCTTTTTAGACCAGTCTAATCCAGTTAAATCGTAATTCTACTTAAATCACGGTATTTATTTCAACTAAAACAAAATCTAGAACTTTCTTTTATTACACCCGTCTTAATAGTAGTCTGCGAATTTAATAGAAACCGAGAGTTCATAAAAAAGTTATAACTGCTACGTTATAAAAAGGATAATAGCTTGTCTGTCGGTAATATATTTTTATAATTTTAGTTGTTTGAAATACTGGCCTGTAACATGGATGCTATTTTAGAACTCTCTGAGTTTGTGGAGTTGTTTTCGAACATCGTGCTCATTATTCCCACGACGCCAATATCAAGACTGGAGCCTAAGCGGCAATAATTTAAACGTTCTAGCGATTTATGTTTCTTAGTTTTTACTAAGAGAGATGTCATAAGTTGTATAGAACGACGGTGCATACAAAAAGATGCTTAACAAAACATAAACCAGTTTATTTATCAACTTCATTTTCATTTAAAGTGAAGGATTAGTGAAATATTACATAATATGGCATATACCTAGCATCTCAACAAGACAGAAAGGCTCTTTTTTTACCAAAAATTGCAGTGGAATCACTTCTAGAGCGGAGTCTCTATCAGGAATCTGCTCTTAGTGGATTATATCATTTCAAGTTTGCGCACTGCGTGGGTTTTTATAGTTTTACGTTGCAGAATTATCCTCAGTTGCTAAGTATATCACAAGATATTGTATCTATAGAGCGGGTCACAGTTATTATGCAGCGTGGCCGGCATAGGCCAATGTAAATCTTATGGGCGAATATTCAACACTGTTGCCGCTTTGGTTACGGCTTGAACCACAATTAGCTCAGCCAATTTATTTTCGTAGAAACGTTTTATTATTAATTTTGCAAAACAGATGTATTCTATATAATAAATATTATTAAAAAATGGAATTCAAATCTATTTATGTAGATTGTAATCAGTATATACCTGATCACTTGATGGATTATTTAGGTCTCTACTAAATCTTTCAGACAAATCCTAATCCTATTGCCAGTGAAAATATTATTTAATTACAAAGATGCTAATTATTTTTACCTGTATGATCCCTTGATCCTCGTAAACCGTTATGTAATATTCCTGGAATGTAGAGGTAAGTAAATGTACAGGTAAGTAATAACATAGGCAGGTACCCATCTGTTTCTGCTGATAAACGAAAGGGCATTATTGAAACAACAGCCATGCAGTTAGCAGCACCGTTTGAAAAATTTAAACAAGGTGAAAATCTTCATCGTCAAACCAAGAGGCTTTTATTGAATATTTTAACGTATACGTTGAATACAAAAAATGACAAAAGTGTGATAGCGAAAATAGAACTGATTTCTGGGCCTTAGTGTGAGAACACTGTATAATCTGAAAAGCGAAGCCACTACTGGACCTTTGACATCGCCAAAAAAACGAAGACGGAACAACAGCCAGTCGAATTCAAGACTGATCACCTACGATGAAGGTATCCAATCGCAAATACGAAAAGCTGTGCATGAATTCTACTCCGAAAATATTCCACCAACACTGGCAAAAGTTCTTGCTAAAATAAATTCAGACGAAAATGTACCAAATTTTTCTAAAAGTACGCTAAGACGATATGGGGTTTGTTTATGGAAAGAGAGGAAGAGACTCGATTCTAATAGAAAGAGCTGATATAATCGCCTGGAGGCACAAATATTTAAGATCAGTGAAGAAGTTCCGCGAAGAAGGATATAACGTAATATATCTGGACGAGTCATGGATTAATTAATGTGGGCCACAGTGTAAATTTTGAATGGAAAGACACTACCATAAAAAATGCCCGAGATGCATTTGTCAACAGGACTCAAGGCTCCAAGTCAACGAGGACCGAGATTTGTTCTTTTTCATGCAGGCTGGAAAGACGGTTTTCTTAAGGGTGCAGAAAAAACTTTTCTGGCAAAGAAAGGTGCAGACGATTACCACGACGAAATGGACGCAGAAGGCTTTGAGGCCTGGTTTAAAGATCAATTGATCCCTAACAGCCTCAGCACCAAGGAAATATCTTTATTGGTTCATGTTTTTTCTGACATCTTCTGTCTGAAATTGATACTGCTCTTACCATAATATTTATAGCTAAAAGAAAATATTATCAAAAATAAAAAGGTTTCAGTAGCGCCATTTTCTAATTTCCTGAAGAGATTAATAGTGTGCAATACGTAAGAGCTCATGAACTTACTCACACCTAGCCGAGGTATTTTTCTTTTATAGTATTTTTGTAAATAGTAATTTACTTACATATACCCAATTTTATTAGTTGAATAGCTTCCTTATCAAATTAAAAGCAAAATTAAAGATAAATAGTTATTCTATTAATAATTTACATCAAATTAAACAGTTTTTATTATAAATTAAATATTTATTATTACAAATTGGCGTCCAACGTGAAATTAGCTAAAGTTATATCACAAAATAGTTGTGCTAACCTTACAAATTGCCACCATTAGAAGACTTATTGACATGTATAATAAAACAAGGTTTATTTTTCCATAATATATACACGATATTGTCATCCTGGGTAAATCACATGATCTTAATCAACCCTTAACATGAATGCATCCAGTTGTGTCTCCTTGGGCGAAGAAAAATTTTAGTAAAAACTATTAAAATAATGGATTAAAACAATTTTTCGTCACTCTAACATACATGAATAATGAATACTTTCTTCGGGTTAATCTCTGGTCGTTCTTATACGTATGGTTTGCCCTTTTTAAGGTCTTGGTATTGATAAATGTAGGTAGATATATACCGATATCCCATGAGCGATAAAATTTGTTAGAGTGACCCCCGTGTAGCCGATACGGCTTGGCAGATCTAAATTCCGCTACATTTGTTATATATTATCATTCTCTCGGTGGATGCTTCCCTTTATTCCGATTGTGCGGCCTTCGTACTACTGTATGTGGCTTTACAATTCGCAATATTCACCTACCTACTCTAAAATTCCAACCGAATTTCAATTTCAACAAATTTTCCAGTGTTTATCTATTTTTTTTTTCAACAATGTTTCACTCTTCAACCGTGAAACTGTAACTACAACAAGTCAAACTTGTTATTTATCTGCATGTGTGTTTTCTAATTGAACCCAGTTGTTTCTGACTGTTTTTAATTGTAATTTGAAATAAATTGTGCAAGTAAATAAATATACCGTTTTGTCGCAGACAAAAAGTGTAAATAAATTAGTTAAAGGTTTTATTTTCATATTCTAGTAACAATTAAATAATTGGAACAATGAAATAATTTCAATTGTAGATAATAAACAGAAATCAATGTTGAAACATTTACCATAATAATAAAGATAATATATAATTTGAGTAATATCAATATGTAACAAGTAATATTTTCTATATTTAATTATAATAAAAATAATCTTTAAATCAGACCTAGTTTAATAAAAATGTAACAGCCATATACTTTACTTTATCATTTTTTGATTAAATTTTTATACTATTTTTAGAAAATATTATTTATATTGGAGGATTCATTAACATACACATAAAAATAAGCTTGATTTATGTATTTTTAAGTAAATTTTAACCTAGAAATGTGTATTATTGTATAATTGTATCGTTATTATATTTATTAGTATGCAAACAACTTAAGGAATTACTAGAATCTTATCAATTAATTATACGAATTATATATTTTTCTAGAAAAATATAATTCTGTAATATGATACAAGATGACAGTGAAATTTGTATAAATTTGTTCTAGTAAATTTTAAAAATAAAAAAAATATTAGTAAAACTAATAATATGTATATACAGGGTGAGTCATAACTATTGGGACATAGACTAAGGACAGGTTATTTGGACCAAAATATGGCTATTGGGCCAAATATGCCTTAATATAATGTTGCTGAGAAAAAAGATACAGGGTGTTAAAGTTAATTTTTGTTTTTCGTTTTTTGCTAATAGTTTCCCTGTATATTTATAAATTGATATCAAAATTGGCACAGAGGCATAATCTTAGAAAAGAAATAGTATTTTATTTACAATTTTACGTTTTGTCATAGAGGGCGCCACGTGGATCATTCCTAATGATCAAATTGAGTCTAAACTTTTTCTGATGAAATTGTTTAGTAATTTTTATTAGAAAATATGACGATCATTTTTACGTAAAATTGGTACTCTTGTTTAAACATATTAATTTCAACCGTTTTCGATAAAAACGCAGTCGAACTGCTTAGAGTCTTAAAAAAGGATTTCAAATATTAATTCATTTATGAAAAGTATGCTTTGGACTGTCAGATAATTGTTGTTGGTAAATGTCATTTGTTCAGAGTAAATTATTTTTGATGTGACAGTGTAGTGTAATGTTGCATTTTTTAAAAGTAATCATTTCTTTTTTTGATTGAAATGCCTCGTCATAATCATTTTACTAATGAAGAAATGCGAAATATGATTTGCGTATACGCACAAGAAAATTTTTGCGGTCGCTCGGCAGCCAGAAGGTATGGAAACAGAAGGCAACCAAATCACAAAACGTTTGCAAGATTATATCGTAGTTTAGGTGAAACTGGGTCATTTCACACTAAAAATCGGGGTGGTCGACCGAAACAAATCACACCTAATCAAGAAGATGAACTTTTGGTTCGAGTAGATGAAAATCCTGAAATAAGTTCACGACATCTATCAGCAGCAACAGGAGTAAGTCAGTCGTCTATAATTAGAATTCTAAAAAAAGAGAACCTCCATCCTTATCACTTCACTCCTGTTCAAAATTTACTTCCAACAGATCTTCCACGACGGTTACAGTTTTGCCAACGTATTCTGAATAAACATCGCAATGACAGACACTTTATTTTTGGAGACATATGAAGTCCTTAGTTTATGCCAATGAAATTAATACACGAGACGTACTTTGGAGATACATTCAAAATGCAGCTAATCTTATAAGGGGACAGAATAACATTTTTTTAACGTCCGAAAATCCTTTATAAAAAGAATTAGAAAAGGCATAGAAATCGGAGGAGACCATGTAGAAGATTTAGTTTGAGTTTTTGTGAGTTCTTTTAAGTTAAAGTGTGTTTAGTTTTGATTTATTTGATAGTGGAATTGTAAATAAAATACTATTTCTTGTCTAAGATTATGCCTCTGTGCCAATTTTGATATCAATTTATAAATATACAGGGAAACTATTAGCAAAAAACGAAAAACAAAAATTAACTTTAACACTCTGTATCTTTTTTCTCAGCAACATTATATTAAGGCATATTTGGCCCAATAGCCATATTTTGGTCCAAATAACCTGTCCTTAGTCTATGTCCCAATAGTTATGACTCACCCTGTATAAGACAAAGATAGAAATATTTTTTTAAAAGAATGTTCTAGAGAAGAATTGGAGATTATAAAAACAGTAAATGAGATTAGTTAGTGGTAGTCGATCAGTTATTACCGATTTTTTTAGCTTTTTTGGTTACTGATATAAGGCACTGTTTTTTTTTTCGTACGTACTCGCGCAACCCCAGTAAATCTTATTCAATGGCCTCTGAACTCTGAACTAATTCAAAAATCTAGTTATAATTAATTTGGTGCTGCGAACCTCGCTCCGCTCGGTACGCATTGATTCATTAATAATAATATCAAATTTAAAAATAATTGAGTTATAATAAATGAATCACTGAGGTGTTGGGCCTTTTTTCTACAATTAAAATGTCCACCCCGATTATGCCATTTTCACATATAAAAGAGGATTGCTATAAGTATAAAATGCGTTCATTAAAATGAGACACTTTAGATAATATAGCGTTTCAATAAAATTTCGTAGAATAAACTCGGCACAGCAAATAAATTGTTTGGTAATATAATATTAAAAAACTGGAAAAAATACAGCCCGAAAAATATAAAAAGGCTGTCGAGAGGCTCTTATAACAAGCAGCTTATTATAAGCAAGCATTTATCAACAAAACTGTTTAAATGAGAAATTTCCTTCTCGTCCAACGGAAACGGAAATAGAATGCGAACTTTGATTTACATGTTTTTCTTTGGTAAAGTTTTTTGCGACCATTTTTAAGCAAAATATCCCATTTAATATTAAGGTTTCGTAGATGAGATGTAATCGATTGTAAATTTCTTGTTGGGTTTCCTTCCGTCAGTTTGTTATGTCCTTTACCATTGTCCTGATTGTCCATTATACATAAACAACTTGTTTATGTATACAGTATGATGCAAATGGAATAAATTCATTATTTCAGAAACAGACGACTATAGATGTGTTGGACATTACGTCATTAGTGTAAATACAATTAAATTACAACAAATGTTCAAATTGCCGACCTTCAGCAATGATACAATCAGAAAGGAGAGCAGTAAATTCTTTCCTAACGGTTTCGAGGACTTCAGGTGTTATTTGTGCAATTTCCGTTCAGATTCGCTCCTTCAACTCTTCTACATTATTCGGTCGATTTTTATATACTCTGTTCTTTATGTATCCCCACAAAAAAAAGTCTAACGGAGTCAAATCTGGAGACCTTGGTGGCCATTCGATAGGCCCCCTTCTACCTATCCACCTTCCTGGGAAAACGTTATTAAGGTAATTTCGTATCTCAACGCCATAGTTTGGGAGAGCCCCATCCTGTTGGTACCATAAATCATTTCTATTTGGAAATAGCTGATTCAGTTTTGGCAACAGATAATTTTGAAGATGTTCCAGATAACTAGCAGCAGTTAGGTTTTCCTAAAAAAAATATGGCCTTACAATTTGATTGTTTATAATGCCGGACCAAACATTCACCTTCTCGGGATATTGTGTCCTATACTCTTCCATCCAATTTGAATTTTGACTTGCCCAATATCGACATGTGTGACGATTTACGTGAGCGTTCAGCATAAAAGACGCTTGATTTGAAAAAAGTACCTTCTGTATAAAATCCGGATCTCTGTTACATTGTTCCATAACGATTTCGCAGAATTCGATTCTTCTATCAAAGTCATCTTCTAATAGCTCCTGGGCCAGTTGTAAGTACTTTGTATGGATGCCACTTTTCCTTTTTTAGCAATCTTACAACAGTTGATTGGTGGACATTATTATCTAGTACGACCCTTTTGCTTAAGTCCTCACTCTATCTCTATAACCAATCATGGTTAAAATCTGGATTCGTTCTGTTTCTGTTAGTTTCATTTTTGTAAATGCTGTTATTAATGTCGGCAAAAAACTCGACGAGTAAAAATTTGACGTCTATTATTTGACAGATTCACAGATCATTGACGAATAAAGACGAGTCAATGACAATATTGATTTAAATATTTTTGTAAAAATAATTCCGAGTACTTACTACAATAATTAATTTCAAATTATAATGTAGCAATTTAAAAATTCATATGTTTAGTTTCCAACGGAGTTATACAACACTCTGTATAGTTTAAGGTAATTTTATACCGAACTTTGTCGTAAGGTTGGTACACCCTGTATATAAAATATCAAAGAGAATAATTATTACGGAAATTTTCCATTTTATTCTTCGTCGTTTCTTCAACTCAGTGTTAAATCGTTCTCATTTGGAGCACTCTAGTAACGTTTGTGAACTCTTTACAACCTTTAAGAAAATGAACGCTCAATCTTTTCAAGTCACGACGACTGCAAAATAAACCATTCCACGGATCAGTAGTTCTTTTATGCGGATATTTTACTCTTTTACGAAAATTTAATAATAGCTTTCAATGTTAAATTAAGAATTTAAAAGCCTGCGTCATCGAAGAACAAAAAAAAAGAACTCTACTATCCACTTATCCAAGATAAAATTCAAGATTTATCCTTTCTTCGAATTTTAATTTAATAAATAACGAACCAAAAACTTTGGTACTTAATTACACATGATGAATTCGAACCGAAAAAAGAATAAACCCGATTTTTATTTGTACCATAGATTAATTAAAATTAAAAAAAAATGTATATAAGTATAAAGGTGGGTAAGTGAAATCGAGAAGTACCTACGGTAAGTAATATATATTTATATTTTCCCTAATTACTGACGGATTGCTGCTTGTATCATGCCGTTGTATCGCTGAGGATCGAATATCCGAGATGGAGAATTTTGCTCGTTATTTCAGTTGCCGTATCTCATTAAATTTTTCTTTAAATCACTTTAATTTTTATTAATTACAATATTTTGTGGCTCAAAAATTAAAAAATGAGAACATGGCAATGTGCACTCGCCACAGTCAATATTTGAGCAAACTGACATATATCCTACAATAGTAGTTGAACTGTGTTTTTACAAATAAAAATTGAGTAGATACACTTTAAATTGGTAAAGGGGCTTACCCGGACCGTAAAAAAAGATCGTCCCCCCATGACGAACAGGATGGGTAGTTTTTAAGGGCTAAAAAGGGGTGAAAAGATGTGGTATTGCTTTTTCAACCGGAAATTGTGGTCAATTATCACAGAAAAATTAAAAAAAAAACCATTTTTTCTTTAATATTTTAGTTTTTTTTAGTTTAATATTTAATATAATTTTAATTTAATAAAATGATATCTAATATTATTTTGTTTATATCATACACATTGTTTATTAGTGTTGCAAAAACCGATTATTCCACGAGTTGTTTGTTTATTGTAAAAACATATTTTTCTTTATTGGAGACAGACAGATTATTCCTTCATTTTTTTTAAACTATTATCTTTTTCATAATATATCGATAATTTTTTTCAAGTAATCATAATATTTATTTACTATTGTTTAAGTTATTATCTCAATGTCTGTTTATATAATAATAATAATAATAATAATTTTTATTTTTGCAAAATGGTTTTTACATTTAGTTTGTAGGTTTTACAGGTTTTTGCAAAAAAAGGAGCTAAAAGCAATAAAAATTGTTCAAAGTTTAGCCCCTTTTTAAATGACATAATAAAACTGAAACATTGTGTAATCGCTAAGAATACTATAAACATAACATTTTAAACTACTGCACGAAATTTTGTATTTAGTTAATAAACATAATTCAATGGCGAAAAGGAGCATGAATACAAATTATTTGTTTAAAAAATTGTTTTTAAGTTTTTTCTTAAAGTTCATGGGTTTTAGTGATTTAAGATAATCAGGTATATTATTATAGAGGTGGTAAATATTAAATGTAAAACACCTTTTAAAAAGAGCTGTTTTGTAGGTAGGTGGAGAGATAAGACCTCTAAATCTTAAATTTAGGGTATGTACATCTGTTCGGTAGGTTATTTTGTTTAACAAATACGGTGGACTTTTGTAATATACAACATTGTGAAAAAATACTAAAGAATGCAACTTTCGTCTGTCTGCCATACTAAGCCAGTTAGCATCTTGTAATTTATGAGAAATGTGATCGAACTTTCTAATACCATAAATAAAACGTAGACAGCTTTTTTGAACTTTTTGTATACGATTAACGTTTGTTTTTGTTAAACACGGCCCATATAGAACATCACAATAGTTAAGGTGACTCAAAACTAAAGAATCTGCCAATTTTATTTTTAGAGACTCGTTAAGTAAGTGACGATGAGGATACAGCATTTTTAAAGACATGTAAGCTTTTTGTAAACTTGATACTACGTGTTCATTAAATCTTAAATCTGTATCGAGTTTAACCCCTAAATTTTTTGTACACTTTGTGTGCTCTATTTTATTACCGTTAATTTTGATATTAATATTTTTCTGTAATCTGTCCCTATGTTTACCAAATATCATAACGAAAGACTTTTCAGGATTAATTTCCAAACCGTGACGGTGAGACAATACCATGAGATTACTTAAGTCATCATTTATGACCCTCTCCGCCTCAAGCCAGTCGTCGGACATAAATGAGTATAAGACCTGAGTATCATCAGCATAGAAGTACACTGAGACATTGTTAATACATGACACAAAGTTATTAGTGTAAATAGAAAATAGTAAGGGCCCCAATATAGAGCCTTGTGGCACCCCGCAAGTGATTAACTCTTTTGGCGACTGGCCGGCAGATGTTTCGACATATTGAAACCTGTTATAAAGGTAGAAACGAAGTATTTCTATGGCAGTTTCTCCAAATCCTATAAAATGTAATATTGACAAAAGCAAATCGTGATTGATTGTGTCGAAAGCTTTGGAGTAGTCCAAGAGTACCAAAATAGATGATTTTCCTGAATCAGAAGCCCCGATAATGTCATCCGTGATATTTAAAAGAGTTGTCATACAACTGTACCCCTTTCTAAACCCTGATTGGTTTACAGGTAGGATGGAATTATTATTTAAGAAAGTTCTTATTTGTTTTTCCAATATCTTTTCTAGTAATTTGGAAAGACAAGGCAATATACTAATCGGCCGTAATTCATTGAAACTAGTAATTTTGTTTTTTTTTTGGCAATGGAGTTACGCGTGCAACTTTCCAAACGTCGGGAAAAAAGCTTTCCAAAATACATGAATTTATAATATTCGTAAGAAAGGGTAAGATAATAGGACAGCATAACCATAACATCTCTATACTTAAGAGATCCGAACCAATTGCCTTTGATTTTATTTCTTGTAGATGTGATTTGACAGTTTCTATATTAACAGTTACAAATTCGAATTTTTCAACTAAGTTAATTTTAACATTATTATTGTAGTAGGTAATTAAATCAGGATCGGCTACCTGTATATTTTTTGAAAATCGTAAAAAATAATTATTTATATCCATTGGTTTGTTTAAGCAATCTGGTATGGGTGTCACTGAAGGTTTATTTACTACATTTAAATTTTTTAACATTTGCCAAAGTACTTTACTGTTACTGTTATTAACACAAAATTGTAAATACTTCTTTTTTTCACTTGATATAGCAATATTTGTTTGATTTCTTAATTGTTTATAATAACACCAGTGATTTAGATTTTTTGTTCGTTTATATTTCTGAAATGCCTTGTCCCGAAGCCGTATCATTATTTGTATAGTGTATGTTAACCAAACTGGCTTATGCTTTTTTACTAATACAGATTTAAGTGGAGCCAATGTATCAAACAGATTCAATATGAGTTCGTTAAAATATTCAAGTTTTTGATTTATGTCAACAATGTTAATTATATTATGAAAAGGGGTGTTTTCCAACAAAGTAACCAGTAGGTCCGTATCTATTTGTTTAAAATTTCTAAATGTACACTTTTTTTTATTTTCTGATATAAAAATAGTACTAAGGGAACATACTACCAGAGAATGATCGGAAATTTGAGGAACATGCCTAATCAAAAAGTTATAGGTTTCGTCATTGGGAATTAGAAAATCAAGCAAAGTGTTACTTGTTTTTGTAGTTCTTGTCGGTTTGTCAACAATTTGTTTCAAATTAAATGCCTCAATAGAAGATAAAAATTCCTGTACATTGTTATTATCTAAGTCCAGAAGATTAAGATTAAAATCGCCTCCGCATAAAAGTTTATTACCCTCCACAAGGAAATTTGACAGTGAATCTTCAAAACTGTTTAGAAAGTCAGGAAAATTTCCCTTTGGTTGTCTGTATATTGAACCACAAATGTAAGATACATTATTAAATTTAAATTTGATCCACAGTTGCTCTAAAAAATCAGTCTGAACAGAATTTAAAATTTCGAATGAAAAGTTATCTCTAAAATACATACCTACTCCACCACCTCTGGTTGTTCTGTCGACACTCACAAAAGTATAATTCTCTATTTGAATTCGATTTTTAGGGATATTTTAATTTAACCATGTCTCAGAAATACCTAAAATATCATATTTTTCCTGCTCTAATATTAAACTATTATTTTTAACTAATTTGATTCCTAATTATTTTCAACCTTTACAGCCAGTAATTCCAGAAGGTGCATTTAAAACGACAAAATTTTGACAGATCCGTTACTAAGGTGTCTGGTATTTCTATAGTTGTCAGTTTCACAAACGTCATTGAAGCGTTTTCATAATTTTGCCAAATTTTAATGTAATTATGTGAATAGGTATAAAAATAAATATTTATTCAAATTATAACTGTGTTATTACGGTTCTCACGACAACTGACATCTGTCAATACTATCTAGTGTACAGATTAAATCAATATGAGGGGTAACGGCATTGATTGCGTTAATAAAGTAGCACATGTTAGAGAATGATATAGATTTATAAAACTGTCATGAAGAGAAAAAAGAAATCCATTTAAAACATTTGCAAGTTCTAATTCCTAGCTTCTTGACTCCTTCCTTTCTGCCTCTTGATTATTAATTTTTTAGTAAATTAGACCATAGGTAGGCAACATAAAATACACGTAATTTGAATTTAAGTCTTCGTCTTTACTTTTTATAATTAAAATGCAGTCCTTTAAATAAAGTGGTTTTTGTACAGAATGTTTCAAAAAATAATCTTCTTACTATATAAATTTTTTATTTTTTAGACACTAGCTTTTTTTATTCTATGTAAAATAAAATCACTCATCCTGTGGATTTTACCACCTTTCAGTTTGTTTTCATATTTTGTCCAAATAAAAAAAGTTTTCGTATTAACTTTGATAAAGAGCTGCGTGTCGATTGCAATATTCAATCTTTTGTATCCTGGAACATATTTATCCAAATTCTTTTGTTTCAAAACTCCTTCGATAGGATTTCTTCATAAATAGCAACAAATTTTTTCCTGGTCCAATATCATTATTCGATTTAAGTTTTATTTAACCTGTGAGGTTTGATTTCCTTGATTCCCAATCCCAATAAATTGGGTAAAAACCGGAAACTTTCACCAAAATCCTCTTACTTTCCTTAGTCTCTTTTGTTACCTAAACTTTCATCTAAAACTTTCATTGCCACATTATTTTAACCACAGTCAAACTGGTTTTTATACAACTCACAACTTCTTAGAGCATCGCAAAACAATTTGGTTGTACATTAACTTGAATTATTCTAGTCCTATAGTTATTATCATAAAAGTTTGTTTGAAATTCAAGATGTTTGAGTTATTTCGAATAATACAAAAGCTGCAATTTATTTTTAGCCTGTTAATAGTAGATACAAAACAATTAAAAGATATTTGAATGTAAAAGCAGCACATATTTCAATGTTAAAACATCCTTTTGTACGCTCAAAAGTTCAAAGCATTTGCCAAAGTTCATTAATAAAATTTATCGAACATAACTCAACTAGCGAATGCTTACTTACGTTACATGGAAAAGTTTGTTACTAGTTTAAAAGTTAGTGCTCTCTTTGTGTTCGACAAAATCCCGGTAGATACCTGAGGAATTTATTTACCATTTTGTCTCATAGTCCAGGAGTTCCGTAGTTTTTTTCATACTTTACGGTACACTTGTACTTTACAATACTCTTCAATGGGGAAGTCTCCTATATTTTTTTTTTGTTTTAATTAATTCTTAATAGTTAATAAACTAAGGTTTAATTCATTAAACTGTCAAATTATTAATAATTTTCGAAATATTCCTTTATAAAGTAGTGGGTTTTAAAATTTAAAGCGTTGTGTACGCTTTTAACGAATCGGCAACAGCGCACTAACTGCGAAGTGGTAGGTCAATAGACATCCAATACGCTTGCGCTTGGTTTTGTTTGTTCGTGTTTGGAGCTGTGTTTTGGTTTGGTTAGGTTGTATTTTTTGTGTTTTATATCATTTTATTAATTTATTTAGATAAAAATGAAAAAGTGTTTCGTACCTAATTGCTTAAATACGAGTGAAAACTCTAAAAAACTATTTTTATTTGTTCCGAGGCGTCCAGACATAAGAAAACTTTGGTTTGATGCAGTGGGTTTAAAATGCACCAAAACTATTAGACACTGTTGTGAAGATCATTTTAATGTAAGTACTAATTTACTGTCTGTATCTATATAGCTATTTTTTTTAATTATTATTATTATCATAAATATTAGATAAACGCACATGCTTTTATTGTTGCTTACATTTTTAATATATCTTTATTTCTTTTTCAGCTAAAAACGGACTCAGTGGACTACCAGTTTTATAAAAGAACAAAAAAGAATCCCACCCTTAAGAAACTTAGCATTGTTCCTTATTTACATATAACAACACCTAAATTAATTTCTAGTGATGAGGAATCAAATGAATCAATTGAACCCTGTGATAAAACCTTGGTGCAAGATGAACCATCTGTTGCAATGAGCCTACAAAGTTTACCCATAGTGGAAAGCGTAATGAAACCCTTTGTATTCTGGCCAAGCAGATACCAAATTTTAAAATGTTTGCCAATTCCATTTAGATTCAAGTATTCAAAAGTGGTTTCGATAATAGATTGCTTTGAAATATCTATTGAGAAACCTGCCAATCCAGTCCACCAATCAATGACTTGGTCAGATTACAAGAATGCTAACACAATTAAATATTTAGTTTCATCAACACCCAATGGTTTCATAAACTTTATATCTGAAGGATTTGGTGGGCGAGCATCTGACTTAATCATTACAGAAAATTGTGGTTACTTAAATGTATTGCCCAATTTTTGTGAGGTTCTTGCTGATAGGGGTTTTAAAAATTTAGCACCTTTATTGGCCCAAAAAAATGTAACATTAATAAGGCCAGCTTCCATTATCAACAAGGAACAATTAACAACAGCTCAAGTCAAAGAAAGCCGAAGTATTGCAGCCCTTAGAATTCACATCGAAAGGATAATCAGTCGGATAAGAGAGTTTGCTTTACTAGGACCCCATTCTCAAGTAGACATTCACTTTTTAAGAAATCTTAATGCTTGTGTTAATATTGCAGCAGGCATTATAAATTTACAACCTGCCCTTATAAAATTATAATTAATAAATACATTTATATCAAACTTTGAATACTTTATTTCATCTCCAAACTAATTTAACATACTCAACAAATGATACTCAAGTATCATTTTAATCACAAATCATAGAGAAAAACAAATTTGAAAGTTATTTGTTATACAAACATTTGGTTACAAAAGGTTTACAATTTGCAATAGTAAGTCAATAGTTTATAAAATGATAGTACCTACTCATGAGGTATCATACATAATACAATAGATTGAAATAAAATAGTAAAGAAACAACCAAGTGTTTGTATAATTATTTGTTTCAATAAACACAAACTTTTAATTTCTCTCCATATGTAATTCATACTTAAAGTATTATTTTCAAAATATTTGCTTTTCTGTATGATTTGTGGTTTTTGAGCTTGTAATTCATACTTAAAGTATTATTTTCAAAATATTTGCTTTTCTGTATGATTTGTGGTTTTTGAGCTTAAGAAAAACCTTTAGGACTCATAAAATAATTTTTAATTGTGGTACTACTTTCACACTTACCGTCTCTTTTGCATACCATGTATTTCTTTTATTTACAGCCTGATGATTGTCTGATGTAGACTGAAACTATTTGCCTTTGCTTTGTAATAATAAAGAATTTGTGGTTTGATTCTGAGTTTTATTTATTCAATTTACAATTTGGGAAACTTATCAAATACATATTTTTTCCAAAAATTAGTTGCTTCATCCATAATATTGTTTAATTTATTTTCATTAAAATCATAATAAAAAATATATACCCTTTGGTTTGTTTCAAATTTGGGATCTGCTATCACAAACATACTTTTTAATTTTTTACAAAACTTCATTTGAAGTAGCAGCTGTGCTTCATACTTGGGGAGGATTTTGTTATCTTTGATGAATGTTTTGATGTCTTGTTTAGGACATTTCACTTCTATAACAAATTCCTCTGAAATACCATCAGGAGATGCACCAAAGATTGGAAAATCTGGATTCAAAATAAGTCCACTTCTTCTAATTTTTAAAGTTTTAATACTTTCCACTACTTTTAAAACACTTTCTTCCAATCTTAAGCCTCGTTCCATTGATTCAGTAGGATTAAATTTTGAAGCTCCAAAAATGTTTTCAACAAGAGATCCATCACTAGTTTTACATTTACTAACTTCATATAATCTTGAAGCAGTAATCCTACCAAATCGAAGTTCATACCAAAGTTTATTTTTAGATTGGTCTCTGGTCTTCTCCTCGGCTTCAAGGCATTCTTCTTTAGTCATATTTGCCATACAATAGTGTATGAAGGAATCTGCACTTTGGGTAAAGTTACCATTTTGGTATTGAAGTACTAGCTGGTACAATGATAGCTTTGAAAATGGTAGTTCCTTCTGCATATTTAGCAATGTACAGTCGGCATTGGTAATTTGTATTTTAAATGCATCTAAAACAGAAGAATTTTGTGGCTTTTCTTCCAAATTACAAATATCTGAAAGTTTTAAAAACTTAAGTGATGTGCCACATTTTGAAAGCTCAGACTTCTTCCAGTAACATAGGGTTTCTGTTGTAGATGGTTCCTCACTTCTGCGATGCAACCAAAACAAAAAAGAAATAGCATGTTTGCATCCTCCTTGTGCGGAAATGCAGTCTTCACAAACACATTCAGTTATTTCATTTACTTCCGTATTAATTTTTACATATACGGAATAACCCTTGGCATGGACAGAATGTTCAGGAGTTACAACGCATTTCACAATGCAGGTAGCTTCTTCATATCTAACCTGCACATAACCAATTGCAGAATCACCATAAGATGATCTTGTAGCACTAAAAATTTAAAAAGGTTAAAGCAACTCTTTTAAATAAAAAGAATTAACTTACCGAAGTTGTTTTTGACCACTTGACTCTACACTGTGGTACCTTGCATTATTTGAAAAATATAGTGCAATCATGTCGGCCAAGACACTAGGAAGATTGCCTGAATCAGCTTTTTGAAAACCGTCAAGCACTTTTGGAGGAGCCATTAACTTAATACTAAAAGATAAACATTATTTATATGCACAACAATTAAAAACAAATACTTACCACAATAATATTTAAATGAAGTAATAAATTTAAAGTTTATAAATATATATATATATATATACTGTCCAAGATAATAAATTCACTAATGAAATATAAAAAAAAGCACAAAACCAAAACACCACCAAATGACAAATGTAAGATAATATCAAAACAAACATTAACCAATCTGGTTTTCGTCTTTATCTCCTGTATAATTTGTGGCCTGAGCTGCTAGAACCATTCAGCCAAGTTCCTTGTCTCTGTAGGAGACCGTCTAATATTATCAGAGCAAAACATTATAAATTTAAAATAATATTGCAGCAGAGTGTTTTATATTATAATAAAAATGCAATATTAGTATGACTATGAGTTGATTTTTATAGTAATGATCCATAAATAAAGTAAATATTATTTGCGCGGTTGCCACATTTATAAACAAGTACACAACGCTTTAAAAATTAAATACCCGAGTTTAATTATCAATTTTTTCAAAGAAAATATGTAAATTAAGAACTAAAAATTTGGTAATAGGGTTATTTTGGTACTTTCTTTTCATAACGGTAAATGATTTTTTGATATTCGATAGGAGGAGACTTCCCCATTCTCCCAATGTTGTTTGAAATAATAAGTGAATCAACATAAACTAAGCTTTTATTCTAGTTTTTGAAGATTGATATTAATTGTACAATTGTTGTTGCCAGCAATATGTATTAATGGAGTTGTTGATGGATTTACAGTGTTTTCTGTAATTGCGGAAGACGTGTGGCTGTGATGTAGCACTTCAACAAAATTTTGCCCGTTTGGATCATTCTCGCAAACTTGTTTTTGCCCTCAATCGATTTTTCTATATACTTTTCTGCAACTGAAGAACTCTTCCATCCACCGTGCTGTTTTAGAACTTTAAGGTCAGCTCCAGCATTGGCCAACAACGTTGAGGATATCCTCCTGTATATTTTTCTGGTTGGTCTAGTTTTAAGAACTCAGCTATTTTCTTAGGTGCCACCAACAGTATGTAAACCAGCTCTTTGAGACAGACATGTTCCTTGTCTATAACCCACCAAAAGAGCTTCCAGGAAGACGTGTTGCCGTAAATTAATGTATTTTCTAAACACATCCGAATAGTGAACCTCATCACTGTTAATCATGGTGAAAGCTCGTCGAATATGCGTTTTTGTCTGGTTAATCTTAACTACTAGCTGAGTACCCGTATCCTCCACATCACTAACTTCTAAATAATAGATCTTTTCTCTTCGGCAACCTCCAGCAACTCCAAGTAATGCTATCACTTTGAGTAATAGATATTCTTTATCTGGAGCGTCCCTCATGAAGCTTTCAATTTGTTCCTTTGTCAGCACCTTCGACTGGTTTGGCTGATGGTTTACATTTTATTTTTTCAAAAAGGCTTTCAACTTTGGGAAACTTGATATGTTGACATTATTATTAACCATAATAATTGATTTTACCATCGAGTATTTGGACCATAATGAAGAAGGGTTGAATGTTTTTGACTGAAAATTTAATGTCTGCCTTTATTTACATTGTTACTTGGTAACCGCTGTTCATTTTTTTTTATAAAGCAAATCAACCATGTTAAGAATAAATCAAGTAACATACTTTTTTCACAGCAGTCTACATGACTTTCTAATAAAATGATCAAATATGTCGTCATTTCAGTTTCATATTTTATTGCGTTTAAAACCAAAGGCAGTAAGAAAAAAATATATAGTACGATGCACGTCCGCGTCCGTGGCGAAGTGATTTTAGGACCAATATTTAGAGGAGGTGAACAAGAAGATAAGGCAGTTGAATATGTCCGGCACTTTCTTTACTAACTGGCTAAGAGTAAGAAGGCTCAATCTCAGAGGGATTCACAATGGGCCAAATGTGCTGTGGGGTAAGCTACACCCTTCAAAGATTACAAATATCTGTAGATATAACCCAGTTATCTTTTTCAGAGACCGAAAGTAAACTCTGTAAATATTAAAAAAAAAACAATTCAAATGAAACAAAAGAGTTGGTTGCACGCCACTGGAGACAACGTCCCAAATCATAGCACAGATTACTTGGATATACAACTTGATTTTCGTCTTTATATAAATAATATAATAAGATTACAGACATATTGACACGCCGAAATAAGATTTGTTGACAGTTGTCGATGATATGCTTTGAAATAAAATAAATCTCTAGGAGATTCTGAGTGTATCGTGATACTAAATAAATGAACTATTGGAATCAAAAAATCAAAGTCATGAATAATATACAGGTATATTGAAAATTTGCGTTCTATCTAAAGACAAAAAAAATGTTTGATGTTTGTGTGTATGAGTTGACAATGGGATGGCCTCAGAAAAAGTCTATTGGTGATAGATTTAATAAAAACTGTATTAATAGATAATTAATAAATCAAATATGGTTGAATCAGATGTTGCCAACAGGGAAGTGATTTTTAGTAAGAAATGTATAAAGTTAAGAATAATAAAAAAAAATCTTACTAATTTTTTTAAATAAACTTTTTTATTATTCTTAATAAGATGGACTTCCAAAATGTAAGGGTTAGTACAATAAATTTAATGTAGGTATAAAGTAGTTTCTTAAAGAACTGATATATTTTATATTGGAAAAATGTAAATCAATAACAATTAATTTTTAGCTTAAAACTTATGTTTTCATCTAGAGAATAATAGCCACACTATACGCGAGTAGAATACTATACTTTATCTGTCACTACTAAATATTTTTTTCTGAAATCGTTTCGGAATACTTATTTTTTCACACTAATTTCGGACCCAAAATTACGCTATTCTAATAAATTCGTTTGTTGCTGGGCAACGAGAACTTTCTCGGGCAGTACAGGAAAATTTTTCCCGGCCTAGTCCTTAAAATTCATCCTACGTCAGATTTTTATGTACAGTAAATTCAATAAATATAGTCAAACCACCAACTCGTATTTATTTAATTATTTTTGAATATTTACAGCTATATTGCAGTTGTGCAAATTATTAAAAATAGGGTGTAATCCAGTCAAAAAGTTTTCTTTTTTACTTTCCTCTTGTCACTTTGACGTTTTAGAAAGGCACGTAGTTTAAAATATTTTTTTATATCAATATCTTCTCTGGTACTAAGTACGCTTTTCAGCATTGAGTAATTTGACCACAATGTAGAAGCTTTTAACTTCTGCGATAATTCTGAAAAGTATGCAGTCATTACATTTTCAGATCGCGAGGTTGTATTTTGTTCTTGGCAATAATCCATAAAACGTTTATAAGCAAATTCATATTTTGCTTTGGATTTATTTGAAAATAAGTTTAAAATGGCATTTGTAGCAGTATTTAGTAATTCTCGTGGTGTCCTGCACCTCTGAAGATCATCATCGCTGTCCATTTTAACTAACTAATACCAAACACTAACCGACTTTTGTCACAATAATAAACAACCAGTGTTTGTCAAGGAAACTATTTTATAGGCAATAAGGTGGTTATTAAAAATTGTTATGCATTTATAAAAATTTCTTAATTTTTGTATTGATGCGATTTCGAAACAACAACTGATGTTAGACGACCTGCACGAAATTCGTCTGGGAGTGATCTACGGCCACGATTGAATTCATCATCAAGTATCAAAACTAATCACAACACTTCAATACTATAAAAATAACTTTAAATATGCTTAGTCAGCAACATAGTGAACATAAATTGAACTTGAACGCGAATAACGTCTATCTATTTATATCGGTAGACCATTGAATATGTTTACTTGTTTTATTTACCGGACCTTAGTTAAAGACACGCTATGACATTGGACGTGATGTTATCATAACACAAGTATGCTCTTCTAGATCGTAGATATTTACCTATATTAATTTAATTAAATATACAAAATCTACAGGGTGTTTACACCACACTTGATGGAGTTTCATCGGAAAAAATTGAATTAAGTTCATCCATGTACTGTTGCTGAGTTAATCCACGTCGAAAGTTGTCAAAAATATTCGCACGAAAATGTTCACAATTTAATTCCATTTTTGGCCCGAGATGGATCTTTTTAAGTTACTGTAAACAACAGAAAATAGAGCTCCTATGTCAAAGTACGTATAACCTCAAAAATGTCCAATTTTACGATAGAGCTGCCAGTTGCCAGATTGCAACACCAGGGTTGCCAAATCCCGAAATATAAAAAGCAACCCTCGTATTACTGTTGAACCTCTAGATACAGGTAATTTCATTCTACTCCTGAATTTCCTTTTAATCATTTTACGCAAGAAAATAACGTAAAGTAACTATCGTGCTAGCTAAAAGGTAACAGAGTAAACTTTTAGAGTTAAAATGAAAACCAAATTGAGTTTACACTTTTCCCAAAGACATCTCCTCCTCTCCTAAATATATTCCGTAATGAGTTGAAGTTGAGAAGTTAAATAAGTCAATTTCCCTCGGTAAATAAACCAACTTTGAAAGTTTTATTATATTCTTCAGAAATACTCCGTCAGTTTGACCAATAAAATATCGAGACGTTTTGCAAGTAACCAAACAAAATTGAATTTGTACGTACCAAATAAAAACTAAAAAGAAATAAAATCGGTGGACCGTTATTGCGGATATAACCTCACTTTTATAAATATGAAAGGCAAAAATATTCAGTTTTCTAACAAAAAATCCCGTACAAGTTATAAATCGTAATGTGGGTCGTTAAGCATCAGATTTACCACGGCTCAAAAATACATTGCATTCGAGGGAGTTGAGATTACCGACCAAAAATGGCAAAAAAGCCAATGTATGATAATTTACAACCCTAATTTCCTCTCGGTTCGCCTAAGTGTATAAGTAAATATGATAGAAATGTTGTTGAACTATAACAAGATTTTATTTCTCAAGACTGTAAAATGTTTTATTTGTATTTGTTTAACATCCTGTATACGTGATGTATAGAGTATTGTCGACGACTGTGATTCCTCGATGAGAGGTTTAATAAACGCTTTTATCGTTTTGAGAATGTGAAGCAGAAGAGCATTTTTCCATTTTAGGATTTTCATCGATTCCTGGTAGGTGCACCATCATTCCTTTATATTCCGCACAGGAAATGATTCCCAGATTACAGCTCATAACTCGGTTTGATTTTTATATTCGTTCGACTGACTTTTCTCCAGCGGGTTTTAAAAAACAATTTAAAATTATTTCCGTACAATCAAAATCAAAGACACAAAATCCCCTTCATAAAACCGCATTTGTTTCATACACACGTCTCACTCGTGCATAATGAGTTGAAAAGAGACGACTCGACCGTCTCTTAAGCTTCAGCAAATTGCAACTACAATTAATACTTAGAATTAATAATGAAATTTAAATTTAAAATAAAAATTATGATTATTCACAATGTCCAATTACCTGGTTTCAAATTGGTTAACACTCGAGGACCTCATTATATTTTGACCCCCACTTATTTTCCTTAATTCCGGGAATACAAAAAAAAGTTTCAAATAAAATGTGTATTATTTTATCTGTACCGACCAAAAATATAGCAACAGACCGAATTTTGTATACAGGGAGTGCCCAATAAAATGCATCTTTAATATTTTAAATGGGACACCCTGTATTCTTTTATAGTTTTGAGTAGCCATTTGCCGGACTCAAACGAGTCCGGCAAATTATATTATAAGACAATTTCTGTTGAAATAACTGTATTTTATTGATATTGGCTATGACCATTTAACTAAATTTTATCCTTACAATATACAGGGTGTTTCAAAAAAAGGTAACACCGTCTCTAGGATAGGTAAAAAACTGAAAAATAATTGGGGTTGGCTTAGTAAAATTTTTTTCTAACGCTATCCGTTTTCAAGATAAATTTTACATGGCAAACTTAGGGAAAAGCGAACTTTATCATTAGTTTATACCAGGAGCGATTATTACTTCATAATTTTCAAATGAAAATATTCCGAAAACGGTACATAATATCGAGTTTTACCAAGAGTACCTTTTTGGTGTAGAATTAAACGATGTTTATGTTCACTTGGAGTTTTGACTAATAATTCTACCCTAAAAAAAGTTATGTTGAATAATACGTTGTATGAATCGTGTAACTAGCGCCCTCTATGAGAGTTAGTTATAAAAACAAATTCATGGGATATATCAGCTTCCAAAACATATTCGTATAAAATTTCATTGCAATGGTGCCAGTAGTTTCGGCAAAATCGTAAGAAATGTGTAATTTTTCATTTTCTTCAACGCCCTTTATCTTGAAAACGGATGGCGTTAGAAAAAAATTTCACTAAGCCAACCCCAATTATTTTTCTGTTTTTTACCTATCCTAGAGACGGTGTTACCTTTTTTTGAAACACCCTGTATATGAATACTAACTAAGTAGAAAATAACTTAACACGTGTTACAGAAGCAAAATTAGAAATTATTTTACCAACCCGTTCTCTATGAAGTAGCACTTACTGTATGAAGATTTTTAGGATGCCAAAAACATAACTTTCTTTTTCTGTCAAGATGAATATAATTATTTAATTCAAGCCTTTGTTATTTGCAAATAAAGCAATATTAAAGTCGAATAGCGGAATACATTATTAAAATATTTATTTTATATCCTAGGTTAAAACTGATCTAACTTTACAGAGCAAATTTAATATTCATTAGTTATTTAAATAAGACTCAAAAGACAAAACTAATATAAGATTAGCTCTAGGGAAATACAGGGTGTTTCAAAAAAAGGTAACACCGTCTCTAGGATAGGTAAAAAACAGAAAAATAATTGGGGTTGGCTTAGTGAAATTTTTTTCTAACGCCATCCGTTTTCAAGATAAAGGGCGTTGAAGAAAATTTTGCCGAAACTACTGGCACCATTGCAATGAATTTTTATACGAATATGTTTTGGAAGTTGATATATCCCATGAATTTGTTTTTATAACTAACTCTCATAGAGGGCGCTAGTTACACGATTCATACAACGTATTATTCAACATAACTTTTTTTAGGGTAGAATTATTAGTCAAAACTCCAAGTGAACATAAACATTGGTTAATTCTACACCAAAAAGGTACTCTTGGTAAAACTCGATATTATGTACCATTTTCGGAATATTTTGATTTGAAAATTATGAAGTATAATCGCTCCTGGTATAAACTAATGATAAAGTTCGCTTTTCCCTAAGTTTGCCATGTAAAATTTATCTTGAAAACGGATGGCGTTAGAAAAAAATTTTACTAAGCAAACCCCAATTATTTTTCAGTTTTTTACCTATCCTAGAGACGGTGTTAACTTTTTTTTGAAAAACCCTGTATATACTAGATATATTTTTTTTGTTAAAAGAGCTACATATATGTATGTTCTATTATGAATTTTATACAATATTTTGTCAATACTATTTATTGATAGAACTAACTTATTGCAATATACAACATCTTTGTCATATATACAGGGTGTCCCAGACTAATTTATCCAGACTATATCTCTTAAACGAATAAAGATTCTTGAATGAGACAAAAACTTATCTATTCCATTTCCAATACACTTTAATATGGCGTAGAAAAAAAATTAGGAAAATGGCAGCTCACCGCATTAGGTAACCCAATAAAAACTGTGATGCTGAGTAATATTTCAAAGAAAAATTAATGTTGAGTCCGCCACTGACACCTAGTTATTTCGTTTGATGATTTCGAAGAAATTCCAAATGTATTTTATCCGGAAAATGTCTCTTTATAGAGCTCGAGATTTGACATAAAATTGATGATTACAGTTTTTATAAATCAAGAAAAATTATCCACATAAATCTGACCCAAAGCTCTAAAGCTGTTGTTTTAGAAAGTGATACGTAACTGAGTTGTTAAATGCAGATGACACCGTGACGCCGAAAATTCAAAAAGTTTAAATTCAGTAATATACCGGTAGCTAGGCCGTGCTTTAGTAAAACGGTGAAAGTTTTCAAATTATAAACTTTTATATTACTAAAGCAACATTTAAAGAAGCAACCAAAAGTTGTAATTGGTTGTATTAATCAGCAGTTGACAATTATTTGATTGGGGAAAAATAATGTTATTAAAATCCAAAGATTTTATCAATTTTGATTGTCATATGTTATTGGGCGGTTGATTTACTTCTTTCAATTGTCAAAAGTGTATTTATAACGTCAGTTTTGAACTCAGCAACCTTAAAAACTTATACATTACAATGTAGAGTTTATCAAGGTTGCTTATCCTCGTTGTTTGTCTGTCTGTCTTTCTGTCAACTGTCAATATTAATATAATAGGATTGGATTTGGATGTAGTAACTTCGAAAACATAAAAAGTACTATTTTTACGCAGCAAATCTTGGTTTGAGACTTTTTTTGAAGATGGCAAAAAGAACCTATTCAAATTTAACTGAGAGCTAGGTGTCATGGGTTTGTGCGGAAGTCTTTGAGGCTGTCTAATGAAAAGAATTATCAGGGGTAATATAAGTGGTCTGATTATTACCGATAATTGATATTGATATTCCAAAAATTATATTAATCTTACCACGAATAATATTTAGAACGACAGTATAATGATTTGTGTAAAAGTTGTTGCTGTTAAATTGCCCGGTAATACGCCACATTATTGTGACGTCACTGTCACCATTGCTTGGTCTTATGGTATTTTACATTGAAGGTTTTTGTCTTGTGCAGTTTCTGAAACTTACTGAACAACCCGAAAATGCATATGACTGCAAATTTTATTTATTTACTTGAAAACCAAAAAGTTTATCAAAGAAATGAAAGATACAAATAATTTTTTAACCAAATTGAGGATAATAATACATGTTTTTTTTATTTTAAATTCTGTTCTGTTTAAAAGATCTGTAAAATGTAAAATACCTGTAGATAGCCAATTTATTGACCGGAATAACTTTTTGTATTGTTACATCACTCATATTCGAAAAAAACTTTTTTTTAATTTTCTTTAACTTTAAGTGAATGACACCTCTTGGGGAAGCATGCAAATCCACATATTCATTAAGAAACTAGAAGGAATCACGTTCTTAATTTTTTTTCAATTATTTTTACACACACTGTATGTGGGTAGATCTCAATAAAAATTTTATTTTTAAAGATATAAAATTGAGAACCAGGTAAAAGAATTGGGTTTATTATAATACCGGGTGTCCCAGAAGTTTCTGACCCATTTTTAACAGCAAATATATCGGAACTTAAAAACCATAAAGAGGTGCGCTTTTCCAGGAACAATTTCTTTTTATATAAAGTTTTAAAATCTTACATAAGGTGTTTTAACGAAAAAGTGTTTTTTAAATGCAAATATCGTCGATTTTTTTAATGGAACACCCTATATATTTTTATTCTATCTGAAAGACGAACTCTTTTCCTTTGAGAAAATGTATAATTTGTTGTGGGGAAAAATGAGTAAGTTATTTGATTTTTTAGGATAGGCTCTTATGTAGACATCTACGGGTTTCAATGTAAAAGTAGGTTTTGGCATTTTTATAGATTCAACAAACTGACACAACGAACTGTCAAAGTAATTTATTGCGATTTGTTTTCGAATTTCAAAATCCGAAGCACAAAATATTAATGAACTAGAATTGAATCATAAGCGGCCTTGTCCAATTTTGACAGATATGACATAGAAGGAATTATTTTTTTATTTGTATTCGTTTGATCATTTATTATTGATGTTCATTGGAAAAGTATCATTAAGTTATTTAGTATATTTTTTTGGACTTATTGTTTAGTTAATTAATGTTAGTTTAGTATTTATTACAAGTGTATTTTGTCAAGCAGAAAAATTGGTTAGGTTAGGTTAGGTTAAGTCATTTACAATTTTGAAAAAGTACATATCTTCATCGCACTACTTGTTGATGAGAAAATGTATTAAATCTTTAATTTTTCCAGATTAAGTACATGTATTGTAGTTTCCATTCTAAATCGTTAGTTCAGAGATGTATGAAGGTATTGGAGTTAACTCCTTATAAAATACAGATGCACTAAAAAATATATGAAAGGGATTTTCAAACCAGAATTGGTTTTTCTGAGACATTACTAGATTTATTTAGAGAAGTTCCTGATGTTTTACTTATAATGTCAGATGAGGCTGGATTTCATTTAAACGGAAGATGAAAACAACATAATTATCGCATATAGGGGTCTGAAAATCCAAGGGTAATTGAGGGATACGAAAAAGATTCACCAAAGTTTAACGTTTGGTGTGGCGTTTCTAAAGAAAAAATATATGGAACGTTCTTCTTTCAAAAAACTACAATTAATGTAACAGTACCTGCTGTTAACATTTTAAGCACCTGGTATCCTAAATATTAAATTAAATTAGTACCGCAAACTCCATCTTTCCGGAAGAATTCTTAATAAAATAATAATGAATACGGTCTCCATAATTTTAATTGGAAGTTCAAAGTAGCTACGCTACGAGGTGTACTAATGAGTTGCCATTATCGGGTTCAAGAGGTTTTAATAATTATTCCCAGTCTCATTTCTTGTATTGGTTTACTGTAATATACAGGTATGCTTTTTTCCAATTTTATAATAACTTTTTTTTAAATATTTATAAAACATCGAAAGTTATATTCTATTTTATTATATCAGATGAGAATTTCATTATTATTCGAAGAATTTTGTTATGGTAATTAAAAGTATTAATGATAATTTTTTATAAAAAGGCTAGTAAAAGTACATTTCTGGAATATTGATTAGTGTGTAAGGTTGTTAAAAAGTAAATTTAATGTAAGAATGTATCTTTTGTAATCTATTAAAATACGTTAGCATCTAACTGTAGATTTCAGACTATGCTGATTTGTACTTTTTGTGCCAGAAAAAGTAAATGTAACACGTGTTTGACACTGGTAATTTTCAGAAAGTTGGAATATAATACAGTAAACTAGAAGCATCTCTTTAATTTGAAGATTCAGCAAACTTGTACAGCTTGTAAACTTTAAGCTCTCGTATGCACGAACATTTTTAACTGGATCATATCTACAACTTGGGCAGATCATCCCTCCACTCGTGATCTTCCATAGTCATTTGGAACCACCTAAACAGTGCCGTAGCGACCCCAAGGTGCGGCGAAGGATCGTCCACTATTGTTAACAGATAAGTTTGTTGTGGTATATCAAGTTTACTGTTCCCATATTTTTTTTCTCTTTTATCTCCGTTTATATCTATCTATATCAACTGTATTAGAATAAGTATTTTTAAAGAACTGTTTGCGGATTATTTTTTTTGTAACGTATTCTCAACTTCATTCATTTTAGCACCAAGGAAATCTATTTATCTTTTATCTGTTGGTACATTTTCATTTTTTTTACTTCATAGACAGTTTTTTCTGACATCTTTCTGTCATCTTATGATACTTATTTAAATAACTCAGCTTAAAACAACTTTCTTCAGTAATATCATAAAAAATAAAAAGATTTCAGTGGCGCCCTTATAATTTCTTAAAGAAACAGATATTGTACTATAGTCAGAGCTAATGAACTTACTCACCCCTAGCCGAGGTATTTAACTATCATAATTTTAGCTGTGATAAACATTTATAAATTTTGTTATTTATTGAAATATCTTTTACAACTAATTAAAGACGAAATTAAGATTAATGGTTGTTTTATTGTAAATTACATTTTTTCTTTTGGTATATTGTTATTTTTTTTAAAAAGTTAACTAAATATATTTATAAATTCACTCTCAAGAAACTCTCAAAAACTTCAGGGACACCCAGTATTATATAAATATTTCAATTAATTCTCATACAGGTTTTTTAAAAGTTTAGGTTAAAATATTTTTTTAGTAAATTTAATAAAAATTAGATTATTTTTTAAAGTAAAAAAAAACAAATAAAACCTATTTGAGGCATATAGTCAAAATAATCTGTTTAAGTTAAAAAAATATACAAAATTTTGCTTTTTTTTCTAATCGAAAACTGTGCCAACTTACCCGAATTTTGCCCACCTTAAATAAAAACTTTACACTTCAAAAAAATATTTTCGGTGATGAAAAAAGTTCGCAGTATCCAGAGGAAGGAGCCGCGCGTATTCCCAAATCTTCGCCAGTGTATGCGTATACGACCAAACAGCCACTGCAACTTTCCGAATTTTCGCTCTGACACGAACTCCGTAACAATCCAAGCAAGCGCACCATTTCAAATTAAATAAAATCTCTTGGAAGATATTAATTAGTAACATTCAGCCAGCGGACGACTTTCAAATTAGAATTTCGATCGTAGAACAAAAGATTACCAGGATTTTTTATTTTATTTCCTTTTTGGCATCATTTAGAACTTTTGATTCCGACTAAATTATTCTGTATCAGCGGATATCTGCCGCACACATAGTTTGTTCTTTTGAACATTTGAGATATTATTAAAGTTTTTCGCCATCAGAACAATTTTAAATTGGAGCAAATTGAAGTTAGGATATAAGGGCCGGTTTATCAATAGCAATTTACTTGTCAGTTGATGTTTAACTACAAGTTATTTTGGAAAGGTCAGTTTATCAACAACAGGTTAACTTTATCCGACAGGTAATATGTCAAATATTTATCTGTAGCTTTCAACTGGCGGTTAGGTCGATATCTGGAGGTTAAGGTCGATTATACAGGGTGTTTCTTAAGTAATCTAAAATATTATATGGGGCGCTTCGTTACTCAATTTTAAGACGAAAAGTTCATATAAACATGTGTGATAGGTGTTGTCGTTTATGAGATACAGGGTGTTGTACGTGAAATTAATTTTTTTTGGTGACGCTACTGATTTATATTTTTTTATTATTTTATTACAAGCAACATGTGTTAAACATAAAGAAAAAATAATACATTTCAGAGCAAATGTTCAAAATGTCCACCTCCAGCTAAAATGCAAGAATCCGCTCGATGTCTAATGGATTGTCGAATACGTTCGAAGATACCAGGATTGTTACGAATAACATTACAGCCGTCTATGATACGATTTTGAAGATCTTGTACGTTTAATATCAGTGTTGTGTAAACAAGCGATTTCAAATATCCCCACACACAAAAATCCAGAGGATTGTGTCCAGGTGATCTAGGGGGCCACGGGTGTGGAGATCCTCGTCCGATCCAATGGCCTGGAAAAACATTATTTAAAAACTCGCGTACAATCACTGAAAAATGTGGAGGAGCTCCGTCATGCATGAACCACATGCGCCTTCTAATAATAATGGGTACATCTTCCAAAAGAAGTGGAAGTTCATTTTCTAGAAAATGTTGGTATGTCTCACCGGTTAACCGTACAGGAAGGAAAAATGGTTCAATTAAATAATCATCGATGATGCCAAGCCAAACATTGACCGAAAATGTTTGTTGAAATCGTTTTACACTTTTGGTATGTGGATTTACATCTGCCCATATGTGGTCATTATGAAAATTCATAATCCCATGTCTAGAAAAGTTGGCTTCATCCGTAAATAGAATATTGGCCACAAAATTCGGATTGTTCGCGATTTCACGTAAAATCCATTGACAATACTGTATGCGTAATGGATAGTCAGTAGGTAACAAATGTTGAACACGTTGAACGTGATATGGATACAATAAATTATCTTTTAGAATATTCCAAATAGTTTTGTTACTAACATTTACTTCATCTGCAACTTTTTTTGTAGTCGTTTCTGGATGTTGGTCAATAATTTGAAGAATCTGGTTTTCCAATTGGGGATTTCTCACAGTTCTGGGTCGTCCAATAATATTCTTCGATTTAGCAAAAGTTCCAGTTTCTTGTAAACGAATATGTAACTTAGTAAACGTATCTGAACATGGTAAACGATTATTTGGATAACGCTGGGCATACGTACGTCTAGCTTCTAAGGCATTACCATTCGCTAATCCGTACAAAAATGCATATTAGCCATTTCAACATTAGTAAACACTGGCATAGTTATTAACTAAACACAGAGTCAATCAAATAAAAATGTACGATTTTTGCGTTGGTTTTCAAATTTGACACTTGTCAACATTATTTCAAAGGCCACTTAGAATAAGCATGTTTTTGCGTATTACTTCTAAAAACCAGTAGCGTCACCGGGAAAAATTAATTTCACGTACAATCAGAACTGACTTATTACAATAAATTCAACACCCTGTATCTTATAAACGACAACACCTATCACACATATTTATATGAACTTTTCGTCTTAAAATTGAGTAACAAAGCGCCCCATATAATATTTTAGATTACTTAAGAAACACCCCGTATAACCTCATTTTATGCAGAAGAGTTGGTTCGTTTTGTTCCCGAGTTTTTTTTGGTGTTTCTATTTTAGTTGGGTTTGATCAAAGTGAAAAATGGAAAGTACTAGCACGAATAAGAAGAGAGGATGCAATTTCACAGCAGATGAGAGAAATTTAAAAATTGCAAATAAACAAAAAGATGTCATCGAAAATTTAAATTATATTTACATAAATTAAAATTGTCAACAAATCACCTGATACATAATATAAGATTTACCATACAGATGAGTAGGTTGATGGTTTCTATGTATTATCCGAATATGCATTCATGGTGCCTATAACAAATTATTTAAAAGTGGTACTTATAGAATTTCACTGAAATTTGTTTATATCTAATTATACAATCTGAAAAATAAACAAATAATGGGGTTATGAATTAAATGACAGTGACAACAATTGTCACCTGATATAGGGTAGCTTCCAAAGAGATGTTTTGATATGTCAACTATGACAGAAGAAAAAGGTTAACGTAATTTAGATGAATTAAATAATAATAGATGAGACACAAACAATTCAATTTAGAAATATAAGATGTAATGTTTCCTATTCTCAAAGCAAAGCTTTATTAGATATTATTAAATTTATTTATAAACAACCATAAGGTTAATTTGATTGGACAATGAATGATATAAGAATAATTAGAGATATAGAGGGCGAATTTTAATATAAAAAAAAAAGAAAAAAAAGGAAAATCGGAGTTTTTATGGATTTTTAAAAAGAGTTAGTTAGTTTTTGGTTTTTTGGAGAATAAAAGGTTTTTTTTGTTAAGAAAAGTTGCTAGAAACAGATTAATCAAAATCATATATAAAATTTGTTAAAATTGTAATTAGATAGTAAAATAGTGATTTGTGACCAGTGAAAGTTACTTTTTACACGTTCTTAAAGTAAAAGGTGATCCTGAGTGATCTTCGTAACATCTTGAACCGGATTCCACGAGGTAGGAAGGCGTGAGATCCCCACGAGCAGTCTACCACAGTCTACAAAGCAATATAAAGGTATTCATATTGTTTTAAAACATTGAGACAGTATCAACCACTACTAGAAGAAGTATTAAAAAGGTATTTAATGGATTTTGTTAAATAAACTTACCAGTGCGTGAGAAACTAAATTTTCAATAACGTTGAGTAATCTATCGTTCATTTTGTATAACTGTAATTAGAGAAAGGACTACCAACTGTAAAACTTAAAACTCACTCATAGTGTTATGTGAGTTGCATACTTAACTGTAATAGGATTAGTTTCATTAGCGTGAATGTGTGATGTATGAAAGAACATTTAAACAATTTGAATTTGTATTTGTATAATGAAATGTGTTTTTTTGAAACATTTATGTAATAAAACACTACATTGAATTTGATTGATCTGTTTTTCATATACTAGTAAATATAATAATTAGAAATTTTTATTTTTATTAGTTTAATAAATAAAAAGTTATGTTAGTGTCTGTAATAAAATCAATTATTCATATAAATTCAGATTCATTATAATATTAAAAATCATACATACACAGACAAACATAACATACATACTAACTTATTTCCCATTTCATTCTTTTGTACTTAACACTTCCAAAAAGGGGCGCCAAATTGTAACATTAATAGTTCCCAAAGAGGCAGGAAGCCAATTTGGTGGTATATAAGGGTTAAGGGCGCCACTATCTTTTTATACGTTAACGAATAAACAACAGAAACTACACAAAAACTAAGGCGAAAAATATAGAAACACCTTGTAATTACACTGAATTTGAAGGCAAAAAGAAACTACATTTAATGTCAACCGAACATGCTGCACCCTTAAGACTTATAGTCAGTGGGTATATAAATCAAACTGTTATTAAAGAATATTGGTTTATTAATAAAAAAAATTGTAAATTGCCACAGGAGATGTAAACGGAAATGATATAAATGGACTTTACTTACCGATGCTTGTAGTTGTGGTGCTGGCTGGTGGTCGTTGCTTCTTCGTCAAAAGGAACTGCTACTATACCTAGAGCAACAGAACCTAAGGGTTCTGTTTCAGGTGCGTTCTATTGTAAGGGGTAGGTTTGGTAACGATAATAAGGTTGTGTCTAATATACAGTGGGTCAGGGTTGATTTTAGGGTTCGGACGGTGAACTAAGGAAAGGTGGCATGGTGACAGACTTGTTCACTTTTTAATACCTTAGTACCTAAGTAAAAACCATACAGTGTTCTTTTTTAATATACTTTTATCATGCTTGCAAAGAAATTGAGGCCATTTTTACTTTAACTGATATAATTGTTTTGTTGTTTTTTTTTAACTACCCCCTATTTATCATTTTCTAGATGTTGAAAACATTTCTGATCCCTGTCAAATGTTTCTGTTTGGAACTTCGTGAATTTTCTTTAAACGATATCTCATTCTGGTAGTTTCCATTTTAAATTGTAGGTATTATATATAATAAATGATTTTAATAAAATATACAATAACATAACCAGTTAATAAACTTAAAAACTAAAATTTCCTTTATAAATTATAATTGATACTGATTATATCGTAATGAATCAACAGTTTAAAAGAATTCAGCTATAGATGTTTTGGCGTAATTCTCTTGGTCTAACCATTGAAATAAAAAGTAAAAAGCTATTTATAATTAAACAAAAATAGATGAATGCAGACCCCGAAGCGAAAACAATAGATTTTAATCTACTATTCAACTTGACGTTTGATGAAATAATCCCGCACGGAGAATGTTTAGAGCCTTCTAAATTAATCATGATTTTATTATGTTTCTCTTCTTTTTGCCGAGTTGAAAGAACTTGTTATGGTTTCAAAAAAACCACCGACACAAATTAAAAAGCAAATTAATTGGTGGTTTTTTTTCTCCAACAAAAACATTACAACGTTGTAATAGAGACACTGTTAAAATTAATTTCCTAAAACAACCTGTAATTCGTAGGAAAATAACGCGGTGGATTTATCAAATTAAATGAGGTTAATAGGTATTTAAAATCTGAAATAGAACAAGTTAGCCGCACTAATTGAAGCCCTTCCGATGTCTGCAGGTTTTAGGTTTGTTCGGGAAAGTTATTACGAACGTAACTTGAGTATGAAAATCATGTAATTCCGTGAAGTTTATAGAGTGTATATGTTTAAATGAATACGTGAGGTTTTTACAGTAGAAGTTACAGTACAATTAATAAGAATTTTAATTTCAATATTTAACGATATTGATATTTTTTGCATAATAACTACGAAAAAATATGAAAAATATATCAATCTTTTTGTTGGTTTTATGTGGGCTAGTTTCAGCTCACACAGTGAGTGATAATGAACTTGATAAAAAATTAGGTAAGTACGTACGTTTATAATTATTTTAAAATATTTAAAATGTTTACTACAATTTTAATATTAGCTTAGATTGTATGTATATTTGTAAAACAGATAGCAAAAATTGCCCAACCTTCTAATTATTTTTAAATATATTGATTAAAATCCTATTGTCACAATATTGTGTTATACCTAATTAAAATAAAAGAGGTTTCATATTTTATAAAGTATAAATACTTAAAATGTGATTAAATTGATTGTACCAACCCTTACTTTTTGGAAGTCCATCTTATTAAGAATAATAAAAAACTCTTCGTTTTTAACAAAACTTCCAATATTTATTTAAAAACTGCTTTTTTTAAAACTCAATGACAGCCGTTTCGCTAGACAACTAGCATCGTCAGATTGACATATTGAAGTTACTATTTGTTTGTTTGTAGCTAGGTACCTGATGTATATTAGGTAGTTATAAGGCTAGACCAAGTATGGAAGTAACAATATTAAAGCCTAGATGTTATTATCCTGGATGTATTTCCCTCTAAGATCAGTATAACTGTGCAATGATATAGAAAAACCATGCAGGAAAAAACTATATCATGCTGATCTTTACAATAACTTAATATATTTGTGTTACAATTACGTCTTATCTATGTATAAAATGAAGACTCAATCAAAGCAAACACTTTAAAAGTGGAGAACTTCCCAGATTTATTTGTTCATTAACAAGTTTAAATTGTGGATCTGCTAGATGTCTTTTTATTTCAAGTTCTTTAAGGAAATCTAAATTTTGTTTTTTATTACAAGTGTGTAGTATTTGGATGTCACTGTTGTGTAAGAGTGAGGTTGGATGTTCAAGTAGGTGTTTTGCATAATTTGACTTATCTGGTTGTTTTAATCTATATGCTCTTAAATGTTCGTTAAATCTTACAAAATTTCTTTGTGTTTGACCTATATATACAGCATTACACTTTGGACAATTAATTTTGTAAACACCAGATTTTTTTTAATTTAGATAATTTTGTTTTTACATTTAACAATTTTGTACCAATATTATTTTGTGTTTTAAATGATATTAATGCTGATGTTGCCGAAGATATTATTTTTGAAATTTTATTGATAATACTTCCACAATATGTAATATTTTTATAACTTTTAATTTCTTTAGTTTGTTTAGGAAATATTAGTTGTAGTGCCACTTTTTGTTCTTTTTTATTAATTAATGTATTTATCAAATGAATTGGGTAGCCATTAGATGTAGCTATTTGTTTTATATCAATTTCTGTATCAAAGTTAATTGAAAATAGATAGAAACGATGTGTTTGAACTTTTCTTCGATATTGGTCACTGGAAGTCACTATCTATTCGAGAATTTTTACGAAACAACTTTTCAAATTCAATTCGTTTATTAAAACATTAAACTTTTCGGTGAGTTATGATCACACTGAATACAATTTTAATACTTTTTCTATCACGTAATGGAGAAAATTGATTAAAGGAAATACTTCAGCTATCTTACATTAAAATTCACGTAACTGTCAATTCCAATGGACAAAATTAACTTTGATAAAGAAATTGATATCATAAAACAAATAGCTACATCTAATGGCTACCTTATACAACTAATATTTCCTAAACAAACTAAAGAAATTAAAAAGTTTTTTATTATTCTTAATTCATAAATAAATAAATTTTTAATCAGTTTAGATTGATTTGGTAATTATGAAATAATGTCTTTGTTTTTTTTTAGTTACATGGAATTCAATAGAAGATAGGAACTGTAGCGAAAAAAATGACACCGGTAAAAACTTGACAGTTGTCAAAAAAAGTTGTAATGAAACTATGGAAAAACATCAACCGTAAGTTATTATTTTTATAATTTATTCTGCTTTAAGATTAATAGAATGGTATTGAATAATGGCTTCTCTATAATATCTGCAATCTTTTTCAACTCGAAAGAAACTTACATAACCAGTCCTCCGAAGTAAAAGTGCTTGTTCTGGTTATCTTAGTCCTTCTATGGTTCTGAACCAATGTTATTGCTGCTCCATCGTCATCCATTAATTCAGATATTCCTGTAAACTTAACTATATTTGTGTAAAGCCTAGTTGCTTGACTTTCAGCTGCAATTTCTGCATCAGTTGTGACTACTGCTTTTGGTTCAGCCATTACACTGGTTTTCAAGAGTACAAGCACACTATGCCTGTAGTTGATCACCCAGCACTTTAATATTTTGATTGAAAAGTTTATCTCTAATCAATAGTTGTCTGAGTTAACTCACAATCCCTGAATATAAAAATTCAATGGGCTATAAGAAGACATGCAATTCAAATGAAGCTGAATATAGCAGCAGACGAAATGAGCCTAGCCAGGCTATAAAAAAGGTTACTTTGGTTGTACAAATTAAAAAGAGAAGAAAATTCATACCTTAGTGTAAAAATTAAAAGTAAATTTTGTTACATTTGCCAATGAGACTGATCATGGAGCTTCTTATCATAATTGTAGTTTTACTTATTGTACTTTGAATTGAAAACGCGACAAACTTTTTTAGCTATAAACTAAGCTAAATTATTTTAAGAAGGTAAGCCTCTATATTGCTTTAATCTCTTAAAATTAATATTAAGTAGTGGCTGTTTCTAACTTTTTATGTTCTATTTAAATTACATGTCGAAAAAAATTTTTTTTTCTAATTTTTGTATTATAGCAAAATTATTCTGGTAGAAAATTGAACTTCATAAAAAAGAGCCCTTATACATTTTTTTATTTATACTGAAGATACCTGTTTAAACTTAAAGTTTCAAATAGATGAAGTTACCTAATTTCATTAAAATAATACTAGTTGTTGAGGAATTTAATTATTTGTTGGAAACTTTAAAATCTAGAAATTTCGGTGTAAAATTTAGATCACGGCAGGAATTTTGTCAAAATAAGTTGAAGTTGAAAGTTTGTGTTTTAATTTAATATCTTACTAGTGAGTTAATTAATTATTTTCATTTTTGACAATGAATACACAGTTATTTGAATCATTAAAATAAATGAATTCAGTTTGTAGTTTCTTGTCAAAGTTCCATATACAGAAATACAATTATTGGTCCATATTTTTTTGATGAAAACTTAACAGGAGCATTATATCTGGATTTCCTACAAAATACATTAACTCCTGATCTGATCCAGCTTTTTCCTGATATTGAAATACCCACTAATGTGTAGACCGCAGAATCTGGTTCCAACAGAATGGCGCGCCGCCACATTTCACAGAAGCTTTGCGCGATTTTTTAAACACAACTTTGCCAGAAAGGTAGATAGGAAGTAGGGGACCAGTGGAATGGCCTGCTAGATCACCTGATCTGAGCCCATTAGACTTCTTTTTATGGGGTTATTTAAAATCTAAAGTCTACTTAAACAAACCTGGAAATATCCTTCAACTACAAGACCGAATCAGACAAAAAATACAGAGCATAACATCCGCTTTGCTACAGAATGTTAGAGAAGAAAGGTTCAGTTATGTCTAACGGTCAATGGAGAACAATTTGAACATTTATTGTAAATTTTCGTTTGTTTGTTTGTTTTTGGAAGTGTATCACATTAAGTGTATAACTACATAATTCCATTTAATTTATTCAACAATTTTCATATTTTTTTGCATTTTTGCCAACCCTGTACCAATTTGAAGCAACATATTATACATTTTTGGAATCAGCTCAGCAAAGACAATTCGGAAATTGAAAAAAAGGGGGGTTTCATTTGAAAAAAATGGTGGTGACGTCATTACACGAAAGTGGTTCACCCTGTATATTAGATTATGATTTGAAACAATAGTAAACTGAAATCAAAAATCGACCTGTTTCGGGAATTTCTAATTTTATTGTTCCATCAGCCAATAATGAATTTATGCGCTACTTTTTGTAATTAGTCAACTTTACATTCGTTCCTAAAATCATTCTTTACCTAAAAGACTAAATGGAAGTCATCGAAACTCCTTTTAATAAAATTTGTATTTCAATAGTTTCATATCGACGATCGTTTGCAAAACATTTTAAGAAGTTGTGAAAATGTGACAAAACTTGTAAAACTCCTAAAAGTGCCCTAGATACGTTTAGGTTAAATACATACGTGACTTCGAGGAGTTTGTTCTACTTACCGGACAGTTTAATTTGTAAAAATCCAGCCTCTCGATAATATAAATCTTAAAAATGTGAGATGAGTTCTTTATTTTTCAATCTCAGTTCAGTTATTTGATCACAAAACAAAGTTAAATTTTATTTCATGTTAAGCGTTTTAAAAAGCATAAAGTACTTGAAAATTAACAAAGGCATCCAAAGCTGCTAATTCGTTTAAATTTTTAATGTCCCAACTTCCTTTTTCGTTCTAAACATTTCCTGAAAGGTCTTTAAAGAGATACCCGTCCTTTTATGTAAAAATAATGAAAATTTAATCCGTTTGTGAATTTTAATTCATGTCGTTTTGTTTATTAAACAGTGAAAGGTTCTGGAACCATAGTTATGGAAATTTTCGGGTTTGGAAAAGCTGTTTTTAGCGGATGTTGACAGGATGGAGGTTTGCCGTGCCCCAAAAACCAATTCTGTTAATTAATACAGTTTTATAGCCAACCAACGGTTAACATTATTAAAATTAGCTTTTTTTATACAATGACAGCTATTTCGCTTCAACGAGGATCTTCAGAGTGACACATTTAAGTTACACTTTGTTTGGAAAAAATTTAGAATTTAGTAAACTTTCCAATTTTCATATAAATTTTATGAGGGGTCTAGGATACTATAATAATTACAAACAACTAGAAACAGTAAAAATTTCAACCCAAAATAAACATAACCTAACGCTTATACCTGAAAACCAAATATTTAAATCCTCTTCCCGACCAACTGACACAGATCAAAGTGTATTATAAATTACTATCGCGCACCTTAATATCTGAAATAAAATGGTAAAAAAATTCCAAAACTTAGTTTTAACAGCAACAACAGATAAATTAAACATAAACAAAAAATAAGTAGAAAAATAAATAAAAAATTAACTTTCATGATATTACAAGATATTTGAAAATAAACCTTTATATTTATCAGAAGGACAAATTTCCGGAGATTGAAGCTTATTTGGATAGTACAGTTTACCTGCTAGTTTTAAAAAGCCTTCTGTACGATTTGAAGAATATTTAATAAAGAATATTCCCAAATCTCTCTGCTGAGAATCAAAAATCGGCCTGTTTTGGGAATTTCTAATTTTATTGGTCATTTAGCCTTCAATGAATTTATGCGTTATTTTATGGACACACTGTATACAATTTATTATTGATTGTAGTAATGTATTATCTTTTAAGCGCCTCATTTGTGACGCCTGCTGCACCAGCAATCCAAGCACCGACACCCTCGGCTAAAATTCGAAAATTCAGTTATAAAAATATCACAAATACTCTGACTAGAAATTCAGGATTGCCGTTTCTGGAAATCCCCAAAGGAGACGATATGCGCATTCAAGAATTAAGACTGGATGAGGAGTATTTGATATTCGGAGCATTTTCTACGTTAATGGGATTCTTACAACCCATCGCATATCCTTCAGGTAATATCAAGTATAAAAATTTAGACAGGATATTTTTTCCTACAGATATATCATAATATGGAAATGTAGGTATTGCTTGATTTTAAAAATCACTCTAAGAATATATAAGGCGTCTTGTCACACTAAGACATAGTAGTAATGACAAATTATTTTTTCTACAACCCTATATAAAATGACGTTATTTTGTAATAGTAAACGTTCAGCGAAAACGCGATTTCCGTAGCAAGTGAGAGAATTTATTTTCGTCTCTAGTGACGAAAGTGACGTTTATATTTTTAACCATTTTTTGCGCTTGCATAGGTATATAATGGTTTTACGATTTTAAATTATTGATATAAACGCAAACAAGAATTATTTTTATAATTAGAATACAACTTTTTATTTAATAAATATATAAATTAAAAAATTAAATTGGATTTAAAAACCATTTTTATCTAGTGCCCAGGTTTCATTAGTTTGACGTTTCTTGTGAATTGTCAGTTTGCTCTAGAAGTATTTATTTGAAATCATGAGCTCCGATTCTGAAAGTGAATTACATTACAGTTATACACCCGAAGAAAAAAAAATCAAGCAGAGGAAACTTCATTAGATTTACTACCAATAAAATCTAAAAAAGGGTATGAAGAAATATATACAAAATTTATGGAATGGAGAATTGAAAATCACGTAAATTCATTTTCGGAGAATGTGCTGATATACTCTGGGCTGTAGAAAAAGTATAGTGTTTTACTCGTCGAAAGTATTTTTTAAAGCTCAAGAAAAGTAAATATCAATACACGTATTGAAAAGTAAAAAAATTTAGTTCTATGATCTGTGACATTTACGTCAAATTTATCAATAGTAAAAACACACGAATGTCAAAGCAAGGACCATTCTGTATCTGTAGAGTAGGAAGGGTGAGTATAGACCCACAGCACTTAGGCCACAATATGGCCCATTGTACATCCTCCCTAGGAGCCGCCCTCCTAGGACATTGTCCATCCTGCCTTATCCAGGAAGGAAGACAGGTCACCAGGGGACATCTCCTTAATGTCGGCAGGTGTAGGCCAAGACTCACCGAACACACACTCTCTTATCGACGATAGCTCCGGACATTCACATAAGACATGCCTGACAGTTTCACCTTCCTGTTCATACCTCCTGCATAGAGGTATGTCCACTAGCCCCATAATATGGAGGTGTTTCCTTAGTTGACAGTGTCCAGTCAGAAATCCCACTGTTAAACGTAGGTTCTTCCTGGTCATCGCCAAATATTTATTCGTATCCAGCTTCTCAGGGTCGCCCAGGGTAATCCTGGCAAAACTGCATCCTTTGGTTTCATCCCATCTCTTAAGGGATTGAGTACGGGTGTAACGTTTGGCTAGTTCCGCAATTGTCGAAGTCGTCAAACCATGGGTGTCGCCTGGTCCCAAAATTTTCAGTCCAGCCGCCATCCTGGCCAGAGAGTCAACAATACGGTTACCTTTGCTCCTGTCGTGCCCTTTTACCCACCTTAGTACGATATTATTATCTACCGAGGCGTTGGCTAAATCTTGGTGGCACTCTAGTGCTAACCCAGAGATAAAGCGTTGTCTATTCAAGGTTAATAGGGCTTGTCTACTGTCAGTGCAGATTATTATGTTTTTGCCAGAAATTTCTTTTCTGGTTATCTCTTTTGCGGCGATTGAGATACCAGCCAGTTCTGTTTGAACCACGCTGGTATTTTTTCCCATTCCCCATTTAATCCTTAGGCTAAGTGATCTGGAGTAGACTCCACACCCTGATCCTTCCTTGTTTTTTGAGCCGTCTGTGTATATGCGTATTGCATTTGCAGCATCCGCCTCAGTGTTCTGTTTTATTTGTATTTTGTAGGGTTTATTAAATACAAACCTGGGTTCAATTGCGTCACCGGCCGCCTGTAGCAGAGGCACCGCAGTGAGTGCCTCCCTCCACAGGCCCAGCCTCAGTTGACCCATTCCTACCTCGGGGTTTACACCAGCCGTGCGCAATCGTAGCATGGCCATTAGCGCAACCTCCTTGACGTGCAGGTCGAGAGGTGTCAGACCAGTAACCAATTCCATTGCCGCAAGGACCATTTAATTTTTTTTTTAAATATTCCTTGTGTCAAATATTGTATTGTAATTGCCAATACAAATTCGATTGTTTTGTTTTTTAGTTATAATAAATTATTTTGAAGGATTTTTTACTTTTCACTACATGTGTTGATAATCTTTTCAGTGTGTGTGATATTGTTTATTTGATTTTATACTTTAAAAAATACTTTTGTCGAAGGATTTTTTAAGTGGTCGTAGGAAAAATAGTGTACATAACTCGTTGGAAAGTGTATTTCTTGCACTCGTTTAGTTTCTAAACTTTAACTCGTGCAAAATGTTACACTTTCCATAGGCCATAGGAGATAAAGTAAATTATGGGCGGAGACTATGACGTCATAAAGTAAGGTTCATTTAAAATTTCTTAAATAATAATACCGATTTATTGATCAATATTTATACAAAATATTTAATTAATATTTGTCAATTATCCAAATTAAAAAAATATATATTAAACAACAGTTACCTTATTGTTATTGAATATTATTTTTCCAACTACTTTGACAACTGTCAAAAAAAAGAAAGATGGCGACAACTATTTCAGTAAGAACTAAAATTAGCTTCCCTTCGGCTGCAAACTAAGGACTCAACACAAAAAGGGTCACTTCTACTACTAGTGAAATAATCTACTATTATTTGTACTTTGTAATTTGGTGAATTATGGAGTAATTTAACCCCAGAACAAGCATCTCAAATCGTGGCTTTAGTTGAAGGTGGACGATCTCACCAAAATGTTGCTGAAGTCATTGGAATCAACGAATCCAGCGTTTCTAGAGTCTTAAGAAGCTTTAGAGAAACTGGAAGTTATAATAGCAAACCAGTTCTAGAACGTCCCAGGTGTATTAATCCTGCAGATGACCGTTATTTAAGAATTCAGACTTTGCAAACTCGTCATGTTACAGCCAGGCAACTATAAAATGTTCTCTCTGGAGTCCGTAATGTAAGAATATCTGTCAATACGGTTAGAAACAGATTAAAGAATGTTGGAATCAGACCCAGAATGCTTGTTATTGCTTCATTGTTAACAAGAGCACACGGTGTAGCAAGAGAACATGTTAATTGGGATGCAACTTTAAAAAAGAATCATTTAGAATCCACACTGAGTAAAATTGTCCCTCGTAATAATCTAAGTATAATTCAATTCCTAGATAAGAGAAAAATCTGCATGATAATTTTTAAGTTACCAAATTATTAAGCACAACGAAAAAGATAATAGTTATACTTGGTTTCAAAAAGGTATACTTCCATAGGAATAGACTAAAATAATCAATAAAAAGTTGTTTAATTACTTAGAACTTAAAATAGTAAGGAAGGAGTTTGTGTTATATCTACAATGTTAAAATCTGGCGACGGAAGTCGGCCATATTGGATAACCATTTATGACTCATACTTTGTTTACAAGTTATAAAAATTTAGTTTTCTGTTAAAAATTTGGATTAATTATTTATTGGTAAGTAGCTATTATTATAATAAATATACATTATATATACTTAAACTATATTTTTATGTTTAAATTAAATGAATACTTTGTATTGATCCCTAACCTATCTACTTAAAGTGACATAGGCGTATCAATAATGGAAAGAGGATATTTTATTTTAATTATCATTAATTTACAATTTTTTGGTTAATCTCATAACTATATATGTCAATTATTTTTGTCTTTGGAGTATTCTAAAGCAACGTTGTACAATAAATGTATTTGTGTATTAATTAACACATTATTACATTCACAGTTTCCCACGGGATGAAAATATTAGACGGAAATGGTTAAATATTGTGGATAAAGATAACTAGAGTCCAGGCAAGAATCGCTTTTTAGGCTCACAAAATTTTACAGAACAATCATTTGATCAGTAATTGTTTTACTAGTACCAAATGCTATACCTACAATTAAAATCGCAAGAAAGAAATATGTAAGTAATTATTACATCTACAAATCGCTTTAATAACATTGACCAAATCTAAATTTTTTCCTCAAATCTATTTACAGATATTTTACTTAAACATATATTTCACTCATTTATACCTTTTCTATGCAGGTAAGTACTAACGACCCTTATGCTGAAGACATAATAACTACTAGCAGTGAAACTATTTCACCAGTTCCTGTTCCTGAAACTCTACCATCTACTTCTGAAAGTCCTCGTAGGAAACAACTTATAAAAAGCATCTGTGTAGTATATTTAAAAACAAGAATTTATTATATATGTAAAAGTAAAATAATTAATGTAGAGAAAATTAGACATTTTTACACAAAATTCAATCTAAGGGCGGTGGTAGAATGAAAAAATTTAATAAAAATTGTGTAGTATATAACTGGTTTTATTTCCTTAAATCTAGTACCCCCATTTTAGGCAATGTTATACTATTTTTTTTCCTCTACTTTCCTTATTAAAATGGTTATTTTAATAAATAATGATTAGTGTCCATACTGAATAATAATAGGTATGTTTCAATAAGGACATTTTTTTTCTACAAATAAAAATATAGGACGCCACTGTTAAAAAGTAACTTCCGGTAGCCATCTTGGACAACCATCCCGGTCACCTGTCCTTGAACGAGAAATACTTCCTTACTATTTTATGTTCTAAGTTTAATTATTAATTTTGTAGTTCGTTGTGACCACCTGTAGAGGTCTGTGATAAGTATATATCACAGAACAACAGGATTTCATTGATAGAAAAAGAAGAAGAAACGGTTTTGTAATAAAGAAGTAGTAGTTTTTGTTGACATGTTTCCTTTAAAAGGAATTTAGAATTTGTGGTTTTTATAAATGTTCTTCTGTCAGTTAATTTGTTTCTCTTATTATTTTTTGTACAAGACCTTAAAATTGTACTTTATCTTCGAGAAGATAATGCAATTTTATCGTAGTTAAACTTTCAACAGAAGTGATATTTTTCTATAAAAATAAAACGAAAAAATGACGTGGACCATTAAAAGGATATCCATCTACAAAATACGTATGCACACCAGTGGTCAGCGTTTGTCATATATTGTGGTTAAACGAAATAAAAAAACTTTTACACTGGAGTACGTTGTTGGGCAATATTTATTCAACACAATGAAATAAAATTTCTAGAAGTGGTCCTTTCAATATGTCCTTTATCAAATATTTTTATATATTTCGGAGAAATGAGACAACTTTTTTATATCACGACAGGGTTTTATTCAGAGAACGACCAACGTTAGAATTTAATAACTCATTCTATGAATCGAACTTTGTCGAATAAAATATTTATTGAATCTAGAAGATGGTTTTGTATATTAAAAGTAAATATTTCATTCCAATCATTACCGAGTTCCAGGATTTCTAGTAGGATGTGTAGGTCGTACAATCCCTTTTGTTTTCCAACAACTCCCGAACCACCTTAACGAAATTAGAGCATGTTTTGTTTCAGATTTGCTACGCCAAGCACTCAACAACCGAAATTCGCCGTATATAGTCGCTTTACAGGTAAATTTACAGCAAATTCGTGTTGTATTTTGCTAATTTTACCCCTAAATAAACGTTCTCTCCTAAGAAATTTATATGTTCAGTAAACTTAATCAATATAAAGTCGATGCAAAACAAAATTTCATACACGTCATCATAATTTTACGTCGACACGTATTGACCGGACTTTTATACTTTTATACCTACGATTAGCTAAACTATGCATGGACCAAAATTATTTTCAATACAACAATCAGGTTTATCAACAATATGAAGGAACAGCAATGGGTAATTGTTTATCACCATTTATAGCCAACCTTTTTATGAGCAATTTTGAAACACAGATCAGTCAAGAGTTCGAGTATTTCCCAAGGATATGGTGTAGATATGTGGACGACATTTTCGCAGTTTTCAATACGAAGAAATCATCAGTAGAAGATTTCATTTCAAAATTAAATTAAAAATTCACAAGCATAAAATTCACGTTTGAACTAGAAAATAATGAACAGTTACCATTTTTAGACACATTAGTAATAAGAAATAATAACAAGTTAGAATTTGATATTTTTAGGAAAGACACCGCTACGTATAGGTATATTCCGATAGATTATTTTCACTGTAATCAACACAAAATGGCAAGTTTTCATTTTTTGGTTCATCGATTAATTCATTTTCCTTTAAACAAAACAAGATATAACAGAGAAAAGAATTTAATTGAGGATATAGCTGTACTTAATGGATATGATAAAAAACTAATTCATAAGCTGATCAATCGCCATAGTTTTAAGAAATCTCTTTGTGAAACCACCTTTTTCCAGCGAGAACACAACGATAGGAAATTCATTTCATTACCATTTATCCCTCATTATACCAAAGGATTGAATACAATTTTCGGCACGGTGGGATTAGGTTTAGTTCATAAAACTAGTGGCACCCTGAGACAATTGTTAGGAAATCCGAAGGATAAGAGAGAAGATCTGGAAAAAAGCGGTATATATGAAATAAGTTGTAATGATTGTGATAAAAAGTATGTTGGGCAAACAAAAAGATCGGTTAAAACTAGATTTAAAGAACATTTAGCTCATCTAAAATATGGACGTATAGAAAAATCTAGTATTGCCGAACATGCTTTTACCAAAAACCATTCTGTAAATGAAGATAGTTTAAAATTGTTAAAAAATATATCGAACAATAGATTGTTGGATGCATTTGAAAGTATAGAAATTATTAAATGTAAAAATAGATTAAATAAGGACAAAGGACCTATCCCAGATAGTCCACTTTATAGTTTATTATAAGAAAACTTATTGTAAAAATGTTTTCGCGCTAAAAATTGGCTTTGCCGCCAAAAGATTTACCGCGAAAACATTTGGCGCTAAAAATGTTCTATATATAAGGTTAGTTTGTAGGCATAGCTTTAGTTTACCTTCGGTCTCTGAAGAAGATAACTTGGTTATCGAAACGCGCGTCAGGCATATAAAAGTGTGTGTTGGTGTAGTGGTAGTGTAAACGGTTTTCGGTTTTATAAGTTTACAAGATTTAAAGGTCAATTCCAAAACAACTTATTTGAAGTTCCCAGCAGAGGCTGAAAAGTCCCCGGTCTACCATAGTAAAACACAATATTTTGACAAAATTCATTTTTTTTTAATTAAACATAGTTGCCTTCAAGGGCGATACAGCGATTATAGCGACCTTCCAACTTTTCGATACCATTTTTGTAGTACTCCTGCGGTTTGTCCTCAAAATAGGCTTCAGTTTCGGCGATTACCTCAGTATCAGAGCCAAATTTTTTTCCCGCGAGCATTCTCTTCAGGTCAGAGAAAAGGAAAAAGTCGCTGGAGGCTAGATCTGGAGAATACGGTGGGTGAGGAAGCAATTCGAAGCCCAATTCATGCAATTTTGCCATCGTTTTCGATGATTTGTGACACGGTGCATTGTCTTGATGAAACAACACTTTTTTCTTCTTCATATGGGGCCGTTTTTTCGTGATTTCGGTTTTCAATCGCTCCAATAATGCACAGTAATAGTCGTTGTTGATTGTTTTTCCCTTTTCCAAATAGTCGATGAACAATATACCGTGTGTATCCCAAAAAACTGAGGCCATAACTTTGCCAGCTGACAGTTGAGTCTAGAGGTGGGCCAACCTGCTATTTTAGTGTAGCTGTGACAAGACGTTACTGCTCCAGTATTGTCACGGTGACAAAAAGCAGTGATTTTCTGGAGCAGTTTAGCTTGGCCATAGTGTTACACATAAAAATGAATCTGCTATTTACAAATATTATAAAGCGTCATCGCGACGGAACATGCTGGTTACTGTTTCGTAGAATTATTTTTTAAAATTTTGGTGCCTACTGTTCTCCTCACGTATTTTTTGTACATATATTATTGTATTCATATCATAAAAGTTTAGTCCTTTAGTTACTAAGCAGCGACATCCATCGCATATCAAAAATAACGGTACACCACAATTATCAGTTATCACTGCTTCGTCTCAAAGGATGTTAAATGTTACTGTCGCGAACACGATAACGTCCCTGACAATGACAATGAATGGAACCGATGTAGTACAAAAACTACAAAATCTCAAAATCAAAACAGTAAAACGTGACTAATTGTCACTGCTATTTTATTCAATCTGGAGCAGACTGTGACTGTGACATCGTTGTAGCAGTGACAAAGTAACAGTTCGTGAAATAGCAACCCACCACTAGTTGAGTCTTTCCACGCTTTGGTGGTGGTTCACCGGCCGCAGTCCACTCAGCTGACTGTCGATTGGACTCAGGCGTGTAGTGATGGAGCCAAGTTTCATCCATAGTCACATATCGACGCAAAAAATCGAGTTTATTACGACTTAACAGCTGCAAACACTGCTCAGAATCATCAATTCGTTGCTGTTTTTGGTCGATTGTGAGCACGCGCGACACCCATTTGGCACAGAGCTTCCGCATATTCAAATATTCGTGAACAATATGTCCAACACGTTCCTTAGATATCTTTAGAGTGTCAGCTATCTCGATCATATTCACTTTACGGTCACTCAAAATCATTTTGTGGATTTTTTTTGATATGTTCGTCGGTAACCACCTCTTTTGGGCGTCCACTGCATTCACCGTCTTCGGTGCTCATTTCACCACGCTTGAATTTTGCGTACCAGTCAATGATTGTTGATTTTCCTGGCGCAGAGTCCGGAAACTCATTATCAAGCCAAGCTTTTGCTTCAACTGTATTTTTTCCTTTCAAATATCAATATTTAATAAGCACACGAAATTCTTTTTTTCCATCTTTTTGAAAATAACAATAGTTGCTTCATTAAAAATGCAATATCTCACAAACTAATAGTCCGATAGCTGTCAAATTTTTACACGAATCTTTTGAAGGTTGATACTATCTAAAAATGAATTGAATTTAATTCTAGTGTCGTCATCTATAGGTCAGACCGGGGACTTTTCAGCCGACCTGTTATATTATTAATTATACTAAAATAACAGGAGAGTTTACCTTTTACCATCAACTTTAGTCGTTTTGACACTCCTTTTATCATTATTTTGCCCTGAACGGTTTATGCTACCATTTAGAAATATCCATGTTTCATCAATAAAAACAAATCTATATAGACCTGCTTCTTTTTCTTTAATGTAGTTCCTTAAAAATCTAACCCCTTTTTACAGTAATATCAGCTCCATGAGCTCCCGTCTTGGTTCATCTTTTTTCCATTTGAAACCAATTTCCTTTAATAAATTTGATAAAGACCTTCGAGACCCTTCAAATAAGTGTCTTACTTTTAATTCAGCAAGTAAAGAATTAAAAGTTACATCCTCTCCTGAAAACAAAAAAATAATATTATTTTTTCTGGTCTTACAATTAAAAAGAATTTAAATAGCTGTGTTCAGAGGAAAAAGGCTTACTTGTTTTTAATACATCGGTATTAGTTACTCTTTTTTCATACCGACGTTTCTTTGGAGGCGACTTTAATATTCCATGGTCTTCACAGTTTTTGTATAATACTGGAAACTGTAGCCATACTGAGGTTGAGTGCAGCTGCCACACGCTAAAATAAAATGTTTTTGATTGAATTGGCTGTTACTTGATGGATATCCATAACTAAGTTAAATAAACACGCAAATGTTTTCACGATATCCACAATATACTGTGGAAATCGTAAAAACATTTGTATTTTTATTTAACTTAAATAATATTTGGTCTAATATAGTGTTTAAAACTTTTTACTAACCTCTCGAACAGCAGCAAAAGGTATGAAAGGGCCACCATTGTCTCGTTCTCTTTTAAAAAAATTTATCAAAGAAGCTACAAGGCATTTTTTCACTTATTACTTTGTTTTTGTTCTTAAAAGAACAGTTTTTTTATATTGCAAAATAACAACAAGAAAGAATAACACAAAAACCACAAACAAAATGAAAAATACAAAACGGCAACGACGCGACTTGTCAATCACGGCTACCAACTTTACGTAAACAAATTTAAGTATTTTATATTGATTTATTGAATGAAACATTTAATTTGAAAGTTGGGAACGATGCTTTGCAATTTAAGACGAAATTAGTGACGTGAATCAAATTTTGTTTCGCACCGACTATAATAGGTACAATAAGATCGACAGATTTTCTTCTATTTAAACATATCGAACTAAATAGTTCGGAAAATTTATAGATTACAGATTTTCCAAGTCACCAAAAGTATCATTTATCTATTTCTTACCTGTGTCCTTTGGTGGATTAAGTGGTAAGAAGGAAATTACCGGAAAAACTACTACCATTAGTCACCGATTGTTTCAAGCAAGCGTCACTAATCTCTTTTTTCCCACAAAAATCGTTTGTTATAAGGACAAAAAATTAAGGATTTGAAATAAAAAGCTTAGAGGTTATAAAAAAAACCGGAGAGGCTCAAAATGATCAACTGTTGAATAAATAAATAAGTTGCGCCGTTTGAAACGGTTAAATGAAATATGAAATAAGATGCAAAAATTGTAAAAATTAATTAACAGAAGGGTCAGATGAGAAATTACGAAAAATCAATGAAAATGTCTCAGAAAACGTGGAAGAAAAAGAGTTTTTGATTGATTAGTAAAGAAATAGACAGTATTTCTTAAATTATTAAAAATATTATAAGAAACAATGCAAAAGAGTTACATTTTCTTATAAAAAGAGTTTACAAAATCAGTCAAAACTATGGGCTCAAAATAAATATAAGACCGGTTGCATAAAAATGTCTTACACCTCTGTTAGCTAACATTCTGTTACCTTTTGATGACTGCATATGCAACGATACCGCGTGCGAGGGTATTTCAGAACCTTAATATTAATAAATTAATGGACTCTTACTACCAAAATCTATAAATAATAAATGATTCTCATTCTTTGATGGGGTTTCAAATGAACAAAAAATATAAACTACTAGAATAAATACATAGGAAATTAACAGGTCGGCTGAAATGTCCCCGGTCTGACCTATAGATGATGACACTAGAATTAAATCCATTTCATTTTTAGATAGTATTAACCTTCAAAAGATTCGTGTAAAAATTTGACAGCTGTCGGACTATTAGTTTGTGAGATATTGCATTTTTAGTGAAGCAACTTTTGTTATTTTCAAAAAGATGGAAAAAAAAAAGAATTTCGTGTGCTTATTAAATATTGTTATTTGAAAGGAAAAAATACAGTTGAAGCAAAAGCTTGGCTTGATAATGAGTTTCCGGACTCAGCGCCAGGAAAATCAACAATCATTGACTGGTACGCAAAATTCAAGCGTGGTGAAATGAGCACCGAAGACGGTGAATGCAGTGGACGCCCAAAAGAGGTGGTTACCGACGAAAATATCAAAAAAATCCACAAAATGATTTTGAGTGACCGTAAAGTGAATATGATCGAGATAGCTGACACTCTAAAGATATATAAGGAACGTGTTGGACATATCGTTCACGAATATTTGGGTATGCGGAAGCTCTGTGTAAATTGTTTCATTTAAGTTGTCATTGTTGTAATTTAAGTATAAAGTTTGTTCAATTCAATTCTGAAAAATGGTTCGATTAACGGAAATGCATAAAATAACAGTTTTACAAATGATTGGTTACGGAGATAACATCCGAACACAACAGGAAGTAACTCGCCTATTTCATGAGAAATTTCCTAATTTACCGCCTATATCCCAAGGAACAATAAGTAAAATAGAAAAGCAGTTTCGCGAGTTTGGTCATGTAAGGCAGATAAAAAAAGCAGCTGCCAATGCACTGAGTGATGAACTCAAATTAGATGTGTTGCTTGAGTTTTAGGAAAACCCACATACATCGAGTAGACAGGCATCCACTACATTCAATGCTAGCCATACATCGATAGCAAACATATTAAAAGAAAATAAATTGCATCCGTATAAGATGATACCTACTCAGGAGCTCATGGAAGAACTTTTTTTTGTGAGCAAATGATGGACATGTTGGATAACAATTTTATCCAATTAGAAGACGTTATGTTTTCTGATGAGTGTACTTTTTTACTTAACGGTCATGCTAATCGGCAAAATTGCCGCTACTGGTCCACGGAAAATCCTCACTGGATGAGAGAAGAACACACTCAATACCCTCAAAAGGTTAATGTTTGGGCAGGGATTGTAGGGAACAATATCATTGGTCCCTTTTTTATTGAGGGCAACTTGAATGGTAACAATTATTTGGCACTACTTCAAAATGATGTCATTCCATCGTTGGCAAATTTATATCCTGATCCAGGTAACCCTCAAGTTCAAGCGAATACGATATGGTTTCAGCAGGATGGAGCACCAACACATTACCAACTTAATGTCCGGCAGTACCTCGATACAATATTTCCCAATCGGTGATTAGGGAGGCCAGGATCGATTGAATGGCCAGCACGATCACCTGATCTTACATTATTAGATTTCTTTTTATGCGGATATGTGAAGAGCCGTGTGTACAAAACTAAACCTTCTGATTTAAATGACTTAAAAGAACGAATAACGCTTGCGATTAGGTCGATCACGCCTGATATGTTAAATAATGTTAGAAGACAATTTTATTTGAGATTAGGATGTTGCCAAGACGTTCGCGGAGAACATTTTGAGCATCTACTTCATTAACATTCATAGTTCTTTTTCGTGTTCTACATTTTATTACGTTTTGCATTACATTTTAGTTTTTGATTGTATTGTAGCGAATTTTTTTTTGTGTTAATTTTTGCACTAAATTTAAAAACAATAACATTTTTGAACAGAGAATAAAGAGACCTTTCAAATGATATATCACAAGCCTATACTTCCCATTTAAAAAATTGGGGGTTGTACCTGTCATTCTAAGGGGGTTGAAGGTAGGGGTTGCATTTTCACGTTAAAGAATGTCAAGTTATAATTTAAATTTGACGTGTTTCGGGATTTTTTATAAATATGTACAGTAACCGAAATAATGAATTTATTCCATTTGGCTTTTACACACTGTATAAATCATGATTTACATGAGTATTTTTAATTTTATAGTTAATGCTATTGCTTTTTTTTACATTTGCTTTAAATCTCAGTACGTACTTAAATCATGAAATAAAATTTGACGATGTTATACGCATATCAGTACACAGGCGTATTGAAAGCCTTTGGCAACAGCTAGTAATACTATAGTCGTAATCTCGTTGATCTATAAACAACTATATTGCTTAAATAAAAACTAGGAAAAGTAAAGACGTTCATTTTATTTTTATAGGTCTTAAAAGTGGATATAATATTTGTCGTCTGGATCATAATTTGGATTGTATTGTCTTTATGTCTTCCAATTGCTATAATCGCCCGATTGTGCTGTACCGATGGGGTTCAACGTTTAGAAGAAGACTATTCAATCGGTCCTTATATTTCAGCGGAAAAATGCACGAAAAGAATATTGGGTTATTCCATGCATATACTGCTAGTTTTATTGATGTAAGCGGTGCAGATTTTTCTTTTAATTCATGCTTAATTCGACATATTTTACAAGAAAACAATATTTTTAGTTTCTATAGACTAAATTAGTATATTTATTGATGGTTTAAAATAACACACTCAGGGCTGGTTTATCAATAGCAATTTTTCTGTCAGCTAATGCTTAGCTACCAGTTATTTTGGAAAGGTCGGTTTATCAACAATAGGTTAACTTTATCTGTCAAATATTTATCTGTAACTTTCAACTGGCGGTTAGGTGGATATCTGGAGGTTAAGGTCTATTATATAACCTCACTTTATGCAGAAGAGTTGGTTTCTTTTGATTCCCTAGTTTATTGGTGTGTCTAATTTACTTGGGTTTGATCAAAGTGAAAAATGGAAGATACTAGTCGCTATCTAGAATATAATCATCCAAAAAATGCATGTTCATCAACAATCAAAAACTCTTCAGAAAGTAAAAACACAAACTTTTGCATAAACAAAAACAATCAACAATATCCTAACAAAACGGTCATGACATCTCGATTACTGTGACATGAACTTGTTCTTGTAAAAACCAATGAGATTGCTTACATTCATTCCTCAGTATTGCCAACTTTCATTATCTATCAGTTAACTAACTAGAGGGTTTCTGAACAAACTGGAACTTTATCTGCTAGTTAGTTTTATCTGACGGATACCTAACTGATGGATAATATTGGCAAGTGATAAACCGGCACTTAGTAACGTTATTTTAATAATGTTAATATTCTAGTCCCATAGAAACTTTGCCAATCTGAGATAATAAAAACACTTTTTGTTCTCTAAATGTCAATTTTTAAAGCTAAAAAATAAAAAAAGCTAGCAGGCAAGGACTAGTTGGAAAATGTTTTTGAAGCTCTAACTTTATGGAAAAAAAAACATTCAAAATGGTGAAATGGGGATGCAATTAAAGGGTTGAAAACGGTTTTTTGCAATTTACGACAAAACTTGAACTCTTAGCGGAAATTATTAGACGCAAAAGTTGTAGGTGGTAAAAAAAATCTAAAACTTTTGCACAGAACACTTTTCGACATAATCTCAAATTAACCGTCAAAATGCCGAAAAACCAATTTTCAGTATTTCATTTTTTTCGCGTATAAATAGTTTAATTTCCATGAAAGTTTCACCATCTTAAATTTTGGCGTATTTTCTATTGTAAATAAAAATTTAGAAAATGCATATTTTTGAATTTTTCCAACAGGGATCTGTGTGTTAACCTATTTAGATATTTCGGTTTTTCTGTTTATATTTACTGCAGAAAATGTTGTTAATTAACAAAAGCATAAATATAATGAATAAATTTGGATAAACATTTTTTAACCGCGAATAATTGCTATTCGAATATAGTACATGAATTTTATCATTTCCTAGTATTCATATTTAATAGGTTTAAATAATTTTTTAAGTTACTGCTTTTGAGTGACGCAGCGCGCCTAAAAATTAGGCTACCCGTTTTTAGCACTTTTTTCAGGGCTCTGTACAAATTATCAATATTGGAGAAAAGAGTTCAGGGAGATGGATCTTTTTTTGATTTACAAATTTACTCCAGTCCTTCTTATTTTTCGTCAGTGTTGTCGCTTGCTTCCATGTGATTTTACTTTTTCTAAAAATATGTTCTATTGTAGTATCCCATGTTAATCTTGGTCTTCCTCTTTTTCTTTTTCCATGAATTTCTGCCTGCCACACTTTCTTTCCTTCTGTCTATAAAGTCTGTAATAGATTCAATATCAAGTTCTTTCCTAATTACGTCATTCTTTATTTTATGCATTTTAGTTACTCCTATGACCTTTCTCAAATATTTCATTTCAAGGGCCTGTACTTTGCTTCTTTGTCTATCGGTCATAATCCAGGTTTCACAGCCGTAGGTTAGGACAAATGAAATGATCTTTTCAAATCTTTTGAGTATTTTTGAGTATTTTTCCAGATATTAAATAATCCAAACTCCTACTTTGTAGTAGACACTGTAATGGCATTACGGAAGCCAGATGGAAGTTTCACAGAAAGCGAAAAAGAACGAGCTCTGCTTCTGTTAGAAACTCAAGGATATAACGCGGGTCCTGCAGCAAGAGTAACCAGTAATTTGAAGAAGGTGCCTCTTACTTCAGTTAGACGAATTGTTGAAAATTCAATGGAAACAAGAAAAAAGCGATTCCGGTGTCACAAAAAAGTCTAGACGACTGGGAAAAAGATTTGATAAGGAGAAAAATTTACACTATGTACGATGAGCAGTCCCTATCATCAAAAGTCTGAAACAGCGGCTCATCAATGACGAAACTCACATCAACTGTGGCCTCGCTACTCTTTGGCTAGCTCTGTCTGCAATGTGTTTTAAATATCGCAAAATTGACAAGAGACAAGTAATAATGGAATCCACACGTTTAATAAACTGGCGTTCTGAATATATAACGTCAATAAGAAAATATACCGGTCTGAAAATCGGCCAATACTCTACCTCGACGAGACGTGCTTTGACACGCATGATACCCCTTCCAAAGGATGGTCTGATTCCTCTGATGAGTGTAAAACAAAAGCACCATCAAATAAAGGGAAGAGAATCACAATATTACACGCAGGATCAGAAAATGGTTGGATCCCAAACGCTATGTGGCTTTCTGCCAAAAATATTAAGGACTCTTGTGTTGATTATCACGAAGATACGACCGCAGAGCTTTTTGAAGATTGGTTTAAAAATTGTCTGCGCCAAACAGCGTTATAGTAATAGACAACGCAAGCTATCATAGTCGACAATTGCAAAAAATTCCTGGCTCACAGAATACGATATTGGAGATTCAAAACTTCATGGCTGCAAATGACATATATTTTGAGAAAAATTATACAAAAAAAGAACTTTTACAAGTGCTGCAGTCATTTTCTTAAAAAAAAACGTATGTTTGTGATACAATTGCAGAATAATTGGGACATACAGTGTTACGACTACCTCCCTACTACAGCGTGTTCAATCCCATAGAGCTTATGTGGCACCAACTTAAATCGAGTGTCCGCGGAAAAAATACTTCTCCGACTTTAAGTGATCGGTCGAAACAAATTCCGCTAAGAGGTCACGTCCTATCGTAAATCGCAAAAAACCGTTATCAGCACTTAAATTGCAACCCCATTCCACTATTTTGAATGTTTTCGTGTTAAATATTTTTTTACATTAAAGTTGGAGTCTCAACAACATTTTCCACCTGGCCCATCTATTTTTTTTCAAAAAATTATAGACCTATCGTATAATTTAAAAAAATGAATATACAGGGTGTTTCATTAAGAATTATCCATATAGTAACTGGAGAAACCTTAGCACTAAATATGAAGATTTAAGCCAAAACACTTAAATAAAATATTCCTCCTAACCGAGATATAGGGTGTTTTATTTTAACTATTCTAAATGATTGTATCCCATATTTTTGACACCTTCCAATATTTTTTGTTCATACTTGGCAAAGAGTTTACACATATTAGGTTACTTTAAACAGTGGCAAAAGATAGTTTTTCTCGATTACCAGAGGCATGCGGTAGGGATGGATACTTTCTTTTATCCCCCTACAATTTACGCCACTGTCGTAATAATTGTTTCTGCATGTTTTTTTTGATTCTCCGTCACTTTCTACGTAAATATCATCCTCTTGTCTCAATACGTAGAGTGAGTAGTTTTCGAGTTATTTGCATTTAAAGGTAATGTTTGAAATATCCATTTTTGTTTTATTGCTTATTTAACATGAGTTTCCTTAATAATTTAACCAACTTGATAACAAAATTTGTTAATTCTAATCGTAAATCCACATGAGTCAATAATTTATTTCACTAAATAAATAAAATTTATTAGTTTCAAATGATTTTTTCATATTAATATTTATCAAAATTTCAGTTTTAAATTTATAAAAAAATAGAACTATGATTTTTATTATGAAATAACATGATGAATACATAAAATAAACGTACTGAAACAATTATTTGTTTAGACTACTGTAACAAAAAATTCTAGTTAGTTAACATTATAGTAAATTTTCCATTGACTTCAATACATTTATTAATCCTTTTGGAAAAAATTCTCCTAACCTTTAGAAATATGTTGGGTTGATTCCTAATAAAATTTGCAACATTTTCTATTTGTTGCCATAATTCCTGTCGGGTATTAATTTCTTGAGCTTACACAAGTGTCTTCATATGTCCCCAAAAATAAAAGTCTAGGAGATTAAAATCGGGACTCCGAGCAGGCCATGGAAATTCACTCCCTCGCCCTATCCATTTAGATAATTTCGAACCGCTAAAGGATAATGTGGTGGGGCGCCGTCTTGCATAAACCAAATACTTCTTTGGTTTAATAGTAAGTTTTCCAGCTCATCAAAAAGTGGATTTTGAAGTAATTCCATATATGAACGGCCATTTAAATTTGCAGGTAATTCAAAAGGACCTGCGAATTTGCTGCGAATTTTATCTTATTTATTAGTATCTGATAATAAAAATCAAATTTCTGAATTTTCATAAATTTAAAATTAAAAAACATTGATATGAAAAAATCTTTTGAAATTAAATTTACTGAAACTAATAAACTTTATTTATTTATTGAGATAGTTATTGAGGCATGTGAATTTACGATTAGAATTAACAAATTTTGTTGTCAAGGTCGTCAAGGTGGTTATATTATTAAGGAAACTCATGTTGAATAAGCAATAAAACAAAAATGGATATTTTAAACATTACCTTCGAAAACTACTCACTCTATCGTATTGAGACAAGAGGATAATATTTACGTAGAACGTGATGGAGAATCAAAAAAAACATGCAGAAACAATTATTACGACAGTGGCGTAAATTGTAGGGGGATAAAAGAAAGTATCCATTCCTACCGCACGCCTCTGGTAATCGAGAAAAACTATCTTTTGCCACTGTTTAAAGTAACCTAATATGTGTAAACTCTTTGCCAAGTATGAACAAAAAATATTGGAAGGTGTCAAAAATATGGGATACAATCATTTAGAATAGTTAAAATAAAACACCCTATATCTCGGTTAGGATGAATATTTTATTTAAGTGTTTTGGCTTAAATCTTCATATTTAGTGCTAAGGTTTCTCCAGTTACTATATGGATAATTCTTAATGAAACACCCTGTATCTACATGTGAGCCATCATTTAAAAATGTGATTCATTGTATAAAAATCTAACTGTTTTGTAGAAATTATATTTTACTTCTTATCTGTAACTAGTTTTTGTATCGAGTTGGATATGTGATTCAGTTAATAATCGGCTATCGAATTAAACGTATTTAATTGTGAACCAGCGTTTTATTTTTATTTTTACAAATATTTATGTAAAAATCTAACATACATTATATTTTACTCGTTTTCAGTCCTGCAATCGTCTTAATTCTGTCTGCAAACGAACAAATCTCAAAATCAATCTCAAAGTCTCCTATAGCGACAAATATCATGTACGAGGATATAAGCACATTCGTACGTAATACTCACATGCAAATATCCTTTCTCGTTACATCCTCCATTGACATAGCAATCGAAGATATCAAAGAGGATACAGAAGGTAAAAAAAAAATCTTTTTTCATATTTATACAGTATATACTAGACTGGGCCAAAAAAATTGACTATTTTTTTTTGAAAAATATATCGAGAATGTCATTCAGAATGACAAAAAAAAAATTTCGTGAAAATTTAAGCCCTTAATATCAATTTTAAGAGGTCTATCATCGCTATTTTTGATTTTTAGTCATAATTTGATGTTTTACGTTAGAACTGTCAAAAAATTGAAATGCAAAAAATTCTTTATCACTTATTTTGATACAAAATTAAATTCTCTACAAAAAAGGTCTGATTGAAAATTTTTGTCAGACGAGCCGTTTCCGAGTAATTGAGCTTAATAAATCGATATATTTTTTCGATTTGCCCTTTTTATTTTGAAATTTTGTAACTAATGAACCAATGAATATTTAAAAAAGCTCATGTCGGATTCTTAACAGGAATTTCATGTTCTACAAAAAAGGTCTCTTAACATTTTTGCCTAAATGCAATTTTTCAAAAGTTATTCACGATTGAAATCGAAGAAATATATTATATTATTATATTATAAATTTTAAACTATAAATTTCTATGGACTTTTTCTAAAATATGAGTTAAAATTGTGTTTAAAATAAATTTTTTACCGTTTGTCACTGTTGTTATTAATTAAAGAGCAATAATCTGTTTTTTTTTCATATAATTTTGTAAAATATGATAAATAATATAATAATATAATATATTTCTTCGATTTCAATCGTGAATAACTTTTGAAAAATTGCATTTAGGCAAAAATGTTGAGACCTTTTTTGTAGAACATGAAATTCCCGTTAAGAATCCGACATGAGCTTTTTTAAATATTCATTAATTCATTAGTTACAAAATTTCAAAATAAAAAGGGCAAATCGAAAAAATACATCGATTTATTAAGCTCAATTACTCGGAAACGGCTCGTCTGACAAAAATTTTCAATCAGACCTTTTTTGTAGAGAATTTAATTTTGTATCAAAATAAGTGATAAAGAATTTTTTGCATTTCAATTTTTTGACAGTTCTAACGTAAAACATCAAATTATGACTAAAAATCAAAAATAGCGATGATAGACCTCTTAAAATTGATATTAAGGGCTTAAATTTTCACGAAATTTTTTTTTTGTCATTCTGAATGACATTCTCGATATATTTTTCAACAGTAAATACACAAGATCTTTTTTTTTTACCGGAAAATTTTATCTAATTTCAGTTTTTTTCGTAATATTACTGATGGAAAAATCTTGAGATGAAGAGAAAAATTTATCCATTAAAAAAAAGATCGCGTGTATTTTGCTAAGATAAATTAACGACTAATTATATAAAGAAACAATAAAATTTATTCATTCTAAAACAATTAAACTAGTTAAAAGAACAGTTGTTAAAAATACAATTATTAAATATTGGTTGGGGAGTACTGATTTTAATGTTTTCTTCTCGTGTTTCTACGTATGTTGAATATTCTGTTTCCGAGGGTCTCAAATTATTTATAAGTTGTTCATGGTGTTCGGGGTCAATTTGGAGGTATGGTTTAATCGATTGTGATGACGAGTGTCCTGTTATCTTAATAAGCTGTTGATCGCTAACTCCTGCTTTGGCTAATTGGGAAACTGCGCTGGCACGATTTGAATGGTTAGTAACTTTATTATTGATTATGTCCAATCCAATTTTTGCAGCAGAATTTTTTGTCCAAACAGATATGGTATTAATACCTAAAGGAACATTTTTGTACCAACCTTTAGAATTTTTATTTTTCCAAAAAGGATTTGGAGTTAAAAATAATCGGTCAGAAGTAATATGTTCATTTCTTTTTTCTACTAGCAAATGGAATAGTTTTACAGGGCAAATACTTTCGTCACTTTCATTTCTAGTCAACCATTTGCTGTCTGTTAACTTTTTCGAGCCGCCTTGTCCCGTTTTCGAAAATATGGTGTTATATTCAATCCTACCCGTAGGAAGACCATTTTGGTTCTTTTCTACTTTAAAATAATAAATTTTGCAATTAACAGCTTCTCCTCCTCTCCAAGCCAATTCGTAAGAAGCTATATGAAAGAATCTTTTTTGCAGCCCTTCAGGTTCATTTATATTCCATAGTGTTGCCATTTTTATTATATTTTCTTTGTCTATTGCTGAAGAACACGTCTTTCTTTTTGTTGGAATCAATTGAAGTTGTTTTCTTTTGGCATTTCTAGCATCCCGAGCTTCTTTAAAGGTTATGTCTGTAAAAGGATCAAATTTCAAACTATATTCGTTAAAATATTTCTGTTGTAACATTTTAGCAGTCGTGTTCCATATTGTTTTGACCGCAAATTCTTTGTAATCTTCTCCATTCTTTTTTTTCACATTGAAAGCCCAATCTATTAATATTTTTGCTAGATCTTGTATTGTAGTATTCTCTTCCAACTTATAATTTCGGCTTTGACAAAACTCCATGAATTGTTTCCATATTGATGACTTCGTATTTTTTGTTGACTTCGGTATTGACTCTTTAATATTTTTTGTAATTTGTTCATGTGAAACCTCTCCAAATCGGTTCATACTTTATGTTTTTTGCAAAGAAAAGGTAGTATTGTTTTATATTGTTAAATTTGACAATTAAATACCTGTCAACAATAATGCAAAATTGATACACACCTACTAGATTGAGGAACATGCGATAAAAAAAAGCGATAAAAAAGGATGCACCTTTTTTATCGATGTCAAAATGACAAAATAGTTTGTAGGTATATGACATTTTAACATTGGAGTTAATTTATCAAAAAAAAAATAGTCAATTTTTTTGGCCCAGTCTAGTATATACTCTTAGTGAACATAATAAGTCTCTTCTTATTTGTATTTGGGGGTAAATTTACAAAGCACAAAATTAATTTCGGGAAAGATAAACTTCCAAATCGCACGTTTTGCGGAGTAGAATAAAGAGGAAGATAATTTGCCTATCAAATATTTTAGAAAACATTAATTAAATTTTAAGTGGCTGTTTTTTCTCTCGGTAAATGTTAATATTGTTTGAGCAATAAAAGTTTTGACGCTTCTTAGCTTCTGGTTTTATTAACAAAACGAATATTTGCATTTGTACGCCGAAGTTTGGTGAAGATTTTGTAAATTACTAACCGAAATTATTGTTGTTAGCTGTTTTGGAACTTCTCGGGGAACCGTACCAACAAGAACTCGCAGCGGAAGCTGGGATTGATCTGGCAATCACTAAACTTGATGAACTAAGGTTAAGTAAGTATGGGGATAGGTGCATTGTTAAAAAATGTACCGATTTAGAACCTATTTACTGCTATTTATGATCCTTTACTATATCAGATGCTTTGTTACTTTATTTAACATAATTAGTACTATGGCAAATAATACACATATGTCCAAAGGTTTGCAATAATGGAATATTTCATCTTTTTATTAATTTTTATAAATATTTTTTTTTATACAGGGTGTTCCTTAAGTAATCTAAAATATTATATGGGGCGCTTCGTTACTCAATTTTAAGACGAAAAGTTCATATAAACATGTGTGATAGGTGTTGTCGTTTATGAGATACAGGGTGTTGAATTTATTGTAATAAGTCAGTTCTGATTGTACGTGAAATTAATTTTTCCCGGTGACGCTACTGGTTTTTAGAAGTAATACGCAAAAACATGCTTATTCTAAGTGGCCTTTGAAATAATGTTGACAAGTGTCAAATTTGAAAACCAACGCAAAAATCGTACATTTTTATTTGATTGACTCTGTGTTTAGTTAATAACTATGCCAGTGTTTACTAATGTTGAAATGGCTAATATGCATTTTTGTACGGATTAGCGAATGGTAATGCCTTAGAAGCTAGACGTACGTATGCCCAGCGTTATCCAAATAATCGTTTACCATGTTCAGATACGTTTACTAAGTTACATATTCATTTACAAGAAACTGGAACTTTTGCTAAATCGAAGAATATTATTGGACGACCCAGAACTGTGAGAAATCCCCAATTGGAAAACCAGATTCTTCAAATTATTGACCAACATCCAGAAACGAGTACAAGAAAAGTTGCAGATGAAGTAAATGTTAGTAACAAAACTGTTTGGAATATTCTAAAAGATAATTTATTGTATCCATATCACGTTCAACGTGTTCAACATTTGTTACCTACTGACTATCCATTACGCATACAGTATTGTCAATGGATTTTACGTGAAATCGCGAACAATCCGAATTTTGTGGCCAATATTCTATTTACGGATGAAGCCAACTTTTCTAGACATGGGATTATGAATTTTCATAATGACCACATATGGGCAGATGTAAATCCACATACCATAAGTGTAAAACGATTTCAACAAACATTTTCGGTCAATGTTTGGCTTGGCATCATCGATGATTATTTAATTGGACCATTTTTCCTTCCTGTACGGTTAACCGGTGAGACATACCAACATTTTCTAGAAAATGAACTTCCACTTCTTTTGGAAGATGTCCCTATTATTATTAGAAGGCGCATGTGGTTCATGCATGACGGAGCTCCTCCACATTTTTCAGTGATTGTACGCGAGTTTTTAAATAATGTTTTTCCAGGCCATTGGATCGGACGAGGATCTCCACACCCGTGGCCCCCTAGATCACCTGGACACAATCCTCTGAATTTTTATGTGTGGGGATATTTGAAATCGCTTGTTTACACAACACTGATATTAAACGTACAAGATCTTCAAAATCGTATCATAGACGGCTGTAATGTTATTCGTAACAATCCTGGTATCTTCGAACGTATTCGACAATCCATTAGACATCGAGCGGATTCTTGCATTTTAGCTGGAGGTGGACATTTTGAACATTTGCTCTGAAATGTATTATTTTTTCTTTATGTTTAACACATGTTGCTTGTAATAAAATAATAAAAAAATATAAATCAGTAGCGTCACCAAGAAAAATTAATTTCACGTACAACACCCTGTATCTCATAAACGACAACACCTATCACACATGTTTATATGAACTTTTCGTCTTAAAATTGAGTAACGAAGCGCTCCATATAATATTTTAGATTACTTAAGAAACACCCTGTATAAGTAAACATCATTTTGCTACAACTCTAACCAATACTAAAAATAAATCTTTTGAGGTGAAAAATGTACAGTACAATGGATTACAATTTTTTTTAAATAAATTAATAAGCAAAAAAAGGTTTTTAAATAAAATTAACAATCAGTATTTCCTCCATGGGCCTGTATGCATGACTGTAGGCGATGTGGCATGCTATCAATTAAATGGTCGAGCTGGGCTTGCGGAATTCTCTCTCATTCTTCACGAGCAGCATCTTTCGGTTCTCGTAGATTAATTGGAGGAGGGTTTCGCTTCTTAATGCGTGTTTTAAGAATGTCCCAGGCATGTTCAATGACGTTCATGTCAGAGGAATTTGATAGCCATCTTAATGTGGATATTCCTTCTTCTTCCAAAAAATTTTGTACTGCAGCTGTTCGATGTGGAGGTGCATTGTCATGCATAAACACAAATCCATCACCTACCGTCCCCCGGAATAGACGCACAACAGGATTTAAAACTTCCTCGATGTACACAGCACCAGTGATTCTTCTCTCCAAAACCAGGAGAGGCGTCCGTGTACCCCTCATAATACCACTCCAAACCATAATACTCCCACCTTCAAATGGAACACGTGGTTGGGCTGTTTCTAATCGGGCTTGTCATCCTGGGGCCCTCCAAACTAGCGTTCTTGGCGAATCAGAAACCAAGCCAATTCTTGATTCATCCGAGGATTCATCAGAGAACATCACGTAATTCCAGTTAGAACATTTCTTGAGCCCATTGCAATCTTACAATTTTTTGTTGATAGGTTAGTTTGAGAACACGTGGAGATCTTCTGCGATACAAATTTACCACATTTAATCTTCGTGTAATTGTTTGCCTTGAGATATTCAGTCCTTCAAGTCTAGCAATTTCTCTGGATATGTCAGTTGTAGATTCCTGTCGATTTCTTCGAGCTATCAATGTTATCTGCCGGTCTTGTGCTGCTATTGTACATTGACTTCTGCCACTTCTGGGACGATCCTTCACATCATTTGTGTCTTGGAATTTTTTTTTAAACTTTTGATACAGCACCCTGAGTAACACCAACAATATTTGCGATATTCCTGTTGTAACAAAGCAATTACTCTAGACCTATTAAAATATGATATAATGTCTCTGCGCATTTTTAAACAGCTCAAATGAAATTTAAACAAGAATTGGAATAATGTGAAAGCACCCAAATCAATTAAATATGACCAAATTAATACAAAAACGGATCAAATTTAATATTATTTTGATTTAAAAACGCTTTAAAATAAATATCAACAAGGGTTTTTAAAAAAACCATATGCGTAGATATTTTATTTCTAAATATTCCAAACTTTTGGACATATGTGTATATTGTTGGTTATTTGTTGTATGGTGAAAGAGAATCACGCTAAACGGCATGTCTATGCAATGAAAGAAAAAAAAAATATGGTGAAAACGAGATCAAAACCAACAACTTTTGCAGGCAGAACATTGAATTTTAACTTTAGAATGAAATAGTTCAGTTTAGAATAAGATTAAGATTAGACAGTTTAAGTTAATTGAATCTAGTTCAGTTTATACACACAAAAGGATAATTTTAGTAAATAATTCATTAGATAGAATTAATTTCGGTATGTCCACCTCTATCTAGAGGTAATCCCGCTTCAAGACTGCAATGGCGTCAAGATTTTCAGAATTGGTGTACTCAAAATTAGGCTACAATGGGTTATTTTAAAAATTTTTGTTATAATTATTGAATTGCTTTTTATTTTTAAGTACAGCTAGCTTTTCCTGCTTGGTATTCAGCTCTAACTTCTTTTCTCCATTGATTTTTACTGTTATTCCAATTTTACTTTGCATACCACTTTTCATTGCTTCTTATAATAGCATTTAGATTAGTTTGAATTTCCTAACAGCCGCTATAATAGTCTGATTATCCGTCCGCATGTTGACCAGCTTGTAACGTAAATAACTATGCCTTATTATTCTCTTGAAGGAATCCCCATTTAAAACAACTATTTGATTAAATGTTTTTTTAGTGTCAGCTAAAGTAGCATCGATAGTATCGGACGTGATGGTTGATTGTACGGCTGCTAAAGCAGCTAAAAATTTATTACAAGAAAAGCTAGACGACATTTCTTTACAATTAACCGTAGCTAAGCAACAGTGCACTTTGAAAGATAGAGCTCTGTGTTACACCCTGCAGAACTCAGGTTTCGAAGTATATTTCAGTATAAAAAACGTAAGTACTTGTGATTTAAATATTTGTGTGTTTTTTAGCAACATATAAATTTTAATTAGGAGGTGTTCCTTTTGCAAACCCCACCATTGTCTCGACTGCACTAACTTTTGTTAATTAATAACCATGTAGACTGTTGAATCTAACTAATTTGTATGCTAATGAAGGTTCGGTCCTAAATACTGAAGAGAGAGATAGGAGGAGAAATCTACAAATGTCGAGTTACCGGGCGACAACAAAAAAATTAGTTACGATAATGTTTACACTGATAACTTGATCTAAAACCCAGTAATAGTTGTTGGCAAACTTTCTCGGTATTAGAAACTTAAACTTTGGATTAGGCCAGTTTTAGTTGGTTTGGGAAATGTATTCAATTAAAAGTTTTTTTTGCGGGGAAATGAGAAAATCCTAAAATTAGGTCGGATTACCATTATAGTACGTTTGAAAAATAAGGCGGAGTAACTTCTACTTTAGGTTCTACTATTTAGATAAAAAATTTGCCATATCATTCAGACTATCGTAAAATTTGGTTATCTGCTATTGTTGTAACAATAGGCTAGGGATTATTCAGCTGGTCATAGACGTACTTTAAGGGAATTACATTATTTGTTTCGGTTTATTAGATATTTATAAATAAACCATTTTCAAAGAATTTTATATTTATATGGATCTGTTTATGGATAGTAACCTTATTTATGGTTATTTTTGTCGTTATAATAATGATTAGTATTCTGAGAATTTACTCCAGCTTATTCCTAAAACGTATCTACTATAGTGATTGAATTTTCGCAATGTAGGTCGTGCCTGCTATAGTCTAACATTTGTTTGGAGACAATCTTCGAAGGATGTATTGAACCAATGTTGGTAAACTATGTGTTTGTTTGGAAAAACCTATCGCGATGCCTATTGATATAAATACCTGCAAGAGAGTCTGCTTTTATCGATTTCTCCTAATGAAAAGAGTCCTTTTTTGGCAGTCGAGAATCAATTTTGATGGTAGAAGGCGAGAGCTAAGTGCTTTATGTTTCCTGCCATAACTATTACAGCGTCGGCAAAGGCACATTCAGATACTTCCACATGTTGTGAATGTCTTTCTCCGATATACTTTTTACTAGTGCCACTATGTTATTATACCTTTGCGGAAGAACAAAATAAATATAAATTAAAAAGAGACTGAAAAAAAGATAAAAAAGGCAGAAACACCTTTTCTGCTGCGAGGTTAAACTAATTTAAAAATCATGTCTTTCTGTCTTTCTGTCTTTCTGTCTTTCTGTCTTTCTGTCTTTTTGTCTTTCTGTCTTTCTGTCTTTCTGTCTTTCTGTCTGTCTTTCTGTCTTTCTGTCTTTCTGTCTTTCTGTCTTTCTTTCTGTCTTTCTTTCTGTCTTTCTGTCTTTCTGTCTTTCTGTCTTTCTGTCTTTCTGTCTTTCTGTCTTTCTGTCTTTCTGTCTTTCTGTCTTTCTGTCTTTCTGTCTTTCTGTCTTTCTGTCTTTCTGTCTTTCTGTCTTTCTGTCTTTCTGTCTTTCTGTCTTTCTGTCTTTCTGTCTTTCTGTCTTTCTGTCTTTCTGTCTTTCTGTCTTTCTGTCTTTCTGTCTTTCTGTCTTTCTGTCTTTCTGTCTTTCTGTCTTTCTGTCTTTCTGTCTTTCTGTCTTTCTGTCTTTCTGTCTTTCTGTCTTTCTGTCTTTCTGTCTTTCTGTCTTTCTGTCTTTCTGTCTTTCTGTCTTTCTGTCTTTCTGTCTTTCTGTCTTTCTGTCTTTCTGTCTTTCTGTCTTTCTGTCTTTCTGTCTTTCTGTCTTTCTGTCTTTCTGTCTTTCTGTCTTTCTGTCTTTCTGTCTTTCTGTCTTTCTGTCTTTCTGTCTTTCTGTCTTTCTGTCTTTCTGTCTTTCTGTCTTTCTGTCTTTCTGTCTTTCTGTCTTTCTGTCTTTCTGTCTTCTAAACTAACTAAGCGAGTTCTTGAATCAAAATAAGAAATTCTTAACAAAAAAAGAGTAATAAACTATCTTAGTCTTACAAATTCAAATATCGAACATATTAAACTCTGTAGGTACTTACAGTCTTGCCAGAATTTTTTCGGTTATTTAAGTAGTCCGTTCTAATAATGGTCTTCCTACTATAATCAAATAATCTACGGTTGGTCCTAATTACACATCTAGTAACGGGATACCGGCAAACCCAGTTACGATTAAATATTACCCTATGCATTGCAATTATTACTGTTATGAATCTGGGAGATATTGCAATGTCTGGAACTTGGTAGACGCATCTTGAATCGCCGAATATCTTCCCGTTAGTATCTCCGGGCGCGCGATTAAAATGTCACAAATAGAGGGTCATTTATTAAATTTTGTTTAAGAACTAATAAGGAATTCGAAGCCGAAATTTTTACATCAAATACTTGTGATTAAAAGTTATAAAAATGGGAAATAATCATCAGAATTTTTCAGCTGATTTTAAAATACATTTTTTACATTTCTATATCTACAGCAAAAGACCATTTTTTATCAAGATATTCCAGAGAAAATTCTATTACGGGATCATTAATTTTCTTGCTGTTGATGCAAACGAAAATTTCAATCTTTTAAAACTTAACTTTATTTGATAATCGACAATTAAAAGCATTTCAGTTGGTTACATATTTAACAAACTGTGTGAATTCGAGTTCCCAGAACACAAATCCGTGTTGAAGAACTTTATTAAATCCATTTGAGCGGATGTAGCAGTTCATTGAAATCCGAGTTTTCAACGGAAAATCGACCCCAAAGTGAAGCATTTCAATGCCGTCGTTTATTGTAAAGCAAAACTTCAAAAGGCGCTGCTGTTTTTTAAATTAACACCCACATCGATATTTACTATACAAGGTGATGTATTGGGAAAATAATATAAGTTTATTTATCTAAGAAATCATAATTGGACACAGCTATTACAGAAGTGGATGAGTTATCAAATCAAAATTATAAACAAAATCAATTAAATAATATTTGTTACAAACTAGGCAAGCTCAAGCGCCGACACTGACTAATCTAAGCTCAAAATAATGGCAAATGCGCCTGGTTTAATACGCCGGTTGATTTTATCGGCATTGTACTCGATTGTTCCGGAACACGATGTCAACTAGAATGATCTGGAAGTTCTAGGCGTCATCTCGATGGATTGGAGGGGTATATAAAAGCGCGATATCAGCGTGAAGAGTTTAGGTTTTAATCTAACGATCTTAAGAAGCGCAGAAAGCTAAGAATAAAGTTGAAACGTGCGTAAATAGTGTTTAATCATATATAGTGATATACCGGGTGTACATAAGTTAACTTCTGCTCTATAGGAGTTAAGGATATCCGTGTTTTCTTGGGAAAGAATATATCGGAATTCTAAAAATGCTTTTTTTCTGTTACTAAAAAAGAAAATAACTATTTTTCATGTAAACATAAACTTTATTTTTTTTTAAATACAATTTTAATAGGTAGTTCCATGTGCATCAATAACAACTTGGCAACGTCTTTGCATGCTGTCAATCAGGTTGTTAAGCATTTCTGGAAGAATTTCATTCCAAAGTTGTGGTAAAACGGTCCTGAGCTCAGCTCAGACAGCGGGTCTGTGTTCATCTATAGAGCGGGTCACAGTTATTATGCAGAGTGGCCGGCATAGGCCAATATAAATCTTATGGCCGAATATTCAACACTGTTGCCGCTTTGGTTACGGCTTGAACCAGAATTAACTCTGCCAATTTATTTTCGTAGAAACTTTTTATTATGAATTTTGCAAAACAGATGTATTCTATATAACAAATATTATTAAAAAATGGAACTCAAATCTATTTATGTAGATTGTAATCAGTATATACCTGATCACTTGATGGATTATTTAGGTCTCTACTAAATCTTTCAGACAAATCCTAATCCTATTGCCAGTGAAAATATTATTTAATTACAAATATGCTAATTATTTTTACCTGTATGATCCCTTGATCCTCGTAAACCGTTATGTAATATTCCTGGAATGTAGAGGTAAGTAAATGTACAGGTAAGTAATAACATAGGCAGATACCTATCTGTTTCTGCTGATTAACGAAAGGGCATTATTGAAACAACAGCCATGCAGTTAGCAGCACCGTTTGAAAAATTTAAACAAGGTGAAAATCTTCATCGTCAAACCAAGAGGCTTTTATTGAATATTTTAACGTATACGTTGAATACAAAAGATGACAAAAGTGTGACAGCGAAAATAGAACTGATTTCTGAAATGACTGGCCTTAGTGAGAGAACAGTGTATAATCTGAAAAGCGAAGCCGCTACTGGACCTTTGACATGGCCAAAAAAACGAAGACGGAACAGCAGCCAGTCGAATTCAAGACTGATCACCTACGATGAAGGTATCCAATCGCAAACACGAAAAGCTGTGCATGAATTCTACTCCGAAAATATTCCACCAACACTGGCAAAATTTCTTGCTAAAATAAATTCAGACGGAAATGTACCAAATTTTTCTAAAAGTACGCTAAGACGCTTGCTTAACGATATGGGGTTTGTTTATGGAAAGAGAGGAAGAGACTCGATTCTAATAGAAAGAGCTGATATAATCGCCTGGAGGCACAAATATTTAAGATCAGTGAAGAAGTTCCGCGAAGAAGGATATAACGTAATATATCTGGACGAGTCATGGATTAATGTGGGCCACAGTGTAAATTTTGAATGGAAAGACACTACCATAAAAAAATCCCGAGATGCATTTGTCAAAGGACTGACAACAGGACTGTAGGCTCCAAGTCAACGAGGACCGAGATTTGTTCTTCTTCATGCAGGCTGGAAAGACGGTTTTCTTGAGGGTGCAGAAAAAACTTTTCTAGCAAAGAAAGGTGCGAACGATTACCACGACGAAATGGACGCAGAAGGCTTTGAGGCCTGGTTTAAAGATCAATTGATCCCTAATTTTCCGAAAAACGGATCAAAGAATGTTGTAGTGTTGGACAATGCGTCATACCATTCGGCGAAGTTACCTTTTTCAAAGACAACTTGGAATAAGGAACAAATAAAGTAGATACTGGCTACTGGAAAAAGAGATTTACTTCAAGGATGATTATTTAAAAACAGAATTATTGGCTACTGCAAACGCGTTTAGAGAGCAGTACGACCTAAGAAAAATAGACGACATTGCCACGGAACATAATATAACAGTCCTACGATTACCACCTTATCATTGCGAATTAAATCCTATTGAAATGGTGTGGAGCCAAGTGAAAGGATATGTGGCTCGTAATAATAGTACGTTTAAAAAAGAGGATGTGGAAAAACTTATAAAAACAGCGTATTCGCAAGTAACCCCAATGCAGTGGTTTCTATCGCATCAATAACAGCTCTAGCCCTGTGAGGTCTGGCATTATCATCTCAAAAAAAGGAAGCCTGGACCGATATCAGCATGAAATTGTGGTACAATGTTATTAATGACAAACCGCCTGTGTTGTTCTGCGTTCATGTTTCCATCACAAATGTAAAGGTCAGTACGACCATTAAAACGTATGCCACCCCACACCATTATTGAACCTCCTCGGAAAGAGTAGACTCGTTGAACAGGTCGTCGATTTCTAGGTGTTCTAGGTAGGGCCCATACTCTAACTCTTCGACTATCCGAAAATCTGGCATATCTGGATTCATCTGTAAAAAGCACAGGCCTCCATTCATTGACCCAGTTTACGTGATATCTTGACCACTGTAATCTTTGCCGTATGTGGTTTTGGGTTAGTGGAACCCTCCTTAATAGACGTCGAGATTTTAAATGTACATAATTTAATCGCCGCCCTATTGTTTCAATTGAAACACGAGCCTCTCCGGGCTCCGGGATTTTTAATTTTCCGTTTACAAACATTAACAGTAAACCATAAATTAAAAATCTCATGTGACTTTTACGCGCGTTAAAGATTTGTTTGGAAATATTTATGGGAGGAGCTTTCTGCTTTGACGTCTAAACTTAGGCAGTCTATTGGCAACTTCCTGTTGAACACTACCACTTTGGAACATGCCAATAGCTCGATTCGCTTCTTCAATGGTTAATTTACGTCGCACCATTATATTGAAGAGATATGCACGTTACAATATTGCCAAAGACATTTTTCAACTTGTTTCATTTTGATAAAATAGCAAAATTGTTGTATATAAACGAAAAATGCCATCAACGCAATATGGAGTTACTTCCAGCCAAAAACCTAACAAGACTTCGGAAAGATTTAAAGGTAGAAGCTAAAGAAGCAGTTTTGCACTTGCTGTCATCGCCCAGCAACTTACCTGACATCATGCAACTCCTGGAGGAACAGTTTGAAAAGGCGAGAAAAGCGAAACCACCCGACCTTGGCAAGCCAGAAACCATCGTGGAGTTTGCTCGTCTCATCCATGCTCTAGTCCTAAACATCAAGAATTATGGAATGAAAAATCACCTGACGAGAAACTGGGCAATTTTCCTGGAGGAAAATATAATCAGCGAGAACTTGGAATCTTTCCACTATTTTCTTCAGAAGGGAAGAAAATACGCGGTCCTACGCCTCAAACTCCCGCGGCTTTCGAAGATCTTCGCTCGGATAGAAAAGAAGCTGGACGAGTCAATCTGACGATGCTAATCAGCGAAACGGCCGTCTTTGTAATTTAAAACATAATTTTTTCAAATAAACTTGGAAGTTTTGTTAAAACAAAGAGTTTTTTATTATTCTTAATAAGATGGACTTCCAGAAAGTAAGGGTTAGTACAATCAATTTAATTGAAAAACCAATTGAGATCGATGAGTCATTAAAACAAAGACTAAGGCGTAAAGTCCATGGATTTTACTTACGAAGGGAAATTCCAACACTTGACAAAATTATGACATAAGTTTAAGAAGATACGGACTATACAAAATTCTCCAGAATGACATTATGCAAACTTTTGAAAGATGTGGGTTTCAGATATACAAAACATAATAGAAAATCTCTCTTGATAGATAAACCGGAAATAGTTTTTTGGACAAGAAACTATTTAAGAAGCATTTGACATGCCAGAGAACAAAATTTGAAAATGTTCTACTTAGACGAAACATGGATAAATGCTGGATATACAGTTTCCAAATCTTGGCAAGATGAAAACATTAAATGCGGAAGGCAGGCATTCGTGGAAGGTTTGTCGTTAGGTTTGCAGCCACCATCTGGAAAAGGAAAAAGACTTATCATTGTCCATGTTGGAAGTTCTGAAGGTTTTGTTGATGGTGGATTATTAACTTTTATTTCAAAACGCACGGGGGACTATCACGAAGATATGAATGGGGATGTCTTCGAGGAATGGTTTATTCAAATGTTGGAGCTGATTCCAAAAGGGGCTGTTATTGTTATGGACAATGCAAGTTACCACTCAGGGTTACTAGAAGCATTGCCCACAAGTCGTTGGCGTAAAGCAGAGCTTTTGGAGCGGCTTATTTCGAAAAATATTAAGTTTCCAAAAGATCCACTAAGGAAAGAACTTTACACAATTGCAAAAATGAACAAGAATAAATACAAAACCTACTTGTAGAAGAAATGGCTTCTTCTCGTGGTATATCAGTTCTTCGACTTCCCCCTTATCATTGTGAACTTAATCCCATAGAATTAATATGGGCTCAGGTAAAGGGGGAAGTTGGAAAAAAATACTACTTTTAAAATAAACGATGTTGTGAAATTGTTTGAGAGTGCTGTAAGTCATGTTAGTAAGGAAAATTGGACAAACTGTATCGATCATGTTATCAAAGTAGAGGCAAATATGTGGAAAATTGACAATATTTGTGATGATTTAATCGACCCTATTATTATTAATGTCAACAACGATTCTTCCTATCCGAGTCGGATATAGAATAAAATGTAAGTAATAAATGTATTCCAATAATTATTTCTTTTCATTTTTTATTATATTATAATTTAAAACGTATTTTTTTCCCAAAATACACACCACTGCATTGCGTTATTGCTTAGCTGCTAATCCTTTAACAATGAAGAAACCCTAAACTTTGCTACAACTGAAACAAAAACGTGGTCGATCTACCTGGTTTTTAAGTTTACGGAAGAAATGTAATTTAAAGTAAGAGATTTATCAAAAACTTCATGGTACTCCCTGTAAAGGTTTTGCATACTTAATTAGGGTTTATAACTCCTCGTGATTAATATTTTTATCAATTCCTCCTCCAATTCCTTTTTTTATTATTTATTTCATTAATTTCAATAATGAAATTGTTTAAATAGTATTTTTTTATCTGTTTTATATCGTTTTGCTCATATTCCCATTTTTGAAGCGAATGTAATTCAAATTTAGTAGGTATGATTGCTGTTAAATATTTTTAATATCATCGAATTTCAGTTCACGGAAGATTCCAAAATAAGACACTTAGTTACGTTGGCACAAGAAGACGCGTTCAATGTCAGTATCGAAGGTGTCCGAAAAACATTCTCCTCCATACCCCAGAGAGTCGTCTTGGAAACAACTCCATACATAACAGGTAGATACATTATAATTCCAGATCAGATATTTCACATAAAAAGTTATCAAAACGAACTAACAAATTTGATAAATTATTTCTATACACGCCATTGTCAAGTAATGGTATGAAAGAGATTATTGGCAATATAAAGTATACAGTGTAGAAAAGTCAAATTTCAGTCTAATTCAGAAACCATAACAATGTTATTTTTAATATCAATTTAAAAAAACCTTTAAAAAACTATCATAGCAATGTTAGTTTGTTTAAAACGCCTCATCAAATTAATTTGTAATAATTATAACTGCAGGATATTGTCAATATTATAATTCTCGTTTGGATTTCGTTAACTGTAATTCAAAAAAATAGTAAATTTAACAAAAATTTGGCAATAAAAGGACTTTTAAAAAATGGCGGGTGAGTTTGCTCCTTCGCCATTTTTTAAAAAAAATTTTCTTTCGTCGTTATTTGAAATTTACACTGTTGAAATAGATTACTAGACCTGTAAGTACATTTTTCCAGAGTGAGATATTTACTGACGAGACGATAGGCGAAATTCAAAACAAGTACTGCAAAAGTTTACCGTAAATATGTCATTCTGACAGTGAAGAAAATAAAAAAGCAACTTGAAATGCATACACAAGTACCTTGATGATAAATCAAATAGTTAACTGAAAGCTGAAAGAGAAGTTACTTAGCTAATCTCCAAAGTGTAATTTTCGTTGTTAATTTTTAAAATCTCAATTTGACGGTGAAGAAAATTACGCAGCAAGTATATACGAGTATCTCAATGATGTAAAGCATAATAGTTATTTACGATACAAGTCACTTCACGGACGTGTATCGTACTATATTTGTTTTCATACTGCCTTCGGTTTTAAACGATTTAAAATATGAAACTGAAATGACAGATTTGATTATTTTATTAGGAAGTCATGTAGACTGCTGTGAAAAAAGTATGTTACTTGATTTATTCTTGACATGGTTGATTTGCTTTATAAATAAAAAATGAACAGCGGTTATCAAGTAACAATGTAAATAGAGGCAGACATATTGAATTTTTCTGCACACACGAAATATCTGCGGAGAAAATGGATCTGAAATTAGATGACATTGCTGAGAAAACTGCATGCGGAAGCGATAGGGCAAATTATTCCAGTTATAGTGCAGTCGAATTACCTTTTTTTCATGACTTAAGTCCGAATTGAGGTAGCTAAGTGGAAAGGGGTAGGTTTGATAATTACAAATCGAAAGGCGACCATCCAAGATCTTAGATGCGTGCGAGGGGTGCGTGGTAAGGGTGGAAAGGGGGTGAAAACGGCTTTTTGCAATTTGCAGCGTAAATACGCATTTTATTGAAAAAAGTTAAATGTAAAAGTTGTAAATAATAAAAAAATCGACAACTTTTGTCTGAAACATTTTTTCACATAACCTAAAAATAAAGGCTAAAAAAGCGAAAAACCATAATTTTCGTTTTTTATTTTTTACTCAGCGAAAAATCAATATTTTGTTATGAAATTCAGTACAGTGATAGCTTTTTGTATCCCAAAAAAGTAGAATTTTTTTAATTACGATAACTCAATTTTTTTTCGACATATTAACGATTTTCGAAAAAAAGACCTCATTTTGTAACGGCTCCCAAGGTCCGAATTTTTATTTTAGACGCCTCTTGAAGGTCTCATTTTTTTCGTAATGACTTTAATTTTCATGTACAATAATAAAAAATACTACTTCTAGCAAAAAAAATCGTTTAAAATCGAAAAAACTGAAAAACTCATAATTTTTAACGCGTATCTTTTTCGTACCCTTCTACACGTTATATTACTCCCAAAAATATTTCATGTACATGCATTTAATTTATCACACCTTATTGCACTTTGTAGGATTAAAATAAAGGAAATTATGGACATCTATATTGATTAAAAAAATAAAAAAAATTATTTTATACGTGCATACGATGAATTATACAAAGAAAGTACAATTTTACTGTTTCTTATTTTTAATTATATCTCGTCCTTTTGACTTGCGAATTACATTCTTCTTCCTCTTGTACTTCTACTTCATCGTCATCTTCATCATTTTCGTCTTCATTTTCATCATCTCCGTCTTCATCTTTATCATGTTCGTCTTCATCTTCATTATCATTTTCTGATTCTTCTTCGTCAGATTCAACATTTTCTTCCTCTTCTAGCATACGATTCTCATCTTGAAATGCATCGTTTTGGTCAACGTGTTCTGAAGGATGTACATCGGCAATTTCTGTGATTGATTGCTCGATATTAGTACAATCATTAACGCCGTAGCAATTCGAGCATAAATTCGTACACTTTAAACCGTGTTTTCGACAACTGCATCTTGAAGAACTGCAACCTTTTTTGCAACTGCAGGAAATTTTTTTAAGCAGACGGTCTGGAGTTAACTGAAATATTTTTGAGAGTAATATAACGTGTAGAAGGGTAGGAAAAAGATACGCGTGAAAAATTATGAATTTTTAAGTTTTTTCGATTTTAAACGATTTTTTTTGCTAGGAGTAGTATTTTTTTATTATTGTATATGAAAATTAAAGTCATTACGAAAAAAATGAGACCTTCAAGAGGCGTCTAAAATAAAAATTCTGAATTTACGGCAACACGTCTCCCTGAAAGCTCTTTTGGTGGGTTATAAACAAGGAAAATGTCTGTCTCAAAGAGCTGGAATACATACTATAGGCGGAGCAGCTAAGAAAATAGCTGAGTTCTTAAAACTAGACCAACCAGAAAAGTATATCTACAGGTCATTGCTTCAGGAGGACATCCTCAACGTTGTTGGCCAATGCTGGAGCTGACCTTAAAGTTTTAAAGCAACACGGTGGATGGAAGAGTTCTTCAGATGTAGAAAAGTATATAGAAGAATCGATTGAAGGCAAAAACAAGATTACAAGAATGATCCAAAGTGGCGAAACTTTTGTTGAAGGTTGACATCACAGCCACAAGTCTTCCGCGATTACAGATAACACTGTAAATCCATCAAGTTCATTAATACATATTGTTGGCAACAGCAGTTGTACAATTAATGTCAATCTTCAAAAACTAGAATAAAAGCTTAATTTATGTTGATTCACTTATTATTTCAAACAACATTGGGAGAATTGAAGAGTACTGTAAAGTGCCATTTCCTGGACTCGTCAGTATGAAAAAAAAATAGTATATTAAACAACGCATTTCATATGGATTTCTGTTATGACACGAGTTCAAGTTTAAAAAACGAATCGCGAAGCGATGAGTTTTTTAAAGGACGAGTGTCACAACAGCCATATGAAATAAGTTGTTTATAATATTATTTATATTTCGCCATTTTATCATTTTTTAAATTAATTTATTATTTGTATGTAAATTACGAAAATTTTGATTTTAAAAAGTATGTCGGTAGCACTCTGTAATTTATAACATTTGACAGTTTTGACATTTAAATTATCAAATGTTAATGTTTTAAAATATTTTAAAATTAATAATACACCAATAATAATAAATTATATAAGTAAAAGATGATATTCATATTCACAAATACTTTCTTAAAGAACAATATAAAATTAATAAATTGCTATTAGCCACAAATGTCGTTGTCAATATAGTCTTGTCATTAGATACTTCACTCATGTCGCCAACCATTTAAAACAAAAATTTGCGTGCGTAAAAGTTACATTACGATACGCAAATGCGTTTTATAATGAAGATTTTTATAAGTGCGAAATATAAAAAGTAATTTTCATTGCCGAATCTTCCTTAAAAAGTATTTTGAAATTTTAGCTAGCTTGAAACCAACACAATAACTAATATCCAAAATAGTAAATATTTCTTTTATTTATATACATTATCTTTTTCTCTGTTTTCACTTATAAATTCTGTAGAACACCCTGTACCTAATAATTATTCGGTTTAGTAGACCTCTTTATCGCATATGTATATGTATGGAAAAACATTTGGATCTTTTCCAGACGTTAGGGCCATTCTCAACAGGAAAAGAAGTGAAGTGCACAAATCAACTCATTCTTTGGACATCCTCACGAGGTCCTTGTCAGATACACTCTTAGTTAGCCAAGAATCCGTTTTGCATAAGATGCACAAGATGGTCGTATTCGATTTTTGGAGATGGACCATTGTTCTCGGTAAGCACTGAAATACTTTTTTAAGGTCCAATAAATTTCTTTATCCAACTGATACACAATTTTTTTTTTGAATAAAACGTTTTTTAGTGGAAATATTTTTGATTTACTAACGTCGAAGTTTATCTAATTTTATCACAGTTCGACAGGTCGCAGATAAATGAATAAAAAAATGGAAGAGAAAGAACACAGAGTGCATTTTAGTAAAGTGTGCCAAGAATTGTTGGTCGTAAATCAAATTGAATACAGCGTTTAATCGATAATTCAAGTTATAACGAATTATTTTCTTTTGGTCGTGAATATAAACAATTTTTAACAATGTAGTTTTCAAGAAACTGGTTGAATTTGACGGATTTTTACATGATTGTTGAATTTTTACACAAACATGAACATTTTTGTGAAAAATGTTTATTTATTTCATCAACTAACGCACAATATGTACAGTATCCGCCAAAATAAACAGTACCGAAAATAAAAATAAAAATTAATTTTTAATTTCTGTAATGTAAGTGTTCAAAATGTTCACCATTTCGACGCAAACAAGCTTCATCTCGATTTTGTAAGTCAATAAACATATTTATAAAAAGTGGTTGATGGAACTGCCGAAAAATATTTTGTATTCTTCCCCGTAGTTCAGCAATATTCGCCGGCGGATTTTCCGTATGAAATATTTTTTCCTTCATTATGCCCCAAATGTATGCGTCAGGTGGCGCCAGATCAGGTAAATGAGAAGGATATTCGAAGTCTGTTCCCCGAGAAATTATTCCATTATCGAAATGCTGACGGAGTAAGTCTAAGGTGCGCGCAGCTGTATGGCTCGTTGCACCTACTTGTTGGAACCTCATTTGAAGGAGAATTTAATTATCTATTTAACGACATTACATTTGTAACTAAAATATTTTTTTAAGGGTACAAAAACATTTCTTTTTTATTTAAATTCAACCAAATTACAACTAATTATTTAATCCATAACGTACCTTAAAGTAACCAAATTATATGCATAATAAATATTTTAAATTAAATGTTCGAAATGCCCTCCATCGGTTTCTTGACAATATGCGAATCTACGGACACATTCATCAAGTACATTGCGGATGACTTCTGGAGTAATGAGACTCATTTCATGCCTAATTCTATCTTTTAAGTTCTGTAAATTTTGGGGTCTATTGACATAAACTTTTGATTTTATGTAACCCCACAGGAAAAAGTCTAGAGGTGTTAGATCTGGCGACCTTGCCGGCCACTCTATAAAACCTCGTCTTCCGATCCATCTCCTGGGAAAGCAATTATTTAAAAATTGACGTACTTCACGTGCGTAATGCGGAGGGGCTCCATCTTGTTGCAACCAGATATTGTCACTAGGTAAATTTGCATTGGCATTTGGATACATGTTAGCAAGGACAGGTATATTTTGATTTCTCAAAAAAGTTAAATAACGTTCTCCTGTTAGATTTTCTTCAAAGAAAAAAGGGCCAATGATTCTGTCATCGATGATCCCTGCCCATACATTCACTTTCTGAGGATATTGCGTGTATGCCTCAGTCATCCAATGTGGGTTTTCTTGACTCCAATACCTGCAATTTTGACGATTCACGGTACCATGTAAAAAAAATGTGGCTTCATCGGAAAAGAGGATTTGATTGATGAAACGTAGATTGCCGCTACATAAATCCTGCATAATTTCAGAAAATTGAAGCCGGCGATCGGGATCGTCGTCCTTGAATTCCAGGTGTAGTTGAATTTTGTAGGGATGGTATTTTTCATTTTTTAAAATACGTAATACCGATCGTTGGGAAACTCCAGCATATTCACCTATTTGTGTTGAACTACTGTGAGGATTGTCATGGACATTTAATAAAACATCAAGTTTCACATTGTCATCAATTTTAGGACGTCCAGCGTTTGAAATATGTTTAACGTGCCCAGTTTCTCCATATTTTCGGAGTATTTTACTTACTGTTGATTGGCTGATGGGTCTGTCTGGATATTTTGCTTTGAATAAATTGCATACCTCGTTCTGTGTTATTTTTTTATCTCCACATCCGCTAAGAATTAATATTTCTATGCGTTGTATTTCATTTAGATGAGCCATAATTTAGTATTCAAAAGTAAAAATTACAATTGACAACTGACGACAATTCACAAAATAAAAAAATATTTACGACAATAAATATTACAGTAACTATGCCAATATCACTTGCTTGATTTAACATTTGACAAAAAGTTTCAGTGTTTATGAGATAACTTTTTGTATCCATTATTATTTTTACTTATTTTTGCTTTTTTAAGTATTTATTTCAGAAAGTCATGGCAGGAACCGATGGGTGGCATTTGGAACATTTAATTTAAAATAATTATTTTGCATAATTTGGTTACTTTAAAGGACTTTATGAATTAAATCATTAGTTGTAATTTGGTTGAATTTAAATAAAAAGAAATGTTTTTGTACCCTTAAAAAAATATTTTAGTTACAAATGTAATGTCGTTAAATAGAGAAATAAATTCTCCTGCTTCAAATGAGGTGTCGCATTATACCGATTTCTATTTAAAAAAATTAACGATTACGTCACTACACCCACACAGGTGACGTCATTCTTACTCCATGTACGTTATAACATGGGTATTTTATAACAAAAATCGACCTGTTTCGGGATTACCCTCAAAACTCGACGGTTCTCGAAATAATGATATATATAAATATATATAATCAGAACCTTGTTATACCCGAAGGTGTCAAGGTATTGTGTTATTTTAACTGTAAACAAATTTAGCCCATGTCTTCTTGTTTTTTGCCATCTGCTGACCTTCAGTCCATGATATGTTTTGTTTCTGTAAAGCTTCTCCTATTACATCGTTCCATGTTTTGTTAGGTCGTCCCCTTTTTCTTTTTTTTGTTGTTTTTGCTTGCCAAATTCCCTTTGTTTGTCGGATATTATCCATTCTTATTATGTGTCCAAACCATTTTAACTGTTGTCTTTCTATAGTCTCCAGGATTTAATATGGATGGATTTTATCCATCTTCGATTTACCCATTACAGCTCTTAAATATTTCATCTCCATTGCCTGTATTTTGCTTTTTTGTTGTTTGTTTAGTATCCAGCTCTCACAACCAAAGATCAATGTTGGTCTATAAATGGTTTTATATACGGTCATTTTTGTTTTTATTGATATTTCTTTTTTTCTTAGAAAAGAATTGTTTATGGAGTAGTACAACTTGTTAGTGTTTTCAATTCTGTTGTTAATTTATGCTTCGTTTTTACCATTTTTTTGTAAATTAATTCCTAAATATTTAATATTATTTATCATTTCTAGACTTTCATTGCCAAGCTGTATTGTCGTTTCCGTGTCTTTTCCTCCTATAATCATGGTTTTGGTTTTTTCTAGATTTATTTTTAAGTTTCTTTTCATCAAGGCTGTGTTCCATAAATCTATGTTATGCTGTAAGTCTTCGCCGTTTTTTGCGCAAATCAGTAAATCATCCGCGAAGCAACATTCTGTTAAATACACCGGTTGCATATTTCTATACCCCACTAAAAGTTTTCTTGCTTTCTTGTTTACTTCCTTCGTAATATCATCTATAATTATGTTAAATAAAGTTGGACTTAGCACACTACCTTGTCTTAGACCTTCTCTTGTGACAAACTCTTCCGAAATAATGATAATATTCCATAAATTAGCCGTCCACTGTATGATACCAATATACACATATCAATGTTGATGTTCACAAAATGTTCACATTTTAAGAATATCCCAATTTTCGTCAATATACAACCATTAATATACAAATTTTCGATGGGATTCTTTAACCCCAAAATTCTTAAGGCAAACTTTTTCATATGGGTTTGCCATTTTATTAAAAATTATGTATATTTATATCTGTAAACAATGGTTATGTGCTGGGTCTTTGGTTACAATAATTACTGTAGATATTCCTCTTGTAGATATTTCAGAGTTGTGACAACGAATTATCATATAATTCCGATTACTGACACTTAAGATATTTGCAAATGTAGCAAAAGTATTTGAAAATGGATTCGTCAATATAAAAAGTTCCATAGCACTAATTTAAGAATAAATGTTGTACAAATATATAAATTACAAAAATGAAGTGACACCCGAACATACTTGCTTCTGCTTTGTTCTTAGTTTGCTTAGATATTTTTCGAAGTTAAAAGTTGTATCTTCACTCAAACATAGTTTGGTGTAGGGTTATGATTTAGTAGTCTGGTTTCGCAATGAACAGCAAATAAACTTTTACAGAATAAGAAAAAGGAATTTATTCTGGCTAATACCCTGCAACGGGTTTTTAATGTAACATATTCAAGAATGGAAAAGCACATTCAAAAATTTAATACTCATTTTTTCAAGTAAACATACTCGAGATGTTTTTAATATTGATCTTACTGTGGCATTGTAAAGAATATTTATATAACTTCCTATTAACTGAAAAATGGACCCTTATTCAAGGAAATGTTTAAAAATCTGATAATTTAATTTGATTTACATTCAATGTTTTTACGATTTTATATATTTAAAAAGTATTGCCATATTTTGGCTGGCCTTGTGTCTGTGATAACATTTTTGTTAAATAAATACTAAAGATTGGATTATTATTTATAATATTGAAGGTGTTAAAAATGTATGAACTTTTACAAACAAATTTTGTTTATAAAGGAATTACGACATTGATAGCATTGGTATGGGGTCTGATGTTATGCGGAGCGCCTTGTGGCTGTGGAGTCACCTCAAAAACTATATCTATCCTATTAAGTGGTAAGTGTATTTTAATAATAATTCGCTTTTAAGTGACAATGACAGCTGTTTCGCTAGTATTGGTATCGTCGGATTGACACATTGAAGTTACCAATGATATCCAAATACTAAACATATGTACCAAATATATTTGTAAACGAAGTAAATCATCCATCTCTCAAAAGTGACTTGGTAGTTGAAGAAAGGAAAAAACCAATGTCAATGTCACCAATCAATTTATTCATAAAAAATAGTACTGTTGTTACAAAGCTACTAGTTTCGGTCTGAATTAAAAGACCATCATCAGGCTAAAAAGAATACAACGGGAAACATCAGAAAGAACATTACATAAATTAAGTAATCTTACCTGTATGTAGTACACAGATTTCAATCAATTGGAATGTTTTGTGGTTACAAATTTTACTATCGAATTGAAGTTATTAATGACATTGAATAATAATCAATATTGTGCATATGATTATTATTCAATGTCATTAATAACTTCAATTCGATAGTAAAATTTGTAACCACAAAACATTCCAATTGATTGAAATCTGTGTACTACATACAGGTAAGATTACTTAATTTATGTAATGTTCTTTCTGATGTTTCCCGTTGTATTCTTTTTAGCCTGATGATGGTCTTTTAATTCAGACCGAAACTAGTAGCTTTGTAACAACAGTACTATTTTTTATGAATAAATTGATTGGTGACATTGACATTGGTTTTTTCCTTTCTTCAAATATATTTGTGGTAAAAAACAAAAAAAAAGTTGTTGATAAATAAATAAATCTTGGAAGTTATCCACTATTAAACTGTTTACTTTGATTGAGTCTGAATTTTATACATAGATAAGATGTAATTATAACAGAAATACACATATGTCCAAAAGTTGGGAATATTTAGAAATAATATATCTACGCCTATGGTTTTTTAAAAATTCTTATTGATATTTATTTTAAAGCGTTTTTCAAAATAATACTAAATTTGATTCGTTTTTGCATTAATTTGGTCATATTTAATTGATTTGGGTGCTTTCACATTATTCCAATTCTTGTTTAAATTTCATTTGAGCTGTTTAAAAATTCCCAGAGACATGATATCATATTTTAATAGGTCTAGAGTAATTGCTTTGTTACAACAGGGCTTTGGTCAAAGTGATATCGCGAATATTGTTGATGTTAATCAGGATGCAGTATCAAAAATTAAAAAAAAATCCAAGACACAAATGATGTGGAGGATCGTCCCAGAAGTGGCAGAAGTCGATGTACAACAGCAGCACAAGACCGGAAGATAACATTGATAGCTCGAAGAAATCGACCGGAATCTACAAGTGGCATATCCAGAGAAATTGCTAGACTTGAAGGATTGAATAACAGGTCGGCTGAAAAGTCCCAGGTCTGACCTATAGATGACGACACTAGAATTAAATCCATTTCATTTTTAGATAGTATCAACCTTCAAAAGATTCGTGTAAAAATTTGACAGCTGTCGGACTATTAGTTTGTGAGATATTGCATTTTTAGTGAAGCAACTTTTGTTATTTTCAAAAAGATGGAAAAAAAAGAATTTCGTGTGCTTATTAAATATTGTTATTTGAAAGGAAAAAATACAGTTGAAGCAAAAGCTTGGCTTGATAATCAGTTTCCGAATTCTGCGACAGGAAAATCAACAATCATTGACTGGTACGCAAAATTCAAGCGTGGTGAAATGAGCACCGAAGACGGTGAACGAAGTGGACGCCCAAAAGAGGTGGTTACCGACGAAAATATCAAAAAAATCCACAAAATGATTTTGAGTGACCGTAAAGTGAATATGATCGAGATAGCTGACACTCTAAAGATATCTAAGGAACGTGTTGGACATATCGTTCACGAATATTTGGGTATGCGGAAGCTCTGTGCGAAATGGGTGCCGCGCGTGCTCACAATCGACCAAAAACAGCAACGAATTGATGATTCTGAACAGTGTTTGCAGCTGTTAAGTCGTAATAAACCCGATTTTTTGCGTCGATATGTGACTATGGATGAAACTTGGCTCCATCACTACACGCCTGAGTCTAATTGACAGTCAGCTGAGTGGACTGCGGCCGGTGAACCGCCACCAAAGCGTGGAAAGACTCAACAGTCAGCTGGCAAAGTTATGGTCTCAGTTTTTTGGGATACACACGGTATACTGTTCATCGACTATTTGGAAAAGGGAAAAACAATCAACAGCGACTATTACTGTGCATTATTGGAGCGATTGAAGACCGAAATCGCGAAAAAGCGGCCCCATATGAAGAAGAAAAAAGTGTTGTTTCATCAAAACAATTCACCGTGTCACAAATCATCGAAAACGATAGCAAAATTGCATGAATTGGGCTTCGAATTGCTTCCTCACCCACCGTATTCTCCAGATCTAGCCCCCAGCGACTTTTTCCTTTTCTCTGACCTGAAGAGAATGCTCGCGGGAAAAAAATTTGGCTCTGATACTGAGGTAATCGCCGTAACTGAAGCCTATTTTGACGACAAACCGAAGGAGTACTACAAAAATGGTATCGAAAAGTTGGAAGGTCGCTATAATCGCTGTATCGCCCTTGAAGGCAACTATGTTGAATAAAAAAAATGAATTTTGTCAAAATATTGTGTTTTACTATGGTAGACCGGGAACTTTTCAGCCTACGTGTTCTCAAACTAACCTATCAACAAAAAATTGTAAGGTTGCAATGGGCTCAAGAAATGTTACACCATGGTTCTAACTGGAATTACGTGAAGATCTCTGATGAATCAAGAATTGGCTTGGTTTCTAATTCGCGAGGAACACTAGTTTGGAGGGCCCCAGGACGACAAGCCCGATTAGAAACAGCCCAACCACGTGTTCCATTTGAAGGTGGGAGTATTATGGTTTGGAGTGGTATTATAAGGGGTACACGGACGCTTCTCCTGGTTTTGGAGAGAAGAATCACTGGTACTGTGTACATCGAGGAAGTTTTAAATCCTGTTGTGCGTCTGTTCCGGGGGGTGGTAGGTGATGGATTTGTGTTCATGCATGACAATGCACCTCCACATCGAACAGCTGCAGTACAAAATATTTTGGAAGAAGAAGGAATATCCACATTAAGATGGCCATCAAATTCCCCTGACATGAACGTCATTGAACAAGCCTGGGACATTCTTAAAACACGCATTAAGAAGCGATTTATTTAGTATTGGTTGGAGTTGTAGCAAAATGATGTTTAATGATATCAAAAAAATTATTTATAAAAATTAATAAAAAGACGAAATATTTCATTATTCCAAACTTTTGGAGTAAAGATCAGCATGATATAGTTTTTTCTTGGTTTTTCTATAACATTGCAGAGTTATACTGATCTTAGAGGGAAATACATCCAGGATAATCCCTTAGGGCTAATAACATCTAGGCTTTAAAATATTAAATTAAAAAGTATTTTTTCTTTCACATTTTCAAATACTCACAGTGTTATGACTGTTAACTTATTCATGGAAAAAAGTATTTATTTTTCTTAAAGAAACTCCTGATAATATTAATAAATATTTTGCTTTCCATTTCATATTGAAATGAATTTATAATTCTCTTTAAATTACCATTTTTGCAATATTTCACATAAAAATTTACACACTTTTCCTCAAGTTATAACAGTACGATTTTTTATCATTTCATTATTATTATAATTTATGAAAAATAATTAATTCATTTCTCTCGATCTAATTTGTAGTTATTTGTTTCTTTTTTCAGGTGTTGGTATGTCTTGTTTCACCATCTTGTTCGTATGGGCCATGGGCTCATTTTCGGTGTTTTTTGGTGGTCACGTTAAGGGTTTATTATGCAACCCTCTCTACGATTCACCGAATTATTCCGTTTTATCAGATATACTGGATAACAATGGTATAATCTACAAAAGCGGATTTTTCGAGAATTTTGCCACCAACAACGACTCTGTAAAAATAGCTAACGTTTTAAAGTAAGTGGCCAGAGTAAAATCACCCTTGACCTCTCACCAACCCAGTTTCCTGAAAATCAACATCACAAAGACTTCGTGTTAGATTTTAAGCAAAATATCTAAAACGTTGTAATGCGTTCAATGTTACATAATACATTATTTCGTTGAATGTAGTTCCTTCCTAATTACAATATCGTTTAAGAAAACCATTCATTTATCAATTTATTAGTATGAAAGCCACGACACATAAATAATTCAATGTAGTCCAAAATTAATGTTCTAACTAATGACAAAGTGGAGATAGTTTCTATTGAAGGGAGAGATTCTTGGGCTACCGCAACTTTAATCAAATTTTCTGTGTCGTATCTACTGTATAATGTGCATGTTGTTTATCATTTACTTTAGCCAGGTTGTTTTAACTCTGCTCTCTTTAAATAAATATTTTTATCTTTATTGAATTTTATTATCTCCAGGATTTTAGTTTGTTACAGTCAAGTTTTAAAATATACAATTTGTTCTTTCTCTTTTGTGGAAAAGGGCATAGGTGATATATGTTGACAAATGCGATCTTTTTATGCATAGGTATAGTATTTTGGGTCCGCACTTTGTTCTTTAGTTTACTCCACGCATGCTCAATCGGGTTGAATACGCAGCAGTAAGGAGGAAGACGAAGAACTGTATGCAGTAGCGTAGCTAGGCGTGGGCGAAGTGGGCCTACGCCCACGGCCTCGCACCTAAAGGGGCCTCGAACTACCTGATTTAAAATCTTCGTTTATTTTTAAATTAAATAAAAGCCTGAAAAATATTGGCCTCACTCTTCTGTATCTCAAATACTCGTATTTACAAACAAAACAACTCCTAGATCCTAAGTTAACACGATAACTTTTTCCTTATTTCAAACTTGGTGCGTATGGTGGGAGTGGGACTCGAGTGAGTTAGTGAGTCGATCGTTTCAGGGAAAGTTCATCTATCAATCTTTCGATCAAAATCACGTTGAAAATGTGGCAATTTCATTGATCTTTTCAAATTACTGTCTAAATATTATTTGACACTGCGTAACCACTTGAGGCGTATCAATGAAAAACAGTTACATAATCACTATTTAAGTCCACAGTTCCAAAATGAGCTTATTTCATTGATGTCACAAGCTATTGTCAATGAGATTATAGAAAAAATTAAACAAGCTAAATACTATGGTATAATGCTGGATTGCACAAGAGATATTAGTAGGGTTGAACAAATGTCTGTTATATTAAGATACGTAAATACTTTTACCGGTAATTTAGAAGAACATTTTCTTGGTTTTATAGCAGTATCAGAAACAACAGGAGAGTTTTTAACAAATGTCATTCTCAAAGAACTTGAAAAACATCAACTAAACATTCAAAACTGTAGAGGTCAAGGCTACGATAATGGCGCCAATATGGTTGGCATAAACAAAGTAGTAAAATCAAGGATATTAACTATTAATCCAAGAGCGTTCTTTACTCCTTGTGGTTGCCATAATTGGAATCTCACTCTAGTAGACGCAGCCAATACATCACCTATCGCAAAAGTGTTCTTTGGTTTCATCCAAAAAATTTATATCCTCTTTTCCAAATCCAGCAAGAGATGGGAATTAGTAAAGGATAAACTGAAGATTAGCTTAAAATCGTTATCTGATACAAGATGGGAAAACCGAATTGCTGCAATAAAAGCTGTATTATTTCAGTTTGATGACATTATCGACTGCATAAATAATTTGCAAAATCAATCCGAAGATGCAGACACTCTGTGCGATTGCCAAACTATTATAACCGAAATGTTAACTTTGGAATTTATTATATCGATACACCGTGTCAATAATATAAGTAAGATCTGGCAAAAGGTTGATATAAATTTAAAAGTGGCTATTGACAATTTACGCAATTTTCGTGACTGGATAAACAACTTTCGAGAAATTGGGTTTAATGAATGTGCTGCAAAAGCCTACGCTTTTATAGAAAAGAGCAGTTGTGAGATTCCAATGACTTTTAAAGAGAAAAGGATTCGAAAGAAGAAGAAAATTGTTCAATTACGAAGCCGTAGATGAGCCTATTGAGTCTGCTGAAACAAGATTCAGAATAGATTTTTTTATTACAATGGTTGATGCCGTGATACAAGACATTAACACAAGATTTACTGCACTCACTGAATACTACAACAACTTTGGATTTTTATACGACATAAATAATTTAAAAACTTTGCCAAATAACGAACTTTTCAAGCATGCAATGATTTAGGCGTCGTACTTCAAGACGAAGAAAGTAAAGACATAGAATCATATGAACTTTACAAAGAACTTTTAGTGCCTAATCTGCCAAACTCTATTAAAGACGCCAATCAGATGATTCAATATATAATTACAAATGAGATGCAAGATATCTATCCTAAAGTCTACATTGCCATTAGAATTATGTTGACTATGCCTGTAAGTACAGCTTCCGCAGAAAGAAGTTTTTCTAAATTAAAAATTATTAAAAACTACCTAAGAAACAGCATGAAGCAGGAACGACTGTCTGCTTTAGCAATACTTTCAATCGAATCAGAATTAGCTGCAAAAATCAATTCTAAATCCTTACTAGAGGATTTTTGTAAAGCAAAAAGCCGAAGAACATTATTTTTGTAATTATGTAAATTAAAGGATTTAAAAAAATGTCTAAGTACTGTTCTAGAGAGTAAGACTAAAAATAAAACTTTTTTAAATATGTTTGTTTTAAATACTCTCGTATCCATCTCTCGTAGCGCTTATAATTTTTTCACTATAGGTATGATGTCAAATCATGTTTGTTAAGACCATGGTGTAATAATATGAGATAAAGTTTTTGGGTAGCTTTTGGGAACGACCGGAAAGGGGCCTCGCCGGTGCGACTTTGCCCACGTGTATATTAGTTCACGCTACGCCACTGACTGTATGTCACATACATTTGTCTTCTGCATGTTAAATGTCCTTACAACCTCTAAAAGCTGCGTTTTTTATATCCTTTTTCAAAGCACATGTTGTTTTGGAGCATAAATTCCTGGATTTCCGCTTTTGTATTTGAAGAGCCAGGAACCTTCTTCAATTGGCGACTATAGTAACTGGCATTGTTCATAACTATGACACTATGCGGGGGAATATTTGGCAGTAAAGGGTTTTCGAACCAATCTTCGAACAATTCGGCTGTAGTATCTTGGTGGTAATCCAACGACGAATCTTGAATGTTCTTCGCTGAAAGTCCCAAACTGTTTGGAATCCAACCATCTTCTGATCCAGCATGAATAATCGTGATCCGTTTTCCTTTGTTCGATGGAGCTTTTGATTGGCATCGCACTGTTCTATCGGTCCATCCTTTTGCCGGCGTATCGTGGGTATCCTAGCAGGTCTCATCCAAATAGATAAATGGCAGTCAAATATTCAAAACAACATTACCTAATCCGTTGGGATTCCATAATAACTTGCCTTTTGTCAATTTTGCAGTTTATGAAACCTAGTTTAGATAAAAGTGTCTGTAGGTTTCCAATTGATATCCTTATCTCAGTGGAGCTCCTTAGTCTTGTTTACAATGATCTGATAGTAATCACCAAGTTTTCTTCGTACATAGAGTAGATAGTTCTTCTTATTAAATCTTTATCACCATCATCAGTGGTTCTGTAAACACCACTATCGTTTCGTTTTCGTCTCGGATGAATTGGCCTCGAAATGTGAACTCTGATGATTCCGGTATCCCTGTCAAATCGCTGGTTTCTCTTACAGCAGGAGTAAAAGCCCAACCCCTTTGGACCAGGTTCTGATGAACATGTCTGACGATTTCTTTGGCATCAAGGGATAAAACTCGTCGTCTAACAGGAACAGTAATACAGTGCGCCGCTAATGCAGTTTCCCAAGGACGAAACTCTTTTCACAAAAATTATTAAACAGCACAGACTAACTCTCACTACGGAAACACAAATATAAATGATTATACTCAACCCAAATTATACAACAACCGATCCTGTGTGCAAATTTTGACCATTAGCAATAATAGTGGTTTATTACTATCAGTTCCCTTTTATTGTAGGTACTATATTGTCGAACACATCATACTTAATAATTCATTTGTTCTTCTCGAGATTCTATCTGTTAAGGTACATTCTTAACGTCAGTAATCTACAATAATCGACAAGTTGTTTAACAATTCAATAAATTGATCAAAATCTTCTGCAGTAAAAGTGAAAATTTAAGTTGCTTCTGTTAATCAATGTAATAATAATTTGAATCCTACAAAGGACTTTTTCGCAATCCTGTATATCAATAGAGAAAAAATATACTGACTGAAGCAGTTTAAACCTGGTAAAAAGTTAAACAATTTAGATGTTGAATGAAATGAGGCAAAATTCCAATAAATTTTTGTTTTATACATACAAAATTGAACAAAAATCTACTGGAAAATTGCTTTTATATATTAAAAAAGTAAGTCAATGTTTTAATAATAAACAATCTTTAAAACATAGATACAAGCATCTAAATTGAATTTCGTTCGGTCATATCATTCTTGTTTAACGATTCCAGGCATTGTCAAAGGGATTACACGGCGTACCAGACATTTCACTTAAACAACACGATAAATATCGACAAGCTTTTAAACCATAAACAATGGAAAGATCTGACATCTTTATTTTCTAACCTCACTAACGTAGAATGTAATTTGGAGATACTGAGTCCTCAACTTGAACTCAATTTACAAGTAAGTATCGATTTAAATACTATGGTTTCTGTCAAAATAAACAGTTTCAAACATTGTAAATATAATTATAAATTAATATTTTTTTTTATATATATATATATATTTTGAGATAAATAACTAAGAGTTAAAAACTTAAGAAGTAAAACTTACCTCAATAATTTAGAATAAAAGGATATATTAATAAGTTTCATCGAATCAGCAGTTACTTTTTCTTTATTACATCTAAAGTTTTCAAGTTTATAATCTTCACAGACAAACATTCAATATAAACAAAGAATGTACTTGACATCTGATCTTGAATAGGATCCATATTTTGCTATTTTATCACAATCAAATATTTCCAATCCATAATAAATGCAATTTCACATAACAATTCACCTTTGACCTAGTTCTTTTTTTTTAATTTTAAGTTTAATCTGAAACAATAAAAAGAAAATAAAAATCAAAAGTATTAATGGTTTTCACATGTTTAAGAAATCAACATGTAGTTTTAGCTAGTTAAGTATTTAAATTAGTATTATAAAAAGGAAGTACTTACAAAAGTATAAGGAGACGAATTATAGTTTTCGATATTGTACAAATAAGTATTCCAATAGATCATGAGTACCTTAAAAAAACACAAGAACAATTAAAAACATGTAGCAGGTGTGGTGAAATACAGTAAACTAATTCTCATATCGAAAGTGTTGGACTTAATCACATAAACTTTTGATAGAACACTTAAATAGTGCATAGTGAAATAACTATTGAAAAACTTAGTTTATAAACATTAACAAAGGACATTTTATGTAACAAAATGTATGTAGGATAATTGAGTAAGTTGTTTATATAAATTTTAAAATGTTAATTTTTGATAACACAGAGAATCTTATCTTATATAAGGTGTAAGTAACACAAATAACAGAATCTCTTAAAAGTTTAAATTTTAGTTGTTAGAGTTTAAAATTAAATTAAGATTAGTTTAATGGATTTATAGCAATTTTAAATACAATTGATAGTTTTAATTCAAATTTTGAAAGTCTAGAAAATATGACAGCTTCAGAAATTTTGTCTATTTCAAATCTAAATTTTCATAGAAAAATTGCACTTAAAATTTATATTAATTGATTTTTAGTAAATATAAGAATAAGATTTCCCTGTAAGTTAACAAAGATACTATTAGTTTTGTAATTTCATTACCTTGATATTCAAGAATTTTGGTTATTTTTGGTATTTAAAAATAATGGAAGTCCGTTTCTTACGTCATATTTGTCATTTTCCTGGAAGCCTATAAAAGGCCAGAAATTCGATGATTCACTCTCTTATGATCCTGGTAGCAGAGCAATTAACATCGTATGTATTAATTAATCACTAAAAGGAAAAATTTTGCATTAATCAAAATCAGTTTATGTTAAACTAATACATGTAATATAACAAAATACATGCATTAAAGTATTAAACCATTAATAAATTACTTACCAAAGTAATAAATTGGACAAAACCGATACTGATTCCAGTAGAATTTGAGAGATTAAATTCGAGCGTCATTTAAACAACGGCACCTGAGCAGCCATATTGCAATCTTGCATTTCCGAAAGCAGACGAGGAGAAGCCGATCTCAGTGTTCGTCATCTTCCGTTTTGACAATAGCAATTTTTTAGAAAACGAACTTTATAATAAAAGGTACGTCTCATAGTTAAGAATTTGTATTTTTGTATTTATTGTTTTGTGACTGTAAATTAATTTATTTTTGTATATCATCTCCATTTCTTCATATCAGGTTATTCATCAATTTAATTGTATTAAGCATATGAAAACCAATTAATAGTTGTTTTTTTATTTTATTTGTATAATTTCTTTTAAAAACATTTGATATTAAATTCATTGTATGGTAATAATTAAATAATATTTTTAATTTGAATCCTACCCAGATAAGAGTCATAATTTAAATTTTAATTTCATAATAAGTAGACTGAGCTAGTTAAAATTTTGATAAGGCGCCCAACTATAGAGATATAAAAGAAAAAGTAAACATTGATGAAAACTGACCAATCAAACAAAACAAGTTTATAAATTAGAATAAAAACAAACTAATTAAATCATATCAAATTAACAGAACCTACGTGGGATAATTGATTAATTAACTATAGCAATCAAATATAAAATTCAGAACTATTTAAATCATTACAATATATTTCAAAATGTGCAAGATTGTAACCTCTTTCAAAACTGCTGTTACTTTGGCGTCTGGTCCTAATTTTTCTCTGGCGCCAGTAAAATTTTAAAGCAGCCTCCAAATAAAAAAAGTTTGGTATATACTGTTTATTTTGGCGGATCCCTAACTTTATCTGTTTTGTTTTTGTTGGTAACTTGCATTTTTAGAGTTTACTGAGCGCATCTTCGATCAATTTGACTTCGTATAGACTACAAACATCCTCGTCTGTAACTAAAAAAGATTTAAATACGTTTTCTGATCAATTGAATACTGTTGCTCGCCATCTAACTGACGCAAGTAGTTCGAGAAAACTGGATACCATCGCATATGCCATTAGAAAAATTGTACAGAACGAAATGGAAACCTTGATAGGAATTAAAAACAGGATTTTGTACCAAGTTACAGCTTTGGAAGTGTTGATGCCTTCTCTAAATAAACAGGTCAACGAATCGTTGGAAAATTTGAAAAACGTTCAGTTATTTCTAGATGAAAAAGGATCTGGAATCGCAAACAGAGTAAGTAATTTTGTGAAGAACACTAAAATAACTGGTGAACATTATTATTATTATCAGTAGTGATACCACTTCTTCTTCTTTACGTTCCATCTCCTTTTGGAAGGTGTGCTTCAAGAAATTCATCTTCTTTCCTACATCTCGTATTTTTCCTTGCATTATTAGCTGTAGACAGAGCTCACCAAAGAGTAGTGAGGCCACAGTTGATGTGAGTTTCGTTATTGATGAGCCGCTGTTTGAGACTTTTGATTGTAGGGACACGCGTCAAATTACTGGTTACTCTTGCTGCAGCACCCGCGTTATATCCTTGCTGATGTAAGGAACTATACACATTTTTTATAATGATTTTCGCGTCACAAGATAAGTGATTCTTCTTTAACGAACCACTGGAAGAAGCACTATTACTTTTTATCCACAGACACCACATACTGCCTATTCTGTACGGTGGGGTATAAAATATTTGCTATTAATGTCTGCATGTAATAACAAATAAATGTTATAAAATTATTGCACGCCGTAACACAAATGAACACTTCCAATGAAATACAAAGACTAAAATGAACAAGTGTAAGCTGTTGTAATCCTCTACAATCCCTCTCTGAGAAACAAAATTACCTGAATCAGGTCCTTCTACATTTATGATGTGCATCTCAGATTTTACAACTTAAGGGTATAATTGGTTTTATTATAATCCTTTAGTCAATACCATTTATTGTGAAAACTACTCTAAGTGTAAGACCGGTTTCTTTGCTGTTGTTATAACGACTTTGGCAATCATTCTTTGTAGGTCCTCTGGGCTATTACGATTTTATCGTCAATATATTGTAATGTTTTAAAATAATAAAAAGAATAATTTACCCAAAATTTAACATAAGATTGTGATAAATTATAAAAAAAAGGATATAAGTTTGAAGTTTTTCTTTTAAATGATGAATTTACCATAAAACTTCTTTATTGGAACTATTTAATAAGTCTCAATTGACACACAAACACAAAAAAACAACTTGATAAAAGATGAGTCTTTAAGAAGAAGCATTAACATCAGGAGTCGATTCAATAATTAAGTCCATTATCCTATGATGTTCAGGCTAAAAATAAAAAGAAAATAAACATTAGAATATGACAATGCTGAATAAGATAAATCTAATATTAGCTATAAAAAAACCAATCCTAATAGTTATATAAAGTTAGTTTAATCAAAATATCAATAAGATATAATTAAAGTTAATATTAATAATAAGATTGATAATGTTTTTATAGGTAGTTATAAGAATTAAATAGGTATAGATGATTACAAACTATTATATAAAGTAGAAAATATCCAACTATATTCAATTAATTTTATGATTAGCAAAATTTAAATTCAACAAACAAATATTAGCTATCAAAACAAAATTAATATTATCATAGATTAGAATTATAACTAAATAATGTGACTTACTCAACCAATATTTGGATTCATTTTAAGCATCAAAGTGATGATTCCATATTTCAATGTATCGGATGATAGTACAAGTTTGGTACATTCCATGAATTGATGCAGGATACTAACTTGAGAGAATCTAAAAAGGATATTAAAATTTATCATATGTAACATTGTTAAGAAGGTGATTAAAATTGTTTTGTAAACGAAGACTAAATAATTAAAGGTTTATCAAGGACATTGTGACTGATAAATCCAGTGAAAAGACACTATAAATAGTGATAGTGTGATTACAAACTGAAAAAATAGACTAAAGTGTTATTACAATGCAAAGACACAAATCTAATATTAAGTGTTTAATTAGGGTAATTGTTTATTAAAACTATGGATTATTATAAGATATTTTTTTTTAAGTTGTTCTTCAATAATTTTAAATGTTGTTATATTGTTTGTTTGATAAAATTTACATTAAAATGGTTATGACGCAGTAGATTTCAAAAGCAAATATAAACTAAAATAAGAATTGTCATCAAAAGAAAAAGTTTACTGATTATATTTGGATATGTAAATTTTCATTTTATGTTAAAATCAAGTGTCAAAAAGAAATATTTGCTCATAATTGTTTAAATTGTTATTATAAATTGTAAGGATGTCCGCCATTATGTAGCTCCAGAAAGTCATTAATTTTGATAGGAAAAATGGGTTTAAAAATTTGAAAAGTTTATTTTTGTGATATTATAAGTTATATAGTTTCAATACATAACAATTAGAAAGTCAGAAAATCCCAAATTAAAAATTTAATTTTTCAAAATTTCATTGGAAAAGGGTTAGAAAAAACAAAAGACTTTCGAAAAATCCGCCATCTTTGCAACTTCCAGCGTTAGCATATAAAAACCCGAGAAAAATGGGAAAATAGGTCACTCTAATTTCATCCGAAGGCCAATCCACGTTTGATTGTTATCTAAAATTGTTATTATGTAATGGTGGATTTCCTATAAAAAATAAAAATGGCCGCATGATAACTAATACAAATGTATAATTGATTTATAACCAAAAACAATTGAAATAAAAATTTATCAGCAGAAATAAAAATATAATTTGTACTAACCTGCAATAATAAAAATACCTGAAGAAGCTGAGCTGTGTTTATATGTAGCATAATATGTATGTACTTTTGTTTTGTGGATCATAAAACCTGTAGGCTCATATTTACGTAAAACGATATGAAGGATGAAGGCCAGGCCCCCCCTAGAGAAAAGTTCTAGTTACGCCAATGACTGTCAGTTGCCAGATTTCAACACCAGGGTTGCCAAATCTCGAAATTTAAAAGACAACCCTCGTAGAAGTCCAAAAAAAGTAACAAATAAGTTTGTATCAAACTCCTACTGCTCCCTGTATTTTATCGAAGTATAATTGAATGGAAAAGTTGTGGATTCCTCTTAAGAAAGGTCTCTCGAAGTGTTTTTCATTTGTTTTTCCATTTTTTACAGGCCACAACTCGATTCGTCAAAAGATTGACTAGCTACTTGGAGGATCTCTTCAATTACGTCACACAAAAAGCGTCCAAGGAAATAGGAAAATGCCGTCCGTTATGGGAAATTTTTCACTCTTCCCGTTTCTACGTTTGCAAACTAATTGCGGATCCGCTGGTAAGCTGACGAAGGGAAATCGAAATAAAAATTGGGGTTTATAAATGAGAGAAACTGTAAAATTTTAAAAATTATTATTTATTCAATTTTAATTCCAATTTCGGGGGTTATTTTGTTTCAGAACGGAATTGCTTTCGCAAGTTTTCTGGTCATTGTTATATTTTTAATACTCGCTCCTACAGCTTTGAATTTGGTACGGTTTTATGGAAGATTCGATGACGATTCGTCTTCCCAAAGGTAAATATTATTTCGTTTTAATTGGAATATTAAGCTCTGGCATCACAACATTTCCAAACAACTCTATTAAAACGTCGTAAGAGATTTTTAATTTGTAGTTTGCTGTTAATATAATGGACTAGTTTAGTAGGATCATATTAATCAAAATGATAGCAATATACAGGGTGTTTCATTAAGAATTATCCATATAGTAACTGGAGAAACCTTAGCACTAAATATGAAGATTTAAGCCAAAACACTTAAATAAAATATTCCTCCTAACTGAGATATAGGGTGTTTTATTTTAACTATTTTAAATGATTGTATCCCATATTTTTGACACCTTCCAATATTTTTTCTTCATATTTGGCAAAAAGTTTACACATATTAGGTTACTTTAAACAGTGGCAAAAGATAGTTTTTCTCGATTACCAGAGGCGTGCAGTAGGGATGGATACTTTCTTTTATCCCCCTACAATTTACGCCACTGTCGTAATAATTGTTTCTGCATGTTTTTTTGATTCTCCGTTACTTTCTACGTAAATATTATCCTCTTGTCTCAATACGATAGAGTGAGTAGTTTTCGAGTTATTTACATTTAAAGGTAATGTTTAAAATATCCATTTTTGTTTTATTGCTTATTCAACATGAGTTTCCTTAATAATATAACCACCTTGACAACAAAATTTGTTAATTCTAATCGTAAATTCACATGCCTCAATAACTATTTCACTAAATAAATAAAGTTTATTAGTTTCAGTAAATTTCATTTCAAAAGATTTTTTCATATCAATGTTTTTTAATTTTAAATTTATGAAAATTCAGAAATTTGATTTTTATTATCAGATACTAATGAATAAGATAAATTTCGCAGCAAATTCGCAGGTCCTTTTGAATTACCTGCAAATTTAAATGGCCGTTCATATCGGGAATTACTTCAAAATCCAGCTGGAAAACTTACTATTAAACCAAAGAAGAAGTTTGTGGTTTATGCAAGACGGCGCCCCACCACATTATCCTTTAGCGGTTCGAAATTATCTAAACAATACATTTCCTCATAGAAGGATAGGGCGAGGGAGTGAATTTCCATGGCCTGCTCGGAGTCCCGATTTTAATCTCCTAGACTTTTATTTTTGGGAACATATGAAGACACTTGTGTAAGCTCAAGAAATTAATACCCAAAAGGAATTATGGCAACAAATAGAAAATGTTGCAAATTTTATTAGGAATCAACCCAACATATTTCTAAAGGTTAGGAGAAATTTTTCCAAAAGGATTAATAAATGTATTGAAGTCAATGGAGGCCACTTCGAAAATTTACTATAATGTTAACTAACTAGAATTTTTTGTTACAGTAGTCCAAATAAATAATTGTTTCAGTACGATTATTTTATGTATTCATCATGTTATTTCATAATAAAAATCATAGTTCTATTTTTTTATAAATTTAAAACTGAAATTTTGATAAATATTAATATGAAAAAATCATTTGAAACTAATAAATTTTATTTATTTAGTGAAATAGTTATTGACTCATGTGGATTTACGATTAGAATTAACAAATTTTGTTATCAAGGTGGTTAAATTATTAAGGAAACTCATGTTAAATAAGCAATAAAACAAAAATAGATATTTTAAACATTACCTTTAAATGCAAATAATTCGAAAACTACTCACTCTATGGTATTGAGAAAAGAGGATGATATTTACGTAGAAAGTGACGGAGAATCAAAAAAACATGCAGAAACAATTATTACGACAGTGGCGTAAATTGTAGGGGGATACAAGAAAGTATCCATCCCTACCGCACGCCTCTGGTAATCGAGAAAAACTATCTTTTGCCACTGTTTAAAGTAACCTAATATGTGTAAACTTTTTGCCAAATATGAAGAAAAAATATTGGAAGGTGTCAAAAATATGGGATACAATCATTTAAAATAGTTAAAATAAAACACCCTATATCTCAGTTAGAAGGAATATTTTATTTAAGTGTTTTGGCTTAAATCTTCATATTTAGTGCTAAGGTTTCTCCAGTTACTATATGGATAATTCTTAATGAAACACCCTGTATATTTAGGATAAGATACCTACTTACTTATATTGGTATTCATTTTGCAATTAATTTTTCTCATTTCGTAAAATTTAGCAATAAATATTTAGTAAGTTTTAAACGTAGCGCCAACTAATAACCAATAATGAAGTGTGTTTAAAAGTCAACGTTGTCACATTTTAGCTACGTTCGTTTCAAGTATTCTCAAAGAACTGGCGGCACAAAACACCGTGTCCTGTGACTAACTGATTGTACCAGTTGACAAGATATATGACAGGAGAGAAAATCGTGTTTATCTGTAATAAACAAACAAGACCTCTATTCTTGACGGTGATAGAATAGAACAGCCAATAGAAAGTGGGCGTGATTCTATTGAAAATGCCAAAACGGTATTCTTGAAATTCGTTCTCTCACTGTACCGATAGAAGGGTTGCTCCCCAAGAGAACAATTACTTCTATTGGTTATTTTTGAAGGAACCGCTTTAACACCAAGAGAAGGTGTTAGGGATTTTTATTTTCGAACCAAAAATAGTATAGAAGTAATTTCTTTCATAATTCAAACATAACCAAACAACAAATTAAACTAACGAAAATGACAGAATATTTTGTTTAGTGTTTTACTCCTTATTTGATAAAGTGTCAATCAGAGAACAAAAATATCGATATGTTTATCTCTTTTTAATGACAACAAATAAGAGAGAGAGATAAGGTTCTCGGTTAATATTAAAGCATATCGACAACATCGCAAATTTTCTACCAATCTTATTGAAACACGTCACCACTTATGACGTATGTGACCATTAAATTTAAATTTCAAAAGCCGATTATGGCTAGAGGATTAATTTTATAAAAATTTTATTTGTACAGTTGAACCACTAAAAACCTATTTTATAAGATGCAAATATAAAAAAAATCATTAAACTAGTCCATTATCAATCAAGTGTTTAATGACTTTTCTTCGTCTCCATATAGTCTGCTGTAGTTTTCTTAATTTAGAAGTCCTCATATTATTTTCTACTTGCAACTTCTACAGTAATTGTTAGACTAGTATAAAATTCTGTATCTACAGTTAAAATCTCAAGAATGATGTATGTAAAGAATCGCGTGCTTAAAATTTTTGCAATTATTTTGACTCACACTGTATATGTTGGAAATGTCTTTCTCTTTTAGCATGGGAATCGCAATAATTTAAAGTTAGGTTAGGTTAGCTTAGGTTAGGTTAGGTTAGGTTAGGTTAGGTTAGGTTAGGTTAGGTTAGGTTAGGTTAGGTTAGGTTAGGTTAGGTTAGGTTAGGTTAGGTTAGGTTATGTTATGTTAGGTTAGGATTCTACCCTTAGAACAAAAAGAAACAGGAAGGAGTCTGTCATATATTAACTTTAAGAAAAATTTGCGACGGAAGTCGGCCATCTTAAAGCTCCTTTTATGACGCATTGTTTATGTTTATGGTATGCTGTCAAAGCAATATTTGCATATAAATGTCAAAAATGAGCACATAGGCGTATCATTCGGTTTTTATAAACACAAAATGAATTACAGCACTGAATGTATTCCTTCGAGCATATATACTAACGTAGAGACAGCAACCAATACTGATTGTTTTGTATCAGAGGGGAAACTGTCAGACACTACAGCTAGTGTCGTATCATTTTTAGGGGGAATTAATACCTTTATAATACATTTTGAAACGTAACAAAATATTTTTTAAACTTGAATTTATGGCATAAATTTCTAGATTTTCAGTATTCTTAATATTATGGCGGTATATTTACTTTATGCATTTTCCTATTTTTAAACAAGTATAAGAGACGCTAATGTATATTTACTTGTAAAACGACCTTGATGATTTATTTTCATATTTATATTTACAAATCACACAAACTCTCACCATATAATATATACTCAAATTAATTTAAAAAATGGCTTTAAAAGTAATATGCAAACACTATTAAATTGTAAAAATAACTTCGAAATGCAAAACAAATTGACAATAATGACATATGTGACAATTCGACTTGACACGCAAATTCAAAACGGACCAATGAGATTGCTGGACACTATATGACATTTATTTCCCCCCCCTGATACAAAACAAAGCTCATTTGGACGCTGTCTCTACGTTAGTATATATGCTCGAAGATGTATTCACATACTTGATTGGTTGGAATTTAATCAAAATAAAAAACCTAATATAAATTTTATTTTTTTACGGTACGTTCTTGGAAACGGAAATTAAAATTGACAATTGGCCGCCATAGGCAAGCTCCTTTCTGGGCTCAAGGTCATTTTGCATATACTCCTTCCTGTTTCTTTTTGTTCTAAGATTCTACCATACTTCTATATACTATTACGTAAGAACCACCCTGTATATGATATATCAGTTCGTTTTTAACAATTCTTTATAAGAAGCTGTAACTTTTTATTGGCCATTTTGACTAAGACGAATATGTTTTTTTTATTATTTCCAGTAACGGTCTATTGGACGAAGAAAGCGTTTGGGCCTCTCCGATTTCGGGGTAAGTGAAAATCGGATTGGAAAATCTGATTGGTCGTAACTGTTCGTAATGGATTTTCAGAACTCCGCCGGAAATGCAGTTAGTGGAAAATCCACCGCCACATGTACCGGGGAACGTAACTTGGAACACTCCTACACCCCCAAGGTTAGTTATCTGGTTTTTCTTAATTTCGTTTTTAGTAAATTGCTGGGCTTTTAGTAAATGGTTAATCAACATCTACTAGTTTTTTTAGAATGTCGTTTAAATGTTCAAGATGATAGTTATTATACAGTGAGAAAGATTAAAACAAAAAGCGTTGACCCTCAAATTTTTCAATGTCGTCATTCGTCAGTGATAACAACACAATATTTAAAAAATAAAAATATCTCTCATTTAAAATTTAGTTATTTTAGATCGGTATTGTTTTACTAGAAAACGCTGTTACCAAACAAAAAATATCGAAATAATATATCGGATATATTGTTCTCTTCATCTTCTCCAAGTATTGAAAGAAAAAAACTATTAGTAGTAGTATTAGCCAAATAAAGTTGCGTTCACGTCATCATTGTGAACATTTGCAGTGTTGTCAGATTGTTCATGAAGTATGAAAATTAACAGAAAATAACTGGGAATTCCACAATAAAAGTGACAAGGTTATTACTGAGTTACCAAACAATAAATATAATAAAAATAAATCACAAGCAATTAAATAAAATATTTTTCTCCAAATGACATTAAAAGCGGACTTTTAATGACACTTGGCATGCTTAGAACACCGAATACGGAACTACGAATAGAAATGAAAGCAAATATACTCCCGCCAAAACTTATTAATATTTTTAACACAACCATAGGATGGCGCTGATCGTTGCGTCTACCTACTCATTTTAATTGTTCTATTTTTCGGAAGAGGTCTCTCTACTAATACTATTAACGACAATACTTTTTAATTTAACAGATCTGTATCAATCTGTATTTGGCGAGAAACAGTTTTTAGAAAATTAAGAAAAGAGACAGTAGTTCTGAGAATCAGGAAAAGAACAGGAGTTTTGTCTTCAGTTTTTTTAGTTTTGTTGGTGTATATCATCTTTGGTTTTGTGCTTCCAAATAATTCTGTCCCTAAAATGGATTCAAACTATCAACCCCCCTTATCTAAAAGGAAATGTTGTGTGCCTACATGTACAAATCGTGAAGGCAAAATGCATCGTTTTCCAAAAAATGAACCAAGTGTGTTTAGTGAGTGGATTTTAAAGAAACAGCTTTTAAATTATAAAGATTTGTCAGTTGAAGACATTTATAAAAAATATGTAATTTGTGAGGAACATTTTTCTAGTAACTGTAAAGTTTTAGGTACCAAAAGAGGTCTTATAAGAACAGCAGTTCCAACTTACCTGGTAAGTGAATAAATCAAATTGTAATTTATAAAGAAAGAAAACCTGTACTAGCAGATCATGCAAACGTTTTTATGCTGAAAGGACTGTATAAACAGTGGAAGCAACCATTAGCTTTTACATTTAGTGAAGGACCTCATAAATCCATGGCATTAAAAAATTTGCTGAAGGTTCTAATCTGCAAATGTCAAAGTATAGGTTTGAAGGTAGTATCGACAGTTTGTGACAAAAGTGAAAATAATGTCGGAGCTATTAGACTGCTAATGAGTGAAACGAAGGAGGAATACTTAAAAGAAAAAGAAGAGAATAGAAATTTTGGTTTTGTGATCAATGACCCAGAAATTATTCCCTATTGATGTCCCTCATATTTTCAAGTGTTTGAGAAATAATCTTTTGAAACATGACTTGTATTTTAAGCAAAATAAATAAATAAATGATCATTTTTTGATTGTAAACATATATATTTAGTTTCGTTGAAATGTAGCTGTCTATTTTATCGCAGAGTACTTCTTATTGACAGATAGATGGCACTAGATATAAATTTAAGGAATCTGTATTATCGACAATACTTTTTAACACAACCGCTGCTACTCGATGTCGCATACGGATCTAGACAGTAACTAGGTTCTTACCATTCTATTCGTAGTTCCGTATTCGGTGGCTTAGAAGTTGTACTTTTAATTTCTAGGCAGAAAAATTCCATTGCTAGCCAACCTTCCAAGTAAGATTTTAAATCAAACTGGTTATTAAAATTGACAATGACATTAAGAATACTCAAAATGATGTTGATGATAATAAACCTCACTTTGCCGTAAATCCATTTCTAAAATGACAAAGTAAACAGTAAACAAACATATTCAACAAACTACATCAGCGGTAAACATAGTAACGCAGGGTCCAGTTACCTTTGATAAAATAATTTAGTTATTTGGATATTGATAATGGAACACAATTTAAATATGAAAAAGTCGATTTTGCATGGAATTGGAACAAATTTGTAGAAAAAATTATATGTTTCACACGGCAGAAAAGCAGATTTAATGCCTTGTCTGGTTTCATAGCCGAGCGTAGCGATTGATTTATTGATTTATAGAGTTTTTTAACATTAGAAATAATAATGTTCACGTTGTTACCATCTCTACCAATGTGCCTATTGTAATAATTTTTTACTATGCCCCAAATTAATTCAATAAGGTTAAAGATTCAATGGTAAGGAGGAAGACGTAAAACTTTGTGTCCATACTGTTCTGCCATATTGTCCACTATATACTTGGTTGGTGGTTTATTTCTAAAATACCTAAATGACGTTATGTAAGATTACATCTGTATATTTACTGAGAAACGATGTGCAACAGTTCTGTTATGAACATCATATGGGAATAGGAAATGTTTTTTTCTGTCAATAGCACTTTTTGACCATCCTGTATTCGGAGTTTTATGCAATAGCATACTTTGATTCTCTAAGTTTTGCAGCAAGTGATATTCAAACCATTTCACGAAATTCGCCTGGTTCATTTCTCGATGATAATCACTAAGTTTTGAGTTTTTGAACAAAATATTGCTTTAGCACCCTCTATAAATCACAATTTTTCTTTTAATAGCACAAATTTTACTAATTTTTTGCTTTCACCTTATTTGCTTGTAATAAAATGGGTTGTACAACAGTTCAAACTCTTTTGATTTTTTTAACTGTGCTATTTATTCTACTTCAAAAATCCAAACAACAAAAATCTCTACTTTTTATTAAAGTTTGACATTGTCAACTAGAATTTGTAGTCACTATTGATGGCGATCGGATCTAAAAGTTCAAATTTCTCCTAAACCCTTAATTTTATCGAGTTCAAACAAGAGTACATTTTCATTAGTAAATGGATTGGAAAATTTATTTTTGAAATTTAAATATTATTCAGATGGTCCCTATTAAAATTACGGATTATTAACCAATGGGCACAAGCCGTCTCTGCTTATCTGTACGTAATGTAGATTCATTTATACCGTCAAACACAGGACATGGATGTATGCAATCCGTCACTGGAATTTTATAGTATTCCAATGTATAGTTTAGAAATTATGACAAAACAAAGGTTTTTATTTCGAAACTTTAGAGGTCTATAACTCGGAAACGAAGGCTCGTATGACAAAAATTTATTTGAACTTCTAACATTATTTTGCCTCTTCTATTTGCTCCCGAATTTTCGGCATTAAGTTCCTGGACACCCTGTATAACTTGTTAAATATTTTTTATTTTATTTGATTTCAGTCTTGCAATCAGTTATCAAATAACTGTAGTCTTTGTAAAGTGCTTTTTACTGTCTCCTCCTTGAATATTACTTAACCTCTTAATTATAACTTAATAACAGTCTCGTTTATCTTATTAATCTATTTAAATATTCACCAATGTCTTTAATCCGTCCACATAAATCATAAAAGATACTTTTCCATCTCTTTTTAAGATGCATCGAAATAATTTTACACAGCTGTGGACTAAGCACTTAAATTTCTGATGTAACGGTAATTTAATTTACATTTTAGATGATTATTTTCTTCTTTTGAACGCCCCTTAGTCCGGTGCTGTTAATTAAATTCGATGTTTTATATATTTTGATTGAATTGAAGGCGAAAGTCTTGAGGTTTTGAGGCGGCAGATCGAATCTATGTTATATAATTTCATCAATCACCAGAGTTATTTAATTTAAATCTCAAGGCGGTGTCTACCTAACCGACTTCGCGAGAAAATGCTTAAATATATTCGGAACCCAATTACAATCAGTTGGGTTTGTTAAAATCTATTTATTCAATTTAAATTGATTGAAAATATTGTAAAGGAAAATCTCAGAGAGCCAGAAATTCCTGATTTTTACAGTTAAAAGAATTTGTTTTGTTTTTGTTAACCTGATTTAGCTAAGATTTGCATAGAACGTCAACTAATACTCTTTTATTCTTAGTCTGAGACTAATACAGGGTTTAATATTTTATTAATTTTTAATTTATTAGATACAGGCTGTCCCTTATTCCTTATACGGGGTTGGGATAAAGTATGGAACCAAGTAAATATTTTTTAAACGAAAAGAACGATATTTATGAAAATTTGCAGGTAAGTGCAATGGAACAAAACGCATCTGATGTGCATTTTTTTGATAATAATATACTTCCGGTTTAACCGGAAATGCCATCAACTTCTTTAATTTAAATGGGACACCCTATATATTTTTACAGATTTTGAAAGAGCTTGTTATTTTGAATTCGTACATACTGAGTTTAGTGAAAAAAAAATTGTAAAAACGAGGAATATAGCACTTTAACCAACCTCCTTCGAGTTTTTTGTATTAGAGCAAAAAACTATTTAGATAAACTAATTGATGTTGTTTGTATGCATAGTAATAAATAAACAAGTACTGTTTAGTACGTCTTTTGTTCTTCAAGTGTCAAATTCTAATTGGCGGAAATAAATTGCACAATTTTGAATGGTTCAATTAAGTGTAAAAGAGTATATTAAAATTTTAATGATGATCGGTTATGGTGAAGAAGTGAAGAAGTGTGTCATATTTTTAATAATTTGCATCCGGAGAGAAATCCTATATCACGCTCAACAATAACTGAGACATTACAACGTTTTAATACTACTGGGATGGTAAAAAATTTGCTAAAACCTGGAAGACCGTGGACTGCAACGAACGAATCTGTTAAACAAACTATTGCAATCGATTTAGAAGAATCACCTCAAACTTCCACTACAAATTTGGCACTAAACCATGGTATCAGTCGACGTTCTGTAGGAAATATATTAAAAAGTGAAAAGTATCATCCGTATAAGGTACAGTTGGTTCAAAAATTGTCATACGATGATTTTGACCGACGGCTGAAATTTTGCGAACGGCTAATGGACATCTGTAATGTCGACGAAAATTTTGCTTCCAGCATAGTTTTTTCCGATGAGGCAACTTTTCGTTTAAATGGAACAGTTAATCGCCATAACTCAAGGTATTGGTCAAATGAGAATCCTCATTGGATGCATGAAGCACATACCCAGCATCCACAGAAGTTAAATGTTTGGATGGGAATTGTCGAAAATAAGCTTATCGGCCCATTTTTTATCGACGGAAACTTGAATGGTGACAAGTATTTGGATCTACTAAATAACGAAATTATTCCTGCACTTCAACAGAATGGGCAATTATACCACAAAATATTTGCTTTCAACAAGATGGAGCACCTCCCCAATATGATAGACGGGTTAGGGATTTTCTGGATGCGAATTTTCCAAATCGATGGATTGGACGTAGAGGATTCATAGAGTGGCCTGCTCGTTCTCCGGATCTTAGCCCATTAGATTTTTTCTTTAGGGTTATCTAAAATCACGTGTTTATGTTAGACGACCAACAAACTTACAGGAATTGAGACAAAGAATTATTGATGAATGTGAACTAACACATGGAGAAGTCTCGGAAAGAGTGACTCAAGAATTTGTTAATAGGATGGCATATTGTCAGCAAGTAAACGGCGAGCATTTTGAACATTTGAAGTAATTTTGTTTCTCATTATTCTAAAATAATGAAATATACATCTATTGTACTACTAACAGTGAGTTATTCCTCGTTTTTACAAATTTGTTTACATTAAACTCAGTATGTATGAATTCAAAATAACAAGCTCTTTCAAAATCTGTAAAAATATATAGGGTGTCCCATTTAAATTAAAGAAGTTGATGGCATTTCCGGTTAAACCGGAAGTATATTATTATCAAAAAAATGTACATCAGATGCGTTTTGTGCCATCGCACTTACCTGCAAATTTTCATAAATATCGTTCTTTACGTTTAAAAGATATTTATCAGGAAACAGAAAAATTCTAGTACCTTGGAACAATAATTACAAGAAAATATAGGGTGGCAATAATTGGCAGTTTTACCGTTAGTATGGTGTAGCAGCCACTTAGCCACTTCTTAAAAATAAACGAGTTTATTAACAACAATCGGTGGAGAGGTAGGCAGCATCGATTCAAAATTCGCACAACGAGTTTATTATTATTTAATTTAGTTGTGTGTAATCGTAACAACACACGATCCTAAATAGGCGAACCACTTTTTATTGCGAATTGGATCAATTAATGGTGAAATAAAATGTGCTTTACTGCCAAAAAACCGGTAGATTTGTTTATAAAACATTGGGAGAGCGGATGTTTAAGTTATTTTTTAATTATTTCTGTCGTAATCTTAATAAATTTTACATTAACATCACGGTTAACAATTTTTCTTAATTTACGTAATAATACAAGGATCAAACTGGAAGGCCAGTAGAAAGAAAAATGTAACAAATTGTCTGAATTAAATTTTAGCTAAATTTATTGTACCAACCCTTACTTTTTGGAAGTCCATCTTATTAAGAATAATAAAAAACTCTTCCTTTTTAACGTAACTTCCAAGTTTAATTGAAAAAATTTGGTTTTAAATCACAATGACAGCCGTTTCGCTAAGAGAGAATCGTCAGATTGACATATTGAAGTTACATTTTGTTTGTTTGTAGCTAGGTACCTGATGTTGATTATGTAGTATTAAGGCTAGACCACGTATTGTTATGTCTTATTATCCCCATGTTACATATACTTCACAGGCTTCCTGATTTTATATAAAAGTATAAATCTTGTAAGCTATCCATATCTCAAATGTGGGTTGAAACACAAAAGGTTCAAAGGAAACTCAAAGTCTATCCCACAACTGTTTTATTTTTTTTTGTTGCAACATTATATTCCCCATTTGTTCTATTGGGGGTTTAATAATTTTTTTTTTTTTAAACAATGTTACATTTCCATATCGGTCTCTACCTTTCTTTTTTGAGATGTTTTAACCATTAAACTATTATCCCTTAAATTTTAATCTACTGTGTTTCTTTGTCTCATGACTTTTCACGGTAAGTTTTTGTTCATTTATTATATTAGATTTGATAAAATATTTCCTTATCAATTTATCTTGAATGGCAGTTTGGTATTAGACAATAATTTGTGATTTGTTTTTTGCTTAGTCTCGACTTGTCAGTATTAAATATGTAATATAAATAAATTTATAGATAATTTTGAAAGTTTATCATCTTCTGACTCTTAAAATGTTTTAGTGTAAACTCAAATTTAACAATGTTAACTTTGCTATATTATTTCAGTTTACTTAATTATGTGAACAATAGCTTGTAATTTCATAGTATTATTCTTGTTTACTGTTTTTGATATATTTTGACATTTGATTGTAACTTTCCATATTATTTGTATTATTGGTTCATTATTGTTAACAATTTGTAAGGAATTGTATTGAATTTTAACTTGTTATGGTACCTTTAAGATCCTCTTTCTATTATCTTGTAATTATTTCAGCCTGATGATGGTCCTATAGGACCGAAACTAGTTGCAACATTAAATAAAACAGTTGTGGGATAGACTTTGAGTTTCCTTTGAACCTTTTAAAAGCATAAAGCATTATGTAACTAAAATAGCTTTTTAATAGTTTTTTGATGCCGAGAGTCACAGCTAGTTTCTATTATTGAGTGTTTTTTAAGTTTCTAAATTTCCCAAAAACGAAAATTTTACACAGTTAGATACATCAAAAGGTTATTTGAATGAAATTTAAATTTTTTTTCCGTACTTATATATATTTTCTTCTGATAAATATTCCTTTTTGTATTTGGAGTAGGTTTGTAATAACTTTTGATGCAAAATACTTCAGTGACTTTCTTTTTTTTTTCTTCGCACCCTTGTCTAAACTCCCTTTCAATATTGAACTTCTCGAAATACCACAAGAACACCTTTACTTCGAACTTAGTACAAGGTCCGTATTAAATAATTTTAGTCGCACCCTAACTATCAAAAAATAAAATGTTTTGTTGTTGTTGTCGAAAAAGCTATATTAGTACAGTCAATTTGTCATTTTTAATGGAAAAAAATACCCTTGTTACTTTTTTGCAGAAATCGTTAGAGGGGCATCCCAAAAATTTAACTTAAAAAATGCGGGATGAGGGGGGGTCGGAAGTTAGTGGAAATTCAAAAAGTTTTTGGATTTGATTTATCTTGAAAACGGTAGGTTTTTGGAAAAATTATAAAAACAAAAAATGTTGGGAATAATATTTTCTACAACATTTCTCACTGGGTCGATGCGCTACAATGAAAATTTGCTATAAATAGATGACTAAAAGTGATTTTTTTGCTCTTTGACACCGAAAAAAATTTTTTTCCCAAAAACTGTCAATGAGAAAATTCTTTTTGGGATGCCCCTCTAACGATTTTTGCAAAAAAAGTGACAAGAAACATACACTTTTCTATAGAAATGTAGCCACACATAAAATAGAATTACGACCTTGGTGACGTGCACGCAACTTTATTTGGCTTTTAATAATAATAAGCGTCTTTATTATTCTTATAAAATGAAATACAATTGTACAATAAATATTTGGATTTTACAGAATAAAAGGCGGAGTTCAACTAACATTGTGTACTAGCAAGAAAGAAAAAAATAGAAGAGTGAAAAAGTATCGTTGTTCTTCCACTCAAACTGATATTGAAACAACTAAAATAAGTCACTGAGTACTAGGTACTACAACATAATAAATATACATATTCCAAGTTCTAAGTAATAGACAAAACATGAGGCTGATGGGCACTATTTTGCTCGCGAAGCAAAGTTGATTTTATTTTATATTTGAATATATGACCATTCAAAGATTTAAAACCCTCTGGTATCTCATTGTAAAATTTGGCAATTCTGAAACTAAATGAACGTTTAAATAATTCAATTTTGTGTACTGGAGGCGTTATTAAATCTTTGAACCTTAAATTTAGTTTATGAACATCTGTCCTAAATGTAATTTTATTGTATAAGTAAATCGGTATACGTTTTTCTATAATTTTATGAAAAGTACATACCGAATACAATATACGTCGATTTTTCATATATAACCAACCAACTTTCTTAAAACATTGAGAAATACTTTCAAATTTTCGAATACCAAAAATTAATCGAATACAAGAATTTTGCACTTTTTGTATCTTTTGTTGATAAATTAATTTTAAATGGGAATCGTACAGACAATCAGCAAAATTAAAACTTGACAAGACCAGACTCTCACTAAGCATTGTTTTAATTTTAATTGAAAGAAGGTGTGTCTACAGCTGTAAATTAACTTTATTGCGTTATAAGCTTTTTGTATTAAGATGTTGACATGTTTTTCGAATTTGAGATCTGTATCAATAATAACTCCTAAATTTCTTGAGTTATCCACTAATTCAAGAGAACTACCTTTTCTCTTAATATTAATCTAGCTTTTTAAAGAATTACGAATTGATTTTGGTCCAAACAGCGTTACATGGGATTTAGATGAGTTAATTATGAGACAATGATCTTCTGCTTCAACAAACCTTTTTATATCGTCGTTAATATATTCACATGCTTCTTTAACATCTGTTCTAAATGAATAGTACAGTTGGGTGTCATCAGCGTATGAATGAATTTTACAGTATTTCAAATATTTTACTAATTGACTAGTGTAAATAGTAAATAAAAGAGGCCCCAAAATAGATCCTTGTGGTACACCTCTCTCCACATACTTATAATCCGACGCGGCGCCATCTACTTTAACCATTTGTTCACGATTTGACAAATAACTTCTAAACAATGTTTGTGACTCTTTTTAAAGTCCGACATAACCTAAAATTGATAAAAGTATTTTATGGTTGAGAGTGTCACTATACTTGTTATAACGATTTTATTGAAGTAGTTTATAAAACTATTTGCAATAAAGTAAGAATAAATAAATTGCGAGTATCAATTTATTCTTTAAATATGAAAAAGATAAAACTGAAAGTGGCAAGAGCCCCAGCATTAGCCGGCTCTGTGCTACTAATGTGAACAAAGCCGATATCATCGACAAAGTAATTTTATTATTTCAATAGAGAAAGCTTATATCGCTTTGCCGCATCTTTAAACAAGATAATAACATAAAGGAAGGGAGAGACTGGAAAAACGGGGGTGTAATTTTCGCTGGAAATTTGCGAAACCTCGTCGAATTCCTTTGGCACTTAACGGTGCAAATAATCATTAAATCCCGAAACAATAGAATTTGTCTTTTGTAAAGAAAGTTTTATTTTGTGCAGCCAATCAACCGATTTTTTTTTGTTTTTTACAGACCTCCTACGATTTCGTCGCGAATACAGTCGCCTAGGTAAGTGAATTTATTTGATTTTCACCATTTTTTCAGTATTTTCTCAAATTTTGTTTTTATGGGTTTTTTTATTGTTCTCCGCAGCTTTTATATTTCATTATATTGAATTAAATCACGATGCTATGGTTGTTTTAGTGCCGCATAAAAAGCAGAAACATTTATTGGTTCCGTTTAGTATTTTACTACATCGTTCAACAAACTGTAGACATTTCATGTTTTTTTACGTAAAATTAGAATAAATTTACTGTCAAGACTTTCTTGAAAAATTGAATTCGACAGGCTTCTACATATTAAAAATTAAAAAAAAATCAGTTATGATAAAAATATCCCTATTTTGGTAATTATTGATTACTACTGATAATTAAATAACTTTCTCAATCAGTGTAAGCATAAAGAAGAGCAGAAGGTGGCCCTACAGAGTACTATGGAGCGGGTCACAGTTATTATGCAGCGTGGCCGGCATAGGCCAATGTAAATCTTATGGGCGAATATTCAACACTGTTGCCGCTTTGGTTACGGCTTGAACCACAATTAACTCAGCCAATTTATTTTCGTAGAAACGTTTTATTATGAATTTTGCAAAACAGATGTATTCTATATAATAATATTATTAAAAAATGGAATTCAAATCTATTTATGTAGATTGTAATCAGTATATACCTGATCACTTGATGGATTATTTAGGTCTCTACTAAATCTTTCAGACAAATCCTAATCCTATTGCCAGTGAAAATGTTATTTAATTACAAAGATGCTAATTATTTTTACCTGTATGATCCCTTGATCCTCGTAAACCGTTATGTAATATTCCTGGAATGTAGAGGAAAGTAAATGTACAGGTAAGTAATAACATAGGCAGGTACCTATCTGTTTCTGCTGATAAACGAAAGGGCATTATTGAAACAACAGCCATGCAGTTAGCAGCACCGTTTGAAAAATTTAAACAAGGTGAAAATCTTCATCGTCAAACCAAGAGGCTTTTGTTGAATATATTAACGTATACGTTGAATACAAAAGATGACAAAAGTGTGACAGCGAAAATAGAACTGATTTCTGAAAAGAAGAAATGAAACGAAGACGGAACAACAGCCAGTCGAGTTCAAGACTGATCACCTACGATGAAGGTATCCAATCGCAAATACGAAAAGCTGTGCATGAATTCTACTCCGAAAATATTCCACCAACACTGTCAAAAGTTCGTGCTAAAATAAATTCAGACGAAAATGTACCAAATTTTTCTAAAAGTACGCTAAGACGCTTGCTTAACGATATGCGGTTTGTTTATGGAAAGAGAGGAAGAGACTCGATTCTAATAGAAAGAGCTGATATAATCGCCTGGAGGCACAAATATTTAAGATCAGTGAAGATGTTCCGCGAAGAAGGATATAACGTAATATATCTGGACGAGTCATGGATTAATGTGGGCCACAGTGTAAATTTTGAATGGAAAGACACTACCATAAAAAATGCCCGAGATGCATTTGTCAAAGGACTGACAACAGGACCGAAGGCTCCAAGTCAACGAAGACAGAGATTTGTTCTTCTTAATGCAGGCTGGAAAGACGGTTTTCTTGAGGGTGCAGAAAAAACTTTTCTGGCAAAGAAAGGTGCAGACGATTACCACGACGAAATGGACGCAGAAGGCTTTGAAGCCTGGTTTAAAGATCAATTGATCCCTAATTTACCGAAAAACGGATCAAAGAATGTTGTAGTGTTGGACAATGCGTCATACCATTCGGCGAAGTTACCTTTTCCAAAGACAACTTGGAATAAGGAACAAATAAAGTACTGGCTACTGGAAAAAGAGATTTACTTCGAGGATGATTATTTAAAAACAGAATTATTGGCTACTGCAAACGCGTTTAGAGAACAGTACGACCTAAGAAAAATAGACGACATTGCCACGGAACATAATATATCAGTCCTACGACTACCACCTTATCATTGCGAATTAAATCCTATTGAAATGGTGTGGAGCCAAGTGAAAGGATAAGTGGCTCGTAATAATAGTACTTTTAAAAAAAAGGATGTGGAAAAACTTATAAAAACAGCGTATTCGCAAGTAACCCCAATGCAGTGGTCTAATTATGAAAAAAGGTAGAGAAGACAGAGGAAAAGATGTGGCAAACAGATCATTTAATGGAAGACATTGAGCCAATAATAATAAATCTAAATGAAGACTATGAAGATGAAGACTTGGATGACGATGAAGATCAGTAATATATTTCTTAATCCTCAAATGTTCCATTCAATTTTCATTTATTTTAGTTATTACCTGCTAATCATTGTCATTTTTAAAGTTTAATTTTAATTCAAGTTAAAATACGTAATTATTAATTCATTTACTTATTCTATATCTTGTTTGTTACAACAACCCGCCAGAAGATGAAAAATCATCGAAACGTCGGCAAGATTTCATTATATTTTCTCTGTTAATCGTTCTCCCATAAAATTTAGATGACAGCTGACTTTTTTACCACTCGTCTTGTTTAATTAATTATATTATTATATTATTATTTCATAATTTGACAAAGGTCTTTTGTAAGGCCGCTGTATTTATTTATTTCTTTATACGTGATAATTAAACGTATAAAATTTGATTATTTTCGAAGAACATGCCGATATGGCAACGCCGTCGTCCATAAACGCAATGCTGCATAATAACTGTGACCCGCTTTATAGTTCTCGAGATATTTCTAATAAGCCGTTTATCTGCCGCACCCTATATATATAAAACACATTTTTTAAATAATTTTAACTTTATTTGTGACACTGTATACCAATTTATATATTCACAGTTGTATGGAGACACCGTTGACATATTTTTGATTTGTTTAACAATTGGGACACTCTAAATAACTATTTTTAAAGCCAATTTCATTTTTATTCAATCAACAAATTGTTGACCCCAGAATCTGTGGTATAATTTATGACCATTCTTTTCGGAACACCCTGTATAAACCTGAATTTATAATAAATACAAAAAACATCAATCGTATCGAGTGTTTTGGTGTATTATTAGTTGCCTAATTATTAAACTTAATAAATCCCGACTAATCTTATGAGGTTTTAAATATGGCAACATCACAATTATGACTGTACTTTTTACTTCGAGTTTAATAGTACATCTACAGGGTGTTTCAAAAAAGGTAACACCGTCTCTAGTATAGGTAAAAAACTGAAAAATAATTGGGGTTTGCTTAGTAAAATTTTTTTCTAACGCCATCCGTTTTCAAGATAAAGGGCGTTGAAGAAAATAAAAAATTACACATTTCTTACGATTTTGCCGAAACTACTGGCACCATTGCAATGAAATTTTATACGAATATGTTTTGGAAGCTGATATATCCCATGAATTTTATGTTATGTTCTTTGTCTTTATTTTAATTTTCTTATTTTAAGTTTTTTTAATTAATAAATGTATCATTAACTTATACGAGGAGCGATTATTACTTCATAATTTTCAAATCAAAATATTCCGAAAACGGTACATAATATCGAGTTTTACCAAGAGTACCTTTTTGGTGTAGAATTAAAGGATGTTTATGTTCACTTGGAGTTTTGACTAATAATTCTACCCTAAAAAAAGTTATGTTGAATAATACGTTGTATAAATCTTGTAACTAGCGCCCTCTATGAGAGTTAGTTATAAAAACAAATTCATGGGATATATCAGCTTCCAAAACATATTCGTATAAAATTTCATTGCAATGGTGCCAGTAGTTTCGGCAAAATCGTAAGAAATGTGTAATTTTTTATTTTCTTCAACGCCCTTTATCTTGAAAACGGATGGGGTTAGAAAAAAATTTCACTAAGCCAACCCCAATTATTTTTCTGTTTTTTACCTATCCTAGAGACGGTGTTACCTTTTTTTGAAACACCCTGTATATCTTGATTCTCAAATTAATTCTGGTGAAATATTATCCAGTCTTTTAAACGTATTTTAAAAATTAGACAACAGTAAGACAAGTCTTTTGTTATCAAAGTTATTTGTTAATCAACAACCAACAAATGCCTTATTAACAAAAGATCAATTAATTGTAAAATTGCAGTACAATGGAAGTTTTATACCTAAAAAGGCGTAAATAATTAGAATTTATTACTCTTTTATCCGGGCATATTTTAATTGTTAAGTTACTGTTCATATTTATTTTTAGGATCCCAGAGATTTCAACTATATCGGTAGCTAAAACAAGGTAAGTGTATTAAACCTTCAGAATCTCGTATTAATCTGGGTTATTTTTGAAAAAATTTGAGCAATTCTAAGTAATTTATGACTTCCTTTTAGCACCTCGCAACCTTGTTATACAGAGTCATCTTCAAAGTCCTCGTCAAAGGGAGTTATTGGATAAAAATTTATTTTTCATAAAAAATGTGGCGAAAAACGCTTAATATACGAGGTGCATTCGAAAATTTGATTTTCAGTCAAGAATTAAGTGTCCTAATTTCAGTAAATAATGAAAAATGTATTTGACAAAGTTTCTTCTTATTAAAACATAAATCTAAAATTGAAGTGACGGCCATCTAGAGGAAATTTTAATTTTTTTTTAAATATATTTGCTTTAAACGATAATAAAAGGACATCTTGTATATTTAAAAGTGCTTCTAATATACAATTTGACAAATTATTGTGCCAATTATGGTCATTTTTTTATTCATTCATTCAAGATTTTTGGTGCAAACTTTTTTTGACCTTTTATTGACACCAATAATTGCACAAAATAAGTCAGTATCCTAATAAGAACATTATTTTCAATAATTTTGAGGCATTGAACATCAAAATTAACGTCAAAAATTTGCAAAAATCTTTTTGCATAGTTGTTTTTGTTTATTCTTATTACCATCTGTGAATAAATATTTTGTAAATAACATCAATATGTTCACAAAAGAGATTGGTTTGTTGTTTTGTAACTATATAATATTACGCCTTTGGTAATATACAAGTCAGCGGCACCTATTTGCGTAGATTTTTTTTATAATTTTGGTCATATATTGTGGTTACAGTAATCAATATCTTATTCCCTAAGAGGAACGAGGATACAACTTGTTCGTACCCTCTAAGCTAATTTAAAAATCATCAGTTATAATTAATTTGGTTCTGTGTTCCACTCATATTAGTTAGATAGTTTCTTTCTCAATATCTAAACCATCGTTGACGTACTTTAATGGTGCATTTTCCCCCACGTTGGGTGCCAAATATGCGACCAAAGATGCGACCATGGGAAAAATACTCCAAGCAAACAAGGAGGCATCTTTAGCGTCAGGCATCCCAATTGCAATGTGAGTCACACTACAATTACACATGTTTTAAATAAATTTAAAGAAACAGGCAGTATAACAACTTTAAAAAGTCTCATGCAAATGAAAAACTTTCTACAAATATAGAAGAGGAATTCGAAAATGGTAAGGCATCAATTGAATAGATATCAACATCTCTTGATGTACATACATTGATGTACAAAAAATCTTGAAGAAAAATAAGTTTTAGACCAAAATTTATTAATACTTTAAAGGTAGGAATTTGAAGGTAAGAGTTTTCCGAACTTTCCGAAGAAAATTCACAAATCCCACTAAATATTTTATGGAGAAAAGCAACATTTTTAGCCAATGGAACAGTTACTTCAAAGAACTGTAGGTGGTGAGCTACACTATAGAGTGCAAAGATTAATATTCAAGGTAAATGTCTTAAATGGACTGTTAAATAAATACTATCATTGGTCCCTTCTTCTTTGATGAGAATATTACTGGAAACTGTCATTTGCAATTTTTGAAAGAAAATTTCTTTGCGAAAATGAATTCAATTTGATATTTATTGTCTCAATATTATTGAAAATGACATTTTTGCTAAGATAATAACTTGTTTTGAGCAATTTTTGATGTCAACAAGAAACAGGAACTTTGCAACAAAAATTTTGAAGTTTTTTTTAAAAAATAAGTACACTCAGGTTTCGACTTATTAATAAGATGAAATGTATAACATTTAACGTGATTTAACCGAATATAAAACAGTGACCACCTATCCTCTCATTGTATATCAACCATTTGAATTGATTCCATGTGCTGTTGGATTATTCGGTGTACAATTTCTTTCATTTGTCAAAAATATGTGACTAACGTATCAATTTCATTGACAGATAAACATTGCTGTGTGTCACTTTTTGTAATTGTATCGTAATTTAGTGGATATTTTTCTGTTTTATACGTCTCCTGATGCCTCTAAGTGCCGAAGATTCTGCAAAAGCTGTAGCTCTTGTTGAAGATGGCCGCAGTTTGCGTTATGTTGCTAGACTCTTTCATTGCACCCACACAACGGTTCGAAAATATGTGCAAAGGTTTAGAGAAACTGGTAGGAATACACGAAGGCCAGAATCTGGCAAGAAACGAAAAACAACGGCGGTTGATGATCGTTTCCTAACCTCACGTACCTTACGAAACCGCACCTCTACGTCTGTTGAAGCAAGAAATCAACTTAGAGAGGTTCGCGGCGTTGATGTAAATGTGTGGATAGTTGGCAGAAGATTAGCGGAGGTAGGTTTATCTGCTTGTAGACCATCACATGGACCAAAATTGCTACCGCGTCATCGAACAGCTAGGCAACAATTTGCTCATAATCACTTGGCATGGGCGTTGGAGCAATGGAGTGCTGTACTGTTTACAGATGAATCAAGGTTTTGCCTATATTCATCAGATGGTCGACAACGAGTGTGGAGAAGGTGTCACGTGTTTTTTTCCCTAAATTATTTTCTAATATCCGCTAATAGAAAATATGAAAAGAGTGTTGCAAACTACTAGCGCCGATATGTGCAAAGTGAGTTGCCTATCTGGTTTTGGTTGTTTCTTGCTCCGTGGTTTAGGGAGAAAGGTATTTTCGTATTAAATTTCGCTTAAGTTAGGTACAAATATTATTTAAGTAAGTTGTTTTACCTTAATCAAAACTTGTTTGTCTTTTAATTGTATCTCTATCGAAATTCATTTATGTGTAGTCACCAATAAATGCCTTGCAATTGGTATCGATTCGAAGATTTTATGTTGGCTCACTTGACAGGAGAATTCTTGTCGACTAATTTGACAGGATTTTTTCCGATTTGTTAACTCGACGTAATGGGTGTTTAGTAGTATCCTTCTCTTGGTTTTGATTTTATCTTTGGCAATTTGAGCCATCTTAATTGGATTTGAAAAGAAAAACCATTTTTATAGTTAGTTGGACTGCTGTACGTCATTTGCTTTGTGTATTTTTGGAGTTTGCCAGCTAATTTGCCTTCATTGGATTTAATTGAGGAGATATTGCTATAATACCACATGTTGAAGTAACCCTTAAGATCTAAAAGGGTTTTTTATTACGGGTTTTGGTACCCCTACGTTCTGATATTGGAAGGATTACCATAGCTTGAGATCTAAGTCTCCACCTCCTTCAAAGGGACACTAGTGACCCGAAGAGCTGTCTGAACACCGATTGGAACACCTCAGGATTACAGATAAGCTCTTATAGAACATTTTTTTTTCTCTCTATTGAATTTACGTTTATCTATTTGTAGCGTTGTTTTCAATACTCGGTACCTTCAGTACCAGTACTGAATTATATATTTATTTACTATAGCATTGATTTCATTACTCGGTACCTTCAGTACCAGTACTGAATTATATGTATTTATTTACTTGTAGCGTTGTTTTCAATACTCGGTACCTTCAGTACCAGTACTGAATTATAATTATTTAACCATTGTGTCAATTTCATTGTTTGAACCCTACTGTATGAGCAAAGCTCACAATTATTACTATTTATTATTTTTTTTCCTTCATATTGTGATATTGAAGACCTAAATTGTTAAGTAAAGTAATTTATTACTTTTATTTTTATCTTGTTTTACTTGTCTGGTTCACCATATCAGTCTACTATTTGTTTATCTTGGTAGTTCTCTGTTAATGTGTTAAGACTCAGGGGTTTCTGGCTTTAACCGTAAAGCCAGTGGCGCGGTTCGCAAAAAAAAAGTTCGAAAAACCCACATGGATTGGCCAGCATGTTCGCCGGACATGAATCCAATAGAGCATGCTTGGGATATGTTGGATAAACGCGTAAGGAGTCGACCGGTGTCACCAACTTCGCTACAAGAACTTCGCATTGCACTTCAAGAAGAGTGGGAGAATATCCCCGAAGATTACTTCCGTATTTTAATTAACAGCATGCAAAGACGCATGCAAGCTGTAATCAAAGCTAGAAGCGGTACTACGAGATCCTAAAAACTTTGAATTTTCTAGTTGCGTTCAAACATTAGCTGTTTTTTGTGAATAAATATACCCATCTACTCCATTTGTATTTGTTTTCTTTGGTTTTTTAGATGCTTATGACGTTAAGAACACTAGATATAGAATTTAGAGCACAATTTTTGTGCCTGCTCTGTTAAACCTTAAACATATTTATCATTGATAGCAAATCCTTTTTCTAATAGTTTTGAAAACATTGGAAAAAATCAAAATTTCTTTTTCCCATAATAAATAATAAATTTGGTACGGACTTCGCGGATGACGCTGTATAAAATATCTTTATTGAATTAATTTACAAAAATACGAGTATACAAAACTAGTTCTGTCATAAACAAACACTAACCTAGACCTTCGTCCAAAAAAATCGAAAGTAGTTCAATTTCGTAAAGTGATTCATTTTTTTTTGACTATAAAAATCGCGGATTCGAATTGTATCGACATCAGTTTCTGACAACTACGACAACTACAAACATGTCTTCTTTCGCTGTAAGTATATCAATATCAAATAAAGTCTTTGTTTTTATCATTTAATTTTATTTTATATCATTTTCGTTATTTATTTTTTAGTTGATTGCTTTTGCTGCCGTCCTTAGCATCGCCAATGCTGGCTTCCTTGGAGAAGCTTACCATGCATCTCCAGTCGTTTCTGCTTACTCCGCAGCTCCAGTTCTAGCCGCACCAGCTGCAGTCTCAAAATCCGTCGTACAAACTTACACCAGCCATCCATCAACAGTAGCTTACGCCAAGTCTCCACTAGTATCAACTTACTCTGCTCCATTTTCCTATGCTGCACCAGCTCCTCTCTCCTACGCCGCACAAGCTCCTCTACTATCTACCTACTCAGCACATGCTCCAGTTGTATCTAGCTACTCAACACCTCTTGTAACTAAGCAAATCGCTCCTTTGTCCTATGCCGCTCCTTCTCCTTTGTTGTCCGCCTATTCTTCACCTCTATTAGCTACTTCTCGTTATGCCTACGGTGCTCACGCTCCAGTAGTGTCAGCATACTCCACACCTCTCTTAGCTAAATCCGTTTCTCCTTATGCTTACGGTGCTCACGCTCCAGTATTGTCAGCATATTCGTCACCTCTTGTAGCTAGAAGTTTGGCTCCAGCTCCTCTTGTTTCTGCCTACTCCGCTGGACCAGTCGTTCAAAGTTGGTAACTGATTAAATGACACCAAATTGAAAAATGCCATGTAATATATTAAATGTCAAATAAAGAAAACTATGCTGTTAATAACAGAATTCGGTGTTTTCATTAGAAATAAATCAATGAAATTCCTTTGTAATCATATAGTAAATTATAAATATTTAATCCTAAACTCATTACAACGCAACAATTCTGGTTATTTTTTATATAATATCAAATTAAAAGTAAGTTAAAATCAATAAATTAAAATAGAGAAGTCGAAACGGTCGTGACGTCAAAACTCATATCGATGACAGTTTGTTTACATTTTATGTGTGGTAATTGAGAGAGTTGGACTTTAAAGGCCGGTTCATGCAACGTTCATTATAATTACATTATCATTAAGAAAAGTTGAGCACCCAATGTATAGTGGAAGCGTTCATGCAACACATTAAGGCATTACAATTACATTAAGCCCACTAAGAAGTTGGGAACTTTCAACTTTTCATTAACATTACATTATATTCTTAGTGGAAACAGTAAAAGCGCATGCGCAGTACGATAGCATGGAAATGTGAATTCGTATTTATGTCAAAATTCCTATGTTTAGGTTATGTTGATATTGAAGGCCGGTTTTACAAGCAATAAAACATATTTTAACAAAATCAAAAATAGAATAGTAGTATAACAACTTGAACTTTTTTAATATTGTAGCAGATGTATAGAACTTAACATAAGTTTCAAGTGTCAATAGTGGACAATATACACATGCGCTAATACAGAATTTATAATGTAATGAAGTCTTGCATGAACGACAACATTTTTTTAGAGAAAGTGTAATTATAATGTAATGTTAATGGAATTATAATGTTCGTTGCATGAACCGGCCTTTATTTCTGATTTTATTGTGAATTATTGGTTTTATTTGTGTTATGCAATCATAAAATGTCGCCAGTGGGGTTTGTGAAAGCATTGTCAAACAACTTACCTTGCTTAGACCTACGAATAAAGAATAGAAAGGAAGGAACGTTGTCAATTTTAATCTAGCAAATAATCACGACGGAAGTCGGCCATATTGAAGAACCAAATATGACTCATTCGAATCGTGACATTTGACATGTATAGTTTTTTCATGCTGTTTTATATATTATTTTCTGATTTAAGTAGTTAACCCAACTCTTGAATGAGAATTACTTTTCATCTGTAGGGTTCTATTTATCTGAATTATTAAAAATTAACAAAATATTTTAATGACAACCACATTGTTATCATAGACGTTCCTTTATTTTTTGTATAGACCAACTAAGTCAACTATTTACAATTACCTGCTTTGAAGTTTTTAATCTAAATTTATATTCCTACAACTTTATGACAATGCATATTACTGTACAGATAATTACAAGCGGAAAACAGTTATTTCTTTTAATAATTAATACGAGACATAAGTTTATAATACCCTGTGTGTGACACCACTGGTAACCGGAAACTTCAAGTCAGCCATATGCAGGAACCATTGCGCACATCGTCAAATCGTATTATGCTCCTTCCTTTTTATTATTTATTCGTAGGCTTAGACATTTTCATGGTTAGGTTAGGTTGGGTTAGGTTAGGTTTCAATGCAGCTGAATTTCGAAATGTAAAAGCAACAGCGTAAATACTTATTTTGTGCTTTTTGCATTAAAAAATGTCTAACTGACTTATTTTTATGAAAATCAACAAAAAATAAAGAAAAGAGAGAAGAAATATAAATAAAAAACTTCGCACAATCTCGCAGATACACTGTTTACAATAAAATTATGGCGCTTTCAATGACACATATGAGTAGTGACGTCAACAGTCGTTTACGCGGCAAATTTTTGAATTTGAATTTGAGGATGGAATAACTATGCTACAAAAATTTTTTAATTTAAGTTTTTTTGGTTTTTGGGGTAATTGATTGTTGCTCTGTCTTGATTCTGATTGATTCTGTCTGTCTTGATCTGCATGATTTTGAAAAAAATGGAAAACACCGAATTGTTGTTGTTTTTTTATTACAGTGTAGTTTGTGTTAAAGTTATACAGGGTGATATATTACTAATTGGAAATAATTTAATACTAGAATCCTGACTTCAAATTATGAAGTTTTTACCCAAAACACCTAAATAAAATGTAGCTGCTTACTTAGTTACAGCAGGGTATTTTGTTTAAAAATTTAAAAACTGTATGGGTTCAGTACTTTAAGACTGTTTTACGTATTCATTTCATATTTGGCAGAAAATTTAGACACTATACACCCTACAAAATTATTTTAAACAAACCTTTCTGGCTACCACCAGGGGCAAGTGACAGGTTAATCGTTCCCAAATTCTACGCCACTGGCAGAATAGAAACTTTTGTATAATTTTTCGATTCTTGAATACTTTTTACGTAAATAAAGTACTCTTTTTTCATAACGATAAAGTCAATATTTCTCGAGATATTTTAAGGTAAACATGAAGCTGTCCAATTTTAATGTGTGATAACTATGTCGATGTTTTGGACCAGTGAATTGCATTTAATTCGCTTATTCATTCTTTGGCTAAATGATATTCTTACCTTGAAAAATATGTTGGCTTGATTGGCAAAAAATCCGAATTTACAATTTGCTGCCATAGTTCCTGACAAGTGTTTATTTCTTGTGAATATACTAAAGATTTCATTTGACCCCAAAAATAAAAATCTAGGGGGTTACCTTCGGGAGTTCTAGGCGGCCACGGAAATTCGCTACCTCTGCCAATCCAACGATGAGGAAATTGGTTATCGAGATAATTCCTCATTATCATCTGATAATGAGGTGGTGCTCCATCCTGCATGAACTACATGTATCTTCTTCGATTAAGTGGCAATTCCTCGAGATGATCGAATATTATTAAGTAGTGTATTTTACAAGATTAAATTAATAACTAATTGGAATTTGTTAAAGAAATGGAATAATAATAAAAAAGTTAGTAGACTGCTGTTTGTTTATTACTTATTATCACCTGATATGGTATTAACTTGTAGACATTATCTTTTAAATCAGGATTCCGTCCCTTCCGTCCCATATAGAAAAATATATGGATTTTTAGTGAAAATATTGAGTTTATTAATCGGTTGTTCCTTCTAAAAAATGCTGCTGTACTTTCTAGATATCTGAATTTGTTAAATTGGTCTATGCATTTTTGTAATGTAAGGGAAAAAAATCTCTAAAAATGCAATTTTTGTGAAATCTAATAAAATTGCGTTACCTTTTTTTAAGCTAGCTCCAAATATACAGGATTTTCTGAATACGGCGTTACCTTTTTATAAATAATCCTCTTAAAATAAGATTTTTGTTGATATTGTGTAGTAACTTTTTTAATAAAAACTCTGAAAATTAAATTCTTTGAAGAGTTTTTCTAGATGGTACGTTTTTTTGGTAAAAATGTACAAAAATAGAATTTTTTGGGAATTTGAAAGAATTGCGTTCAAGTTCCAAAAATTTAGTTAGCTCATTTTTATCAGATTTTTTTATCAGATACAGAGTCACCTTAAGATTCTTTTAGGAATTTTCTAAATTTTATTATCCCTTTATTTTTGGAGACAGCATTACTTTTTTTAATAAAAAATCTATTAACTAACTTTCTAAAAATGCGACTATAATCGATAAAATTTTTTAAATCCGCGTTACCTTTCAGTTTTTGGGAGAATTTAACGAATATAAATAATAAATAAAAATATTTATTAAACACAAATTATATTCTTATTATACATATATACAAATTATTGTAACTTTTTCACCAAGGCTGAACCAAACTTCCAGCAGAATAGGCAGATACGTAAGGAGATGCAGCATATGGAGTGGATACTAGACGAGCTTGAGTTAAAGGTGCTGAGTAGGCTGATAATACTGGAGCTGATGCAGCGTAAGAAACTGGTGCAATTTGTTTAGCTACGACTGGTGCTGAGTAACTGGATACCACTGGAGTATGTGCAGAGTAGGTGGATACAAAAGGGGCCGAAGCAGCGTAGGAGATTGGAGCTGGTGCAGCGTAGGAGAGTGGAGCTGGTGCAGCATAGGAAAGTGGAGCTGGTGCAGCGTAGGAGAGTGGAGCTGGTGCAGCATATGAGAATGGAGCTTGTGCAGCGTAAGCCAAAGGAGCAGAGTATGTTGATACTAGTGGAGATCTGGCATAAGCTACTGGTGATGAGTGACTAGTGTAAGTTTGTACGAAAGATTTTGAGACAGCTCCTGGGGCGGCTAAAACGGGAGATGCAGAATAAGCAGAAACTACTGGTGAGGCTTCTTGAACGAATCCAGCGTTAGCAAAAGCTAAAACAGCTGCGAATACGATTACCTGAAACAATGAAATATTATTAAAATATCATTATAAAACTGTTAGATGTACAAAGAAATTTAATAATTAAATTTTTCTTTCAAAATATTTTTTATCTTTTTTTATGGTTATGAAACATTGACATAAAAAATTTAACTCTATAATTTTAAAGATCAAATAAATGTAAACTTACTTTAAAAGCCATTGTTGTTGTTGTTGTTGTTTGTAGTTTTTTCTTAAGTAAACTGATATCGTTTGTCGAACTCTGCAAGTTTTTATACAAAGCTTTCATCCCACAAAAATAAACTAAACTACTTTCAATTTTTATCTTGAAGGTCTAGTAATAATGCATCTTTCTCTTCTGGTTAAACATGTTTTAATTTTGAAAATTGTAAAATATTACAAATATTTGTTCGTTTTGTTATATAATTGCACATTTTGTGATGATATTTTTGAAGCAATACTTTATCCTTGTCTGTAGCAAAAACCAAATTGTTTATTTCCTATTTACTGGTCACATTTTATAAATTCATTGCATAAATTAGATTCTTTAAAAAAATTTTGCAAATCGAGTTTTTGGAGAGATTTTTTAAGCGTTACCTTTTTTTAATATAATATCCCAAACCGAAGGTAAATTTGGGTCTCTGAAGAAGATAATTTGGTTATCGAAACGCGCGTCAGGCATATAAAAGTGTGTATGTAAACGGTTTGTTTTCGGTATCAGTTCCAGATTCAACATTTTAGATAATATCCCAAAAAACGCGATTTTTGTGGAGTGTTATAAAATTGTGTTACTTTTTTTTTAATGTAAAATTTCAAAAGCTGAAGTTAATTTCTGTTTCTTATAGGATTTTCTGTAAACGGTACCCTTTTGTAAAGAATAGGTACTCTAAACATACGATTTTTGTTGGTTGTAAATACAGTAACTTTTGAAAAAACTCACCAAAAATGAGATTCTTTGAAGAATTTTGTAAATCGTATTAACCTTTTGTTTTTTGGGAGATTTTCTGAAGGACGTTACCTTTTTAATAAAAAATCTCTAAAAATCAGAATTTTGCGGAAAATCATAAAACAGCGTCACCCTTTTTACATTAAAGTTGAAAAAATGTGGAGCTACCTATTTTTATCGGATTTTCTGTAAATGGCGGTATCTTTTTATAAAGAACCCTCTAAAAATGCGAGTTTTGTTGATGTTTTGTAAATGGAGTTACTTTTTTAGTAAAGAACTATAGTTTTAGGAAGATTTTCTAAACGGCGTTACCTTTTTTGATGAAAAAATCTCTAAAAATGAGAATTTTGCGTAATCTTATAAAACAGCGTTACCTTTTGTACATTACAGTTTATTTTTTTATTGAATTTTCTGTAAATAGCGGTACCTTTTTATAAAGAACCCCCTAAAAATGCGAGTTTTGTTGATGTTTTGTAAACGGAGTTACTTTTTTAGTAAAAAACTCTGAAGCATCAAATTTTTTGAGCAAATTTTGTAAACCGCGTTACCCCTATAGGAAGATTTTATAAACAGCGCTACCTTTTTTGATGAAAAATTCTTAAAAAATTGAAAATTTTGCCGAGTCTTATAAAACAGCATTACCTTTTTTACTATTAAATTTAAAAAACGTGGAGCTACCTTCTTTTTATTGGCAGTACCTTTTTATAAAGAACCCTGCAAAAATACGAGTTTTTTTGATCTTTTGTAAATGGAGTTATTTTAATAGTAAAAAACTCTAAGCATTAAATTTTTTTAGCAAATTTTGTAAACCGTGTTACCCCTATAGTTTTAGGAAAATTTTATAAACGGCTCTACCTTTTTTGATAAAAAAATCTCTAAAAATGAGAATTTTGCGTTACCTTTTTTACATTAAAGTTTAAAAAAGTTGGAGCTACCTTCTTTTGATCGGATTTTCTGTAAATGGCGGTACCTTTTTATAAAGAACCCTCTAAAAATGCGGGTTTTGTTAATGTTTTGTAAATGGAGTTACTTCTTTAATAAAAAACTCTAAACATCAGGGCCGGTATTCTCAACTCACTCCTCTCACAGCGAGCGATCACAAAAGGGAGTGATTTGATTGGCAGCGAAATGGCTTTTCTAGATTCTCATGTATCCCTCCGCTCGCAAATTTATGACACGAGCAACTGGTACACATGAAAGCGAGTGAAATAAAGCACTCCTCTTTGACAGGAGCGATCCATGCGAGGAGAGGGCATGAGAATCGATTTGGTAGTGAATTTCACTCCCCTCGCATTCAACGACATCGATATCGCTCCAAGCGAGGACCTGAGAATACCGGCCCAGATCATCTGTGAGTAAATTTTATAAACCGCATTACCCCTATAGTTTTAGGAAACGGCATTACCTTTTTTAATGAAAAATCTGTAAAAATGTGATTTTTGCAGAATCTTACAAAAATGTGATACCTTTTTTTACGTTAAAGTTCCAAAAATGTAGTAATCTCCTTTTTATCACATTTATATCAGATGGTGGTACCTTTTTATAAATCTCTACAAATGCGAGTTTTGTTGATTTTGTGTAGAATCACTTTTTTCAAAACAAAACTCTTTAAATACGTTTTTTGTGGAAACTTATACGTTTGCGGTACCTTTTTCACGTTGAACTTCTAAAATTTTGCCGGACTTTCTCTAAACGGTAGTATTTTTTTATAAAGAATTCTCTCAAAATGAACTTTTTATAGATTTTTTATAAATTCCTTTATTTTTTTAATACAAAACTTCCAAAAATGGGTTTTTTGACAAATTTTATAAAATCGCCTTATCCTTTTGTTTTTGAGAAAATTTTATCGAATATCTTTAAACTTTTCAGGTTCATACTCTGGTTTATATTTAAACATTTTGTTAATAAATAAAAATATTTATTAAACACAAATTACATTCTTATTATACATAATATATACAACTATTGTAACTTTTTCACCAAGGCTGAACAAAATTTCCTGCAGAATAGGCAGATACGTAAGGAGATGCAGCATATGGAGTGGATACTAGACGAGCTTGAGTTAAAGGTGCTGAGTATGCTGATAATACTGGAGCTGATGCAGCGTAAGAAACTGGTGCAATTTGTTTAGCTACAACTGGTGCTGAGTAACTGGATACCACTGGAGTATGTGCAGAGTAGGTGGATACAAGTGGAGCCGAAGCAGCGTAGGAAATTGGAGCTGGTGCAGCGTAGGAGAGTGGAGCTGGTGCAGCATAGGAGAGTGGAGCTGGTGCAGCGTAGGAGAGTGGAGCTGGTGCAGCGTAGGAGAGTGGAGCTGGTGCAGCATAGGAAAATGGAGCTTGTGCAGCGTAAGCCAAAGGAGCAGAGTATGTTGATACTAGTGGAGATCTGGCATAAGCTACTGGTGATGAGTGACTAGTGTAAGTTTGTACGAAAGATTTTGAGACAGCTCCTGGGGCAGCTAAAACGGGAGATGCGGAGTAAGCAGAAACTACTGGTGAGGCTTCTTGAACGAATCCAGCGTTAGCAAAAGCTAAAACAGCTGCGAATACGATTACCTGAAACAATGGAAGATTTATTAAAATATCATTATAAAACTGTTAGACGTACAAAGAAAGTTAATAATTAAATTTTTCTTAAAAAATAATTTTTATCTTTTTTTTATGGTTATGAAATATTATCACAGAAAATTTAACTCTATAATTTTTAATTTCAAATAAAAGTAAACTTACTTTAGAAGCCATTTTTGTTGTTGTTGTTTGTAGTTTTTTCTTAAGCAAACTGATATCGTTTTGTCGAACTCTGCAAGTTTTTATACAAAGCTTTCATCCCACAAAAATAAACCAAACTACTTTCAATTTTTATCTTGAAGGTCTAGTAATAATGCATCTTTCTCTTTTGGTTATAAACATGTTTTCATTTTGAAAATTGTAAAATATTACAAAAATTGGTTCGTTTTGTTATATAATTGCACATTTTGTGATGTTATTTTTGAAGCAATAATTTATCCAAAAAAAAACCAAATTGTTTATTTCCTATTTACTGGTCGCATTTTGTAAATTCATTTCATAATTTAGATTCTTTAAAAAAATTTTGCAAATCGAGTTATCCCATTGTATTTGAAGAGATTTTTTATGCGTTACCTTTTTTTAATAAATGCCAAAAGCACGATATTTGTGGAATAAGAAAATTGCGTTACCTTTTTTATTATTTTCTGTAAATGGTGTTATCTTTTCGTGATGAATACTCTAAAAATACGATTTTTGTTTGGTTTTAAATGCAGTAACTTAAAAAAAACTCACCAAATATGAAATTCTTTCAAGAATTTTGTAAATCTTGTTAACCTTTTGTTTGTGGGGAGATTTTCTTTTTGTGAAAAGAAATTTCTAAAAATGCGATTTTTGCGTTACCTTTTTTTGAAAAAGTTTCAAAAAATGTGGAGCTACCGTTTTTTATGGGATTTTCTATAAATAGCAGTACATTTTTAAAAATAAGTAAGCAAAAATGCAATTTTTTATAAATAAAGTAACCTTTTTTATCAAAAATTTTGAAAATGAAGTTATCACTCTGTTTTTGGGGAGATTTTCTAACGGCTTTACCTATTTGTGTTGAAAAATTTCTAAAAATACGATTTTTGTGAAATCTTATAAAATTGCGTTACCTTTTTTGTATAAAGTTCCAAAAATGAACTTAATTCCTTTGTTTACCGGATTTTTTATAAACGTTGTTACCTTTTTGAAAAGCATACTTACTCTAAAAATACTATTTTCTTTAGTATTTTTGTAAAAAGACAAACTTTTATTAATAAAAATATAAGATCCTTTGAAGAATTTTGTACATCTCGTTACCCCTTCAATTCAAGCGAGATTTTCTAAACCACGTTACCTTTTTTGATAAAAAAATCTCTAAAAATAAGATTTCTGGTGAAATTTTATGCGTTAGGTACCTTATTTTACGTTGTAATTCCAAGTATGGAGTTAACTTCTTTTTCATAGGATTTTATGTAAATAGCGGTACATTTTTATAAAGAAGTATCCAAAAGTTGGATTTTTTATAAATAGAATTACTTTTTTTAATAAAAATTCTCTATAAATGAGATTCTTTGAAGAATTTTGAAAATCAAGTTATCCCTTTGCTTTTTGTGAGATTTTCTAAACGGCGTTACCTTTTTTGATAAAAAATCTGCAAAAATCCTTCTGCAACCTTATAAAATTGCGTTACCTTTTTTTACGCTAAAATCTCAAATGCCAAACAACTCGATATTTGTGGAAGAATAAAAGTGCGTTACGTTTTTTATGCTTTTCTGTAAAAGGTGTTACCTTTTCGCAAAGAATACACAAAAAATGTTATTTTTGCGAAATTTTATAAAACAGCGTTACCTTTTTTTGATAAAGTTTCAAAAATGTGGAGCTCCTAGTTTTTATCGGATTTTTTTGTAAATAGCGGTACATTTTTATAAAGAAGTATCCAAAAGTGCGATTTTTTGTAAATAGATTCATTTTTTTTAATAAAAAAAAAATTGCGTTACCCTTTTTTACTATAAAATTCCCATAATGGAGCTAACTTCTTTTTCTTCTTCAAATGAAGTGATCTTCCGAAGATTATTCTAAAAATTGGAATTTTACCGATTTTTTTAAAGTGTAACACTTCTTAAAAAAACTCTGAGAAAACAAGATTCTTTGAAGAATCTTTTAATTGAAGTTATTCTTCTGCGTTTTTGTAGATTTTTAGAAAATTGCGTTACCTCTTTTTACGTTAAAATCTCAAATGCCAAAAAACGTGATATTTGTGGAATAATAAAATTGCGTTACCTGTTTTTTGCTTTTCTGTAAATGGTGTTACCTTTTCGTAAAGAATACATTAAAAATGCGATTTTTGCGAAATCTTATAAAACAGCGTTACCTTTTTTTGATATGATTTCGAAAAATGTAGAGCTACCTTCTTTTTATCGGATTTTCTGTAAATAGCCGTACATTTTTTTAAATAAGTAAGCAAAAATGTGATTTTTTGTAAATAGAGTAACTTTTTTTATTAAAAACTCTCTAAAAATGGGAATCTTCGAAGTATTTTGAAAATAAAGTTATCCTTTTGTTTTTGGGGAGATCTTCTATCGTCGTTACCTTTTTTGATATAAAATCTCCAAAAATCCGTTTTTTCTGCAACCTTTTAAAATTGCGTTACCTTTCCTTGTGATAAAATTCCCTTAATGGAGCTAACTTCTTTTTCTTCTTCAAATGAAATGATCTTCTTCCGAAGAACTTTCTAAAAATTGGAATTTTATCGATTTTTTTAAAGAGTAACACTTTTTAAAAAAACTTTCCGAAAACAAGATTCTTCGAAGAACTTTGTAATTGAAGTTATTCTTCTGTTTTTGGGAAGATTTTCTAAGCGGCGGTATGTTTTTTTTATGAAAAAAATCCCTAAAAATGCGTTTTTGTAGATATTTATAAAATTGCGTTACCTCTTTTTAAAAATTTCAAAAATAGAATTAAAAACTGGTAATTTTATTGATTTTTTGTAAATAGAGTCACTGTTTTTTATTAAAAAACTTCTCTAGAAACACGATTTTTTGTGAGATCTTATAAAACTGCGTTACCTTTTTTTACGTTAAAATTTAAAAAATGGAGTTTACTTTTTTCTAATCGGATTTTCTATAAAAAGTATTACTTTTTATGATGAATTCTCTAAAAATAACAATTTTATTGATTTTTTGTAAATAGAGTCACTGTTTTTTATTAAAAAACTTACTAAATATTATTAGCAATTTCTTAAAATCGCGGTACCTTTTGTTTTTGTAGTAGATTATAACAAATACCCTTAACCTTTTCAGGGTTGTATGCAAACATTTTATTAATGTAGAAAAATATTTATTAAATATAAATTACATTTTTAATATACACATATACAGCTATTTTAAAATTCTTCACCAAGGCTGAACCACATGTCCTGCAGAATAAGCAGATACGTAAGGAGATGCAGCATATGGAGTGGATACTAGACGAGCTTGAGTTAAAGGTGCTGAGTATGCTGATAATACTGGAGCTGATGCAGCGTAAGAAACTGGTGCAATTTGTTTAGCTACAACTGGTGCTGAGTAACTGGATACCACTGGAGTATGTGCAGAGTACGTGGACACAAGAGGAGCCGAAGCAGCGTAGGAGATTGGAGCTGGTGCAGCGTAGGAGAGTGGAGCTGGTGCAGCGTAGGAAAGTGGAGCTGGAGCAGCGTAGGAGAGTGGAGCAGGTGCAGCATAGGAGAATGGAGCTTGTGCAGCATAGGAGAATGGAGCTTGTGCAGCGTAGGAGAATGGAGCTTGTGCAGCGTAAGCCAAAGGAGCAGAGTATGTTGATACGATTGGAGATTTGGCATAAGTTACTGGTGATGGGTGACTGGTGTAAGTTTGTACCACGGATTTTGAGACAGCAGCTGGGGCGGCTAGAACTGGAGCTGCGGAGTAAGCAGAAACTACTGGTGAGGCTTCTTGAACGAATCCAGCGTTAGCAAAAGCTAAAACAGCTGCAAATATGATTACCTGAAACAATGGAAGTTTATTAAAATATTATTATAAAACTGTTAGACGTACAAAGAAATTTAATAATTAAATTTTTCTTTTAATATAATTTTTATCTTTTTTTATGGTTATGGAATATTTACACAGAATATTTAACTCTAGGATTATTTTAAATATCAAATAAAAAGTAAACTTACTTTAGAAGCCATTGTTGTTGTTGTTGTTTGTAGTTTTTTCTTAAGCAAACTGATATCGTTTTGTCGAACTCTGCAAGTTTTTATACAAAGCTTTCATCCCACAAAAATGAACCAAACTACTTTCAATTTTTATCTCGAAGGTCTAGTAATGCATCTGTCTCTCAGTTTAACATGTTATTATTTTGAAAAGTGTAAAATAAACTAAAATTCGTACGTTTTGTTATATAATTTAATTGAACTGGTTAATTATTTGCTCAAAATTTATTGTAGTCCAAATGCATTTTAACCGCATCGCTTAACTACCCATTAATATGGAAAATGACAAAATAGTGGGCTCAAATTAATTTATTATTTTATTGGGAAACCTTTTTTGTTCAATTTTAATTAAATCCGGTGATAATAATAATATTTAGCGTTAATTATAATTTAATTATTATGAAAGGTTCACTAGCCTATTTATGTAACAATTAAACTTTTCGGTATACGATTTTAACAAAATTTCTCATTAATTATTGAATTTATTTATTTAAAAATTAGTTTCGTATTTTAGTAAAATGTCAGCAATATCGTCAAGGATTTCAAAAGCAAGGTAAATTTTTAATCAACACCCCTAACATTAGTCATTTTGTAGATAGACCTATTTATTCGGGACATGACCGACCCTTGTAAATAAACTTAATCCTCAAAAACCATTTAATGTAGGCGTTGTAAAAATTGCTACTGCTATGTTGTTGAAGAAGGGCGTTTTTATAACTTTGATAGGTAAACGAAATTCACATTTAACATGTATATGCTATTTTTGCCTATATTTCTTAAAACATCGGAAAGTCATGGTCTAAAAAATTGGAAGGCACACCAATTTGTTGATACGAAATGTTATGTATAAAAATATTCTCTGTATACTGAGTAGCATTCAAGTAGATTCTTCTTAGTTGTGAGTAGTATAGAGACATTACAATATTAGTTAAACATTCTTTTACAAACCTTTCAAATTTTTTGCTTGAGAATTACAATATAAAAAAGTGTCTTGACAGGAATTAATTTATTTTTTTATTCAGGACTCGTCGCAATCACGAATCCTTAAAACTGGTCGAACCAATACGCTGGAAAATGGGGTAAGCAATGAAAAATGTTATACACAAATTTGTTTTTTTTATGTTAATTACATTTTATGATATTTTGCAAGCTAAAATGATTTTTCTTAATTTGAATATAAAAAAAATTATTAAAAAACGTTATTTTTCAAAATAACATGGCGTAATGTGATGACGTAATGCATAATTATTAATATTTTCCCATTTATGTCTTAAAAGATCTCTCAAAACTGTATTCAGTAATAGCAATTATTATTTTTACTAATTCTCTATCATTCAGATTTGCTACTCAACTTTGTGATGATTTTTCTCACAAAGTTGAATTTCTTTGGCATATTATCTTGGAGCATTTCCCATATTTGATCAAAGTTTTCCTTTAATAATTCTATATATTGTTTTGTTCCATGGTTAGGGTTAGTTCCAATGTGAGTGGGGCGCTCAACTACCCCTCCACTGCGACCACCGTTAGGTCTCTTGTAGCTCACCCCTAAGGTTATAAATCGCCATACCAGCCAATCCTACCTGTTTTCTTTAGGTAGTATCTTAGACGACAGTGTCTCGTATGCAGTCCTAAAAGAATTGCGTAGGTCTTTCCTATCCCACTCCAGAATCTGCTTAGTTATATTTTTCGAGAGTTTGGAGCCTTCGTTTGGATTAGTCCTGGAATATCGTCCCAGTACATGAGGATTTTCGTCTCTATCAAGCCGGAGATAATATCTTTGGCAGTACTTTTGGTAATGCCAAAGAATGGTTCAGGTCCTATAAATCTAGACTCTGTTCCTTTTTTGGCAAGAGTGTCGGCTTTTTCGTTGCCCACCTCTCCGCTATGTGCTGGTGTCCAGAGCAAAGTTACCCTTTGGTTGGAACCAAGAGGTTCTAAGGATTTAATGCAGTTCCATACCAGCTTTAAATTAAGCCGGTTGGTGCTCAGTGCCTTAAGAGCTGCCTGGCTATCTGATACAAGTCTCTGCTTGTAAAATGGTAGCATATATGCCAAAGTTTACTTCGATTTCAACCCTTGGTTTGCTACCATACACCAATACTTTTGGAGTTTTGGAGCCATCAGTGTATAGTACGTAGTCAGTCCCAGAGTAAAAGATGATTCCCTTTTCCCATTCGTCTCTCTTCGGAAAGAGGACTTTAAAGGACTGTTCTACGTGTGTCCGGGTAGCTAGGATATCTCAGACCACCCCAAGCGTGTGGGCCTCTCCCCTTTTACTTGACTATCCACCGACCGAAGCCTATAGGACACCATCTTGGCCTTCTTCTCCAATAGTAAATGGATTGAGTAGTGTTAGATCCAGGATGATCTCCATTGCTGCTGTGTGGGTAGTGGACATTGCCCCCGTAATGGCCACGCATGCTAAAGTCCAGACAAACTTGCTCTGGTGGATTTCTGGAGTTTTCCTTGGACCACCAGGCCACCGAGCCATACGTGATCATTGGTTTTATCACTGTCTGATAAATCCAGTAAATCTGTTTGGGGCTCGTTCCCCAAGATTTGCCACAGATTCTCCTGAGATTCCACAGGGAAATCCTGGCTTTATTTATTGTTCTTTTCACATGGGTAAGTTTACTATCCAAGATGATCCCCAGATATTTTTCTCAGTTTTCTCAGCAATTTCATCTAATTTAAATCAAGTAATATATTTTTTTCACAGCAATCTACATGACTTCCTAATAAAATGATCAAGTATGTCATTTCAGTTTCATATTTTGCTTTTAAAACCAAAGGCAGTATGAAAAAAATATAGTACGATACACGTCCGTGAAGTGATTATTACGGTACTCGTTTAGATATTCTTGACTGGCTCCTTCGTCGCCTCGTCCTTAAACATCAATCTCGTGCCGTAATAAGTCACTTTCCGGACTTGTAACGTAAACAACTATGCCAGTATTTTAATATATAAGCTTTAAAATTATTTTTCAGGTCTACAACTCCAAAAAGTTGGATTTAAAAATACCACTGCGAAAACTGAAATCTACATAAATAAAACCTTTGCGAAACCAAAACATTTACCTGGAATAATTATTTTTCTTATATAATCAATTTTTTATTATTACTTTTGCCAAAAAAACTCTTTTCCACTTCCTATCTATAATCCACTAGTAGATTATAAAAATATAAAGGAATTTTTTTTATATTTCCTTATTAAAATAAATTTTTTTCGAGTAGAGAACATTCATTTCCAAGACAAATTTAAAATGATGTTAAGCATGTTATTTTTTCGAATAAATTTCAAGTAAAAAGTTCCTACGTTGCTGTTGACCTAATACGTCTTCATATCGAGAACAATATTCCCAGTTGGTTCATAAATTTTTCTCTCCTTCACACACTAATTTACCACATCTTTTTTTGGGAAATTTATCGGCCATATTTCAACATCGAACACAAGAAATGAACACAGGGAAGTTTTAATTACCTATTTTTTTAATGGAAACTATATAAAGGGTGTACGTAAAGTAATAATGCAGGACTCTGGTTAAAAATGGACCTAAGGGAGCTCCGCCTCCCAAAAATGGTGAGAAAATTAATGCAATGTGACCAGGAAAAGCAAAGGGAGATACGGATCCTGGTAACCATAACAAAGGAAAACCGGAATAGAGCTGGATTGCGAAATTGGGGATACTAAAGGAGAATTATAACAACGTCTGGAGCTCCACTGTGTATTCCAGGATAAGCTACTATAACAGCAAATATCACGAACTAAAGAAATTTAAGTTGTACCACCTTTTTCACAGTTAGAATTCGTAAGTATATAATAATTGATTGTTAAAACTTAAACTGAAGTGAAAGTTAAATTTTAAACAAGTTTAATTTCAATAATATCTCCAAAGTGGATTCCATGCATGGAGTAATACACTTTATTTAACATTTTAGTATCTGGTATTGCCACCTCTGCCTCTAATAACATCTGTCATTCTCCGTGGAAGGTTTCTTATCAGATCACTTATGTATTTCAACTCCAAATTTTCCTATTCTTCCATTAAAACATTTTCCAGCTCATCAAGGTTTTCTGGAGCGATATTACGAGTTCTTATGCACCTGTCCAGGTAGTCCTAAACAAATTCAATTGGGTTTAGGTCTGGACTAACTGCTGGCCAATCTAAAACTTGGATACCAACCTCTTGAAGATATTCCATTGTTATTCTGGCAAAGTACGGCCAAACTGTATCGTGCATTAGAAAAAATTCTCTTCAATGATTGGAACAAATGGCACTACGAAACACAATTAACCATATGGTTGACAGGTGAGGGCCTATGACTGCGAACTTTCTTTTTAAGAGCGTCCCATAGATGCTCTATGGGATTTAAATCGGGGCTGTTGGCTGGCCATTCCATTAACTGAATATAAACTGCATTTCAGTAGTCAATCACTTGCCTAGCCACGTGGGGACGGGCATTATCTTGCATGAATACAAAATTAGGCTCCACGATGGGGGCGAACGGCATCACATGTTCAACTGTGACATGTTCGAGATAATAATCCGCATTCATGGATCTCATACGAATAAGCACCAACTCTGGACGACCGTTAAAACAAATTCCTTCCCAAAAGATAACAGTGCCTCCACCAAATGGAATTTTTGGAGTAATATTGCATCTTGAAAATCTCTCTCCTGGCCATCGCCAGACACGCTCACGCCCGTCCGAAGATTTTAAGTTGACTCTAGTCTCATCTGAGAATAAAACGCTCTTCCAATCATCAACCGTCTAGTTTTGATGATTTCTAGCGAAACGTAGTCTTGCAACTCTGTGCTCCCTGGTTAGCAAAGGTTTTTTCGCTGGTCTTCTATTGCTCAATCCAGCTTCCTTTAGACGTCTTCTCGCAGTTCGAGATGATATTAGGACATTGGAAGCAATTGCCAATTCGTTTTTTAACATTGTACCAGTGACTGTCCTGTTTCTAAGAGCAGATAGCCTCAGAAAGCGGTCATCTCTTGCATTCGTAGACCGTTTGCGTCTGATTGAAGCGTTGAACCATGCGACTTATAGTCGAATGATTTCTTCCTAACAAATTCGCAACATAGCGCATAGAATGTCCTACTTCCAGTAAAGTTGATGCCTTTACTGCGTCCTCAACCGATAAATTTCTGCGACGATTCATTTTTTTACACTAAAACTCTTAAAACTAATACTACTAACAACACAACATCTTCTAGCAAATGAAATAACAACAATGTGGAGTTTAATAACAGGTCGGTTGAAAAGTCCCCGGTCTGACCTGTAGATGACGACACTAGAATTAAATCCATTTCATTTTTAGATAGTATCAACCTTCAAAAGATTCGTGTAAAAATTTGACAGTTGTCGGACTATTAGTTTGTGAGATATTACATTTTTAGTGAAGCAACTTTTGTTATTTTCAAAAAAATGGAAAAAAAAGAATTTCGTGTGCTTATTAAATGTTGTTATTTGAAAGGAAAAAATACAGTTGAAGCAAAAGCTTGGCTTGATAATGAGTTTCCGGACTCTGCGCCAGGAAAATCAACAATCATTGACTGGTACGCAAAATTCAAGCGTGGTGAAATGAGCACCGAAGACGGTGAACGCAGTGGACGCCATCGAGATAGCTGACACTCTAAAGATATCTAAGGAACGTGTTGGACATATCGTTCACGAATATTTGGGTATGCGGAAGCTCTGTGCGAAATGGGTGCCGCGCGAGCTCACAATGGACCAAAAACAGCAACGAATTGATGATTCTGAGCAGGTGTTAAGTCGTAATAAACCCGATTTTTTGCGTCGATATGTGACTATGGATGAAACTTGGCTCCATCACTACACTGAGTCCAATCGACAGTCAGCTGAGTGGACTGCGGCCGGTGAACCGCCACCAAAGCATGGAAAGACTCAACAGTCAGCTGGCAAAGTTATGGCCTCAGTTTTTTGGGATACACACGGTATATTGTTCATCGACTATTTGGAAAAGGGAAAAACAATCAACAGCGACTATTACTGTGCATTATTGGAGCGATTGAAGACCGAAATCGCGAAAAAACGGCCCCATATGAAAAAGAAAAAAGTGTTGTTTCATCAAGACAATGCACCGTGTCACAAATCATCGAAAACGATGGCAAAATTGCATGAATTGGGCTTCGAATTGCTTCCTCACCCACCGTATTCTTCAGATCTAGCCCCCAGCGACTTTTTCCTTTTCTCTGACTTGAAGAGAATGCTCGCGGGAAAAAAATTTGGCTCTGATACTGAGGTAATCGCCGAAACTGAAGCCTATTTTGAGGACAAACCGAAGGAGTACTACAAAAATGGTATCGAAAAGTTGGAAGGTCGCTATTATCGCTGTATCGCCCTTGAAGGCAACTATGTTGAATAAAAAAAGTGAATTTTGTCAAAATATTGTGTTTTACTATGGTAGACCGGGGACTTTTCAGCCGACCTGTTACAAATAAGATTTATCAATATTTATTATTTTTTTGTTTTTTAACAAAAAGGCGATTTAAACTGTGAATATTAAAGTATTCATATTTATTAATTCAATTTTTAAAATTATGCGACATATTTTGTGACGAATGTAGTTGTATGTGTTATGAAATACAAGCGAATCTTAAATAAATCTTTTGGACCACACCTTTGCACTTTAAAAGCAGGTATTAAATAGTTATCTTGATTTAATTATAGGTATAATACATTTTATTTGTCGAGATACAAACTTTACTTAGAACTTTTTAATTTCATTGTGTTGTTGTCGTTTTGAAATGTTCGTAAAAATATAGAATTGTTGTTATTAAAACAGGATGGAACAGTTAAATGAAATAAATTCAAAAAAAAACAGGTAAATTGGCGATTGCACTGATCGATTAGTCATTCTAACCTTCAAAATTGTCTCTATTGGGCTAGGGAAAATCCGCACTGGATGAAGGAAGAACATACACAATATCCCAAAAAGGTTGCTGTTTGGGCCTGAATACGAGGGTTGTCTTAAAAGTTTCCGACCTCAACATGAAGATGGCAGCACTCGTAAACAAAAGTTGGGGAATGTGTTTGCGCATACTTTGAAAGATACCCACTAAAATTTCAGCCATTTTGGACGCGCATTGTTGTTTGACAATCATTTGAGTGAGTCGATGTGAGTGTTTTTATGAAAATGGAAAAAATCGAGTATCGAGCTGTCATTAAATATTTGTTTTTGAAAGGCAATACGCCTACGCAAATCAAAGACGAGTTGGACGCTGTGTACGGGGACTCTGCACCATCAATTACCACCGTGAAATTTTGGGCTGCTGAATATAAACGTGGCCGTACCAGCTTGGGTGACGATGAACGTTCGGGACGTCCAAAAATTGCAACCACTAACGATAATATCGCTCAAGTTCAGCAAATGGTGCTAGACAGCCGTCGAATTAAAATTAAAGAGATAGCAGAGGCTATAAACATGTCCAAAGAACGTGTTTGTCACATATTAAATCAAGATTTAGGCATGAGAAAGCTGTCCGCGCGTTGGGTGCCGCGTTTGCTCACTTTGGACCAAAAACGTGTTCGAATGAACACTTCCAACTCTCTGTTGGCGCAGTTTAGGCGCAATCAATCAGAGTTTCGGCGCCGATTAATTACTGTAGATGAAACTTGGATACACCATTATACTCCAGAAACAAAAACACAGTCAAAACAATGGACTGCGAAGGGGGAATCGGCTCCAAAAAAAGCAAAGGTTGTTCTTTCGGCTGGGAAAGTGATGGCAACTGTTTTCTGAGATAGTCATGGAGTTATCTTAATCGATTACCTTCAAAAAGGAAAAACCATTACAGGAGCATACAACGCATCATTACTTGACAAGCTGAAGGCAGAAATTGCGGAAAACGGCAACATTTGCAGAAAAAAAGAATTTTGTTTCATCATGACTATGCGCCGTCTCACACCTCAGCGGTTGCCATGGCGAAAATCCACGAATTACTGTTTGAACTGCTTGACCACCCTCCTTACTCACCAGATCTAGCCCCAAGTGACTTTTTTTTGTTCCCTAAGCTAAAATTTGCGCTTGGAGGACAGAGATTTTCGTCGAATGAGGAGGCCATCACCTTCGTAAACATCTATTTTGCAGAGAAAGACGCCGAGTACTATTTGGACGGGTTGAAGAGATGGGAGCATCGCTGGGAGAAGTGTATAGACTTACAAGGTGACTGAGACTATGTAAAAAAATAAAAATTAATTTGAAGAAAAAATGTCTAGTATCTTTGTTAGGTCGGAAACTTTTCAGACAACCCTCGTAATTGGAGATCGTATCCTAGGCCCATTTAATGCCCTTATTTAGTGTCTAGCGTAGGTTAATACACTTCTTATTTCTTATTATGTGATTTTGTCGACCAAATGATGCTCCAGCCTGCCCATTTCTTCGCTCCGTTTCCGATATCTGATTGTCTTTTCCGCATTATATTTTTTGTCCAAGATAAATGTATTCTTTTGTGTATTCCTTTTATTGTTAAAACTTGCGGTTCTACAATATCTGTCATAGCTTCCGTTTACTTCTAACCTCACTTTTATATTTATGAAATATTAAAGTACCATAAAAGACCATTTCATTGCAACATTAAAATACAGGGTGTTCCATTTAAGAAAACCCAGAAAATAATCATTCCAAATTTCGAACTATTCTGAATAGAAAAATTAAAGTTTTTGCTATGTTGATAGTTTTGTACAATGGAAGACTATATTCAAAAAAAAATAAACGGTAAATAGATTTTTTTATGTCAAATCTGTCCAATTCTACAGGGTGTTATAACCGCGACGAAATTATTAAGAAAACGTAATTATTTCTTGAATCACCTTGTATAAAACTACAAAAGCATATATTGCCAAAAAGGAAAGACCGTAAGGAATCCAAAAATGTAAAAATATACAGGATGTTTCATTTAAACAAAGATAAGTTTGGTCCACCATGTCTTACCACAAATGAGTAATTGGACTTCCTCGCACTAATGCCGCACCCTGTATATACATATACTCGTATAATATCAATTGTAGATTCCGAGAGGATTAATCGAGAAATATTTTGATTTGTAAACAAATATTTTTGCCCATTAACGACTACATGTACTAACGAGTCAATTATTGAATACTTTTTAGGAACAAATTAAATGTTAAAACAGGTTTTAATTATTTATTTGCTACAAATTTCCAGTCCAAATGTGTATTCGTGAAACAATGTTTTAAAATCAGTTTCCATCAATTATCTTTTACATAAATCCAATCCGAATTTTGTATTTTACATAAAATACTAGAATTTAACTGTAGGTACCCAACCGAAATCAGCCAGCCATTTTTTGGATCTCGGTGTAGCCTTCCATGGAATTTAACACGAGGTAATTATGTTTATTTTATTGTTATATTTAAAATTAAAGTTTGAAATCATTTTCACGCAGTACGTACCTAATTTATAGTAGCAATTAAAAAATTTCAAAACTAAAATAACCTGTTTTTGTATTATTTATCGTCTAATATGTAACAAATATCATGACATTTTAAATAAAAATTCGATCACAAAAGTTATTGTGTAATGTGGATTTTAAAAGGTCGAAAATATGTTTCTGTCAAAAGAAAAGAAGTTTATGAAATAGCGCATGCATTATCATATGAATTAATAGGCTGGGTTTTGTTTATTTATAGCACATACACTGCCTAGCAAAAAAATTAGGTCAATTTTAAAAATTAAATATATCACATTACATCTTCAAACTGTAGATTTATGTACCGGATTTTTGTAGCATTTAAATAAGGAATCACATTAAGAAATCGCGATCACTATTGGCACCAGGTGGTGCCTAACCTAACCTAACCTAACCTAACCTAACCTAACCTAACCTAACCTAACCTAACCTAACCTAACCTAACCTAACCTAACCTAACCTAACCTAACCTAACCTAACCTAACCTAACCTAACCAGGTGGTGCTTCAAAACTCCGGGAAAACGAGAAAACGTCATTTATTTACTTACTCGACATAACCTTAATTTATCTAGCGTTGAATGTTGACTGTTGAGCTAGCAAAAATTATTTTTCTACGTGTGAAATCTTCCAAAGTCAATTCGTTGCATATATTTACTGATACTGCTAGCTACTTTCTGGGAAAATAATGCATAGTTACATTTACAGATGAATAATTCTTGCAATGTGGCACTGAGCAAAAATTTTTTGACTTACTGCTCATATCAAAACTATGCTTTGGCATTAAATCAGAAAAATCGAACCAAATATACAACAACAAAGTAATAATCAGCACAGGATCTTTATGAAAAACCGTTTGTTTTCCCGGAGTTTTACGTACAAATTTCCAAATGTAGATGGCGCTCACTCCCTGGTGATCGCAAAATGATGAAGTGACCAAAATTTTTGCCGGGTAGTGCATATTTTATAAATTTGAAAAATATATCTATGCATGTTCGCCCAAACACATATGAATTTAATTCTGATGATACTGACTAGTAAATGAGATATGAAATAATTTGGTTTCTATCTGGATCTAAATGAAAAAAAAATTAAGTAGGTACCTATCTCGCTTAAAAAAAATTTGTGGAAATAAATAGAGATTGCAGATTCTTCAGAAAAACCTCTAATTCGTAAAATGTAAACCAGTTTTTAAAAAAATATGCCAGATACATTAAATTTTCAAATAACTTTACTGTACTGACACCAATGTCGGGTTAGACCCAGGTGTTCAGCACGGTCTGTAGAATATAGTAAGGTTGCCTCACTTCGCTAGCAGCATGACAAGCAATACGTCACAGGCTACGTCACCAATATGCTAAAGTCTGCTGAGCGTTCGAGTTTGCGTAGTTTTCGATAGTTTTCCTCTACTGTTTACAGTGATTTAAATTTTTTTTTAAATTTACGTATTTTTCTATTAATTTACAAAGTTTTCCGTTAACCTCAGTGACTTCTTAACCGACAATGCCCGGTTAATATTGTGAGCCCTGATTGGCTAAAAGTTACGAGGCAACTGTAATATATTCTACAGATCACACATTAGAAATAAGGTTAGATTAGTTTAAGGATATCCAGTACAAAGTTTAAATAAAATTGCAATAGCTCTATTAAAGCTTGACAAAAAAAATTAAAAACTAAAAGCTGTAGCCATAATATTTTCAATAGAAATAAGTTTCATAGGCTAGTAAAAAGTATTTTCATAAATTTATGTTAATCTTAAGTTTCAGATCAACTTAGCTGTTTCAGTTGTTGCTACTTCAAAATCAGTATCCGGAAATTATATCACCCATACTTCGACACTAGTTTTAAACAAGTTTCTTCTGGTCCAAGTTATGCAGTAGTTCAAATTTTCTAAATTTAGAACAAAATAAAACTTCTTTAAATATAGCTCAAACTATTCCTTAACGATAATAATGTATTCATAACACTATAATGTCAAAAACTCTATAAAAAACAAGAAAATGCACAATACGAAAAACTAACTACCATAAGGCCACAGTTTGTTTGGATAAAATGCCATGACTTATGTCAAGCAATAGCGACAGTGACGTCAAAATAATGGGTGTATTAAATTGTTTACGTTACTTAATGTAAAATGAGACTTTAAACTCCTTTTTGTATTAAAATATTCAAATTATGTACGTTAGACACAGTTAGTTTTGCGATTTGTTTATCAAAAGATATTTTATGTACACACTTTATTTGTTACAAAAAAGATGTAAGATAAAAGCGAGTTTGTTATTGTGTGCTACTTTTATTATAATAAAATTTCATTTTTGCTGTGTACATATTATTTTTTAAAAGTTTACTGTAAGATCGCATAGCTAGCGCCATCTATCAGCCGGTAGCTAAACGCAACGATTCATTAAGGGGCTACATCAGTGCACCATCAAGACAGAAAACGCGTTCCAAAATTGCAACTTTAATATTGAATATTTTGACCTACTTATACGTGATATTATAGTAAAGAATTGCGGTATAGGTATACAGCCCAATTTGAGAAATAATTTATTGTGGGGACATTAATATTTAATTGAATCATTTTACAGAACGAGTATGTACCGTCATCAAGAAGAACAATAATACACTTTCTTCAAATAAACATTTTTATACCATGCCTAGATTTTGTCTCATATTTAGTTGGTGACTGATTTGGCAACATAGAAAAATAGTTACCATAATCTCAACCCTTCATTGGTTTTCTGTTCAGGTTATTTTTAACAATCACCAGAAGGCTCTCAAACAATTTAGTTTATAATAATTCGTAGATTTTGTTACACAAAAATGTTGTAATGTTTAATGTATAAGAAAATCCCTGTATTTTTTAAGAAGTTGCGACATCTATCAGTCGGTAGCTAAACTTAGGTGACCAATGGTCATTACAGCTTAAACACTCTTTAAAACATAATAAAATACAAACTTACAACAAAAAGAGACCTGGGAAATACAGTTAATGCAAAAGAATGTGTTGTATTACCCTTTTGCTTAAATACTCTTTGTTTGCATATTTTTTAGTTTACCGAGAAGTCGCCATCTATCGGATAATAGTCGAAGTGTAAAATTAGCTGGATTTTAACACAAAACAAAACCTGAATAAATAATAAACACCCTATTGATTTATAGGAAAGAATAGATTTAAAAAAAATAATTTCTTCACTCACAGCTCAAGACTTTTTGTGGTGGTGTGGGCTACAACTGTTGTAACAGTTTAAACACTCTTTAAAACATAAAAAAATACAAACTTACAACAAAATGAGACCTGAAAAATACAGTTCATGCAAAAGAATGTGTTGTATTACCCTTTTGCTTAAATACTCTTTGTTTGCATATTTTTTAGTTTACCGAGAAGTCGCCATCTATCAGACAATAGTCAAAGTGTAAAATTATCTGGATTTTAACACAAAACAAAACCTGAATAAATAATAAACACCCGATTGATTTATTAGAAAAGAATAGATTTAAAAAAATTAATTTCTTCACTCACAGCTCAAGACTTTTTGTGGTGGTGTGGGCTACAACTGTTGCAACAGTTTAAACACTATTTAAAACATAAAAAAAATAAAACTTACAACAAAACGAGACCAGGAAAATACAACTAATGTAAAATAATGTGTTGTATTACCCTTTTGCTGAAATACTCTTTGTTTGCATATTTTTTAGTTTACCGAGAAGTCGCCATCTATCAGACAATAGTCAAAGTGTAAAATTATCTGGATTTTAACACAAAACAAAACCTGAATAAATAATAAACACCCGATTGATTTATTAGAAAAGAATAGATTTAAAAAAATTAATTTCTCCACTCACAACTCAAGACTTTTTGTACAAACTCGAGCTGATTTACTCTAAATATTCTCCATCAGTAAAAAATGCACCAATCATTTACAGATTACTTTATTAAAGTCAAATAAATAGTACAACATATATATTACAATATAAGAGTTATTCCATCTACCATTGGTATGCAGTACCCAAGCCAGTGAAGGTGGTGTGGGCTACAACTGTTGCTGGTGAGTAAGCTACTGCAGCCTTGGTGACGACAGGTCCAGCAGACACAGTTAAAGGTGCTGCTTTGGCTACAACTGGGGCAGCATAAGACTGAACCAAAGGAGCTGCAGCAACTGTTTTAGCATAAACTGGAGCAGAAGCAGCATAAGTCACTGGTGCGTGTGCAGCATAAGTCACTGGTGCGTGTGCAGTGTAGGCCAATGGAGCAGGTGCAGCATAAGTCAAAGGTGCAGGTTGAGCGTGATGGATGTAGGAGCTGCTGACAACTGGAGCGGAAGAGTAGGCGACAGGTGCAGAGTAAGCTAAAGCTGCTTTAGCTACAACTGGAGCAGCGGCGTATGTTGCAACAGGAGCGTGAGCAACACCTATAAAAAATAATAGTCTAAAATTCAAGACCATCTAACTAATAAAAAATATACTTTACCCAGAGTTAGAGCATCGTTGGTGATTCTGGTGTCGTATTTTCTTACACTGGAGAAAGCACTGTCGACGGCTTTTGAGTAATGAGAAACGGATTGAGCTCCTCCAAGGGATCTTTCTACGCTTTGGTGAGACGCTCCAATTGCTGGAGCATGGATTGCTACTGGTGAAGCAGCATATGCAGACACAACTGGCTCAGCATGGGCAACTGCCAACGGTGCATGGTGGATGTAGGAAGAACTGACGGCCGGAGCAGCAGAGTAAGTTGCTACTGCTGGAGCTCCAAGGAAACCAGCGTTGGCGTAAGCCAAGAAGCAAGTAAGAACGATAAGCTGCGAATAAAAAAATTAAATCGGAATAAAAAATAAGATTTTTGTAAATTATTTTTGAAGAAACTTACTTTGAATGCCATTGTTGTGTATGGATCGAGGATGCTGAAGAACTGATGCTAATTGTATGAACCCAGCGATTTTTATACTGATCCTAAATTACATAATTTTTATTCGGGTGGTATATCTAGTTTGATCTTGTGGTCCACTTTCGCTCTCTTTGAAGGTCTGGGTTAGGGCGGAGCCCACATCTACTTGTAATTATACTTACCCGTGTAATGCACCACAGGGACGATTTTTGATGCTTCCATAGTACGGGGTACAAAAAATTTATTATTCTCTTAAAAAATTATTAATCAAATTCGTATAAAACGTTAAATTAAATGAAACAATTTTTTCAATTAAAAATAATTACGTAACATCAGTAAAAGATTCTGTTATTAACCAATAACATAAATTTTTATAATTTTGTAAAATAATTCAAAGGATTTTAGATAGGGAGCTAGCACCTAATTAGTAATAAGTAATAAAATTAATTTTAAAATAAATAAAACGAAAATTAAATCGGAATATTATTTATTACATTGAAATAAACATTATTCATTATCGCGTTGATATAAAAAGTTTTGAAAAACATTCTATTGGTGTTGACTTTATTTATTGATCCGGCCTATGGACTAATACGATTTTCGGCCGCTGTACTAACGGATGATGAAATGCAATTCTGCCGATGCCGATGACTACATTTAAACTTGTTCGGATACTCGCATTGTATGGACATTTGAAGGTAAACATCCGAATCATGTGCTTATTAAAACGAGTTTTTAAGGACGGGATTTGCTATAATTTAAATGTGTAGAAGAAAGCAGAGAATAATTGACTCTACAATTTTTTTTAGGTAAAAAAAACTAACAATTAACTTTCCTGTGCAATCGTAGCACTTAATTTAATATCACCAACTAGTTTAGACAAGCTATTCAAATGTTTTTCATCTAAATTCAATTTTTCGTTTAATTTTGCAGCCAAAATACCCGTCTGAGAAAAACCAATGTCTGAACAATACTGAATACAAGCCTAAAACAAAAAATATAACTAAACTCCTGTATAAACAAATCTAAGAAATTTTTGCACTCGATGAAATAAAATTTATTTGTTCCTATATATAAATTAAAAACTTACTATTGCTCTAGTTGGAGCCTTTTTTATTATACAATGATCTACAAAACTTTCAAGGGCTTCTATTTGTGGAACACCCACAACTGTTTGATGTCCCTTGTCAAGTTTATCCATGATGGTGCAAGATTTTTCAAAATTGTTGTTTCTTAATAATAATAGCATTATTTTTCCAAGAAGACTTCCTGTCAGTCTAAAAAAATGTATATATACAAATACAAATATAAAAAAGTGCATCCAAAAAAAAATTTTGCACACTCAAAGGCTTCAAAAGGATTTCATGACACCTTTACCGTTAAATTTTCTACCGTTGCACATACTTTTGTCAAAAGTTCACATACTGTTAGTAAACACAGGTTTAACAAGCGTTCATGCAACCGGCCATTTGAAGAACAAGTTAAAACAGAACTCTTCTTTTTACCAATTGGTATTGTTGATGTACTAAGAGCAGAGGTACCAAAAGGCTTATCAAGCGCCACTGTTTGGATTCTATAGTGTTTTTACCGAACAAAAATTAATGTTTTATTGATAGGAGATAAACTTTTACATTTTTTGCAAATATCCAAAGTAACATCAATCAAACTTCAATAACTCTCAAGCTAATAGCTCAAATATCATGAAATTTTGACAGCCTTTCAATCTGTCATAAGGAGTTTTTGTTGGAAGTGCCATCTATATGTCAGACCGGCGACTTATTGACTGATATATTGATAAGAGTCTCCATTTAGGATATAAGATACAAAATCTCTAGCTAATGTATTAACTTCATAAACAAATATGTTTTAAACAAATAAAAAATTGCATAACCAAATGAAAAACCCAAAGTCTATGTCACAGAATTTTATTCTTTATATTGATGGAAAACAATAGTAGCAACTAGTTTCGGCGTAACATTGAGACCATCATCAGGCTATAAAAAAGGTTATTTAGTGGTGCAAACCAAAAAGAAAAAAGAAAGACCATAAATTTTATACATTTTATCCTACATGTTCTTACTTTTATTTTTTATCTGTTGGTTCGTTTGAAAATGTTTGTAATTTTATATTTTATATACTTATATATTATTGTAATGAATATTATGATTTGAAAGATTATTTATAGTTTAATTGATTTGTATTTATAAATTTGATTGATATTATTTAATGTTCTAATAGCAACAAGATCTTCTTTTTCTCAGGAGTGTTTTGTTCTGCGAGTTTCTAGTTGGATTATTAGGTAGGTATTTGAATAAAATATGATTAATTATAATTACAAATTTATTATAAAATAGTTAAATTAAAACAGTAATATATTGAATGTTTAATAATGAAGCTAATTAGTAGGAAAAATAAGAAAAAAGAAAGGCCCTTTATTAACTATAAAAGAACTTACTTGATGTTGAATTTGTGCTAAATTAATTAATGTTATTTAACAACAAAAAAATGGGGAAAACCCAGGATAAGATGGGATAATAAGATGGATATAGTCAAAGTCAGTAATAAAAAAAGGAAAAGTTCCAAGATAAGATAGTGTCAAAGAGTGGGAGGACAGTCATAAACAGAAATTGGATAAGATTCAGGATATGACTTGACTTTAACACAATTGACCTACAAATCTTTGGAGTCAGAAGATTAATAGTCAAATTTAACAACAAAAAAGGAACAAATCCAAGTCAAGACAGAGTCAAATGGTGGAAGGAAGAAGTCAACAAAAAAATGGAGAAAATCCAGGATTAGATGGGGTAATAAGATGGGCAGTCAAAGTCAGTAATAAAAAAAGGAAAAGTTCCAAGATAAGACAGTGTCAAAGAGTGGGAGGACAGCCATAAACAGAAATTGGATAAGATTCAGGATATGACTCGACTTTAATGCAATTGACCTACAAATCCTTGGAGTCAGAAGATTAATAGTCAAAGTAAACAACAAAAAAGGAACAAACCCAAGTCAAGACAGAGTCAAATGGTGGAAGGAAGAAGTCAACAACAAAAAAATGGAGAAAATCCAGGATTAGATGGGGTAATAAGAAGGGCAGTCAAAGTCAGTTTTAAAAAAAGGAGAAGTTCAAGAAAAAAATTCTGTGACATAAACTTTGGGGTTTTCATTTGGAACAAACAAAAGTTAGGCTGAAACTAGTTGCTATTATTGTTTTCTATCAACATAAAGAATAAAATTCTAATCTAAAATTTCGAATTAAGATATTATGGTACTTACACTACTTTGTTGACCTTGTTAATGGGTTGATTTTCCATTTTATTGTAGATTTCCCAAGCAATATTTGCAAAGTTTTCATTCAAATTTGAATCCTTCTCTGGTGGATTGTTAACCATAATCCCAAAAATGGAATCTATTAAATTTTCTCTCGTAGTTTGTTCGAAACAAACCATGTCAGACCATAATTTGGGTATGTATTCAGTAGCACCATTTAGATCGACTTGTTTGAGAATCTCCGCCATTACCCCTGGTTCTGGTACATAAATATGTGGTACCAAAATGTAATACATATCAGTCATGAACTCCTCCAGAGGTACGCTAGTAGCCATAAGAATAAAGAAATGGCGACTAAAAAAAATATAAGATAATAACAGAAGTTTGCATTTATTTGTTAAAAAACTTACTAGTAAATTGATTCTTTGTAAGAGTCACCAATCAAATCATAATTTGAACCAAAATGTAAAAGTTTGTCAACTCTCTTGGCTAAATTAACATCTCTTAATTGATTCTTGCAGATATCCATGGCTGTTACGAAAAAATATGTATCTGAAATATCCTGAATTTTGTGGTCTTTGTTTTCTACTTCAAGCATTATGTCGTATAAGATACTGCCAACTTCTCCTCCTAGAATTAAAATTATTTCAAAAATCTGATTTTTCGGATCGGTGTAACCCAAATCCGATTTAAATGACTTCTCGACCAGACTATTTGTTGTGCATTTTAATTTAAAACAATTACAGGTACTCACTTTCTTTGTAAAATGTTATGAGCACATAATACCAGGATCCCAGAGAAGGCTCAATCCCCAAGTTCTTAAACTCTGCTAAAACTTGAAAAACATTCTCTTTAATATTACTACTTCTTCCCATTGTACTAAGCGACTGTAAAACAGCATTTAATGTTCCTAAATTTGGTTTTACGCCTGCCGTATTCATATCGTTCAACAAATTTATTATAAATGACCACCTCATTTCAAAACTTTCTTTGAGGAAATTAGAAATTCTGATGAGGGAGTTGTAGGTATTAGGACTAAGGATCAAGCCCTTTCCTTGAGCTTCTTCAAATAGTTTCCAAGCTCTGTCTGCTTGAAAATATTTAGACATGCCTTGTATTATTGCTGAATAAGTATCTGCTGTTGGAGTTTTTATACTTTGGAAAAGTTCTTCTGCAAAACAACCATCTCTAAAAATAGTTCAAAATTGTTTTATAAGAAACATGAACAAGAATAAAACTAATAACTTACTTCCAAGTTTTTCTTAGTCTTTCTTTTGCATTGGAACTTTGTCTAAACCATCTCTCTTCAATAAATTCATCCGGTAAAGTATCATCATTATTAAAATAACAAAGTAATTCTAACAATGCTTGCTGTGTTTCCTTTGACACTTCTATGCCTTGTTTTTGTAATGATTGATAAATAAACTGAGCATCTAGCACTTGTACATTATCAATGACTTTTTTTAATTCTTCTTCTGACACTGGTGTATCATCAGTGTATACTAACTTTGGTAAAAAAGAAGGTATGATGGGATCCATTTCTCTGTGGTTAAAAAGATCAGCATGTTCTTTTCTTATCCAATGAGCTGCCTTTCGACCTACAACAAAAACACCCATTAACCACAACAGTTTCAGTATATTTTAGTTCAACTTACCAGCTTCTTGAGCCATGGTATAAGTTCTTTTAGCAACATTTGACATGGGGATTAAATACGGGTCGTCATGATATTTATAATGAGCAGCTGTTGGATCTCTACCTATTGTGCTTTCTAAAGCCCTTAATATGTCAGTTGGACCCCGATGAATTCTTTTTGGTATTTCTATCTTCTCTTCTGTACTAGTTGAACACGATCTACGAGCCACCAGCGTACTAAGCGGGGTTATGTGTAATTGAAATCTAAAACATGTCGATTAGTAATTTGATACAAATATAGAAACTTGTTAAGATCCGAGTGATTTAGAATTTTTTGAAATATACTAAAATAAAAAAGTCATGTCACCTTTTAAGGGTTACTGCAGAAAGTTTCATGTTTAATGTTTATAAATAATTAAAAAATGTTTTGTGTTTAGTGTACTATTTTCAAAAACTATTATTCCTAACCATACTTTAATAATCCCTAACCTAACTTTTTCATCAAATTTGAAATTTGACTTTTGTCGCCCTCCAGTTACCGATAGAAGAAGTTACAAAAAAAGTAGAAATCTAGTTTTATTTTGTATAAAAGATAAAGAAAACTTCATGTACCGATTCAGTAGTTTAAATAAAACTTCCCAGTAAAAAAAGTAGGTATAAATATATTTCATTAGGTAAAATTCGAAGACCATCTAATCCAATCAAATAAAATGAAGGTTTGTTATTCTTGGATTATTGTGCAATATTTCAATTGAACAAATTAAACATCTTTTGAAGATGATAGATACTTACCTAATTGTGGCAAAGAGATTAATAATAATGAAAAACTTGATATATATTATGGAAATCGATCTTAATAACTTATTTATTTTATTTAAAAATGTATAATATAGTGTTTTATATATTTAAAACCCTCTGTTTTGTTTTAAAATCTTTTAGTGGATATTACTGGAAAAAATTAAAATTTAACGCAAAGAAATTGTTAATACTATCACTGTCGACTAAATAACTGAAGACAAATTTAAAAATAGGAAGAGCAAATAATAAAAAAGTATCCTAATTACACCAATGTTTGCATTAGGGAAAACGTTTATAGCACAAGGAGTTCCACAGGGATCACTTCTGACGCCTCTCTTGTTGGCCCTTTGCATCAATCCTCTTTCAACAGTGTTGAATATAATTCTAATTGCACATTATTTCAATTTGCTTTTGATTCTTATCAATAAATACCACTATTGAATATAGTTAGACCATATAAAACTTTGGGTTCTCATTTGACCTGGAATAACTGGGAATTTAAATATTCTCATCATACTACTGCTTTCTTCCAAAAGAAGGTATAGGGCAATCAAAAGCGTACAATACATTTACTAGCTTGTATAAGAAATATTCAAAAGGTCTGTCTGTTATTTCATTTTTACAAATAATACTAATGCAAATTTGGGAATGGAAATAAAACTAAAAACTGGTAGGTATTTCTTTATATATGTTCATATAAATTATGGTTTAAATGTTCTAATGAAGTAATTGTCATTTTGAACTATGACCCTGTACAAAATATATATTTGATTAGACAGGTCAAGTTTCACAAATGATCTTTACACCATTTACTCATAACATTCAAATATTTTACAGAAACTTAATACCGAGTGCCTTAAAATTATAATTTATCTAAACGATAACAATCACAGTAAAATAAATTCTAATCAGTAACGTTTTGGAAAATGTTCCAACAATTAACCACGCTAGCACAAAAAATCTTCTACCTTTCTCTGTACTGTTGTAACTATTGGAACATCTACCTACGAATATATCTTGCGAAATTTTCCATCTGCAATGAATTGTTGGAAATACACAACAAACAGAAAATTGAAAATAAAATTTTTCCTAAAATTACAAAATAATAAAATTGCACTTCTTATAGTCTTTTTAGTGTAAGCAGCCAAAAAGCTGTGATGATCAATTGGATGAAATTAAATATGAATATAAGTTTAACATTCTCTTCCAACTTATCAGTTGCTTCGATAGTGTGATATTTAATTTTTTAATCGATTCTTTCAAAAATAAATAAAAAATAAGGTGAAGGTAAATATGCACATGTATATATAATAGTTATTTATGATTCAAGTGCTAAAAGTGATCTTTTTTGCCCATCCCTTCAAACAAAATAAAATCACTTTTAGCACGTATATCATAATCTATTTTTTTCTACAAACACCATTAAAAGTAAAAATTAACTCATCCCTAGTTTGTATTAATTAATTGATAAAATAATAGACCCCATGATAAACAAACAACTTTTGTTTATGGCGTTTTTATGTGTGCTCTTAACTATTTATTGTATCTTCTTCTGACTTATCAATTTGAATTTAAAATCTGACCTCCATCGTCCATGCAATTCCTTTAAATGTTACTTAACTAGAGCTGAGTACTAATCGATCAATTACCAAAAGTTCTAAAAGAATAAATTTTAAAATCTCAAATACAACCAGATATAACAATGGAGGTCCAATTATAAATTTAAATTGGTGGTAAGTCAGATTTCTGCTTTCTATAGCAGTAGTTCCATCTGTAGTCACCGGCACTGCCACAAGTATATGATATAAAATATTGTACCGGTAATTTATATGGTATCCGAAATTCTCTTATATATCTTCTTTGGTAGAAGGAAGGAGGACCAACTTGTATAGGAATGAAGTAGAAAAACTGTCCGGCGGTAAGCAGCAAATAGTAGATGGCGCGAGAGTAGCAGAAGGGTAAAAAGACAACGTGAAGTCAGTAACATGGGAAAGTAGTGAAGTAAGTGTCAAACCAAATGATTCTAAACAAATTTTCTGGTATGTTTTATATGTGTTATTGACTATTTTATTGTATTTTCTTGATTTTTGGGAGTTAATTACTGTTTTTCATTGGTAAGTGTTCATTCATATGATTTACATATCACTAAAGTAGATAGACGAACAATTTCCCTAAAAATATTATAACATAACCTTCAAAGTTGTGGATTGTCATAAAGAATCGAATTTGGAAAGATTTTTCTTATATATGTATTTAACTATGATACTTCCGTTATATTTCAAAGTATAATATAAAGTTATTTCTGGAGATTTATAATGTTGCCGTTTGGAATCATTTCGTTGACATTTTCCAGTTCAACAGCATAGAACACAAATTTTGACGTCACACTTTCCCAGTCCATTTTGACATAACCGATCACAGGACAAATTCTTCTGTCTGCTATTTGTAGCGTCCTGTGACCTTACTCTTGCTACTGTGGCGCCACCAATTTGCTTCTACCCTCCATATTTGGCAGTTAATTGCTGTTTTTTTTTTACATAACCTTCAAAGTTGTGCTTTTTCGTAAATTTTAAAAATACTTACTAAAAAATGGTACCTACTTTAAAAATTGAATTTTAAAAGATTTAGCTTTATAACTCAAACCAAAGTTGCTTCTGGAGATTTATAATTGTCATGTCTACATGCGGAGTTCAATTTCATGGAAACACGGATCTAGTGGAAAGTCGGTTCACTGGACTCGACTGTAGTGATTTTCTGGTCTTATGAACGCGCCTTGAGTAGTTGAGTTGACAACTGACAGCTGAAATTTGTGTTTGTATTTATGTTTACATTTTGTAAGGTTAATTTATTTAGTGTTACAGTTACAACAAATTTTGTAGGAGTAAATTGGATTATCCTTTGACCTGGAATAACTGGGAATAGAGACAATTTAAATATTCAATTTCATGTAAACACGGATCGAGTCGAAAGTCGGTTGACTGGACTAGACCTTGGTGATTTTCTGGTGATATCGAGTCGAAATAAAGTCTTATGAACGCGGCTTGAGTAATTGAATTGACAACTGGCAACTGACAGCTCAAATTTGTGTTTGTATTTTTGTTTAAATTTTGTAAGGTTAATTTATTCAGTGTTGCAGTTGTAAAAATTTTCCGAAAGCACCACAAAATGTAAGGTTATGATTACCCGATCTCAAATGAATCTTTCAACCCGGTTTACATAGAAAACTCAACCCAACCTTTCAATCCTGCATGTAAACATGACAGATGACGTCAATTCTTGTTTTGTTTGGAAACCTTTTGATTGACATTTTACAATTCGACAGTTTATGACGTCACACTCTCCCTCTGTCCATTTTACTTTTACTGACGTTTGTAGAACCAGCCAACCGATGACTGTTACATTATTAAAAAAAATTATGTGACCCGCTGTAGTTGTTGTTGCAACATACAGGGTGTTTACCAACAAAAAACGATCTTGTCAACTCATCGATTAGCTACTTAATAATGCCCTTTACTATTTACATCTAATCAGTCTTTTAGCTAGAAGATATGACATTCTTGTCTTGATATGCTATATCCGTATTGCAGCTAGTCTCGCTCAAAGTCCCCGAATCATCGTCATCGGCAAATTTGATATTCTCGAAACTCAAACCTTTCTCGGTCGTTTCTTTTTCCATATCTTCTCTAAGTAGTTTCGGGGACATGTTTAATCGTTTCGACAGATCTTCGAGTTGCGTTTCGGATATTTTTTTATGTACCAACGGTTCTACTTCACATATAAATTTGTTATCCACGTTTAAGGATTTTAGTTCGCGTTCCGTGAGTTTTGGCAACAGCGCCGTATCTTCTTCGGGGGATTCTTTGTTGCTGCCGGGATCGACGTATTCGCGCACTTCTTCCATTTCGTGATATTCGTTGGACTCGTAATCCGGTAATATTTCACCGGTTTCGTCCAACGGCGGAATCCAAACTAAAAACGCGGGATCCATTCCTGCAAATCAAATTTTAATATTTGTTATAATAGCTACCGATATGTCTAAAGCGCATGCTTAATTCCGATTAATAGTATATGGTGTAACAACCGGGAAAAAAATACTTTTCCCACATGTTGCACACTATACTTTTTCTACAACTGCGACAATTTATAGAATAAAAGTAATGTAATAAAAAAGTATATTGTGCCACAAGCTACCAACAAAGAATAGAAAGGAAGAGACATTGTAATATTTTAATCTAGCCAATAATCACGACGGGCATATTGAAGAACCAAATATGACTCATTTCAATCTTGACATTTGACGTATAGTTTTTTCACGTTGTTTTATATGTTATTTTCTGACGTTCGGTTGACAAACAGGCTGTTAAAAGAAAGTCACTAGAAATTTATGTTGGTAGGAAATGTAAATTGACATTTGATTGAGGATTTAACCTTATTTGTTTACTTTTTATTTTGTTTATAACGAAAATACTGTTTTAAATAATAATGGCCTAAGAAAAATAGAGGGCGTCAAATTATACGCTGCGGGAAAAGGAACTAATAATGTAATTGGTGCAGAAATATCTTTCTATAATAGAAAATAAACAAATAGATAATAAACAAAAAACAGAATGTTGTAAGAAGCCAATCAAACCACTGGTTTAAGAACGGGGACTCGATGCTTGAATTCAGAATGTTTATGGTATTCCGTGTCAGAAAAATACGGTGTTGCCACTTAATCTTTCGACATCAGATGTCGATTGAATATACCCATCTCCTTAATGGCTCAAATTTAATGGCCTGGGAAACGTCAGTTTACCTATCTACAGAGACAACCAAAGAGACGGTCAAGTACATGAGCATTTTTGTTCGATTGTCCAATAAAATAGTCCTTTTAGCTCTATCCTTGTTTAGTTCACAAGTTTATGATATGTCACATCTCTGTCTTATTTTTGGAAAGTAAGCGCAGATGGCACTAGGAGCATGGAATTTTTGACACAACGGCAAACCTTAGAACATAAAGATTGTTTGATATTCTGTGGAAAATGTGACGTGCCAACTGCCAAAGTATTCAATCGCTATTATTGTTTTGACGAGTTGTATTAACTGTGTTTTTTGTGGCGTTTTTAGAATAATTCTAGTTCTAGTTCTTATTTATAAACTGTGTAACAGTGTGTTGTAGAATAATTATTTTAGACTTTTGTTTGGTGATTAGTTTGTGTGTAACGATAGTTAAAAACGATGTGTTTTTTTATGCACTCTTTTAGTCTATATCTTGTCATTTCTTTGAAAAGTTAAGAACCACTTCCATATTCCACGTTTGGTATGTTTTCATTGCTCCTGTAATTTGTCCAATAGACCATATATTATGTCGAGGACCACAATATTGTTTATATATATGATAAGTTTAATATATTGTTTACATCATTTATGTTTTATATAAAACCACTTTTTGTATTTTTCAATCATTTATGTTTTTTTAGTTTTGTATTCAATTTTTAATGAAAGAAATAAGAAAATAAACGGAAAAGGGTTTGCCCGCGCTTTTTTAAATTTCCTGAGAAGCGCGAGCGCCATCTCAACTCACTTTCCGGTTCTGGTGGACCAATTCATTACTGTAGAACAAAAATTTAACATGTACTTGGGCGTCTCTTGGTTGCCTCTGCTATCTAGTCTTTTCTGTTCAAAAAAGGTTAATTTTTATTCACGAATATTATTTTATTGGCATTGTTAGACTTCAGTCTACTTCTTTTATTTGTATTAGAATGCCAGCTTTTGAAAATATTCGCTCGGATGATACTGATGTGGCAGGTACACATAAATATTTTTTGTGGTTTGTGACGAACCAAAAACCGAGATAGAGACATCAGTGATAGAATTCATAGAAGTTACTGTGGAATATCAGAACTAGAACGCCTTTAGAATATAGATAGATATGGGCTTGATTTTGATTTGACAAGTGACAACTGACAATCAGACATTCCAGTTTTTATCGGTATATCGTATCTGTAATTAATAAAAAAACACGTGAAATTGAAAAAAGCAACGGTATTGATTAGTTTCTTTCTGAATCCGCCGGGAATCATTCCAGGCCATAATATCGATAGTTGATACACATGGTATCGATACTTGATAATTTTTACAAAAGTATCGATACCTCGATACTGGGCATCGATACTTTGCAACCTCTAGTGTTTGAGGGAAAGAATTAGTCATATTCATGGCTAGGAATCTTTTATCTAAATGAAAGTTCATTGTTAGTAGTTGAGATTCCAACCGCAAAACACGCTGGTGTGCTGTCATATGTCGTATCTGTCAAAGAATTTTCATGTTTTGTGAATTTCATTGCCACTTTGTACAGGGTAATTATTTACAAGAGCTACTTCTGGCCAATTTCCGAAATTTTTACAAAAATAGTTTAATTATGGTCTACACATTATGAATTGAGTATTCATTTAGTGCCTAACCGGGTTTGGTTAGGTTTGGTTAGGTCTGGTTAGGTTGGATTAGGATAGCATCGCCACCCGTCACTGAATTTTGCGTGTTTGTTTATCTTTGTTTTATCTTTTATAATATGCAAAAAGACCGATTAGATTTGGTCAGTAATATTCTCTCTACATTTCACATTTTATTTTCAATATTTTTTATATATTTATAATGTAAAAAAATATGATCGTAATATTTAGGTTTTATTTAGAGAAGTGGCAACGCTGGTACCTACATGACATAACGCAAGTTCATGTTCGGAACAGCAAATAGCGCTGTTAAAAAGTTGATTTTAGTATTGTGTATTGCAGAATAAATTTCGTTGTTAAATAGAACATTTTGTTAAGATGATTACGAGTTATAATTATTGTAGATTTAGTTTTTCAGAGAGTACCTATATTTAATTATATAAATATTGTGTGGTGCAGATTTTAATTAAATAAAATACAGAATGTGAATAGTGTAGTGATGAGTGTCGATTCATCTTTTTAGGAAAGCCATTTGTTAAAAGTAAGTCATGAGAGTATATTTATATATCACAAGATTACTTTTTTAATGTTTTTTCGGTCAAATTTATAATGTAATATATTATCAAAATAATTTATTTGCTTTGTTATTTGTCGCGTATTACTATTTGCATACGAGTTTCCGACGCCATACTGCTAAAAATGGCAGCGCAAAAAATAGTTCCAACTTTAAAAATTAATTTTGAAAAATATATGCCTGAGCGCACTAAATGAATACTCAATTCATGATTTGTAGACTGGTTCAATAATTCTATCTAGCAACTCTGATAATTCATGAAAAGTCTGTTTGTTTATTGTAAATCGCCTTTTAAAATCAACAAAGTGTTTACCTAAATATGAACCAGGAGCAGCTCCTGCATTGACAACGTTGTAATCGTAATAATCCATCTCTAGATCGATATCTTGGCCCGATATCGAAAAATCAGATCCAGTCGGTACCAGCATCAACTTTTCACGATTCTTCTTCTCTTTGGTTTCTTTTATTGACGTACTTTTTATCGTAGCTTTGTGCACCAACGTGCCGGCCGACGAATAACAACCCTGCAAGTTAAGTACAACATAAGAGAGTTGAAAAACATTTTTTTTACAATGTATAAACTAAAAATTATCTAGGTGAACGTTCGTGCGAAATACGTGAATGTAAATAGATGGTGGAAAACCTCTAAATGTAACAATTAAAATAGGAAAATCTAGCCTTGAGCAGCTATTATTGACTGTTTGAAATATCTCTTGAGGCACCATCAAAATTTGTTATAGCAGAACAAAACCAGTGCAAAGGTGCCTCTATAAAGTGTTAGATAAGAAAAAGGAATTGAAAAAATACTGCACCGGGTCGCTCGTAGAATGAATTTTTGATATCAGGCTCACATTGGTTAGTGTGACGTTACTGATAGTGCTTGGTCTTCGGTGTACATTGTCCTCGGAATGTTCTTTGTACTTTCCAGTTTTCTCATCGGATTTATCTTTATCGCTGTCTATAGTCGATGATCTTTTCAACGTCGATAGGGATTGGCAAGAATTCGCCAAACTTGTAGATACAGTTGGTTCTTCTACTTCGCTCGCTGGTACGGTGCAAGTTTCTGGTGGAGTCAACGTTGTTGTACTGCCTATACTAACGGATTCTTCTTTCCTAAAATAATTAACAGGGTATTTTTGCAAAATCGGCAGTAAAATATTAAAAATCTTCACTAAAATACAATTCTATTGCAGGGGTCAAAATTATTATGTATTACTGATTGCTTGTTGAGGATTTTCAGCAGGAGCTTTGTTAGATTATCAAATTGCTGATCAGATTTAAATATAGAGAGATTCATATACTTAAAGATAAAGCTTCTTAAGGCGGATTTAGCGGATGTATAAGCATAACATTTTCATTAATGCATAATCATAACTATAACAACTTCTCTAACGCATAGTGCTTAACAGATGAGTCATTTATCCGTTCCTCAATGCATAAGCATAATCATAAGTGTTAGTGACAAGTGACAGTTGTATTTATCACGGAACATATAAAATTAGTGTGTTCTGTAACCTTTATCATTCAACAACAATAACAAATTTTCAAATTTATAACCTCATTTGCTCATTCATTGATATTTATTTCTGTATTTTCATCAAAATAGAATATTGATCATAGAATATTGATATATTTTTTTATATCTTGAAAACTTGATTCTGAATTAATTTTTGAGGTTAACAAGTATGACAGCTCCATGAAATCCACGCAGGCGCACTTTCTATTTCGACACATCATTATCCGTAAAAGTTAAAAGTTGGGAACTTCAAGGTTATGCGTTATGAATTGTGCACTATGACTTATGCTTATGAGTTGGATAAATCAGTCCATTTGCAACTACATAACTTCTTATATAATCGGGTTAATTCTTCTCTCGAAGATGTTTTAATTAAATTGATTGTACTAAACCTTACTTTTTGGAAGTCCATCTTATTAAGGATAATAAAAAACTCTTTTCGTTTTAACAAAACTTCCAATATTTATTTAAAAATTGCTTTTTTAAAACTCAATGACAGCCGTTTCGCTATTAAGCATCGTCAGATTGACATTTAAATAAATATTGGAAGTTTTGTTAAAACGAAGAGTTTTTTATTATCCTTAATAAGATGGACTTCCAAAAAGTAAGGGTTAGTACAATCAATTTAATTAAAACATCTGCAACTACATAGTTTAACTTTTATGAATTGTACATTAAAGTTATGTTTATGAATATAATTATGCTTATGCATCCGCTAAATCCGCCTTTTAATGTCTAATTTACCTGTGCAATGAACCCAATAGTTCAATTGTAAAGTAATTTAATTTTGATGCTTGATATTTTATTTATATATCATTGTTTCAAACATTTTTTATTAATTTCAAACTTTGTATAAAAGTAAAATTTAGGACCCTATTGTGATACTATTTCTATTGTTTTTATATAATCACTTTAATTGTTATAGATATTCTTGTTATAATTATTTACTTCATTATGACAATGACAGTACTCTTGTAAAATATCATTGTAGTTTTTAAATGATTAAATCTTAAAAAAAGGAGTATATTTCATTCATATAAACTAATTAATAAAAATAATAAAATACACAAGAAAACAAACCGTAGTAATTATTACTATGATACAATTTTATCCTAGCTAATATTATTAAACCACAGATTCAAAATCTTAATAAAAGTAAACTAAAAGATAAAATATCTATGCCATCACCATTTCTTAATATAAATGTCAAATCTCTACTATAACTTAATAAAAGTATAAATCTAAAAAAAAATTAACCATAACTGTAAATTTCTAAAACATTAAGGTGACAATATTAATAAAGCAAATAAATATATTATCATCTAGATCTAAAGAGCTACCGAATGAACACTTACGCCAATGTGGCTTTTTCATCAGATTTAAGTGTCTCACAATCCAATGATTCCCTTAATCTGGTATGTTTTCCTAGCAATTTTAAATGAGGTCGTAACCTACTTAGAGATATTACTTCTGAAAGAAGAGTAACGTTAGATGATACTCTTCTAGCTAATGGTACAGTTACATCTGAAAAAATAAGTTAGTTAACAGTTGTGGAAATTACACTTTAATGGAGAAGTCTCCCATTTTTTTTTTTTGTTTTAATTAATTCCTAATAGTTAACAAACTAAACTAAGGTTTAATTCATGAAGTACTGGTTTTTAAAATTTAAAGCGTTTTGGAAATAAGACAATGGACATTTAAACTCGCTAATAATATTTAAATGAAGTAATAAATTAAGAGTTTTTAGAAAATCACTAATAAGATATAAAAAAAGCACAAAACTAATACACAAAAAACGAAAGCCAACAAGGTAAAATTTTGGTATAGGGGAATAGCTCCGGTTTTAATGAATTTTATTTTGGACACTCCCTAAACATTCCTGAGCACTACTGTGAAGTTTTTTTTCCGGAAATGAAAACTAAAATTTTGAAAAAATTTTGAAATTTAAAAAAAAAATTTTTTTGCTCCAATTTGCACAGGTTAGGTTAGGTTAGGTTAGGTTAGGTTAGGTTAGGTTAGGTTAGGTTAGGTTAGGTTAGGTTAGGTTAGGTTAGGTTAGGTTAGGTTAGGTTAGGTTAGGTTAGGTTAGGTTAGGTTAGGTTAGGTTAGGTTAGGTTAGGTTAGGTTAGGTTAGGTTAGGTTAGGTTAGGTTAGGTTAGGTTAGGTTAGGTTAGGTTAGGTTAGGTTAGATTAGATTAGGTTAGGTTAGATTAGGTTAGGTTAGGTTAGGTTAGGTTAGGTTAGATTAGGTTAGGTTAGGTTAGGTTAGGTTTAAACTTACATTTTATCGGGTTCTCCAAAAAAATTTTTGTGCAAATTGGAGCCAAAAAATTTTTTTGGAAAAAAATTTCAAAATTTTAGTTTCCATTTCCGGAAAAAAAAACTTCACAGTAGTGCTCAGGGATGTTTAGGGAGTGTCCAAAAAAAATTCGTTAAAATCGGAGTTATTCCCCTATACCGAAATTTTTCCGTAAACAAATATAATCATTATGTTGTCTCTGCCATTATTTAATCCGATTTTCTTCTTTTTTTGTATAATTTGTGGCCTCAGCTGTGTGGCTATTTAGCCAGGTTTCTTTTCTTATATCTGATAATATCAGTGCAAAAAATAATAAATTTAAAATAAAATTGCAGCAGAAAGTATTTTATTTTATAATAAAAATGTAATATTAGTAAGACCTTGAGTTGATCTTACTGTTATGGTTCATAAATAAAGTAAATATTAAACGCGCTGTTGCCACATCTATCACCAAGAACATAAAGCTTTAAAAATTAAATACCCGAGTTTAATTTTTAATTTTTTTATAGAAAATCTGCAAAGCAAGAGCTAAAAATTTGGTAATAGAGTGATTTTGGTACTTTCTTTTCATAACGGTAATTAATTTATTGATATTCGATTGGAGGAGACTTCCCCACATTGTAACAATCCTAACCTGAAAAATTTGAAAGAGAATCCTGATCTTCGTTTCCAGCTACGTGATACTTCCGATATCGACACATATACTGAACTCCGAGTGAAATAGTTGCTATCAGTAGACCGCTAAGAAAAAACAAAGCCGCTATGTGTACGGCCGTCAGTTTCAACACAACTATAGGGATAACTCCCATATTTCTAGCCACAGGAAACACTGTACCATTACGAATCGACGTTTCTGGAAAAAAAAACATCTATTTGGTTACTTCCATACCTGCGAGTATTTAGTAAATCTTACGTATTTGCTTAGCTTGAGCTATAAATCCACCGCCGCAAATTTCTTCGTCGTCAGCAGAAAAAAATTCCAGTAATAAATTTTCTTCGGTTGAATTGACCGTTAAGGATGACGCAGCTGCCGCGTCAGAATTTGCCGATAAATGAGCCAGTAAATTTGAAGACAGAGCGTTCCCGTCTCGTATTTTTAACGATTGGCTGCGACACGATAGATGAAATTGCATCACTCGAAACTGGATTACGGAATTAGCGTCGGCCTGGAAAGTTTTTAACGTCACATCAATATTTATAATAGGGTGTTTAACTCCAAATTTGACCCCATTTAATTTATGTTTCTAATTAGACTTACTTGATTGTTTTCCGTGTAATTGCATGATTTTTATTTTTTATTTGCTTAATTTGCCAGAAAAATAACAATAAAATACGTCACTGATGCTGGGCTGATTTCCTTTACGGTAAAAGGCCAACATAAAAAAGAAGCATGCCGCATAAAAAGAAAAATAATAACAATTGACTAAAAAGAGAAGAAGAATTACTGTTTTAATAAGAATTTAATTTCTTGATTAATTAATTAATTAATATAATTTCTTAATTCTCAGGTATTCGTAAGTCTCTAGTCTAAAAATGAGTGGCAGAAACATTTTTTTATTTCGTACTGTAGTAACTCTACAAGAGTTACACCGGAAAAAAATTTTTCGACAGTGCCACTAAACATGCCACATTGAAAACAATATTTTGGCTGGTACCTATGACATACACTTGACAATTTTGACATTAAACTTGTACCTAACTTCGCTTCGAGCATCGGTGACGAAATTTTCGAAATGGCGCAATATTCAAAAAGTACAAAATAAAATTTTTATTTTTGCTCATAAAAATTATGTATACAATTAAAATAAAAAAAAAACTAGTGTGTCGTTGTTTGTTCATATTACTCATATTATTAAGAATAATGAAAATCTAGAAATTTATGCAATAAATTCAACCCCCTATTTTATAAAATATCTTATGATTCTATGTAAATAATTATTTACTAACTTAAATTCAGGTCTAAAAAATATTTTGTTACAGGTTTGGAAATGTATTATAAAGGTATTAATTTCAAACCCCCTAAAAATGATACGACACTGGCTGTAGTGACTGACGGTTTATGTTTTTGGCGTATATTGTCCGTTTAATTTGGTCTATAGGCAACCAAATAAACTTACTTTCGCTTAGGCAACTAAGATTACATACAATGACCTATTTTACGTTTATAGTGTATTTGAAAATCAAGAGAGAGTAAATTCCCAGAAATGTTTTGCAGTTATCAGTGTTAAAGACAGTAAACCATAGACGTGCGTTTTCAAAATTAAATTAATATGGAAATAGAAATATTTAATTTGTTTTAGTTATTTATACGTAGAGTACCAACTTTAGATAGATAAACATAATTCGTAAGTAGTAATTTAATTTGGGTAAAATGAAGAAAAAGTCAATATTATTTTAGGCATTTTGTTTTAGGCATATGTTTATTTACAAAATATGTATATAATATGTACAGTTAATTACAATTACTTATAAATTAATATGAGGAGCTAAAAAAACAATTAAGTAGGTATATGAGAAAAAAAACCAACCGCAAGGATAAAATTTGACGAGCAACATGCAAAAAATACGACAATATTAAATCTTAAAAAATAAAAATCTAAAAATAAAATTAAAGTACATAAATTAATAATTTTAAAGTTATGGTTCCTCGCACTCTGTGTCAGAAGATTCACCATCTGATTCTAGAGAAATTACAATGGGCTCTATAGTAATATCAATTAATGTTATCCAGCTCCCACATTTTTTTTTTCTATTTCTGTAACGTGTCTAATACATTTTTGGTAGGGTGGTAAACGAAGGATTTCAATTTCTCGTTTTTTGGCTATCTCCTCAATATTATATTTTTTATAATTTTGCTTATGTTTTTTAACAATAGTTAACAATTCTGCCCTCAGCATTGTATTGTCAAAGGCTAAATTTTTAGAAGATAACCATTTTGCAATTTCATTCTTTTTCCATTTAGTGGTTGGTAAAGGTTCAAGTAATTTGGAGTGGTAACTTGCATTGTCCATTACAATAACCGATCCTTTTGGTATGAATTGAATCAGCTGTTCAAAATATTCCTCAAACACGTCTCCATTCATTTCTTCGTGATAATCAACGGTTTTTTTATTCAAATAAGAGTAAACCATTCTCAAGAAAACCGTTTGTACTGCCTATATGACAAATAATTAATCTTTTACCTTTTCCTATAGGTTCCTTAAAACCAGTAGTATATCCTTCTAGAAAAGCTTGATGGGATGATTTTATATTTTTGTCTTTCCAAACTCTTCCTACACAATGTCCTTCATTAACCCATGTTTCATCTAAATAATAAATGTTTTTATTTTGAGCTTTAACTTGTTGTATTCTTCTGAGGTACTGTCTTCTCCAACATACAATTTCTTCAGAATCAATTAGCATTGAGTGTCTGCCCATTTTTTCAAATTTAAAGTTTAACTCATGTAACGTTTTCCATAGTTTATCCCGGCTTATTGTGGGTAAATCAACATCATTCGTAATGGCTTGCAAAACTTTATCTAAAGTTGGTATTTGCTTGTTTATAAAAAATGAGTGAACAAGCTTACGAATAGCATTTTTAAAAAACTCGTCCACGTTGACTTTTAATAGTTTTTGTCTACCTGGTTTCGGCTTTGGTGAGGTTACTCCACCTGATTTTTCCTCCTTTAGAACTCTATATATTGTAGATTTTCCATATCCCACTGCCTTACATGTTGTTTCAACTACACTGTCAATAGTGTTTGAGGGATTTTGATGTTTAAAATAGTGGTACACATTCACTACAGCACTCTTTTCATTGAGCGATAAATAGTCTAGTTTTAATTTTTTCACTGGCGCATACTCACAAACTGCTTCCATTTTTAGTCACTACTATTTGTCACGTTTATCGAAAATCAAATAACTGCTTTTCTAGAAACTTAAGCACTATTTAAGTCAAAATATCTGTCATTAGAAGCTAAAATAATGTGATAGTCCAAGAAATTTAATAAATTTTGTATTGAAATTAACAAAAACAATTCAGAATGCATTACAAATATTGAAGTTTTACCGCACGTACTGTACTATAGTTTTGCATACCGAATTAGTTTTTATTCTGGGAATTTACTCTCTCTTGATTTTCAAATACAGTATAATGATAGTTTACTTACTTGAATAAGCCAAAAATTTCTTCCCGGACAGCTCTGAGAGGACGTGGCCAACAATCTCGTTGGTTTCGCTTTCCCTAAATGAACTACACATCCGCATCTACAGTAAGATCCGACTTCGGTATCCATTTCCGGCATATCGGACACAACGTCTTTAATGTAACTAACACCCTCGCCGTAAAGACAATCCCATCTATTTTTAAGGCTTATGCCGCATTTTTCAGTTTCCACAGCGGCTCCCTGAAAATGTTTTGAATATTTCATTTTGAAATTCATCGTCCACGCACTGAATTCAACAAAACGCGACTTGTAGGTACCTATAGTCTATATAGAAAGGACAAGGAGTAATAAATCATTCATTTAAGTAGATTTCATAGACGTACCAAAATATATTTTAAGAGGGTATACCGTAAGGTACATTTTGTATTGAACGAATGAATTGCAGCTATGCTAAAGAATATACGATTTAGGTCAGAGGTAACGGGATGTACTAATTTTAATAAAAAAAAGTGATAGAGGTACATAAATTTTAGTAAGTTTGATAAAGAAAGGCAACACAGTTTATTCATAATAGAAAACAAACCAATCTGTAACAATAATTATTTTATATATTTTTGTTCTTTTTGTAAGAAGATTAATTCAAACTTTGAATATTGTCACAAATAAATTAAAATGAAATATATTTTTAAAAATTAATTAAAGTCAAGATAGCAAGATATCGTTACAATTTTTATTAAATTCAAAGAAGCAAAATGAATATTTTTTATTTGTATTACTCCTATATGTAGTGTTTGGGGAATTTTTCTCAGAAATTTTAAATGGCAAGTGGCCTACTGTAATCGGCTTAATACGATTACACCTATTTACAGATTATTCGATTATTGAGAGGGATTTTCCAAACAACCCAGTTTTCTTAGAAACATTATCGGGAATATTATTTTAAAAAAAAGTAGGTACATTAAATCAGTACTTAGAATTAGTTCTTTGAGTAAAGTTGTATGAAGTTGTATGGTTTTCATAATATTGTAAACAGTTGGAATATATTTAAAACATTTGTTGAATGTTAATTGTGCAAGTACCAAACAAAGTCGATAAGCCAAGGACCATCTAAACGACCAAAAACAGGTCCATTATCTTTAAATGAAAAAACTCTGATATTGAATTGTTATATATCATGGAAAAACAAGGATCCAAGTGCAAGTGTTGATGATATTGTGGAATTAACGGCTGCTATGTTGTGTGTTGCTAAATCAACAATTTATAGATTACTAAATGTTATGTTGGTTGCCTACGATCCACCCTGACATGCAGGTCGACAACTGAAGTGTGCCGGAAGTACTATGTTCGTGGGGGTATAATGCTTTACACAGCTACACAGCAGTTCTGCTACGTACCGTCAACTGAAAGGCACGCGACCGATCGTAGACCGCCATGTTAAAGTAGTGACCGCAAGCACATCCTTGATAATGCGTTGTTCTAATATAGTCCAATATACGTATATACAAAATAGTTAAGTGTTTCTTTTTAAGAGCCTTACCCCGGACATCACAACTGGCGACGAGAATTAAGACTTTAGAAACGTATTTTTTGGTTTGTGAACACGTGTTACATTTTTCGTGTCGGAAAAATGGCAGCAGTTAGGTTTTCGGAATTTAACGCGATCGAGGATGATTGGATAATTTATTCAGAGAAACTGGAAATGTACTTCGTGGCTAATAAAATTGAGGAAGAATCAGTGAAAGTAGCACACTTACTCAGCATCATTGGAACAGACACATACAAGCTGTTAAGAAATTTATGTCATCCAAGAATTCCGAAAGAAAGAACCTTTGTCGAGCTGTCAAAAATGCTAAAAGAACATTGCTGTCCGCAAGTTAATGTATGGCGTGAGCGAAGAGTGTTTTATCATTCAGAACAGGAGGAAAATGAGTCAATTTCGGACTTTTATTCAAGAATTTGTTCCCTTGCCATAAATTGCAACTTTGGAAACAAGTTAGACTTCGTCTTAAAGGAAAAATTTATGTCCGGAATCAAAAGAGGCTCATTAATGGACCGATTGTATGAAGAGAACACCGAAGAGAGCATGGAAAAATTAAAGACTTTGGCAATGCAACGTGAAAGTTTCATAAAAAGTGCGGTTGAAACCAGGCCTTTCAACTACGTCACCAAAGGAAGAGGAAACCGAAATGGAAATGTCAACAACCATGTGGGTCGTCAACGTCATCATTCGATGTCACAAAACACCAGTGATGAGCGAGGTCATCTGACCAGAACATATGGCAACACTGTTCAGAAACGTCACCCGATGTCAGAAACGACAAGTAGAAGTGGGAGTGACAAGTTCAAGATGGATGCATGTCAAGTTTGTGGTAACGTCCACAGAAACGAATGTAAATACAAGAATTATTCGTGTTCTAAATGTAATAAGAAAGGACATTTAGCAAAAATGTGTAAGCGAAAAAGAGTAAATTTTATAAGCGATGACCAAAGGTATGTAGCAGAACAAAATTTTAATGAAACCAGGGTAGTAGAATCAAACTGTGAAAATTTTGTTGACGAATTAACTATTTTTTCTATTGAGAATAAGAAAGAATCAAATGAATTAAAATTAAATGTCATGGTTAATAATAAAAAAATTAATATGCTTTTTGACAGTGGCAGTTCTGTCAGCTGTATTAGTGATAGAGTTTTTAATAATGATTTTGCAAATGCAATTATAGAAAAAGATGATGTAATTTTAAAAAGCTATAACGGTAGCGTATTTTCTCCCCTGGGATATGTGTTTTTAGATGTAACGTTTAGAAATGTGTCAAAATTGTTAAAATTTTATATAATCTCTGATGGAGGGCCATGCTTATTGGGTAGAAATTTTATGGAAGTGTTTAATTTAAAGATAAAGCTAATGAATAATATAGAAAATGACATTAATGTTGATCAATGTATTGGATCCTTATTAAAAAAATATAGTAACGTTTTTTCAAATAAATTGGGTGAATTTAAATATGCTGAAATAAATGTAGATTTAGAACCTAATGCTATTCCAATTTTTTGTAGGCCCCGTCCGATCCCTCTGGCATATCGAGAAATGATGGATAGTGAAATCGATAGAATGGTTAAAGAAGGAGTGTTAACCCCTGTGGAGTCAAGTAGTTGGGCTACCCCACTTGTTCCCATAATAAAAGCCGATGGAAAGCTACGGTTATGCGGGGATTATAAAACCACTGTCAATCGTTTTATCAAGGAGGAGCAGTATCCACTGCCAAGAATCGAAGAAATTTTTTCCAAGTTACATAATGGTGAGCACTTTACAAAGTTGGATTTATGCCAGGCCTATAACCAGTTCAAGGTAACAGATAATTCTAAAGAAATTTTAGCTTGGAGTACACATAAGGGTATTTTTCTGATGAATCGCATGCCATTTGGTATAAAAATAGCCAGTGGTCGTTTTCAAAAGCATCTGGACCAGCTTTTTCAAGGTATGGATCATGTAGCTGTCTATCAAGATGACATCCTGGTCACTGGGCCTGACAAACAGAAGCACCTTGAAAATTTAGAAAATGTTCTTAAAAAACTGGAGAAGGCTGGATTGACCGTGAAGCCCAGCAAATGTGAATTCTTTAAGGAGTCAATTGAATACCTGGGACATCAGATATCAAAAGATGGTTTGAGGAAGTCAAATAAGCGAATCGATTGCATCCTAAACAAGCAAAGTCCTCCTAAACATGAATTGACACCATGGCCAATTGAAACAACTCCTTGGAGTAGAATACATGTAGACTTTTTGGGTCCGATAAAAAGTAATATGTTTTTGATTATAGTAGACTCTTTTAGTAAATGGATTGAAGTATTTCCCATGAAGCATGCAGTTACAGAAAAGACAATAGAATGCCTTAGAGAGACGTTTGCAAGATTTGGTCTACCTAAAACAATGGTCTCTGATAATGGTACGCAGTTTAGTTCAAACAAGATGGAAACATTTTTAGCTAAAAATGGCATAAAACACCTGCATTCTCCACCAGGACACCAGCAGAGTAATGGTTTAGCAGAAATTGGAGTTAAATTGTTTAAAAATAAGTTAAAAACGTATTTGATGGATGAAGAGTATAAAAATGATAGTTTAGCAACCCTAATAACACGTTTTCTTTTTAAATATAGGAATACCAGACATAGTACAACCAATGAAACACCTGCTAATCTTATGTTTTCCAGAGAACTTAGAACTGTAATTTCTCAGGTAATTGAAAATTCTAGAATTCCTAGACAACCTCATCACAAAAGCCAGGTGTTAGACACAGTCCAAAAACAGCAACAAAGACAGATTAAGAAGTTCAGGGGTGTAAAAAGAACCTTTGCATCCGGCGAAAACGTGGTGGTGGCCGACTACAGGACTCCAAACATACGCAAATGGATAAGTGCAACAATTTTAAAGAAGATTGGTAGTTGCACATACTTTTGTAAGACCAATGAAAACCAAATTTGGAAGCGTCATGCCAATCAGATCTTGCAATGCCATGAGGGGGAGGATGTGGACAAAGATCAAAAACTCAGGGAAAGTCAAGGTAATGTTTTCAAATCTTATGTACGATCTATACCTAGTAAAATAGGTATTTTGCCCAATGAGTATGTTGCATGTCCAGCTGTTAGTGAAATTGTTGATGTTTTAAATTCAAATTTGAGTGTGGACGATAGTACAGTGGAGATTTCAGGCCCAAATGAGCCAATATCAAATGTTGACATTACAGGGTTACAAAATACCCCATGTAAGGAATCTCCACAGTGCTTTTCATCAGAGAAAAGTAGTAATAGTAATGATGATGCAGAATTTTCAGAGATAGAGACTGATGAAAGTTTTGCTAGCACTAATGACGAAAATCTTGAGGTTAATAATGAACTGATTAGACCATGCAGAGCCATAAAAATGCCTGCAAAATTTAAGGACTATATCTGTAATTAACTTGAGCTGTGATAATTGGAGTGCTTGTGGTTATTTTTATTGTAAAACAATTAAATTATTTTTGTGTGAAATTGTTTATATATACGACTAACATTTTAATTTGTACAAACAGTTATGTAACTAGTGCAGTCTAAAGATGTAGGATTTCAGAATTTTTTTTGCTGTTGGAAATTTTGTTACAGGTCACAACAGACTGTTTTCCAACAAGGAGGGAGGTGTTATGTTGGTTGCCTACGATCCACCCTGACATGCAGGTCGACAACTGAAGTGTGCCGGAAGTACTATGTTCGTGGGGGTATAATGCTTTACACAGCTACACAGCAGTTCTGCTACGTACCGTCAACTGAAAGGCACGCGACCGATCGTAGACCGCCATGTTAAAGTAGTGACCGCAAGCACATCCTTGATAATGCGTTGTTCTAATATAGTCCAATATACGTATATACAAAATAGTTAAGTGTTTCTTTTTAAGAGCCTTACCCCGGACATCACACTAAAAGAAAGCAAGAATGGAACTCTTCAACCCCCTAAAACTCCTTCAGGCCGAAAACCAATTGAGATCGATGAGTCATTAAAACAAAGACTAAGGCGTAAAGTCCATGGATTTTACTTACAAAAGGAAATTCCAACACTTGACAAAATTATGACATCAGTGCAAGAAGATACGGACTATACAAAATTCTCCAGAATGACATTATGCAAACTTTTGAAAGATGTGGGTTTCAGATATATAAAACATAATAGAAAATCTCTCTTGATAGATAAACCGGAAATAGTTGTTTGGAGAAGAGACTATTTAAGAAGCATTCGACATGCCAGAGAACAAAATTTGAAAATCTTCTACTTAGACGAAACATGGATAAATGCTGGATATACAGTTTCCAAATCTTGGCAAGATGAAAACATTAAAAGCGGAAGGCAGGCATTAGTGGAAGGTTTGTCGTTAGATTTGCAGCCACCATCTGGAAAAGGAAAAAGACTTATCATTGTCCATGTTGGAAGTTCTGAAGGTTTTGTTGATGGTGGATTATTAACTTTTATTTCAAAACGCACGGGGGACTATCACGAAGATATGAATGGGGATGTCTTCGAGGAATGGTTTGTTCAAATGTTGGATCTGATTCCAAAAGGGGCTGTTATTGTTATGGATAACGCAAATTACCATTCACGGTTACGAGAAGCATTGCCCACAAGTCGTTGGCGTAAAGCAGAGCTTTTGGAGTGGCTTATTTTGAAAAATATTAAGTTTCCGAAAGATCCACTAAGGAAAGAACTTTACAGAATTGCAAAAATGAACAAGAATAAATACAAAACCTACATTGTAGAAGAAATTGCTTCTTCTCGTGGTATATCAGTTCTTCGACTTCCCCCTTATCATTGTGAACTTAATCCCATAGAATTAATATGGGCTCAGGTAAAGGGGGAAGTTGGAAAAAAAATTGGACAAACTGTATCGAGCATGTTATCAAAGTAGGGCAAATATGTGGAAAATTGACAATATTTGTGATGATTTAATCGACCCTTTTATTATTAATGTCAACAACGATTCTTCCTCTTCCGAGTCGGATATAGAATAAAATGTAAGTAATAAATGTATTCCAATAATTATTTCTTTTCATTTTTTATTATATTATAATTTAAAACGTATTTTTTCCAAAATACACACCACTGCATTGCGTTATTGCTTATCTGCCATTCTTTAACAATGAAGAAACCCTAAACTTTGCTACAACTGAAACAAATACGGGGTCGATCTACCTGGTTTTTAGATTTACGGAAGAAATGTAATTTAAAGTAAGAGATTTATCAAAAATTTCATGGGGTTCCCTGTAAAGGTTTTGCATACTTAATTAGGGTTTATTACTCCTCGTACTTTTTGTACATAGTATACACATAGAAATCGATATGGCGTATCCATGGAAATGTAACAGTTTGATATGTTGTTGTCAGTCGAAAATCATTTGAATTGAGAGTCGAGTTGAAGTTAGAATAACAAAATTAAAATGGCTAAAGGCAAAAAAGGTAAAAAGGGAAAAAAACAGGCAAAACCAGTCGATCCTAATACCCTAACGGAGGTGGACAAAACCTTTTACGAATTGACGATAACGGATTTGAATAGAAAATTAGCCAGGTTAAGGTCGTTGAACCAAGAGATTGAACAAAAAAATGAAGAACTCATACAGGATAAAGAGAAATTGGACGAAGACAAGACCGATATTATCATGTATTTGAAGAGAGTGTTACAAGAAAAAACCGATGAAATAGAAGAGCTGGAAGAAAGGATAAAAGCCATGAAGAAAGAACATGAGGATACGACTCAAGCGTACGAAGAAAAGATCATCGAAATGACGAACGAATACAATACCATGCACGATCAGCTCACCTCGGAAAACAAACTGCTAGAAGGTAAAAAACTTGTAGATCTATAGAAAACTGCATTTACTTTTATCAGTTTTAAGCCAAAAAATAAAGGAAATACACTTTTTTCCAAAGAAAAAGCACCAAAAATTTTCTTTTTTAAATCTTTATATTGTTGTTTTATAAGCAATATTTCCAGAATGCATTTAAATGTTGAATATAGCATTGAATAAATAAATATTGAATATAACCGGTTTCTAGAAGTCTGATATAATTTAAAACTTATCAAAGGTCCGATGACAATGCAATAATTTGATAAGTTTTCCCCATGGTCCTTATCAGGAGGACTAATAGGAGGATTAATAAATTTTCAATTTATTTAATGATAGTTTAAAGAAATTAAAAAAAGCACGCTTTTATTTCTAACCGAGTTAATAAATAGAAAATTAAGATACAGGGTGGGTAAAAAAAGTATACGGGGGAAGAATGAAAAATTTAGGAATGATTTTTTAGTTTTAGGAAGGTTTAAAGTGAAATTTGACAGTTCTCGGGACAGAAAAAGTGGGAAAATAAAGATACAGGGTGGGTTAAAAAGGATATACAGTATACAGGGGGAATAAAAAGTTTAGGAATGGCTTTTAAAAAAAAATAACTGGGTTTTATGATTTTTAATAGAAAAGTTTTGGCATTTCATTTAATAATTTGCAATTTGGATGATTCGCTAACATTTTGAGGTTATATGAAAAACAATTTTTTTATTATTCTGTTACAGGTAAACTGAATTCTTTGGAGGAATTTCGCTCGCAGCGTGACGAACTGATGAAGAAGTTCGAGAACCAAGAAAACCTGATGGAACTCCAAGAAAAACGCCACAAGAGAGAAATGTACGAAATCGAAAAGAAGTTCATAATAGCCAAGGACCGGTTAAAGAAAGAAATGGAGGCGAAACTGCGCGAGCTCTCCACCGAATTCCACGACGCTACGGAACTTAGAATAGCGGCCACGACTCACAGGGTGATTCGAGAAAACATAGTCGTCAACAACGAATTGGACGTATTACTAAACAACCAACAAAAACTTTACAACGAAAACAAAAAACTGAAGAATCGCGATGTGAATTTGCGACAACAAAACGAATTATTGGCAGCAGAAAAGAAAACCGCTCTTTCCAAAGTTAGAGTACAGGTGAAGTTAATAGATCGTTTGTCCAACGATTATGAATTCATAAAGAACAAATTGAAGGCTTGTCAATCGTACGAAGAAAAATGCACGGAAATTAAAAAACAAATAAAAGAGCTCGAAGAAAAATTGACGATGTCCGAACACGCTAGAAAGATACTGGAACAAAATCTTCACCACGTCAGATGCGACAGGACCTCGATCCAAACTGATTATCTAATCGTTCAAGAAGAAAATGAAAGGTTGGGTGAGATACTGCTCGAAGCAGTTAGCTGCATCAAAGAAGCTCTAACCGTACGCACCGACAGCGAGATGTCTTTCAAAGCTTCGAAAAAAGACAATCTATTAAATTCCCTGTTGGCGTTGTTGAACAAGGCCAAAGACCAAAAAGTCACTTGTCCTTCGTTGGAAACAGTTTCCTTATTCGAAGCCACTTATGCCAGAGGCGATCTTGGTTTTGTACCGAAACCTGTTGAACTGAGATCCAAAGTACCTGTCAAGAAGAATATGGACACTCAAACCGGTGCCAGTTTCGATGAATACATTTCGACAGGCCACATCACCAAGCCTAAATTTAAGCATGCCGAATCTGAAGAAGAAGAAAGTTCGAATGTCGATCTGGAAGAAGAACTGAAAGAAGAAGAAGAAAGAAGAGACAGCGTTCTATTTTTCGACGAAGAAGAAATCGTCGGCGAGGAATCGTCAGAAGACAATCGATTAAGCATCTTCGATTTGATACAAGAAGAAGAGCAACTTATGGAGGATGCAGCAAAACGAATAGAAGCGGAAGGTACCACTCCTGAGCCAGAAGGTCTTTCACAAATATCTCAGGGAGGAGAACAAACAGAAGGAGAACAGACACAAGAACAAACAGAAGGAGAACAGACCCAAGAACAAACAGAAGGAGAACAGACACAAGAACAAACAGAAGGAGAACAAACCGAAGGGGAACATACCCAAGGAGAACAAACCGAAGGAGAACAGACCCAAGGAGAGCAGATCCAAGAAGAACAGACCCAAAGAGAACAGACCCAAGGAGAACAGACCGAAGCAGAACAGACCCAAGGAGAACAGACGGAAGTAGAACAAACCCAAGGAGAACAGACCGAAGTGGAGCAAGCGTAGTAACGAATTTTACGACGTATATTGTTTAGGCCACTTTATAATTATTGGTTGCAATAAAAAGTACAAGGAACTTGGGATATTTTTATTTTGGGATTCTGTGGGGGAAGTACAAAATTGCGGAAAACTATAAATACCTCGCAAAATTTGGCTCCGTATCGTGGTGGAGGTGAATCGCAAAAACGGTAACGACTTCTAGTACCTCCGAAGCAAGTGCTGGTGCAAGGAGTCCAGGAACTCCACGAACCCCAACCTCCACTTTCTTGATCTAAAAATAAATGTTCGGCAACGTATAAAAGGTTTAATTAATGTCACAAATAATGTTTGAAAAAAATATTACAAATGTACAAATGCCTCTGAATTTTTCGTAAATCCCGAGACGCTCAAGTACAGGGTTTCTCATTATATTTTGACCCCCACTTATTTTCCTTAATTTCGGGAATGCAAAAAAAAGTTTCAAATAACAGTTGTATTTTTTTATCTGTACCGATCAGAAATGTAGCAACGGACCGAATTTTGTTTAAAGGGAGTGCCCAATAAAATGCATCTTCAATATTTTAAATGGGACACTCTGTAATCTTTTATAGTTTTGAGTAGCCCTGCTTTTCCTGATTACAAATATATAACATAGTTTTGTTCTATAATGGCGTATGGTACTACAAAAGGGTAACCATAGGTGGCTATGCAACTGACATTTCAAAATGAAAAATTATTAATTTATTATAAACTGTCAGTCATCATACCAAAATGGGTTATACTGCAGATGAAAAAGTAGATTGATTCTTAATTTATGTAAAAATTAATAAAAACAGACAAATTTAAAAGGTGAAAGCAGGTGGCTGTAGTAGCGCTGCAACTCAATTTGCTGTTCTATGCATTGAAATTCTGTTTATCTCTAATTCCGTGCATTTCGTGTTGACATTGACGTTTGCTGTCTGTTAGCCGTCTTGCCATATTTGTTTATTTGTTTATATTTGTGTTTGAATTTGATTAGAATTTGTCGATGATAGAATATTATTTTTTTTACTTGTTCCGCTGGAGTTATTTAACTTAAAATTCTGAGCAGTTTCTGTCTGCCAGTTTGAAGTGCGTAGAAGTTTAAGATGTCACGAAAAATTTCTTGACTTTGTGGAGGTAGTGAAGATGAGGTTGATAAAATGCATTATTTTCCATCCAATGATAAAAAGTAAGAATTATATTAGGTATATCGTTGTTTGTAGCCGTCATGATTTTATCTATACGGAGACAGAATTTTTCAACAAGAAAATGTCTTAGCATCTGGCATTGAAGGTACCTATGTTAACAGATTACTCTTATTTATGATAATCATGTATAAAAGAAAACTGTATTGTTAATAACCTTTACTTGAATTCCAATCAATATTAATATCATCATTTGTAAGCAGAATGTTGTAAATATTTCCAATATTAGTAGAAATTATTTGAAAAAAGAACTGTCAATAAGACACCATCATTTTTAAGAATTGTTAAGCTTTTCTTTAACATCTATTATATTAACATGCTTACACATCTAATGATGGTTAAGTTGACCAAAATTTGTAGCCCTAATAATTTAACATTACATTCATGTAGTATGGATTAACAGAGACTTTTCAGAGAAAAGTCAAAATTTGAAGTAAAAGTAAATGTCAAAGTTTATAAGTTTAGAGTATAAAAATGTATGTAAATGTAAAAAACACTTGTATTAGGTTAAGCATAAATAAGTGAGTGAGAAGTTTCAGAGCAAAGTTTGACAGGGAGTGATGGAAAAAGTCAGAAATAATGAAATTAATTTCATTTTTAAAAGAAGTCAATATTAAGAATAATAAAAAACTCTTTGTTTTAATAATAATAAGATGGACTTCCAAAAAGTAAGAGTTAGTACAATAAATTTAAGAAGTCAATATGTTAAAAAAGTATAATTTAAAAGAAAGTAAAAGTCAAATAGTAGAAGTTTTAAATACTTAATAAAAAAATTAAAGAAGAACCCAGTTATAGAAAAACTGTAACAGTAATATGGTTTATGGAGATTTTTTTTGACGTTTTTGATTGGAGATTTTAGAAGAAAAAACTAAAAAAGTTAATATTATCAATTATTCAAAGTTAAACATTAAAAAAATTAAATCAATTAATAAAAGAAGAACATAATAGTGTTGGAACGGTGGATGAAGGTGTCTGACTAGTTATATGGTAGACATATAAACAATTTGAAGAAAAGAGGCTAGGTATTGGACAGATAAGACAATAAAGAGGACACTGCGGTAATTAAGGTTAGTTAAGGTAGATAAGATTAGATAGGATTTAGTTAGGAAAATAGATAGGAATTAGTTAGGTATTATAGGTAGTTCAATATTTATGTGAATATTTATTCTAAATTAAATATTAAATATTATAATAAATTTTGTTTGAACCCTACCCTAATTATTTAAAGAAAATTTTCAAAACCAAAACTCAAAAATAAAATTTGGTATTGAGTAAATTATCTCATTTCATAGTTTAATCATTTTTTTTGCTTTTCATTGCAGGTGAAGCAGTAATACTTGTTACAGAAGCTATTCAGGTGTGTAAAGAAGCCAATGTACCCCTGATCCAATAAAGCATTATATTATAATAATATAAAACTATATTTATATATTTTTCATTAAACAATGATTTGTGTAAATTTGTCATATTATTTTTCAAACAACTCTGTAGGAAGTACTTTTTTTTGAACAGCTGTATAGTTCGCGCTCTTTTTTAAACACTTCTCATATCCAGGTAGGTACCTCTCTTACCTCTGTGTCAACATGCGCGCCATCTACCCACACCTTTCATTACAATGAACCAGTTAAGTATTGCGATCTAAAATTTTGCATGTAGTTGGACGTCTCGGGTTGTCTCTGATTTTACCCCGCTACCCTCTTATCTGTACGAACTTGTTAGTAAAAACCAAGTAGTGATTGTGTACTTACCTGTAACTGGCATCGTGGGTACACAATCCATCCTAATATCGGTCATGGTACCAGTAACGGCCTTACTGACATAAACGAAGCAGTATTCGACGTACCGTTCGGTGAAAAGATCGCATTCGAAATACAAACTGTGTTGTCCTTTAGTGACTTTGTGTTCTGCGATGTATTCAAGCGTCGTAGGCGGATCTAAGCTTGCTACATCGGCTCTTAATCTAGCGTAAAGGCGGATCCTATCACCGGCTGTCAAAATACAAGCGGGATATTCAAAAAGTACTGTAATGCCTCCGCTAAGTACGTCGCAAGGGAAAATACTTCTGGCGTGAACGTTGAAAACGAACTGATCACTCCAATCGACCTAAAACAGAATTATGTTGTTGATGATTAGAGAAGGTAAAGGTAAAATATTAAAGTTACCTTGACGTAAGCGGCGGAAAAAGGAAGTTGGTAAGAGTTAGAAGACGATCTCAAGAAAAGTCCGTAGTATCCAGCTAAACCGAAGGACTGGCAGTGTATGTTAAGTACTCGACGTCCTGGAAAACCACGAACCTTTTCACTAAACACCACCTGCGAAAAATTAAGATTCGTATTTTTGAACAATCTATCTACTATCGTATTAATAAAAAAAATGTAGAAGGTTTAAAATATTTATCTACAAAAAATTGTTAATTAGCATTTTCAATTAAAATATTGACTGGACTATTACGGTTTGCACTATGAAAAACAAAATTGATTTGTTGGTAAAGTACGTTTCACAATAATTCGTTGACTCCGGTACCTGACCTTAGGGGATTAGTAATGAAAGGTTATAAATTTCTCACTGTACAGTAAACATTAACAGATCCGTAATCCGGTTTTCAAAATAGATTTAAATAAAACTCAGTAACATTTACTAAAACTTAAATTTATTTTGTAAAAAAAATCACGAAATTTTTTAAAAACAAACAAACAAACAAATTTTAAGTTTATTTATTAATTGAAATTAAACAAAACTGTTGAAACTTACGTATACGTATACGCTTTGGTCTATTTCATCTAATTGGCAGATGTTGTCAAAAAATGTTTCAAATAAAAAATATGTAGTTTAATCATGGCCACATTTTAAAAATATTTTGTACTACAGGGTATCCCAAAAAATTGATTTAAATAAAACTAAATTAACATTTACTAAAACTTAAATTTATTTTGTAAAAAAAAATCACGAAATTTTTTAAAAACAAATTTTAACTTTATTTATTAATTGCGATTAAACAAATGAACTAATTCTACATTATTTACAACTATTTAATCTAAGTGTAGTTCAGTATCACTATCGTCTTCATTTAAATTAATAACTAAGGGTGCTACAGTTACATTAACATTTCGATATGTACCTTCAACCTTAATAACATGCTGAATCGAATTTTTCCAACTATCAATGGGAATATTACTTGTCACATTTCTGATTAAGTCTATAACACTTGAGTTTATTGTGGGTGAAACGTTTTCCGATCTAACTTTGGATTTTAGCTGATCCCACATGTGTTGAACATGCAATAATATGGGGAAAGCCGTAACACTGTGTGGCCCATATTTTTAGCAATAGTATCACAAACGTATTCTTTTTCAATACCGAACGCTGCTACAACTTGTAAGAGATCACGTTTTGTGTACGATTCTTCAAAATAAAGGTCATTTTTTAACAAATACTCTTGAATTTCCCATTTATTGTTGTTGCTATTTGGTACTTTATTTAATTGACGGCTATGATAAGTTGCATTGTCCATTACAATTATACTTTTTTCCGGTATATTCGGCAATAAATAATTCTCAAACCAATCTTCAAAAAGTTCTGCTGTCGTATCTTCGTGATAATCTAAACTTGAATCTTTAATATTCTTTGCTGATAACAATAAAGCGTTTGGAACCCAACCTGTTTCTGATCCGGCATGTATTATTGTAATTCTTTGTCCTCTACTTGATGGAGCCTTTGTTTTGCAATTTCCCGATGAATCAACAAAACCCTTCGTTGGAATATCATGGGTGTTATACCATGTCTCGTCGAGGTAGATAATTGAAAGGTTTTCACTTCTATATTTTTGAATAGCTTGTAAGTAATGACAACGCCACATTCGTAAACGATATGACTCCATTATCACTTGTCTGCTCTATAACCTCGATTATTCAATGTTTCAAACACATTTTTCACAATTTGTTTCGCATCCGGCGATAAATGCACTTTTTTGCCCAAGGACGCCACATACTTAGTTATAAACACAAAATTACTTTCAGAGTATAATGTTTAGTACAAACTAAAATTCTAGGAGAGAATTTTAAAAACAAATTACCCCGAAACTCCCACTTTCTCTTCCAAGATGATTAAGTTAGGTTAGGTTAGAAAAGTTAGAAAAATAAAAAATCCAAAATATATCTTCCTGGACAAAAATAAATAATACCTTTCTGTAAATAGTTCACCGGTTTACGGCCAAAGTTCGAAGAAATATTAAACACCTTTTATTAGTAATCCCTTAAGAGCAGGTACCAAGTCAACGAATTATTGTGAAACGTACTTTACCTGTGTGTTATTTTTATTGGCGTTCGTTTTGCAATTCATCATCGCATTGCCGGAATCCCCGCAGAAGTTTAACTCGGTGAAAAACTCAGGTACGTTTACGTTATCCAACGGGGCACACCGTACATCGGGATATTCTAAAAAGGCCATAACGGAATGTTCTGGATACGTTTGCAGTTTGTCCGCATCTATTGTTAACTTGGCTGTAGGCCATCGCACGTCCAAACTTCTAGTCATTACTAAATTGTCAGTGGAAACGTCGAACGTCGAATTCTTCCAGCCTAAAATATTAAAATTTCAATAATGATTTGCCTAACATAATGTTGGAGTGGAAATAAAGTAACGAGTAATGTTAAAACATACTTCCCTTATTCCAGAGTATTGAATGATAAACAGAATCAAAAGCACATTTAAAATCCACAAATATTTCAAACAAAAATCATCCAAGTCTGGCAGTGAATCCAGTCTGACGCTACGTGATTATGTTGTTACTTTCTATCCAAGATATCCAAGTAAAAAACTTTTAAACGACTTACCTATGGGTTGTTTCTTGATAAAAATATGATACAATCCTGCCTTGGAAAAATAGCCGCAAGGTATTTTGACTGTAAAATTATTAGGGAGTATTCCGGCAATCGGATAAACCGGAAATGTTTTTAATGCTTGTACGAAATTTTTTTCGGATCTTGATAATTGTAACAACAATGGAGGAAATGAAGTTGAAATTATTTCCACTTGTAAATCCCCCCCGAGTACTACATGGCTTCTGGGAATCGAAAATTGAATACCAGGTACATCTCCAACTGAAAAAAAAGTATAACTACTATAATACCGGGTGTCCCAGAAGTTTCTGACCCATTTTAACCGCAAATATATCGGAATCATATAAACTTTTTTTCAGTATACATTTTTAATTAGTAAAATCTTATACAGGGTGTTTCTTAAGTAATCTAAAATATTATATGGGGCGCTTCGTTACTCAATTTTAAGACGAAAAGTTCATATAAACATGTGTGATAGGTGTTGTCGTTTATGAGATACAGGGTGTTGTACGTGAAATTAATTTTCCTTGGTGACGCTACTGATTTATATTTTTTTATTATTTTATTACAAGCAACATGTGTTAAACATAAAGAAAAAATAATACATTTCAGAGCAAATGTTCAAAATGTCCACCTCCAGCTAAAATGCAAGAATCCGCTCGATGTCTAATGGATTGTCGAATACGTTCGAAGATACCAGGATTGTTACGAATAACATTACAGCCGTCTATGATACGATTTTGAAGATCTTGTACGTTTAATATCAGTGTTGTGTAAACAAGCGATTTCATATATCCCCACACACAAAAATCCAGAGGATTGTGTCCAGGTGATCTAGGGGGCCACGGGTGTGGAGATCCTCGTCCGATCCAATGGCCTGGAAAAACATTATTTAAAAACTCGCGTACAATCACTGAAAAATGTGGAGGAGCTCCGTCATGCATGAACCACATGCGCCTTCTAATAATAATAGGTACATCTTCCAAAAGAAGTGGAAGTTCATTTTCTAGAAAATGTTGGTATGTCTCACCGGTTAACCGTACAGGAAGGAAAAATGGTCCAATTAAATAATCATCGATGATGCCAAGCCAAACATTGACCGAAAATGTTTGTTGAAATCGTTTTACACTTATGGTATGTGGATTTACATCTGCCCATATGTGGTCATTATGAAAATTCATAATCCCATGTCTAGAAAAGTTGGCTTCATCCGTAAATAGAATATTGGCCACAAAATTCGGATTTCACGTAAAATCCATTGACAATACTGTATGCGTAATGGATAGTCAGTAGGTAACAAATGTTGAACACGTTGAACGTGATATGGATACAATAAATTATCTTTTAGAATATTCCAAACAGTTTTGTTACTAACATTTACTTCATCTGCAACTTTTCTTGTACTCGTTTCTGGATGTTGGTCAATAATTTGAAGAATCTGGTTTTCCAATTGGGGATTTCTCACAGTTCTGGGTCGTCCAATAATATTCTTTGATTTAGCAAAAGTTCCAGTTTCTTGTAAACGAATATGTAACTTAGTAAACGTATCTGAACATGGTAAACGATTATTTGGATAACGCTGGGCATACGTACGTCTAGCTTCTAAGGCATTACCATTCGCTAATCCGTACAAAAAATGCATATTAGCCATTTCAACATTAGTAAACACTGGCATAGTTATTAACTAAACACAGAGTCAATCAAATAAAAATGTACGAATTTTGCGGTGGTTTTCAAATTTGACACTTGTCAAAATTATTTCAAAGGCCACTTAGAATAAGCATGTTTTTGCGTATTACTTCTAAAAACCAGTAGCGTCACCGGGAAAAATTAATTTCACGTACAATCAGAACTGACTTATTACAATAAATTCAACACCCTGTATCTCATAAACGACAACACCTATCACACATGTTTATATGAACTTTTCGTCTTAAAATTGAGTAACGAAGCGCCCCATATAAAATTTTAGATTACTTAAGAAACACCCTGTATAGGGTGTTTAAAAAAAGGTGTTTTTTAAATGCAAATATCGTCGATTTTTTTAATGGAACACCTTATATATTTTTATTCTACCTTTAAGAAAATGTATAATTTGTTAAAGTTTTGAAGAAAAATGAATGAGCTATTTGATTTTTTAAGATAGGCTCTTATGTAGGCATCTACGGGTTTCAATGTAAAAGTAGGCTTTGAGATTTTTATAGATTCAACAAACTGACACACCGAACTGTCAAAGTAAATCATTGCCATTTGTTTTTGACTTATTTTCAATAATGGTGCGATTTAGTTCACGTGAAAAATCAAAAACTGTGTTATTGTATGCTAAGTATGAATCATTTGTTTCTACCAAAAGAAGATTTCGTCAGGTATTTAGGAAACATTCACCTTCAAAAACAAGCATTAAAAAATGGTAAACTGCATTTCTACAAAATGGATCTATGGAAAGGAAGAAATATCAAACACGTAATGGTGATATTTTTTTAAATAGACTGTTACGTACTCAGGAAGCATTACAAGAACATAATAATCGAATATCTCTTCACAAAGTATCATCCACAACTGGAATTACAAAAGTCGAAGTTCAGAGATGTATGAAGATATTGAAGTCAACTCCTTATAAAATACAGATACACTAAAAAATATATGAAAGGGATTTTCAAACCAGAATTGTTTTTTCTGAGACATTACCAGATTTATTTAGAGTAGTTCCTGATGTTTTACTTAAAATGGCAGATGAGGTAATTGAGGAATACGAAATAGATTCACCAAATTTGAACGTTTGGTGTGGCGTTTCTAAAGAAAAAATATATGGACCGTTCTTCTTTCAAGAAACTACAATTACTGGTCATGTCTACACAAACATGTTACAAAATTACCTAAATCCACAACTGGAACAAGATGGCATCATAAACTCAGTTTACTTTCAGCAAGACGGTGCACCACAACACTATTCATTTGTGGCTAGAAATTCTTTAACAGGAACATTTGGACAGACTTTTTTATATAGTCTTTCATCAAAGATAGGTGTTATGATCCTATTCCAGAAACTCTAGAACAAATGAGATGTAACATTGTCCGAGCATTCCAAGAAATTACCCCAGAAATGTTGCGAAATTCTTTTCAGAACTTTTTATTCAGGTTACAAAAATGTGTAGGAATCAAATTCTGCTATACGGGCTACTGTTTTATTTTTGGAAGTGCTGCGGTAAGTTGGGAGTTGGGAAGCAAAGAACAGTGGCATTATCTACAGCGAAGCTGAGTACATGTCCCTGACTGAGGCTGCAAAAGAAGATATTCACTTAAAGAATTTAATAAATGATATGGGATGCCCTCACGAAAAAATTATTATTTTTAATGACAATCAAGCAGCACAAAACCTGGTGTATTGGCTAGGAATCTTATATGTAAATAAAAGTTCATTGTTATTAGTTGAGGTTCCAACCGCAAAAAACGCTGGTGTGCTTTCATATGTCGCATCTGTCAAAGAATTTTTGTGTTTTGTGAATTTCATTGCCATTTTGTGTTTATAGTAAGTCAAGTTCGGTTACTTTTTACAGTAATTTATAGTGTATAAGAAGTATTTGTTACAATTCGTGATTAATTAGAGATAAAAATGGGTTTTGAATGTTGTGTTCCTGGATGCAATAACTCCGATAAAACAGGATATCAAATGCATCGAATTCCTAAAGATGAACAAGTAAGTTGAATTAAAATAATAAAAGCCTTAAAATAATAACTTTTTAATAGTTCACGGTTATTCAATTTTTAATTTAATTTAACCGTGAAATTTAATTTTGTAAATAAACCTTGAAAGTTTTATTAAACAGTTCTTTATTTAATGTTTGTGTTGTGTCTAAAATACTTTTACTGTGAGAACTTTGGGATTAATTAATAATTTTAAGAGAGAAACATCTTATAAGTATTAATTGAATATTTAATTTCAGCTATGCAATCTATGGTTGTCATTAATTGGATGGTTAGATTTAAAAGAAAAACCATTGTCTAGAATTCATGAATTACATAGAGTTTGTCATGCACATGTAAATAATTTATTGAATGTAATAAATATTTCATAAAGATGTATATTTGTGTATTATTGAAGAGACCTGGAGATCAAAATATTAATCCAAACCTATAAATATTTAAATACATTTAAGTTTCCCGCTTTATCTTATAGTTCTTGGTTCCAGACGCGAGGTGCCGCGAATATCGTTTTGGTGTCAAGGTTCTAATGGCAGTTTCCGATCTATCTCAGTATATATATATATATCTTAACCCAATGATAAACGCAAAGTTCGTGTAACTTGCGTGAGAGCAGATTTGTCAAAAATTATCGATTCATTTTCATTGCACGAGTTAAATTTTATAAGAAAATTTTTTGAATCAAACAAATCGTATTGTGCCTCTGTCATTTGCTGTCACATTGACATCAACTGTGGCGACTATAATTTTTATGAGAAAAGTTTATGAATAAATCAAATCGTTTTGTGTCACTGTCAGTTGCTGTCACATTGGCGTCACCTGTGGTGATAACAATATTGTACAATGTCGCGATTTGGAAATGCTTCTGCTGTAGATATTGACAAGAATATAGACAATCTTACGCCAACGAATACGAAAAAGTCAAAAATGTCAGTATGGAGACAATTTCAAGAGTTTTGTGCTGAAAGAAATCACTTATGAGAACGAGGATGGATCCTTCTATAAAGAAAGTGTAGTGAAAACAATGTGGAACGTAACAGCAAAACTTGTTCAGGAAAAATATTGCGAAGATTTCAGTATGGTAATAGATCTTTTTAATGATGTAAGATTTAAATCTGCTAGGAGTGCCCGAGATGCTACGCGCAAAATATTACAAATGAACCAGGAAAAGAGAAAAGAAAGCTCATCGGCTTTTACTCACAAAAAATTGCTGCAAATTTTGAAGCTTTACGATGAAAACGAGCCGAAAGGTCTGCAGAAAAAAATTTTCATCTCATATCTTATGAGCTAGCATTTCGAGGAGGTGAGGCAGTCAACTGTTTGACGGATTTTTTTCAAGAAGAAAAGTTTCATGATGGAACAAGCACAAATATAATAGAATATAATCCAGTATTTTCAAAAACCTGCCAAGGAGGAGGCCGTAGATTAGCGGACAGTAAATGGTTAATCCGAAACATTAGTAATGAAGATATCTGCCCCGTTAGGTAGGTCAAATTAAAGGTTTTTTATTTAATTTTATCTTTCAATGCTTTTTTTCAAGATTATACAGAAAACTTTTGTCAAAACGAGGATCTAACGTGAAGACGAACCGTCTGTTTCTTACACCGAATCGAGAATGGCAAAATAGTGGTATATGGTTCAAGAAAATCCCAGCTGGTAGAAACGAGATCGCAAAATGGACAAAGCTGTCTGTCCAAGAAGCAGCAACTGCCGCAAGCCGTCTAGCCAAGGTTGGGGTAAACGAAAACCAGCTAACGAAAATAACGGGACATGGAAATGTCAATTCAATAAAACCTTATTTACAACTTGATAAAGAGTTTCATGAGGAAATAATAAAGAAAATGAGAAACAGTGAGAACAGCGAGGTTGGTGATTTTTCAGTTTCAACTTCTTCTTCCAGTAACGTTGTTTCTGACCGACAACAAACTTCGACTGGTTCAATTATAAATTTTAATAATTGCGTTTTTAATTGTAAGAATTTCAATAACTAGGCTTAACAGTGTTCGTGTTATTTCAATAAATAATAAACGTTTAATATAATTACGTCTGCATTTATTTTGAAGGACCTACTGATAATTTGCACTGGTGCAAATTATCGATAATTTGCACTAGTGCATAATTATCGCCTAATTGGCTGAAACAACAATCAAAAAATAGTCGGAACATTGTTGAAATGTCAAATTTGACAGATGAAAAAAATTTTCATTAAAATCCAAATAACTCACTTATTTTTCATCTAAACTTTAACAAATTATACATTTTCTTAAAGGGAAAGAGTTCGTCTTTCAGACAGAATAAAAATAAATAGGGTGTTCCATTAAAAAATCGACGATATTTGCATTTAAAAAACACTTTTTTTAAAACACCCTATATAAGATTTTACTAATTAAACATATACACTGAAAAAAACTTTATATAAAAAGAAATATTCCTCGGAAACCGCACCTCTCTATGGTTTTTAAGTTCCGATATATTTGCAGTTAAAACGAGTGGGAAACTTCTGGGACACCCGGTATAATGTTCACTATGTTTTATCACTATAATTGGAATTTTCCTGACCGCACATATGTTTTATCCCGGTAGTATACAGTAATATTTTTTAGTAAAATATAGTTTTTTTGGTAAATTTTTGATTTTATTTAATTCCCTCTACGCCACTGTCATGAAATACAATATACACTGTCACGACATATACACCTTGCTCAACCACCACGTTTTATTACTTTTTTTAATTAAAATAAGATAGACTTACCTGGGAAGACAGCACCACCAATGCAAATATTTAAAAAATAAATAATACATCTTGCAATCATAATATCCAATTTGATAAAATAGAAACCATAACCAACACAATATTAAAGTCTATACAAAAGACGCCATCGCTGGCAAACTAGGTATCCGTTCGCGTTAAAAATTCCACGTTAGGACGTCCCTAGAAGGTCGAATGGACTGAAGAATAAAATTGACGTCGGCGTCGTGTGACGTCGAAAAAGGGAGACGTTCACCCTCCAAGTGTATCGCGGCATCCCCCTTACGGTTTAATGTTCGGCGTCTGAATGCAGGGGCGGCGGAACTTGACGATTATGGACAGGAATAACTTCACGCTAGAGCATGACAAGGTCATATGATAATGTTGACGATGATGATCATGATGATGATGGGTTAGGGGGAGTCACAACAATACAGTTCGAAATTTAGTCATGGCCAGATTTGAGTAGTTTATATTTTTATATACAAGGAAATCGATATTATATAAATTTAAAAATGCCTTGTATAAAAAACAAAGTAGGTATTAATTTCTTTCACTATTAATAAGAGGAAAAAATGTATTATTACAATGACATTTTTGTTTTTTAAGATTACTAAGATGCTCTGCCATTTTGAAGAAACTCAGAAGAGCCTTTCTAAATGTGAGCTCTTAATATTTTTGTAGCTTGACATATGAATGAACTAAAAAGTTATTTTGGTAGGAAACTGAAATTTGTGATGCATTTTTTTTGTACAGCGAACCATTTAATTCATGCAAATAAGTCATCCATTTCTCTAATGTGGGTATCTACAATTCACAGAAGGTTCAAAGAAAAACACAAACTCGATCCCACAAAGTTTAATAAAATATTTGAAACGATACAACTAGTTTTGGTCTTATTAGACCATCATCAGCATGTATAAATACAATGCAATACAAATGCCAAGTCAACACAAAAAGTATTTTTTTATTAAAAAAATATTAAAAATAGAAATGGGTTATTTACAACATCTATTTTCTTCTATGAAATTAAAGGAAGTGGTCATTATTTAAATTGTATAATGTGTTGCCTGTTGCCCTTATTTAGGGGTATCACTCCTTTAATCTAAAAGGTATTTCAGTAATACTAAAACCTTTCATGTTTTTCAATTGAGAAAAAGTATGTAAATACATCAAATACGTAGAAAAAAATTTCAGTGCAAAGTTTCTTATATAAACGCACGTGTATGTTATGAGACCTCATTACGTGCATGTCATTGTTAAATATCACTTAACAAGGAATGTCTATATAGCGCGATTTTTAACGTTCATAGACATGGACGTTGAAAAAATGAAGCTTTGATTGAGATGTCCACTGTAGAAAAGTTATAAACAGTATGCCAAAGAAAAGAGGTCCAAGTTCATGCTAGTGGGAAGACAAACATTCCTTTTACGTTAAGGTGGTATATGTTTTGATTTTGTAAATTTATTTGAACAAGTACAAGATTATTTAGATTCCATTACGCGTTTCTCCAATTTTTTGAGCAATTTATTATATCTTCTTTTGCTACTTTCTTTAAATTAAACAATCGCATAATTATCCGGCTTGAAGGACCAAATGTTTACATTTTTAATTTCTTTTTTTAATGCAAAATTGTTTGTAGTTTACGGGATTTTATTTTTCTTGGGTGATTTAAGATTATAAGTACATATCGTACGAGGGTTGTCTAAAAAGTTTCCGACCTAACAAAGATACTAGACATTTTTTCTTCAAATTAATTTTTATTTTTCTACATAGTCTCCTCGTAAGTCTATACACTTCTCCCAGCGATGCTCCCATCTCTTCAACCCGTCCAAAGAGTACTCGGCGTCTTTCTCTGCAAAATAGTTGTTTACGAAGGTGATGGCCTCCTCATTCGACGAAAATCTCTGTCCTCCGAGCGCAACTTTTAGCTTAGGGAACAAAAAAAAGTCGCTTGGGGCTAGATCTGGTGACTAAGGAGGGTGATCAAGCAGTTCAAACCGTAATTCGTGGATTTTCTCCATGGCAACCGCTGAGGTGTGAGACGGCGCATTGTCTTGGTGAAACAAAATTCTTTTTTTCTGCAAATGTGGCCGTTTTTCGCAATTTCTGCCTTCAGCTTGTCAAGTAATGATGCGTAGTATGCTCCTGTAATGGTTGTTCCTTTTTGAAGGTAATCGTTTAAAATAACTCCATGACTATCCCAGAAAATAGTTGCCATCACTTTCCCAGCCGAAGGAACAACCTTTGCTTTTTTTGGAGCCGATTACCCCTTCGCAGTCCATTATTTTGACTGTGTTTTTGTTTCTGGAGTATAATGGTGTATCCAAGTTTCATCTACAGTAATTAATCGGCGCCAAAACTCTGATTTATTGCGCCTAAACTGCGCCAACAGAGAGTTGGAAATGTTAATTCGAACACGTTTTTGGTCCAAAGTGAGGAAACGCGGCACCCAACGCGCGGACAGCTTTCTCATGCCTAAATCTTGATTCAATTTGTGACAAACTCGTTCTTTGGACATGTTTATAGCCTCTGCTATCTCTCTAATTTTAATTCGATGGTTGTCTAGCATCGTTTGGTGAACTTGAGCGATATTATCCTCAGTGGTTGCAGTTTTTGGACGTCCCGAACGTTCATCGTCACCCAAGCTGATACGGCCACGTTTAAATTCAGCAGCCCAAAATTTTACGGTGGTAATTGATGGTGCAGAGTCCCCGTACACAGCGTCCAACTCGTCTTTGATTTGCGTAGGCGTATTGCCTTTAATGACAGCTCGATAATCGATTTTTTCCATTTTCATAAAAACACTCACATCGACTCACTCAAATGATTGTCAAACAACAACTGCGCGTCCAAAATGGCTGAAATTTTAATGGGTACCTTTCAAAGCATGCGCAAACACATTCCCCAACTTTTGTTTACGAGTGCTGCAGTGGCGGCTCGTGACATCTGCTATAGGGTGTGCTGCATGAACCACGGCCAATATAAAATAATAGAAAAAGAATAACATACGAAAACAAAAACAATAAAATTAGCTTTAATACTAATTAATAGTAACTAATAACGACAAATTTATTTACACCTAATTTAAATTGAAACTCCATTGTTTTAAACACGCTCGAACAAAACAAATTAAACAAAATTGTAACCTAAGAATTTCTAAACACGGCACAGATGCAACGGTCACGAATAACTGTCGTGAATTGCAGCTCATTTCCGAGGCCGTTAATCAGTGGCCCAGCCGATTGCCGAAGCACATCGGCTAAGATCGCCGTTTGCCTAATAAATGCATTTTACCGCTGCCAGTGTTTCGGTTGTTATCGACGCGGCTTCACTGGAGCAGCAAATACGTAAAAAGATTGCTTCACTGGAGCACCAAATACGTAAAAAAATTATACGGTTTCACTAGAGGAGTAAATACGTAAAAAAAATAATATTAATCATCGTTGTTGGTGAATTATTATTAACAGTTCATGTTTAATATGATAATATGGCAGATTTAAAATAAAACTATATTAATTATTCTTTAATAATTAAGATTTGCTAGGTTGTTTGGTAGTTCTGCAGCTCAGCAGCACATAAAGAAAAGCCGCCACTGGAGTGCTGCCATCTTCAAGTTGAGGTCGGATACTTTTCAGACAACCCTCGTAAATACCGGCTCACTTGTTTTTGTACTGTCATAATAAAAAGGCCAAACTCTAAAAAATAACGTTGTAAACAAAAATAAACTATCTTTTAAACTTTTTAAACAACCCCGTAGATTTTTTACGAATCTGTACCTACATTGCTTCCTTCCTTTTTAATTCGGTAAAACAATGCATTTTGTGAACAAAAGGTTCATTTTGATTGTCGTTATACTGAATGGATTATGATGTCGAGGTCATATTATATTACAGGGGATCCATATATTAAACTCGTATAGAAAGTAAAGAAGAATAGAAGTGGGTACTTTACACGTCGTTAACAAAAGTACATTGACTTTTATTATTCATCCCTTCTTGCACTTGTACAGAGTCATTCGCAGTATTAATTACCTACCCCTTATTATTTTTATCATTGCCTATAAAAATGGTAGGTATAAGTACATATTTGAATGTTGTAGGAAGACATAAAAAAGATAGCAGTATTAGTATTTGAAATAAAAATAATTCTAACCTAATTGTAAGTTTAAATATTAAATGGTTCAAAAAAGGTACAAATAACAACACAAAAGTCGATTCCATGATGTTTAATAAAAGATTTGAAACGTTTCCACTAGTTTCGGTCTCATCAGACCATCATCAAGCTGTAAAAATACAATACAATGCAAATGTCGTCAACAAAAAAAGTTTATAAATAAAATATTAAAAATATACAAACTTTTAAAATGTTTCCATGGGTTACTTATAACCTGTTTATTTAAAATTGTCAAAATTGTAAAGTCAAACGTCACCAAACCCAAGTTAACCAGTGGTTTCAGCCTCAGCAGGAGCTATCAAAGTACCTGTCCCTTTATCCTTTAGTCAAAGAACCTTATAAAGAAGCAATAGTGGTCATAGAACAGTAACCAACATTACATTTTCATCAGTACTATTTTTCAAATTGTGTTGTTCAATCCAGTTGCAAAACAGCGCATATTATTTTTCATATCTTTTCGCAGACTTACCTGGAATGATTTACCCTATCGCTTCCGCAGTTTTCTCAACAATTTTATCTAATTTCAGATCCATTTTCTCCGCAGATATTTCGTGTGTGGAGAAAAATTCAATATGTCTGCCTTTATTTACATTGTTACTTGGTAACCGTTGTTCATTTTTTATTTATAAAGCAAATCAACCATGTTACGAATGAATCAAATAACAAAAAATTTTTTTACAGCAGTCTACATAACTTCCTAATAAAATGATCAAATATATGTAATTTCAGTTTCATATTTTATTGCGTTTAAAACCAAAGGCAGTATGAAAAAAATATAGTACGATACACGTCCGTGAAGTGATTATTACGGTACTCGATTAGATATTCTTGACTCGGCTCCTTCGTCGCCTCGTCCATAAACCTCTATCTGGTACCGTAATAAGTCACTTTCCGGACTTGTAACGTAAATCACTATTACAATTCTGTCAAAACATTTTTTATATCCTCCAGTTGACGTTAGAATTTCTTGCTACCTGTCAAATTGTTACACAATTTTCTATATGAACAAACTTTGCTCATAGGTATCATACTGTGGCATTTTCCATCATATCTAGTAATACAAATAGGCAAATACAAATCTCATTATCAAATTGTTTTATCTTAAAAGTGATATGTAGAATTTTTATTTTAACTTTGTAAATTTATTTAAACCTAAAATGTATTTTTTTAATCTAGCTTATATTTTTAAATTTATTTTGACGCAAATATGTGTTTTTCTATAGTTTCTCCAATGCAGGGGTTATCAACATACAATGTAAATAAAAGCCAATACTTTTTATCTGTCATGTGACAGGAAATATAACTGTATTGTCTTTCCAAAAATAAAAACCAAATACAATTATCAGTTAAATGACAAATTTGATACTTATTTACATATTTTAACAGACCAAGCAATTTACTAGTTTAATTTCAATCCTTATCGAATATAATTATTTGCTTATTTCAATATTTTAATAATATAATAGAGGTACTGAATTTCTATCTTCTGATAAACTTATTTATTTTGGATAATTAACTCTTTTAATATTTATTTTCTTGTAACTTTAGTAAAGATAAAACAAAAACTCATCAACTAACTAAAAACAAGGTTTGACTGAGTAATCACCAAAATCTGTTCAATGCAAAGTTCTGACTCTCCATTTGACGCTCAGTTAATAATAGTTACCTTAACTTCTTTGAAGTAAAATTTACAGGGCTCTTCTTCATTCAGTCCTATCTTCAAACATAATTTTGTTAAATTCATTATGGCGAATTAAGTGCCAAATTAGATCAATGTTAAATATATTCTAAAAATTCCGTTTTTCCTTGAAAAACTGTTTCATTGCCCTTCTTATTTTATTTATGTATTATAGTATATACGAGGGTTGTCTAAAAAGTTTCCGACCTCAACATGAAGATGGCAGCACTTGTAAACAAAAGTTGGAGAATGTTTGCGCATGCTTTGAAAGGTACCCACTAAAATTTCAGCCATTTTGGACGCGCAGTTGTTTGACAATCATTTGAGTGAGTCGATGTTAGTGTTTTAATGAAAATGGAAAAAATCGAGTATCGAGCTGTCATTAAATATTTGTTTTTGAAAGGCAATACGCCTACGCAAATCAAAGACGAGTTGGACACTGTGTACGGGGATTCTGCACCATCATTTACCACCGTGAAATTTTGGGCTGCTGAATTTAAACGTGGCCGTACCAACTTGGGTGACGATGAACGTTCGGGACGTCCAAAAACTGCAACCACTGACGATAATATCGCTCAAGTTCACCAAATGGTGCTAGACAACCGTCGAATTAAAATTAGAGAGATAGCAGAGGCTATAAACATGTCCAAAGAACGTGTTTGTCACATATTGAATCAAGATTTAGGCATGAGAAAGCTGTCCGCGCGTTGGGTGCCGCGTTTGCTCACTTTGGACCAAAAACGTGTTCGAATGAACATTTCCAACTCTCTGTTGGCGCAATAAATCAGAGTTTTGGCGCCGATTAATTACTGTAGATGAAACTTGGATACACCATTATACTCCAGAAACAAAAACACAGTCAAAACAATGGACTACAAAGGGGGAATCGGCTCCAAAAAAAGCAAAGGTTGTTCCTTCGGCTGGGAAAGTGATAGCAACTGTTTTCTGGGATAGTCATGAAGTTATTTTAATCGATTATCTTCAAAAAGGAAAAACCATTACAGGAGCATACTACGCATCATTACTTGACAAGCTGAAGGCAGAAATTGCGGAAAAACAGCCACATTTGCAGAAAAAAGTATTTTGTTTCACCAAGACAATGCACCGTCTCACACCTCAGCGGTTGCCATGGCGAAATTCCACGAATTATGGTTTGAACTGCTTGATCACCCTCCTTACTAACCAGATCTAGCCCCAAGCAACTTTTTTTTTGTTCCCTAAGCTAAAAGTTGCGCTCGGAGGACAGAGATTTTCGTCGAATTAGGAGGCCATCATCTTCATAAACCACTATTTTGCAGAGAAAGACGCCGAGTACTATTTGGACGGGTTGAAGAGATGGGAGCATCGCTGGGAGAAGTGTATAGACTTACGAGGAGACTATGTAGAAAAATAAAAATTAATTTGAAGAAAAAATGTCTAGTATCTTTGTTAGATCGGAAACTTTTCAGACAACCCTCGTAGATCACTCCATACAAATGTTTTGATACATTTTTCCATATTTCTATAATTATGTTTTTTTTATTTATATAAGATTTTGACTTATTATTATAAAAAAAACTGCTGAGTTGGCAGGATTCAGTTAATTGTTTCATTAATAAGTTTGATATGTTCAGCTTAAATATCAGCATTGATTTTATTTTGCTGACCATTTTTTAAGTAAAACCTTTCCAACTGAGAAACTATTACATCATTATCAAAGATAATGTAATGAGTTTGACAAAAGTGTTAAAAAACATGAAAGTAGACAAACCTGACTTATGCCTTGTAATATTCTAATTTCTTTTATATCTTCAATCTTTCCTGCAAAAAACCGTAACCAAATCAACTCTTACTTACCTACCTCTGTATATAATTAAGAAAAAGGGACATGTTCAAAATAAAACAATCTACTTACTAGTGGTATTTATATAAAACTTTACTAACAAACTTCAACCAACATTATAATTTTTGACATTCTAAGGTGCCAATATATGGAATCATTATGTGAATTTCTGTTTTGACTAGTTACACAATATGTATATATAAATGTATAATATTCAATACGAATCTCTTTTTTTGTTTCTAATTTTACTTATTTCTAATATTTACATTTTCACAGCTACCCAAATTTTCAGTTTAAAAAAGATTTGAAGAAAAGATCTGCCACTGCCAATGACAACTATTTGTATGTATATTATCAAAAGTTTAATTTTCAGTGAAATTTGTTCTTTACATAAATATAAAAATTTAGTTTCATTACTTTTTTTTCATAAAATAAAACTTGGCAATTATCCAGCTATAGTACAAGTACAATGAATAGTTTAGAAGGAATTACTTTTTGTTTAGATCATAGCCAGATCCAATTATAAACTTAAACATTAATAACAACCTTTTGGAACAAATCATAAACTTATCATAATGTTAAAATTAAATTATTAGCAACATGAAAATTTGGCAGGTTCAGCTTCAATTAAATTAAAATTTATACCAGTAGGCTTTGAAAAACCTGTTTTTATTCCATCCCAACCATCCTCAACTTTGTACTCGCCACTTTCTATTCTATTAAAAACCTCTTGAGTGACAGATCTGAAAGCTTCTTCTACATTTAGCCCATTTTTAGCTGAGGTTTCAACATGAAACAATCCATGCTGATCAGCAAAAGTTTTAGCTTCCTCCTTAGACACTTCTCTTTGTCCACCATTGTTCACAAGATCTAATTTACAGCCAACAAGAGCAAACACTGGTCTATGTGGTTCAATGTGCCTGCGAGCTTCTGACATCCATGCAGGTATGTTGTCAAAACTTGCTCTATTGCATATATCATACACTAAGAGGGCTCCTACTGAATTTCTATAGTATGACTTTGTTATGGACCTAAAAGTAAATTTAAAAAATCACTCTTTGATTTAAAACATCAATAATATTTACATTAGTACAGCTACTAGAATATGCAAATCACCTAAATCTTTCCTGTCCTGCAGTATCCCATAATTGTAATTTAATTCTAGTACCATCTTTTACCTCAATCAGTCTTGCGAAAAAATCTACACCAACAGTCGGATCAGATACCTAAAAGTAATTTGCGATTACTAAATATAAGTATAAAAATAACTAGTATCTACATTACCTCTGCAAATTTGCCATCCGTAAAATATTTGAGCAAGGAACTTTTACCTACTGTACTGTCACCTATTAAAATTAATCGAAATTGGTAATCAAATATCGGTTCCACCATTTTATAACATTATGTTTTTAAATGTAAAATTAAAAATACCTACTAGAATTTTAATGAAAAACAGTGTCTAAAAACGATCAAGGGCAAAATACAATTAAATGTTAAAATTGGCTGTCATCAGTCAAACGCGAAAATTTAAATGTGCGTGAGGGTGAGTGCGGGTATAATCGAAACACAGCGCACAGCGCCAGAATCACTAAATGCCAAAGGTAAATTTATGGATATTATTTATATTACTAAATAAAATACCTTATCTTTTTATTGTAAAAGGTATGTTGTTTATTTGGAAATTATGGAAATTAAATTTGGTAGTGTTGCACATAGTAAGAAATTTATAAAAAGAAAAAAGTATTTGTCTGTCACCTGTCACACTTTTTAATAGCTGCTAGAAATGTATTTCACCCATCACATCACAATGAATGCTTCTAAATATATAACCTTATTAAAATATTGAATTTCTTTGTTTTTTGTTGGTTTAATATAAAATATGAGTGAGGATACAGATGCTAGGTACAATTTAAATATAAGTTTAACTGATAAAATTGAACAATATATGTTTTTAGCAAAACCGATGGGTTTTCTACCAAGGAATACATCGAGAATCCTGAAAAACAAAACGCTTCCAATGATCACTCAGTTTCTGAACAGAAAACATTTGAAAGTGAGAAAAAAACAGACTCATTGGGCAATTGTTATTGGTAATAATAATTAAAAAACAATTAAAATATGTATAATGAACATTATTGTTTTCAGCGGGAAAGAAAGAAATTTGAATATTGTTGAATTACTATGTGCAAATTGTACAAGGTGGTACCATGAGTCTTGTATAGGATACCAATTGGGAAAATTGGTTCCTTTTATGTCCAACTACATATTTCTGTGTAAAAATTGTTCACCTACTGGATTAGAAAGCTTCAAAAAAAGCCAAGCACGTATGACCATTTTATGTACTTGTATTTATGAAATAAATAATTAAAATTAAAAGATTCAAATCTTATTGGAAACTTCTTTTTAGAAACTCAACAGATGTGTATAACAGCAATAGCCAATCTACAACAAACTAGTTTTAAGGAGGGTACAAATAGGACTTTATTCAACAAAGATAAGGAAATAATACCTTATATAGAACATCACTGGGAAGCACTTACAACTACATCCAGAAGAGTCACTCAAAGTTGGCATGTAACGGTAACTAAAACATTAATCAAAGATATTCATATTCTTTTTGTTTTTGAAGAAAGTTCTACTGGCCACATGTATGGTTTTATGAATACAGACCTGTCTCAAATCAAACCGAATTATGAAGCTATGATTAAAGGTGGGATGCTCAAGGTCACTGATATGGGAATTCAACATGGTAAATATTTATTATTATTTTCAATTACATTTCAAAACATTCCATTTTGAACATTTGTTCATGTATTTTTTTATGTAAAAGCTAATGGAAAGTTTAAAAATTAACTTGAATGAAAGCTTACTTTAACCAAATGTTATGATTTCTCAGGAACAAAGCAGTGGATTTTGTTCAACTTACAAGAAATTTATTAATAACAATATTATTAATGCAAAAATATCTGGAAAAATAAAGTACTTACCTACCAAAAGTTATTCAAATTTCATTTTGGTTTTAATTTTCACATGCATCAAGTGTGTACCTGTCAATTATTGTCAAAAAGTGTTTTTACCAGTAATCAATGTTGACAACTCTTATTAGAAATTAATCACTTGTATTATTGTTGTTATTGATTAAATTTGTGCCTACCTGTGAAATGGCACGTACCAAATTTATTCACATGAGACCTGGAAGTATGTACTGTTTAATTGATAAATACCAATTTTATTGATCAGTTTGCAAAATACAAATCACATCTTTTGAATAAAATAAATTCTTATAATTGTATTTATACAAACTTTATTTAATTTCATGTATAATAATTAATATTTTTATTGCGTTATGATAGTTCCGGTCTCAAGTGGTGTAAAATCCAGGAACACTAAGAGAAAATTTCCTGGAGATATTGGCAATCAAGGTAAAAAGGGACGAGGGGTTGATTTGAGTGCCCAGAAGTTGCCAGCTCATGGTTATCCACTAGATCATCCCTTTAATAAAGATGGATACAGGTACTTGTTGGCAGAACCTGATCCACATGCACCTTACAGGCAGGCAAGACACAATAAACTATAATATTTTTTAAAACTGTTTAACACTTTAATAATATTTTCTTTCAAGGAATTTGATGAAAGTTCTGATTGGGCTGGAAAACCTATACCAGGTTGGTTATACCGAACTTCCATACCCAGTACTGTTCTGCTGGCCTTGCATGATAGAGCCCCACAACTAAAGATTTCTGAAGACCGATTAGCCGTTACAGGAGAAAAAGGATATTCCACAGTTAGAGCAACACATTGTAATTGATTTGTTACTTTTTAGAATCGTTTGTAATATTATATATTTTTAGTTGTTACCAAAGGGATATGGTATTGGGAGGCAACTATTGAAGAAATGCCTGAAGGATCTGCCACCCGTATGGGTTGGGGGCAGGATTATGCCAATTTACAAGCTCCTTTAGGCTATGATAAATTCGGTTATTCTTGGAGGTCGAAAAAAGGGACACGCTTTCACGAATCTTCAGGAAAACATTACAGTTCTGGTTACACAGAAGGCGATACGGTCGGTTTTATGATATCACTACCTACAAACAGTACAACCAAATTGATTCCTAACACTTACAAGGATCGAGTAAGTATTAAACTGGCTAAAAAAATACTTATTTTGAAGCAAATTAAATGGTCACTTTAAAATTTTTAATTGTTTGTCATTTGATAATTATTCCAAGTTGAAATTGGCTATAAACTGAAGATCTTCTCTAAAATGATATATGCAAGATGGGTGCACAATTGACAGCAAAAAAAATCTGATAACTTTTTTTCTTTCAAGCAAAGTAAGCTTCAATGCTTCTTTATACTTTTTAATACATTTTCTGGATTAGTCTAAATATCGTAGTTTGTCTTTTTCTGTATAAGAAACTTAAGGCGGATTTGTTTATTTTAATTAATGCATAATCATAACTATAACAACTTCTCTAACGCATAGTGCTTAAAAGATGGGTCATTTATCCCTTCCTCAAAGTCATTACTGTTAGTGACAAGTGACAGTTGTATCTATCACGGAACATATAAAATGAGTGTGTTCTGTAACCTTTGTCATTCAACAACAATAACAAATTTTCAAATTTATAACCTCATTTGCTCATTCATTGATATTTCTGTATTTTCATCAAAATAATGGACTGGTAAAGTAGTGATGTAGTGTCAAACCAAATGATTCCAAAGAACTTTTTTATGGTATGTTTTATGGGCGTTATTGACTATTTTGTTGTATTTTCTGGATTTTTCGTAGTTAATTACTGTTTTTTCATTGGTAAATGTTCATTCATATGTTTTACATATCACTAAAGTAGATAGATGAACAATTTTCGTAAAAATATTATAACATAACCTTCAAAGTTGGTCATTGTCATAAATTTTGAGAATACTTACTAAAATGATACTTTAAAAATCGAATATCTGTATTTAATTATTATACTTGCGTTATATTTCAAAGTATAATAATAACAAAATAACTCAAACAAAAGTTATTTCTGTAGATTTATAATGTTGCCTTTTGGAATAATTTCGTTGACATTTCCCAGTTCAACAGCATAGAACACAAATTTTAACGTCACACTTTCCCAGTCCATAGAATATTGATCATGAAGTTAACAAGTATGACACTTATGACAAGTGACACTTGAGAATAAAAATATGGCGCCATGAAATCCACGCAGGCGCACTTTCTATTTCGACACATCATTATCCATAAAAGTTGAAAGCTGAGAACTTCAAGGTTATGCATTATGAATTGTGCACTATGACTTATCCTTATGAATTGGATAAATCAGTCCATTTGTAACTACATAGTTCAACTTTTATGAATTGTAAATTAAAGTTATGCTTATGCAACTGATTTTTCATGTTTCAAGCTCCATAGGGTTTTTGCTGAGTTTTTGTCCACCAAATCCTTGAACCATAGGTCTGTCCCAAAGTACAGTTTTTGCAAGAATTTACGATAAACTAATTGATACCTTGACCCAAAAAAGGTTGCTTTAATCGACAATAAATGTGATTTACATAATAATTTATTAATACCTATGTAAAATAGAACGTTGTAAAGTAAATAGTGTTTGTATTTTAGCACTTGGTGAAATTTAAAAGTCACTTATATTATGAGGATAAAGATAACGTCCAAGAGAGGTTGAAGTCATTGGTGGCGTTGCCTAAAAGTCAAATAATGTTTTTTAAAAATGGGGAATGTCAGGGTGTAGCCTTCCAAGATATTTATCAAGGTTCTTACTATCCGACTATTTCGTTGCACAGAAACGTGACCGTATCAGTTAATTTTGGACCTAATTTTAGATGTCCGCCACCTATTGATAAGTTTAATTACAGGCCTGTAAGTATCTTAACGTTTTTTGTACATTATATATACAAAGTTTTTTTTTTACTACTTTCGTCTTAATGAAATGAAAATCACATTTCCTAATGAAAACGTCAGGCGGAAAGCAACTTCTGTCTCTTTTTTTATTGCTATGCGGTAAGTATTAAAAACGACCAAGGCGACCGTAGTTGGTGACATTTTTAGGTGATATTGTTATATTTAAATTCAATAATTATTCTTTTGCTACTCGCGATGACCACTAGCACCAGGTGGCGCTCCAGTACTCAGGGAAAACAAAACAAACGTCATTTATCTAGTGTTGAATGTTGACAGTTGAGCTAACAAAAATGATCTGTGTGAAATCTTCCAAAGCAAAGTCCAAAGTGTTCACTGCAAATGTACATACATTTACTGATAGATTTTTAGTTTAATTCCCCATGTTTTAGCTAGTTTTTGAGAAAACAATGATACCCTCATGAATAGCAATGATTGTCTCAAGAACTGTAATGATTCCCTCATGACCTGAGATGGTTTTTTCAATAATTTCAACGATCCCCTCATGAATAGTAATGATTTCTTCAGTAACTTCAATGATTCTCATCTAAATCAATGATTCCCCCATGAACTGCTATAATTCCCTCATAAATAGCGGTGATTCCTCCAAGAACTGTAATAATTTCCTCAAGAACTGCTATGATTCATTAATGGGCAGCAATGATTCTCTCATGAATAGCTTTGGTTCCATCAAGAACTGTAATGATTCCCTCAACAACTGCTTTGATTCCTTCATGAACTGCAATGATTTCCTCAATAACCTTAATTATTCCCTCATGTATACCACTGATTCCTTCAAGAACTGTAATGATTCTCTCAAGAACTGCTATGAATGGGCAGCAATGATTCTCTCATGAATAGCTTTGGTTCCTCCAAGAACTGTAATAATTTCCTCAAGAACTGCTATGATTCATTAATGGGCAGCAATGATTCTCTCATGAATAGCTTTGGTTCCATCAAGAACTGTAATGATTCCCTCAACAACTGCTTTGATTCCTTCATGAACTGCAATGATTTCCTCAATAACCTTAATTATTCCCTCATGTATACCACTGATTCCTTCAAGAACTGTAATGATTCTCTCAAGAACTGCTATGAATGGGCAGCAATGATTCTCTCATGAATAGCTTTGGTTCCTCCAAGAACTGTAATGATTCCCTCAACAACTGCTATGATTCCTTCATGAACTGCAATGATTTCCTTAATAACTTTAATTATTCCCTCATGGATACCACTGATTCCTTCAGGACCTGTAATGATTCTCTTAAGAACTACTATGATTTATTAATGGGCAGCAATGATTTCCTCATGAATAGCTTTGATTTCATCATGAATCGCAATGATTTCCTCAATAACTCTAATTATTCCCTTATGAATACCACTGATTCCTTCAAGATCTATAATGATTTCCTCATGATTGCAATGATTTTCTCAAGAACTGCTGATTCCCGCATGAGCAGCTTTGATTCCGTCATGAATAGCAATGATTCCTTCAAGATCTGTAATGATTCTCTCAACAACTGCTATGATTCCATTATAAACTGCAATGATTTCCTTAGTAACTTCAATGATTCTCATGTATAGCAAACATTGCCCCATGAACTCTCATGAACAACAATGATTCCCTCAAGAAATGTAATTATTTCCTCAAGAACTGCTATGATTCCCTCATGAATAGCAATGATTCCTTCGTGAACTGCAATGATTTTCTCAAGAACTATAATTATTTCCTCAAGAACTTAAGGATTCCCTCAAGAACTGTAATTATTTCCTCAAGAACTGCTATGATTCCCTCATGAATAGAAATGATTCCTTCGTGAACTGCAATGATTTTCTCAAGAAATTTAATGATTCCCTAATGAACTTCAGGATTCCCTCAAAGCTGTAATGATTCCCTCAAGGACTGCTATGATTCTCCCAAGAACTGTAATTATTTCCTCAAGAACTGCTATGATTCCCTAATAGGCAGCAATGATTTCTCATGAACTGTAATTATTTCCACAAGAACTGCTCTGATTCCTTCATGAACTGCAATGATTTCTTCAATAACTTTAATTATTCCCTTATGAATACCAATCTTTCCTTCAAGAACTGCAATGATTTCCTCAGTAACTTCAATGATTCTCATATATAGCAAAGATTGCCCCATGAACTGCTATGATTCTCTCATGAGCAGCAATGATTCCCTCAAGAACTGTAATGATTCCCTGAACAACTGCTATGATTCTGTAATGAATTGCAATGATTTTCTCAATAGCTTTAATTGTTCCCTCATAAATAACAATGATTCCATCAAGAACTTTATTGATTCCCTAATGAACTTCAGGGTTCCCTCATGAACTCTAATTATTCCCTCAAATACTGTTATTATTCCCTCATGAATAGCAATTATTTCCTCAAGAACTGCCATGATTTCCTTAATATCTTTCATTTTTCCTTCGTGAATAACAATGATTCCATCAAGAAGTTTAATTATTCTCCAATAAACTTCAGGATTCCCTCAAGAACTGTAATAATTCTCTCATGAACCGTTCTATAATAAGGGGCTCTTTTTTTACCTGTACAAAACGAATTTGGAACACTTCTTTTCAATTTAAAGTGAAAGTTCTTGAGGAAATCATTATAGTTATTGAGGAAATCACGAAGTTCTTGAGGGAATCATTGCTGATCATGTGGGAATCATTGAAGTTATTGGGAAAATCATTACAGTTATTGAGGAAATCATGAAGTTCTTCTGGGAATCATTGCTGATCATTTGGAAATCATTGAAGTTATTGAGAAAATCATTACAGTTATTGAGGAAATCATTGCTGATCATGTGGGAATCATTGAAGTTATTGGGAAAATCATTACAGTTATTGTGGAAATCATTGATGATCATGTGGGAATCATTGAAGTTCTTGCGATAATCATTCTTAAGGGAATCATTGAAGTTCCGGAGACTTTAATTTGATTATGGAAATGTGATTTCCATTTCATTGTAGGGAAGTAGTAAAATTTTCTGTATGAACTTTAACTTCGAAGTACCCTACATTATGTTTTAGATGTCAGAAAGGGGAGAGGAAGCCGTAAGCGATCAAACTCTGGCGGATCTGGTTTATTTGATTGAGAACGAGGGAAAATTGCGGCTTGATAGTTTTGTTCTTTGATTTAATATGTTTTTATACACTTATATTTTACGCATGTAATAAATATTAAAACAAAATTGTTATTTTCAATAAGGTACAATAAAAAAACTGCATGAAGTAAAAAAAGTAAAACTTAGAAAACAATTTTTCAATTATTGAGTTAATAGTAAATATTATGCATGTACAAAATTATCGTTGTAAATAATTTGTCCGTCGGGCAATTTTGTAAATGTTGAATTATGAATCTTTATACACAGTTTTCGTTCAATTTTTATGTTAAATAAATATGAATGGATTAATTTTACGTTTTTTATTTTCCTACTGTTCTTTTTGCTAGCGGAGAGGTTTAGAAAATTTGAACTACTTCGTATTCGGGAAGAGGCAACAAAGTCGCGTACAAAGAAGTCGAAGGACAAACGTGAAAAATGCTTCTGTTTTGCGAGTCTTGAACCTCCCGAAAATTTCTCATCAGTGGGTCACCGTTTTCGTCGAAAATGTAACGTAAGGCATCGATCTAAAAAAAATGTAGGTAGCCATTTTCTTTCAACTCTAAATAAATAATATCAAAGAATACACCAACTAACAAGAAGCGAAAATTCGTTGATGTTTGTTGGGCCAAAATGTATGACCTTGAAAAACTGAAATTGACAGATATCTACCCCAGACGACAATTTTACATTCTTTGCACATAAGAACATTCTTTTTGGAACTTAGGATGTTCTATTAACATGCGTAAATAGCGTTTAGTACATGATCAGAATGTGATAGTCACCTCAAAAGGCCGTACCAAATTACTTGATATGTATATGCAAAGAATGTTCTGAAGTATGTAAAGATCAAATTCTCAGCATTAGACGGTGATGGTAATATTCTATTTTAGTCCAAACAAGAACGTTCTTAGAATATGTCTTGATACTACTCAGTGATAAAAATGTTCTGGTAGTACGTAAATGGGATATTCTCCGTATTACCATTGTATAAAAAGACATAGTAGGACAATCCTTATGGTAGATAATTTTGAAGCTCTGTACGCCCGTAACGTGGTGGTACCTGGTGACGAATAGAGTAAATATACAAAATAAATTACAGTTTTTGATCGCAAAGAAAATAGGGGTTGTTCGATAAATTTATTATTTAGCCGAATTTCTTCATGGAGATGTAGGCGTAAAACTTTTAGCCAATACATTTTAAATAGAATGATTTTTTTTAATACTAAAAAAGTGAGTAAGTATTTAAAAAAAAATAAACATAGAAAGAAATATTCTGTTGGTACTGAGAGCAGAAAGTCAGTATAAATTATCTGTAAAAATTGATTTTCATTAATTACAGAGTTGTAAAGATAAAGTAAATTAAATTTAATTTTTTAATACATATTAGCTTATTAAAATAAAAAGTATTGTTATTCTAAAGTACCTTCGGACCTCGGTACTATTTTATGACCTTTCTTTGTACGTTTCAATTTTTCAAAAATTTTACCCTTTTTTGGGATTTGAAAAAAAGTGATTATCCCGGAAATGTTTTCATCTAAGATCAGCGCTGTGCAATGATATAGAAAAAACAGTTGAAAACTATATCGTACTGATGCTTAGAATAGCTTATTATTTTATTGTATTATCTATTTATAAAATTAAGCTTAATCAAAACAAACAGTTTATATATGGATAAAACATAAAGTTATAGTAAAAATCAGGATTATTCCTTAGGGCTAATAATATATGTTCAAAAGTGTTATCTTAAAAAATGTAACTTCATTATAACGATCTTTCATTTAGTCGAAAAAGCTGTCATTTACTATAAAAAGGATTATTAGAATACATAGTGGGAATTTTTACTAAAAATGTATTTGTTTAATTTTCATATTACGGATTTCCAAAAAGTAAGGATTTCTACAATAAATAAAAAAATACTACAAAAAATATTTATTCATAAATAATTACATCATCATAAATACCAAGAAAAAATAATGTTTAAAGAATATTTCAACGATTTATTAAAAAAATTCAATAATTCAATGAGAGCTGTTTGGATAATAATTACCATCCTCAGATTCTAAGCAACTGTAATTGATTTATAAAAAGAAATGTTTTAATAAATCGTGGAAATATTCGTTAAACATTTTTGTGTGTGGTTTATAATAACATGGATTTTTACAAAGAGTTTCTATAATAATAATCTAATTACATTTTTGTTCTGAGCAACTAAAAACATTTATTAAAGTAAAAATCATACATAAAGCAAATGTAAATTAAAAAAATAGTTGGATTTTGTACTTAACAATGCAGAAATATGTTAGTAATTGTTGTCCGTTATATCTTTAAAATTGTTTCAAACCTTTTTTCTACCTGCGGTTTATTGCCTAAAATTATGATAGGAATGAAATATTCCGTTAAAATTAAATACACAAGGATTTTATGTAAAAATTTTATATCACTTAAAATATATTTTAGGATGGATAAATAGATAACATTATTTGTTTTGTAGTATTGCTAACTTAGAGTTTTTTTTACTTCTTGAGAATTTTTACTTTTTTTATGTTAGTTTGTTAATCTGTTAATTTTTTTTGAAACTCCTGTAAACGCTTTTTAAGAGTCGTTATTTCTTTATGATCTTTTTCCAAAAGAAGAGGAGATGAGGGCATATCAATCAACTGGAGTATAAATGGATCGATGGTTTTTGTACTCGTTTCGCTCAAACTCTCACTTTCGTCACAATCAAAAGTATTTTTATTGGTTGATGGTACTGTCGCAAACCTGCTGCTACAGATAACTCAGAAAACGGCATTTGATCATCATATTTTTGTGGAACAGCAGTCTTTGGTAAACGTTTGGAATTCAGAAGTACAGGATCGAAATGCTTGCTACATATAAATTTTCCCTTCAGAATATTCGAACTCAGGGTCGCCAAAGAAGTATTTCCTACAATGTAAATAATTACTATTAATAAAAAAATGCCAATAACTTTATAATCTAATTTAATTAAAACTTATAAATATGATTTATTAAACTATGTTGTAATAATAAAATATATGTAACCAAACCGTTGCTGTAATTTTTTTTTTAGAAACATTAAAGATTATTATTATTCTATCATTATTGTTAAGCGCGACAAATTCAAAGCACTAATTCCATTTCTTTTTATTATTTTTTTCACGCTAATACATGGTGAAAATAGTATAGAGTTACAGTTCCGTGAATTGAGAATTTTTGTTGAAATTTACCGCACTTTCAGAATTTTTTTATTATTTAAACAATCAGTTATACTTTTTTGGAGGTATTGGGAAGAAGCTGGTGGGCTTTTTTTCCAACAGTTTTTTGCTAATAACAATTGTAATTTTTTAACCGAAAAAAATAAAAATACTTCTTTTTCTAAAACTATTTCGAATCGTTTAAGCCATTAACTACATTTTTAGGAATTTTATCTTGTACACTGTTGTACAATGTTGAGTGACCAAATTTTTATATTCATAAATTATTGGTTTATTTAGAATTATCGAGATTATCGATATTACCGGAAGTACGGTAAAATTGTTGTGGAGAAAACGGTTATATTAAAGTAGAGGTTGAATCATGGGGTTTAACATAACGGCTTGTTTATAGCAACAAAAATTTAGTGTCTAAGCTAATATATTATCAAAATTATTTTTTGCAAGAAAAAATACGAAAATGTTTATTTAAGCCAGTCCAAAATTGAATTACATTTTCATATTTATTTAATATTTTTCAATTATAAAACTTTTAAAGCAGAAAATATTTTAATTTTTTAAAAAAATAGCCAAGTGAAGAGAATTCAAGTCGTTTTTTTTTAATTATAAGTACACATATAAAATTTAATAATGCTACAATGGTAATAACCATAGATACATAAAAAAGAATAACAACGTTGCGATTTATTATGAAGTGACAGTTGATTTTTTGTTTGATGTTTGTCGAACAAAATTAAAAATTAAGTTTACATCAAATTGTTGCTCTTAGAAAAATGTTTAAAAATTTTAGTTTTTTAAGTCTACTACTTGTATTTACCAGGATGGTCCATTTTTAAAAATATATCAACAAATTTTATTTCCGTAATACAGAAAACTTTATGCAAGTCAGCTGATTTCAAATTAACAAAATTCCAGTGTCATAGTTTTAATGTACATATTATAGTTTTATAAGAACTGTGTCAATGACCACGGTATCGATATACGTTACTTTTCAATAAAAAAATTAATTTAATGTTTTCAAATTTTATGTTTTATTTCTTTATTGTAATGAAAAAACATTTTAAAATCACCGGTTTAAGACTTTTATATTAAACATAGTTTAACATAAAACATTTTTAACAACTATTAAGTTAAAAATAGACATTGATTATATTATATATATTTCAAAATGTTTTTAATTTGATTTTTGATTAAAAACAATTAATCCGTCTTAGTGTCATTTAAAATTTTAATATAATTCAATTATTTTAAGGGTATAAATTTATTATTTTTTATTTGAAAAAATATTAGTCTTACCTGAGTTTATTATCCATTGTTGACATACTGCTGCGTATGGGAATCGAAACATTCTGATAGTTGAATCTTTGTATGTGGAATTACCGCATTGGTAGTAAACATACTAATGTCCTGACATCTGTAAAATTTATATATGTATTATTTACCGGATATAAATGTATGTCTAATGAATAGCAATAATTTTTGATTTATGCTTACCTCAAAATAAAAAATCAATCACAACACTATTCAGTTTTTCTGTCACTAAGTAAAGTTTTTTAATAATAAATAAACTATAACTATACCTAATACAAACACTCCAAAAACAAAATAACCGCAAACCACAAAATATAACAACGAATCAGTTGATACTAAGATCGTCAATAATAAACTTTGCAACAAGAGCACAACAAATGCAACTACCCCTATAGAAAATAGTGAGAATTTAGTTTCTGACGCACCGCCATCTACCAAATATTAGTAAAATTAGTATTTATTTTTAAAATTGGGACCAAGTCTTTACCGACATCTGGTGGTCGTCCCAAATTGTGTCAAAGAAAATAAAGCATTGGGTTGTCCTACTATGTCTGTTTATACAATGGTATTACCATATAATTTTACTGTACACAGTCTAGATTACTACTGCACGAACATACACTTTTTTACTGTCTATCGCGAGTTATATTCTTCAAATATGAAAAGTAATCTTGTAACTTGCTCATCCAAACAAAAGGAATGAACATCGCACATTATATTCACGTCCCCAAAAGAATATTCCTTATTACGTCGTTTGTGCAACATATTCTTATCATATCATCATATCACTTTCAACGGAATGATTGTTGGGTATTTAAAAATTACATGATACGAACATATTAAGAATGTACCATAAAGAACATACAAATTTACAAGAAAGGAACGTGAAATGGAGTTGTTTAGCATATACCTTTCAAAATGTCCGAAAACGTAATTCATGGGCATATTCTTAGAATGTAAATGTACCATTAGTGTTACGTGGGACGTTTTTACACTGAGAGAAATACAATAAATGTTTACGTATTTAATGGTTACAAGGAGAAAAATAATATATAGGGTAGGTACCGTTAAAAAAAAGTAATTATGAATTATTTTATTTTAACAGATTTTACAAATGAGATAAAATAGTTATTTTTCGATTTTGTTTATGTTCTCTTTTCTTTTTCAGATCGTTATTAGAATATTTAAGAGAATACTAAATTTTTAATCTTATTAATAACTTAATTACATATTCTAGTGGAATAAATTACATAGATGTTTAAAAGTGAATGTTTTTAATTTCCTTGAACATTGAATGAGATATACATTTTTATGGCGTGCCGTTTTGGTATTTAATAGCAACATTTAAAAAGAAAGAATAAAAAATAATCTTTAGTTTCAAAATTTTAACTTCGTAATTATTTTTTTACAGAATTAAAATTATGTATTTCATAATTTTAATACACGTATTTCCATTATGAAAAACACAATAGAAATTCAATTTCCATTATGTATTGAGGTTGCCTAACGATATAAGTGATTAAAATAGCAATATCTTGAAAACGACTTAAAATATGGGAATTGAACAAGTATACCTTTTTTGTTTCAAAATGATGCAGTTTTTATTATTTTGTAATAAAATGCGCATTATACAGGGGGTAAAAAAAATACCGCTGATCTATCAAATTTTAACTGTGTAACCAGCGCCATCTAGAAGTATTATTAAAAATTAAAGCAATATCATGCTTATTACCATTAAAAACTATAGTGTACCGATTTTGAGACCAATACATTCAATTGTTTTCTAAATATTACGAATTTTCAAAAATATTTTGTCTACTTTAACGCCCCCTATATCTCGCTTACTATTAACATTTTACTGGTGCATGTTTGTATCAAACGACTTATTTTTATCACCCCTTTCTACAGTTCTTGTATTGTCCATTAGTTATGGGACACCCTGTATTATGGAAAATAATTCAAATTTTTCTTTCCATGAAAAATTGGGTTGCCTTTTACTAATTGCTGCCATTCTCAAAACAAAAGGAAATAAATTGAAGCTGACAATAATTATAATTTCAAACAGCCTCTTTGCCCGTAACCTTCACCTAAATCAACATCAAATTGTGACAGACAACCTACACAATTTTAGTAAAGATAAGTTTTAAAAACAAGTCAATTTCAAAAATTAAATGTTGTACCAGAATTGACATCTATCTTATTATAATCATGGCGTCTTCAGACATGCGCAAACAAAAAATAATTTGACAGAAGCCCTTACTTTCGCTTCTGGTTAGTTGGTGTATTATTTGATAATTTGTACTGATTGTTTTATTTTCGTACCTGATCGACAGAAATACCTATCGGTACTCTCGTTATAAGCCACAGAACGTAATGGATGCAGTTTGTCGTACTGACAGAGCCCCAATACAAAAAATAATCCTCTTGAAATTCTTTAAAAAGTTTGGTGATAACTATATTATCTATTTTTTTGGAACTTCCAGCGTAAGCAATGTGCTGCAGATTGTCGACTATCACTTGAAAAGCAGGATTCACCTCGTCTTGAATCTAAATCAAATTACATTAGAAATATACCGGGTGATACATACTTTAACATATACTTTAAAGAAGTAGACCAAGGTAGCGCAGCCATCTTGTTCTTTCAGAGCGGATTCTTGAGTCAAATAACAACTTTTAAAGAAAACGACATGCAATTCAACTGGATATTTGCAACCGTCTATTGTGTGCTCACTACCTTCCATAGCAGTAGCTCCCCAATGGAGATGGAAGTTGGAAAAAACGTAATTTCCAATAAACGGACCATCCATTATGTAAGGCCGTTCTTCTTTCCATTTCGCACTAAAAATTACTAATATACTATAAAAACGAAGAAAGAAAATGTGAAGACACAATAAAAACTTTGTCTTTGTTTGGAAAAACATGGTATAGAATTTGATATAAAGATAAATACTTACTGGTGTGTCCAGTATTGGTAATTTTTGTCTTTTTAGGAGGCAGCTCAAAATTAACCCAAACTAAAGGAGGTAAGATTACAACTTTGGTGTTAATTAAATTAATGTCAATCGGCGATTCGAAACATCCTTCGTTCAATGGCAAGTCTCTGATCCAAAGTAACGTTTTATATATATCAATTAGTTCTTCCTCGGATTCCTTTTCTTCTATCAGCGTTTCTTCTTCGTTAATTTCTTCGTTGATTTCCTCAATTTCTTCTTTAATTTCTGTTTCACTGGGTTTACTAGCACTGTCTTCAATTTCGTCCATATTAGAATTGAAATAAAAGAAAATAATGCTTAGATGAACCAAAAAAATAAGGTTAAAATATTAATAAATCACTGTCATATATGACATGCGCTTATTGCACGTAACCATGAAAATCAGTTCGTTCTAAAATTCTATACAGGGTGATTGATTAGTGTGAGGAAGCTCAGTAGATCTGTTATAGTAAAAATTCCAAAAAAAAGTTATTGACAAAAATTGTAAGCAGCTTTAAACTCCACATTTTAAAATTAGTTACAATCTTACAGGGTGTTCCATAAGATGGTAGCATATTAATTCAATATTGTGGTACACCGTAAATTAGCAACAATTATTTAGTAATTCAGTGATTAATTCAATTTAAATTATCAATAATGAATTTTACTACGAATGAAATTGTAGACATGACCTGGATTTTATGGGTATGCAATAAAAATTCATTACTATCATTTGGGAGGTCATTTTGAACACCTCACTAGTGAGATAAGTTAAAATTACTGTTGTTTTTTTATTTTCCTATGTGTTGTCATTTTTTTTTTTAATTTTCCGTCTATTTTTTATAAATTTTATTTCAAATAAATTGTCTTTTCTATGACGCAATTTCGTTACTGAATTAATAAACAACAATGTCAAACTGTCAGTTTCTGACAAACCAATCAAGGACAACTCACAATAATTATTGGTAAACGTTAAAATATCTACCAAATTAATACCAAAAAATAAGAATATCTAGAAAACTGATAACTTAAGGTATAGGGAGTACTCCATAAAATTTGAAGAATGATATTAGTACTTTTCGATAATGATATAAAGTACAGGGTGTTCTATTTAAAATTACCAAGAAAATAAAGTACTTGCATTTTGACTTACCCTGTATTTATAGTATTTAATTTAACGAATGTTATGAAAACTAATAGGTTTTATAATTTTTAACAATTATTAAAAAACTATGGTTGCAATAGATCAATGATCCTATACTCCTTTCTTAGAACATAAAATAGTAAGGAAGTATTGCTCGTTTAAGGACAGGTGACCGGGATGGTTATCCAAGATGGCTACCGGAAGTTATTTTTTAACAGAGGCGTCCTATATTTTTATTTGTAGAAAAATATTGTCCTTATTGCAACATACCTATTATTATTCAGTATGGACACTAATCATTATATTATATTAAAATAACAATTTTAATAAGGAAAGTAGAGGAAAAAAAATAGTATAACATTGCCTAAAATGGGGGTACTAAATTTAAGGAAATAAAACCAGTTATATACCTACTCCACAATTTTTATTAAAATTTTTCATTCTACCACTATTATTGGCCCTTAAATTGAATTTTGTGTAAACATGTCTAATTTTTTCTACATTATTTATTTTACTTTTACATATATAATAAATTCTTGTTTTTAAATATACTACACAGATGCTTTTTATAAGTTGTTTCCTACGAGGACTTTCAGAAGTAGATGGTAGAGTTTCAGGAACAGGAACTGGTGAAATAGTTTCACTGCTAGTAGTTATTATCTCTTCAGCATAAGGGTCGTTAGTACTTACCTGCATAGAAAAGGTATATATTAGTAAAATATCTGTAAATAGATTTGAGAAAAAATATAGATTTGGTCAATGTTATTAAAGCAATTTGTGGATGTAATAATTACTTACATACGGTGTTTTTTGTGACGCTGAATCGACTGGCGCAATCAGTTCCTTGATAGGATGTATGGGATAGTCATAAATCGCGGTGCGAATGGGAAGTATACACTCGCATTCAAAAAAACTGAACTTTTAATGAAAATGAGCTGTAATATTGCATTTTAATCGCGATTTTCGTGTTCTACGTTATCGAAATAGTGGTCCTAAACCATTTTTATAATAATCAAATTTTTGTTAAATTTTGACAAAAATCCAAGACTAGCCTTGCTAATTTTTTTGACAAAAATACTTTTGGATTTGGATTTGCGTAAAATTATAGAAAATGGTGTTTTTTGTGACGCTGAATCGACTGGCGCAATCAGTACCTCGATAGGATGTATGGGATAGTCATAAATCGCGGTGCGAATGGGAAGTATACACTCGCATTCAAAAAAACTGAACTTTTAATGAAAATAAGCTCTAATATTGCATTTTAATTGCGATTTTCGTGTTCTACGTTATCGAAATAGTGGTCCTAAACCATTTTTATAATAATCAAATTTTTGTTGAATTTTGACAAAAATCCAAGACTATAGCCTTGCTCATTTTTTTGACAAAAACACTTTTGGATTTGGATTTGCGTGAAATTATAGAAAACGGTGTTTTTTGTGACGCTGAATCGACTGGCGCAATCATTTCCTCGATAGGATGTATGGGATAGTTAAAAATCGCGTTGCGAATGGGAAGTATACACTCGCATTAAAAAAAACTGAACTTTTAATGAAAATGAGCTCTAATATTGCATTTTAATTGCGATTTTCGTGTTCTACGTTATCGAAATAGTGGTCCTAAACCATTTTTATAATAATCAAATTTCTGTTAAATTTTGACAAAAATCCAAGACTATAGCCTTGCTCATTTTTTTGACAAAAACACTTTTGGATTTGGATTTGCGTGAAATTATAGAAAACGGTGTTTTTTGTGACGCTGAATCGACTGGCGCAATCATTTCCTCGATAGGATGTATGGGATAGTTAAAAATCGCGTTGCGAATGGGAAGTATACACTCGCATTAAAAAAAACTGAACTTTTAATGAAAATGAGCTCTAATATTGCATTTTAATTGCGATTTTCGTGTTCTACGTTATCGAAATAGTGGTCCTAAACCATTTTTATAATAATCAAATTTCTGTTAAATTTTGACAAAAATCCAAGACTATAGCCTTGCTCATTTTTTTGACAAAAACACTTTTGGATTTGGATTTGCGTGAAATTATAGAAAACGGTGTTTTTTGTGACGCTGAATCGACTGGCGCAATCATTTCCTCGATAGGATGTATGGGATAGTTAAAAATCGCTGTGCAAATGGGAAGTATACACTCGCATTCAAAAAAACTGAACTTTTAATGAAAATGAGCTGTAATATTGCATTTTAATCGCGATTTTCGTGTTCTACGTTATCGAAATAGTGGTCCTAAACCATTTTTATAATAATCAAATTTTTGTTAAATTTTGACAAAAATCCAAGACTAGCCTTGCTAATTTTTTTGACAAAAATACTTTTGGATTTGGATTTGCGTAAAATTATAGAAAATGGTGTTTTTTGTGACGCTGAATCGACTGGCGCAATCAGTACCTCGATAGGATGTATGGGATAGTCATAAATCGCGGTGCGAATGGGAAGTATACACTCGCATTCAAAAAAACTGAACTTTTAATGAAAATAAGCTCTAATATTGCATTTTAATTGCGATTTTCGTGTTCTACGTTATCGAAATAGTGGTCCTAAACCATTTTTATAATAATTAAATTTTTGTTGAATTTTGACAAAAATCCAAGACTATAGCCTTGCTCATTTTTTTGACAAAAACACTTTTGGATTTGGATTTGTGTGAAATTATAGAAAACGGTGTTTTTTGTGACGCTGAATCGACTGGCGCAATCATTTCCTTGATAGGATGTATGGGATAGTTAAAAATCGCGTTGCGAATGGGAAGTATACACTCGCATTAAAAAAAACTGAACTTTTAATGAAAATGAGCTCTAATATTGCATTTTAATTGCGATTTTCGTGTTCTACGTTATCGAAATAGTGGTCCTAAACCATTTTTATAATAATCAAATTTCTGTTAAATTTTGACAAAAATCCAAGACTATAGCCTTGCTCATTTTTTTGACAAAAACACTTTTGGATTTGGATTTGCGTGAAATTATAGAAAACGGTGTTTTTTGTGACGCTGAATCGACTGGCGCAATCATTTCCTCGATAGGATGTATGGGATAGTTAAAAATCGCGTTGCGAATGGGAAGTATACACTCGCATTAAAAAAAACTGAACTTTTAATGAAAATGAGCTCTAATATTGCATTTTAATTGCGATTTTCGTGTTCTACGTTATCGAAATAGTGGTCCTAAACCATTTTTATAATAATCAAATTTCTGTTAAATTTTGACAAAAATCCAAGACTATAGCCTTGCTCATTTTTTTGACAAAAACACTTTTGGATTTGGATTTGCGTGAAATTATAGAAAACGGTGTTTTTGGTGACGCTGAATCGACTGGCGCAATCAGTTCCTCGATAGAATGTATGGGATAGTCATAAATCGCGGTGCGAATGGGAAGTATACACTCGCATTAAAAAAAACTGAACTTTTAATGAAAATGAGCTCTAATATTGCATTTTAATTGCGATTTTCGTGTTCTACGTTATCGAAATAGTGGTCCTAAACCATTTTTATAATAATCAAATTTCTGTTAAATTTTGACAAAAATCCAAGACTATAGCCTTGCTCATTTTTTTGACAAAAACACTTTTGGATTTGGATTTGCGTGAAATTATAGAAAACGGTGTTTTTGGTGACGCTGAATCGACTGGCGCAATCAGTTCCTCGATAGAATGTATGGGATAGTCATAAATCGCGGTGCGAATGGGAAGTATACACTCGCATTAAAAAAAAACTGAACTTTTAATGAAAATGAGCTCTAATATTGCATTTTAATCGCAATTTTTGTGTTCTACGTTATCATAATAGTGGTCCTAAACCATTTTTATAATAATCAAATTTTTGTTAAATTTTGATAAAAATCCAAGACTAGCCTTGCTAATTTTTTTGACAAAAATACTTTTGGACTTGGATTTGCGTGAAAATATAGAAAACGGTGTTTTTTGTGACGCTGAATCGACTGGCGCAATCAGTTCCTCGATAGGATGTATGGGATAGTTAAAAATCGCGATGCAAATGGGAAGTATACACTCGCATTCAAAAAAAACTGAACTTTTAATGAAAATGAGCTCTAATATTGCATTTTAATTGCGATTTTCGTGTTCTACGTTATCGAGATAGTGGTCCTAAACCATTTTTATAATAATCAAATTTTTGTTGAATTTTGACAAAAATCCAAGACTATAGCCTTGCTCATTTTTTTGACAAAAATACTTTTGGATTTGGATTTGCGTGAAATTATAGAAAACGGTGTTTTTTGTGACGCTGAATCGACTGGCGCAATCAGTTCCTCGATAGGATGTATGGGATAGTTAAAAATCGCGGTGCAAATGGGAAGTATATACTCGCATTCAAAAAAAACTGAACTTTTAATGAAAATGAGCTCTAATATTGCATTTTAATTGCGATTTTCGTGTTCTACGTTATCGAAATAGTGGTCCTAAACCATTTTTATTATAATCAAATTTTTGTTGAATTTTGATAAAAATCCAAGACTAGCCTTGCTCATTTTTTTGACAAAAACACTTTTGGATTTGGATTTGCGTGAAATTAGAGAAAACGGTGTTTTTTGTGACGCTGAATCGACTGGCGCAATCAGTTCCTCGATAGGATGTATGGGATAGTTAAAAATCGCGGTGCAAATGGGAAGTATACACTCGCATTCAAAAAAAACTAAACTTTTAATAAAAATGACATTTAATATTGCATTTTAATCGCGATTTTCGTGTTCTACGTTATCGAAATAGTGGTCCTAAACCATTTTTATAATAATCAAATTTTTGTTGAATTTTGACAAAAATCCAAGACTATAGCCTTGCTCATTTTTTTGACAAAAACACTTTTGGATTTGGATTTGCGTGAAATTATAGAAAACGGTGTTTTTTGTGACGCTGAATCGACTGGCGCAATCAGTTTCTCGATAGGATGTATGGGATAGTTAAAAATGGCGGTGCAAATGGGGAGTATATACTCGCATGCAAAAAAACTGAACTTTTAATGAAAATGAGCTCTAATATTGCATTTTAATCGCGATTTTCGTGTTCTACGTTATCGAAATAGTGGTCCTAAACCATTTTTATAATGATCAAATTTTTGTTGAATTTTGACAAAAATCCAAGACTATAGCCTTGCTAATTTTTTTGACAAAAACACTTTTGGATTTGGATTTGCGTGAAATTATAGAAAACGGTGTTTTTTGTGACGCTGAATCGACTGGCGCAATCAGTTCCTCGATAGGATGTATGGGATAGTTAAAAATCGCGGTGAAATGGGAAGTATATACTCGCATGCAAAAAAACTGAACTTTTAATGAAAATGAGCTCTAATATTGCATTTTAATCGCGATTTTCGTGTTCTACGTTATCGAAATAGTGGTCCTAAACCATTTTTATAATGATCAAATTTTTGTTGAATTTTGACAAAAATCCAAGACTATAGCCTTGCTCATTTTTTTGACAAAAATACTTTTGGATTTGGATTTGCGTGAAATTATAGAAAATGGTGTTTTTTGTGACGCTGAATCGACTGGCGCAATCAGTTCCTCGATAGGATGTATGGGATAGTTAAAAATCGCGGTGAAATGGGAAGTATATACTCGCATGCAAAAAAACTGAACTTTTAATGAAAATGAGCTCTAATATTGCATTTTAATCGCGATTTTCGTTTTCTACGTTATCGAAATAGTGGTCCTAAACCATTTTTATAATGATCAAATTTTTGTTGAATTTTGACAAAAATCCAAGACTATAGCCTTGCTCATTTTTTTGACAAAAATACTTTTGGATTTGGATTTGCGTGAAATTATAGAAAATGGTGTTTTTTGTGACGCTGAATTGACTGGCGCAATCAGTTCCTCAATAGGATGTATGGGATAGTCATAAATCGCGGTGCAAATGGGAAGTATACACTCGCATTAAAAAAAAACTGAACTTTTAATGAAAATGAGCTCTTATATTGCATTTTAATCGCGATTTTCGTGTTCTACGTTATCGAAATAGTGGTCCTAAACCATTTTTACAATAATCAAATTTTTGTTGAATTTTGACAAAAATCCAAGACTATAGCCTTGCTCATTTTTTTGACAAAAACACTTTTGGATTGGGATTTGCGTGAAATTATAGAAAACGGTGTTTTTTGTGACGCTGAATCGACTGGCGCAATCAGTTACTCGATAGGAAAACACCGTTTTCTATAATTTCACGCAAATCCAAATCCAAAAGTGTTTTTGTCAAAAAATGAGCAAGGCTATAGTCTTGGATTTTTGTCTAAATTTAACAAAAATTTGATTATTATAAAAATGGTTTAGGACCACTATTTCGATACCGTAGAACACAAAAATCGCAATTAAAATGCAATATTAGAGATCATTTTCATTAAAAGTTCAGTTTTTTTTTGAATGCGAGTGTATACTTTTCATTTGCACTGCGATTTATGACTATCCCATACATCCTATCGAGGAACTGATTGCGCCAGTCGATTCAGCGTCACAAAAAACACCATTTTCTATAATTTCACGCAAATCCAAATCCAAAAGTATTTTTTTCAAAAAAATGAGCAAGGCTATAGTCTTGGATTTTTGTCAAAATTCAACAAAAATTTGATCATAATAAAAATTGTTTAGGACCACTATTTCGATAACGTAGAACACGAAAATCGCGATAATAATGCAATATTAGAGCTCATTTTCATTAAAAGTTCAGTTTTTTTTTGAATGCAAGTGTATACTTGCCATTTGCACCGCGATTTATGACTATCCCATACATCCTATCGAGGAACTGATTGCGCCAGTCAAATCAGCGTCACAAAAAACACCGTTTTCTATAATTTCACGCAAATCCAAATCCAAAAGTGTTTTTGTCAAAAAATTGAGCAAGGCTATAGTCTTGGATTTTTGTCAAAATTCAACAAAAATTTGATTATTATAAAAATGGTTTAGGACCACTATTTCGATAACGTAGAACACAAAAATCGCGATTAAAATGCAATATTAGAGCTCATTTTCATTAAAAGTTCAGTTTTTTTGCATGCGAGTATATACTTCCCATTCGCACCGCGATTTATGACTATTCCATACATCCTATCGAGAAACTGATTGCGCCAGTCGATTCAGCGTCACAAAAAACACCATTTTCTATAATTTCACGCAGATCCAAATCCAAAAGTATTTTTGTCAAAAAAATGAGCAAATGGATTTTTGTCAAAATTCAACAAAAATTTGATCATTATAAAAATGGTTTAGGACCACTATTTCGATAACGTAGAACACGAAAATCGCGATTAAAATGCAATATAAGAGCTCATTTTCATTAAAAGTTCAGTTTTTTTGCATGCGAGTATATACTTCCCATTCGCACCGCGATTTATGATTATCCCATACATCCTATCGAGGAACTGATTGCGCCAGTCGATTTAGCGTCACAAAAAACACCATTTTCTATAATTTCACGCAGATCCAAATCCAAAAGTATTTTTGTCAAAAAAATGAGCAAGGCTATAGTCTTGGATTTTTGTCAAAATTCAACAAAAATTTGATCATTATAAAAATGGTTTAGGACCACTATTTCGATAACGTAGAACACGAAAATCGCGATTAAAATGCAATATTAGAGCTCATTTTCATTAAAAGTTCAGTTTTTTGGAATGCGAGTGTATACTTCCCATTCGCACCGCGATTTATGACTATCCCATACATCCTATCGAGGAACTGATTGCGCCAGTCGATTCAGCGTCACAAAAAACACCGTTTTCTATATTTTCTCGCAAATCCAAATCCAAAAGTATTTTTGTCAAAAAAATGAGCAAGGCTATAGTCTTAGATTTTTGTCAAAATTCAACAAAAGTTTGATTATTATAAAAATGGTTTAGGACCACTATTTCGATAACGTAGAACACGAAAATCGCGATTAAAATGCAATATAAGAGCTCATTTTCATTAAAAGTTCAGTTTTTTTGCATGCGAGTATATACTTCCCATTCGCACCGCGATTTATGATTATCCCATACATCCTATCGAGGAACTGATTGCGCCAGTCGATTTAGCGTCACAAAAAATACCATTTTCTATAATTTCACGCAGATCCAAATCCAAAAGTATTTTTGTCAAAAAAATGAGCAAGGCTATAGTCTTGGATTTTTGTCAAAATTCAACAAAAATTTGATTATTATAAAAATGGTTTAGGACCACTATTTCGATAACGTAGAACACGAAAATCGCGATTAAAATGCAATATAAGAGCTCATTTTCATTAAAAGTTCAGTTTTTTTGCATGCGAGTGCATACTTCCCATTCGCACTGCGATTTATGACTATTCCATACATCCTATCGAGAAACTGATTGCGCCAGTCGATTCAGCGTCACAAAAAACACCATTTTCTATAATTTCACGCAGATCCAAATCCCAAAGTATTTTTGTCAAAAAATGAGCAAGGCTATAGTCTTGGATTTTTGTCAAAATTCAACAAAAATTTGATTATTATAAAAATGGTTTAGGACCACTATTTCGATAACGTAGAACACGAAAATCGCGATTAAAATGCAATATAAGAGCTCATTTTCATTAAAAGTTCAGTTTTTTTGCATGCGAGTGGATACTTCCCATTCGCACCGCGATTTATGATTATTCCATACAACCTATCGAGGAACTGATTGCGCCAGTCGATTCAGCGTCACAAAAAACACCATTTTCTATAATTTCACGCAGATCCAAATCCAAAAGTATTTTTGTCAAAAAAATGAGCAAGGCTATAGTCTTGGATTTTTGTCAAAATTCAACAAAAATTTGATCATTATAAAAATGGTTTAGGACCACTATTTCGATAACGTAGAACACGAAAATCGCGATTAAAATGCAATATAAGAGCTCATTTTCATTAAAAGTTCAGTTTTTTTGCATGCGAGTATATACTTCCCATTCGCACCGCGATTTATGATTATCCCATACATCCTATCGAGGAACTGATTGCGCCAGTCGATTTAGCGTCACAAAAAACACCATTTTCTATAATTTCACGCAGATCCAAATCCAAAAGTATTTTTGTCAAAAAAATGAGCAAGGCTATAGTCTTGGATTTTTGTCAAAATTCAACAAAAATTTGATTATTATAAAAATGGTTTAGGACCACTATTTCGATAACGTAGAACACGAAAATCGCGATTAAAATGCAATATAAGAGCTCATTTTCATTAAAAGTTCAGTTTTTTTTTGAATGCAAGTGTATACTTGCCATTTGCACCGCGATTTATGACTATCCCATACATCCTATCGAGGAACTGATTGCGCCAGTCAAATCAGCGTCACAAAAAACACCGTTTTCTATAATTTCACGCAAATCCAAATCCAAAAGTGTTTTTGTCAAAAAATTGAGCAAGGCTATAGTCTTGGATTTTTGTCAAAATTCAACAAAAATTTGATTATTATAAAAATGGTTTAGGACCACTATTTCGATAACGTAGAACACAAAAATCGCGATTAAAATGCAATATTAGAGCTCATTTTCATTAAAAGTTCAGTTTTTTTGCATGCGAGTATATACTTCCCATTCGCACCGCGATTTATGACTATTCCATACATCCTATCGAGAAACTGATTGCGCCAGTCGATTCAGCGTCACAAAAACACCATTTTCTATAATTTCACGCAGATCCAAATCCAAAAGTATTTTTGTCAAAAAATGAGCAAGGCTATAGTCTTTGATTTTTGTCAAAATTCAACAAAAATTTGATGATTATAAAAATGGTTTAGGACCACTATTTCGATAACGTAGAACACGAAAATCGCGATTAAAATGCAATATAAGAGCTCATTTTCATTAAAAGTTCAGTTTTTTGCATGCGAGTATATACTTCCCATTCGCACCGCGATTTATGATTATCCCATACATCCTATCGAGGAACTGATTGCGCCAGTCTATTTAGCGTCACAAAAACACCATTTTCTATAATTTCACGCAGATCCAAATCCAAAAGTATTTTTGTCAAAAAAAATGAGCAAGGCTATAGTCTTGGATTTTTGTCAAAATTCAAAAAAAATTTGATCATTATAAAAATGGTTTAGGACCACTATTTCGATAACGTAGAACACGAAAATCGCGATTAAAATGCAATATTAGAGCTCATTTTCATTAAAAGTTCAGTTTTTTGGAATGCGAGTGTATACTTCCCATTCGCACCGCGATTTATGACTATCCCATACATCCTATCGAGGAACTGATTGCGCCAGTCGATTCAGCGTCACAAAAAACACCGTTTTCTATAATTTCACGCAAATCCAAATCCAAAAGTATTTTTGTCAAAAAAATGAGCAAGGCTATAGTCTTAGATTTTTGTCAAAATTCAACAAAAGTTTGATTATTATAAAAATGGTTTAGGACCACTATTTCGATAACGTAGAACACGAAAATCGCGATTAAAATGCAATATAAGAGCTCATTTTCATTAAAAGTTCAGTTTTTTTGCATGCGAGTATATACTTCCCATTCGCACCGCGATTTATGATTATCCCATACATCCTATCGAGGAACTGATTGCGCCAGTCGATTTAGCGTCACAAAAAATACCATTTTCTATAATTTCACGCAGATCCAAATCCAAAAGTATTTTTGTCAAAAAAATGAGCAAGGCTATAGTCTTGGATTTTTGTCAAAATTCAACAAAAATTTGATTATTATAAAAATGGTTTAGGACCACTATTTCGATAACGTAGAACACGAAAATCGCGATTAAAATGCAATATAAGAGCTCATTTTCATTAAAAGTTCAGTTTTTTTGCATGCGAGTGCATACTTCCCATTCGCACTGCGATTTATGACTATTCCATACATCCTATCGAGAAACTGATTGCGCCAGTCGATTCAGCGTCACAAAAAACACCATTTTCTATAATTTCACGCAGATCCAAATCCCAAAGTATTTTTGTCAAAAAAATGAGCAAGGCTATAGTCTTGGATTTTTGTCAAAATTCAACAAAAATTTGATTATTATAAAAATGGTTTAGGACCACTATTTCGATAACGTAGAACACAAAAATCGCGATTAAAATGCAATATTAGAGCTCATTTTCATTAAAAGTTCAGTTTTTTTGCATGCGAGTATATACTTCCCATTCGCACCGCGATTTATGACTATTCCATACATCCTATCGAGAAACTGATTGCGCCAGTCGATTCAGCGTCACAAAAAACACCATTTTCTATAATTTCACGCAGATCCAAATCCAAAAGTATTTTTGTCAAAAAAATGAGCAAGGCTATAGTCTTGGATTTTTGTCAAAATTCAACAAAAATTTGATCATTATAAAAATGGTTTAGGACCACTATTTCGATAACGTAGAACACGAAAATCGCGATTAAAATGCAATATAAGAGCTCATTTTCATTAAAAGTTCAGTTTTTTTGCATGCGAGTATATACTTCCCATTCGCACCGCGATTTATGATTATCCCATACATCCTATCGAGGAACTGATTGCGCCAGTCTATTTAGCGTCACAAAAAACACCATTTTCTATAATTTCACGCAGATCCAAATCCAAAAGTATTTTTGTCAAAAAAATGAGCAAGGCTATAGTCTTGGATTTTTGTCAAAATTCAAAAAAAATTTGATCATTATAAAAATGGTTTAGGACCACTATTTCGATAACGTAGAACACGAAAATCGCGATTAAAATGCAATATTAGAGCTCATTTTCATTAAAAGTTCAGTTTTTTGGAATGCGAGTGTATACTTCCCATTCGCACCGCGATTTATGACTATCCCATACATCCTATCGAGGAACTGATTGCGCCAGTCGATTCAGCGTCACAAAAAACACCGTTTTCTATAATTTCACGCAAATCCAAATCCAAAAGTATTTTTGTCAAAAAAATGAGCAAGGCTATAGTCTTAGATTTTTGTCAAAATTCAACAAAAGTTTGATTATTATAAAAATGGTTTAGGACCACTATTTCGATAACGTAGAACACGAAAATCGCGATTAAAATGCAATATAAGAGCTCATTTTCATTAAAAGTTCAGTTTTTTTGCATGCGAGTATATACTTCCCATTCGCACCGCGATTTATGATTATCCCATACATCCTATCGAGGAACTGATTGCGCCAGTCGATTTAGCGTCACAAAAAATACCATTTTCTATAATTTCACGCAGATCCAAATCCAAAAGTATTTTTGTCAAAAAAATGAGCAAGGCTATAGTCTTGGATTTTTGTCAAAATTCAACAAAAATTTGATTATTATAAAAATGGTTTAGGACCACTATTTCGATAACGTAGAACACGAAAATCGCGATTAAAATGCAATATAAGAGCTCATTTTCATTAAAAGTTCAGTTTTTTTGCATGCGAGTGCATACTTCCCATTCGCACTGCGATTTATGACTATTCCATACATCCTATCGAGAAACTGATTGCGCCAGTCGATTCAGCGTCACAAAAAACACCATTTTCTATAATTTCACGCAGATCCAAATCCAAAAGTATTTTTGTCAAAAAAATGAGCAAGGCTATAGTCTTGGATTTTTGTCAAAATTCAACAAAAATTTGATTATTATAAAAATGGTTTAGGACCACTATTTCGATAACGTAGAACACAAAAATCGCGATTAAAATGCAATATTAGAGCTCATTTTCATTAAAAGTTCAGTTTTTTTGCATGCGAGTATATACTTCCCATTCGCACCGCGATTTATGACTATTCCATACATCCTATCGAGAAACTGATTGCGCCAGTCGATTCAGCGTCACAAAAAACACCATTTTCTATAATTTCACGCAGATCCAAATCCAAAAGTATTTTTGTCAAAAAAATGAGCAAGGCTATAGTCTTGGATTTTTGTCAAAATTCAACAAAAATTTGATCATTATAAAAATGGTTTAGGACCACTATTTCGATAACGTAGAACACGAAAATCGCGATTAAAATGCAATATAAGAGCTCATTTTCATTAAAAGTTCAGTTTTTTTGCATGCGAGTATATACTTCCCATTCGCACCGCGATTTATGATTATCCCATACATCCTATCGAGGAACTGATTGCGCCAGTCTATTTAGCGTCACAAAAAACACCATTTTCTATAATTTCACGCAGATCCAAATCCAAAAGTATTTTTGTCAAAAAAATGAGCAAGGCTATAGTCTTGGATTTTTGTCAAAATTCAAAAAAATTTGATCATTATAAAAATGGTTTAGGACCACTATTTCGATAACGTAGAACACGAAAATCGCGATTAAAATGCAATATTAGAGCTCATTTTCATTAAAAGTTCAGTTTTTTGGAATGCGAGTGTATACTTCCCATTCGCACCGCGATTTATGACTATCCCATACATCCTATCGAGGAACTGATTGCGCCAGTCGATTCAGCGTCACAAAAACACCGTTTTCTATAATTTCACGCAAATCCAAATCCAAAAGTATTTTTGTCAAAAAAATGAGCAAGGCTATAGTCTTAGATTTTTGTCAAAATTCAACAAAAGTTTGATTATTATAAAAATGGTTTAGGACCACTATTTCGATAACGTAGAACACGAAAATCGCGATTAAAATGCAATATAAGAGCTCATTTTCATTAAAAGTTCAGTTTTTTTGCATGCGAGTATATACTTCCCATTCGCACCGCGATTTATGATTATCCCATACATCCTATCGAGGAACTGATTGCGCCAGTCGATTTAGCGTCACAAAAAATACCATTTTCTATAATTTCACGCAGATCCAAATCCAAAAGTATTTTTGTCAAAAAAATGAGCAAGGCTATAGTCTTGGATTTTTGTCAAAATTCAACAAAAATTTGATTATTACAAAAATGGTTTAGGACCACTATTTCGATAACGTAGAACACGAAAATCGCGATTAAAATGCAATATAAGAGCTCATTTTCATTAAAAGTTCAGTTTTTTTGCATGCGAGTGCATACTTCCCATTCGCACTGCGATTTATGACTATTCCATACATCCTATCGAGAAACTGATTGCGCCAGTCGATTCAGCGTCACAAAAAACACCATTTTCTATAATTTCACGCAGATCCAAATCCCAAAGTATTTTTGTCAAAAAAATGAGCAAGGCTATAGTCTTGGATTTTTGTCAAAATTCAACAAAAATTTGATTATTATAAAAATGGTTTAGGACCACTATTTCGATAACGTAGAACACGAAAATCGCGATTAAAATGCAATATAAGAGCTCATTTTCATTAAAAGTTCAGTTTTTTTGCATGCGAGTGGATACTTCCCATTCGCACCGCGATTTATGATTATTCCATACAACCTATCGAGGAACTGATTGCGCCAGTCGATTCAGCGTCACAAAAAACACCATTTTCTATAATTTCACGCAGATCCAAATCCAAAAGTATTTTTGTCAAAAAAATGAGCAAGGCTATAGTCTTGGATTTTTGTCAAAATTCAACAAAAATTTGATTATTATAAAAATGGTTTAGGACCACTATTTCGATAACGTAGAACACGAAAATCGCGATTAAAATGCAATATAAGAGCTCATTTTCATTAAAAGTTCAGTTTTTTTGCATGCGAGTATATACTTCCCATTCGCACCGCGATTTATGATTATCCCATACATCTTATCGAGGAACTGATTGCGCCAGTCGATTCAGCGTCACAAAAAACACCATTTTCTATAATTTTACGCAAATCCAAATCCAAAAGTATTTTTGTCAAAAAAATGAGCAAGGCTATAGTCTTGGATTTTTGTCAAAATTCAACAAAAATTTGATCATTATAAAAATGGTTTAGGACCACTATTTCGATAACGTAGAACACGAAAATCGCGATTAAAATGCAATATTAGAGCTCATTTTCATTAAAAGTTCAGTTTTTTTGAATGCGAGTGTATACTTCCCATTCGCACCGCGATTTATGACTATCCCATACATCCTATCGAGGAACTGATTGCGCCAGTCGATTCAGCGTCACAAAAAACACCGTTTTCTATAATTTCACGCAAATCCAAATCCAAAAGTATTTTTGTCAAAAAAATGAGCAAGGCTATAGTCTTGGATTTTTGTCAAAATTCAACAAAAGTTTGATTATTATAAAAATGGTTTAGGACCACTATTTCGATAACGTAGAACACGAAAATCGCGATTAAAATGCAATATAAGAGCTCATTTTCATTAAAAGTTCAGTTTTTTTGCATGCGAGTATATACTTCCCATTCGCACCGCGATTTATGATTATCCCATACATCCTATCGAGGAACTGATTGCGCCAGTCGATTTAGCGTCACAAAAAATACCATTTTCTATAATTTCACGCAGATCCAAATCCAAAAGTATTTTTGTCAAAAAAATGAGCAAGGCTATAGTCTTGGATTTTTGTCAAAATTCAACAAAAATTTGATAATTATAAAAATGGTTTAGGACCACTATTTTAATAACGTAGGACACGAAAATCGCGATTAAAATGCAATATAAGAGCTCATTTTCATTAAAAGTTCAGTTTTTTTGCATGCGAGTATATACTTCCCATTCGCACCGCGATTTATGATTATCCCATACATCCTATCGAGGAACTGATTGCGCCAGTCAATTCAGCGTCACAAAAAACACCATTTTCTATAATTTTACGCAAATCCAAATCCAAAAGTATTTTTGTCAAAAAAATGAGCAAGGCTATAGTCTTGGATTTTTGTCAAAATTCAACAAAAATTTGATTATTATAAAAATGGTTTAGGACCACTATTTCGATAACGTAGAACACGAAAATCGCGATTAAAATGCAATATAAGAGCTCATTTTCATTAAAAGTTCAGTTTTTTTGCATGCGAGTGCATACTTCCCATTCGCACTGCGATTTATGACTATTCCATACATCCTATCGAGAAACTGATTGCGCCAGTCGATTCAGCGTCACAAAAAACACCATTTTCTATAATTTCACGCAGATCCAAATCCCAAAGTATTTTTGTCAAAAAAATGAGCAAGGCTATAGTCTTGGATTTTTGTCAAAATTCAACAAAAATTTGATTATTATAAAAATGGTTTAGGACCACTATTTCGATAACGTAGAACACGAAAATCGCGATTAAAATGCAATATAAGAGCTCATTTTCATTAAAAGTTCAGTTTTTTTGCATGCGAGTGGATACTTCCCATTCGCACCGCGATTTATGATTATTCCATACAACCTATCGAGGAACTGATTGCGCCAGTCGATTTAGCGTCACAAAAAACACCATTTTCTATAATTTCACGCAGATCCAAATCCAAAAGTATTTTTGTCAAAATTCAACAAAAATTTGATTATTATAAAAATGGTTTAGGACCACTATTTCGATAACGTAGAACACGAAAATCGCGATTAAAATGCAATATAAGAGCTCATTTTCATTAAAAGTTCAGTTTTTTTGCATGCGAGTATATACTTCCCATTCGCACCGCGATTTATGATTATCCCATACATCCTATCGAGGAACTGATTGCGCCAGTCGATTTAGCGTCACAAAAAACACAATTTTCTATAATTTCACGCAAATCCAAATCCAAAAGTATTTTTGTCAAAAAAATGAGCAAGGCTCTTGGATTTTTGTCAAAATTCACCAAAAATTTGATTATTATAAAAATGGTTTAGGACCACTATTTCGATAACGTAAAACACGAAAATCGCGATTAAAATGCAATATAAGAACTCATTTTCATTAAAAGTTCAGTTTTTTTTTGAATGCGAGTGTATACTTCCCTTTTGCACCGCGATTTATGACTTTCCCATACATCCTATTGAGGAACTGATTGCGCCAGTCAATTCAGCGTCACAAAAAACACCATTTTCTATAATTTCACGCAAATCCAAATCCAAAAGTATTTTTGTCAAAAAAATGAGCAAGGCTATAGTCTTGGATTTTTGTCAAAATTCAACAAAAATTTGATCATTATAAAAATGGTTTAGGACTACTATTTCGATAACGTAGAACACGAAAATCGCGATTAAAATGCAATATAAGAGCTCATTTTCATTAAAAGTTCAGTTTTTTTGAATGCGAGTGCATACTTCCCATTCGCACCGCGATTTATGACTATCCCATACATCCTATCGAGAAACTGATTGCGCCAGTCGATTCAGCGTCACAAAAAACACCATTTTCTATAATTTCACGCAAATCCAAATCCAAAAGTATTTTTGTCAAAAAAATGAGCAAGGCTATAGTCTTGGATTTTTGTCAAAATTCAACAAAAATTTGATAATTATAAAAATGGTTTAGGACCACTATTTCGATAACGTAGAACACGAAAATCGCGATTAAAATGCAATATAAGAGCTCATTTTCATTAAAAGTTCAGTTTTTTTGAATGCGAGTGCATACTTCCCATTCGCACCGCGATTTATGACTATCTTATACATCCTATCGAGAAACTGATTGCGCCAGTCGATTCAGCGTCACAAAAAGCACCATTTTCTATAATTTCACGCAAATCCAAATTCAAAAGTATTTTTTTCAAAAAAATGAGCAAGGCTATAGTCTTGGATTTTTGTCAAAATTCAACAAAAATTTGATCATTATAAAAATGGTTTAGGACCACTATTTCGATAACGTAGAACACGAAAATCGCGATTAAAATGCTATATAAGAGCTCATTTTCATAAAAAGCACAGTTTTTTTGAATGCGAGTATATACTTCCCATTCGCACCGCGATTTATGACTATCCCATACATCCTATCGAGGAACTGATTGCGCCAGTCGATTCAGCGTCACAAAAAACACCATTTTCTATAATTTCACGCAAATCCAAATCCAAAAGTATTTTTGTCAAAAAAATGAGCAAGGCTATAGTCTTGGATTTTTGTCAAAATTCAACAAAAATTTGATTATTATAAAAATGGTTTAGGATCACTATTTTGATAACGTAGAACACAAAAATCGCGATTAAAATGCAATATTAGAGCTCATTTTCATTAAAAGTTCAGTTTTTTTGCATGCGAGTATATACTTCCTATTCGCACCGCGATTTATGATTATCCCATACATCCTATCGAGGAACTGATTGCGCCAGTCGATTCAGCGTCACAAAAAACACAATTTTCTATAATTTCACGCAAATCCAAATCCAAAAGTATTTTTGTCAAAAAAATGAGCAAGGCTATAGTCTTGGATTTTTGTCAAAATTCACCAAAAATTTGATTATTATAAAAATGGTTTAGGACCACTATTTCGATAACGTAAAACACGAAAATCGCGATTAAAATGCAATATAAGAACTCATTTTCATTAAAAGTTCAGTTTTTTTTTGAATGCGAGTGTATACTTCCCATTTGCACCGCGATTTATGACTTTCCCATACATCCTATTGAGGAACTGATTGCGCCAGTCAATTCAGCGTCACAAAAAACACCATTTTCTATAATTTCACGCAAATCCAAATCCAAAAGTATTTTTGTCAAAAAAATGAGCAAGGCTATAGTCTTGAATTTTTGTCAAAATTCAACAAAAATTTGATCATTATAAAAATGGTTTGGGACTACTATTTCGATAACGTAAAACACGAAAATCGCGATTAAAATGCAATATAAGAGCTCATTTTCATTAAAAGTTCAGTTTTTTTGAATGCGAGTGCATACTTCCCATTCGCACCGCGATTTATGACTATCCCATACATCCTATCGAGAAACTGATTGCGTCAGTCGATTCAGCGTCACAAAAAACACCATTTTCTATAATTTCACGCAAATCCAAATCCAAAAGTATTTTTGTCAAAAAAATGAGCAAGGCTATAGTCTTGGATTTTTGTCAAAATTCAACAAAAATTTGATAATTATAAAAATGGTTTAGGACCACTATTTCGATAACGTAGAACACGAAAATCGCGATTAAAATGCAATATAAGAGCTCATTTTCATTAAAAGTTCAGTTTTTTTGCATGCGAGTATATACTTCCCATTCGCACCGCGATTTATGATTATCCCATACATCCTATCGAGGAACTGATTGCGCCAGTCAATTCAGCGTCACAAAAAACACCTTTTCTATAATTTTACGCAAATCCAAATCCAAAAGTATTTTTGTCAAAAAAATGAGCAAGGCTATAGTCTTGGATTTTTGTCAAAATTCAACAAAAATTTGATCATTATAAAAATGGTTTAGGACCACTATTTCGATAACGTAGAACACGAAAATCGCGATTAAAATGCAATATAAGAGCTCATTTTCATTAAAAGTTCAGTTTTTTTGCATGCGAGTATATACTTCCCATTCGCACCGCGATTTATGATTATCCCATACATCCTATCGAGGAACTGATTGCGCCAGTCGATTTAGCGTCACAAAAAACACCATTTTCTATAATTTCACGCAGATCCAAATCCAAAAGTATTTTTGTCAAAAAAATGAGCAAGGCTATAGTCTTGGATTTTTGTCAAAATTCAACAAAAATTTGATAATTATAAAAATGGTTTAGGACCACTATTTCGATAACGTAAAACACGAAAATCGCAATTAAAATGCAATATTAGAGCTCATTTTCATTAAAAGTTCAGTTTTTTTGAATGCGAGTGTATACTTCCCATTCGCACCGCGATTTATGACTATCTTATACATCCTATCGAGGAACTGATTGCGCCAGTCGATTTAGCGTCACAAAAAATACCATTTTCTATAATTTCACGCAGATCCAAATCCAAAAGTATTTTTGTCAAAAAAATGAGCAAGGCTATAGTCTTGGATTTTTGTCAAAATTCAACAAAAATTTGATAATTATAAAAATGGTTTAGGACCACTATTTCGATAACGTAGAACACGAAAATCGCGATTAAAATGCAATATAAGAGCTCATTTTCATTAAAAGTTCAGTTTTTTTGCATGCGAGTATATACTTCCCATTCGCACCGCGATTTATGATTATCCCATAAATCCTATCGAGGAACTGATTGCGCCAGTCAATTCAGCGTCACAAAAAACACCATTTTCTATAATTTTACGCAAATCCAAATCCAAAAGTATTTTTGTCAAAAAAATGAGCAAGGCTATAGTCTTGGATTTTTGTCAAAATTCAACAAAAATTTGATTATTATAAAAATGGTTTAGGACCACTATTTCGATAACGTAGAACACGAAAATCGCGATTAAAATGCAATATAAGAACTCATTTTCATTAAAAGTTCAGTTTTTTTGCATGCGAGTATATACTTCCCATTCGCACCGCGATTTATGACTATCCCATACATCCTATCGAGGAACTGATTGCGCCAGTCGATTCAGCGTCACAAAAAACACCGTTTTCTATAATTTCACGCAAATCCAAATCCAAAAGTATTTTTGTCAAAAAAATGAGTCTTGGATTTTTGTCAAAATTCAACAAAAGTTTGATTATTATAAAAATGGTTTAGGACCACTATTTCGATAACGTAGAACACGAAAATCGCAATTAAAATGCAATATTAGAGCTCATTTTCATTAAAAGTTCAGTTTTTTTGAATGCGAGTGTATACTTCCCATTCGCACCGCGATTTATGACTATCCCATACATCCTATCGAGGAACTGATTGCGCCAGTCGATTCAGCGTCACAAAAAACACCGTTTTCTATAATTTCACGCAAATCCAAATCCAAAAGTATTTTTGTCAAAAAAATGAGCAAGGCTATAAGTCTTGGATTTTTGTCAAAATTCAACAAAAATTTGATCATTATAAAAATGGTTTAGGACCACTATTTCGATAACGTAGAACACGAAAATCGCAATTAAAATGCAATATTAGAGCTCATTTTCATTAAAAGTTCAGTTTTTTTGAATGCGAGTGTATACTTCCCATTCGCACCGCGATTTATGACTATCCCATACATCCTATCGAGGAACTGATTGCGCCAGTCGATTTAGCGTCACAAAAAATACCATTTTCTATAATTTCACGCAGATCCAAATCCAAAAGTATTTTTGTCAAAAAAATGAGCAAGGCTATAGTCTTGGATTTTTGTCAAAATTCAACAAAAATTTGATAATTATAAAAATGGTTTAGGACCACTATTTCGATAACGTAGAACACGAAAATCGCGATTAAAATGCAATATAAGAGCTCATTTTCATTAAAAGTTCAGTTTTTTTGCATGCGAGTATATACTTCCCATTCGCACCGCGATTTATGATTATCCCATAAATCCTATCGAGGAACTGATTGCGCCAGTCAATTCAGCGTCACAAAAAACACCATTTTCTATAATTTTACGCAAATCCAAATCCAAAAGTATTTTTGTCAAAAAAATGAGCAAGGCTATAGTCTTGGATTTTTGTCAAAATTCAACAAAAATTTGATTATTATAAAAATGGTTTAGGACCACTATTTCGATAAAGTAGAACACGAAAATCGCGATTAAAATGCAATATAAGAGCTCATTTTCATTAAAAGTTCAGTTTTTTTGCATGCGAGTGGATACTTCCCATTCGCACCGCGATTTATGATTATTCCATACAACCTATCGAGGAACTGATTGCGCCAGTCGATTCAGCGTCACAAAAAACACCATTTTCTATAATTTCACGCAGATCCAAATCCAAAAGTATTTTTGTCAAAAAAATGAGCAAGGCTATAGTCTTGGATTTTTGTCAAAATTCAACAAAAATTTGATAATTATAAAAATGGTTTAGGACCACTATTTCGATAACGTAGAACACGAAAATCGCGATTAAAATGCAATATAAGAGCTCATTTTCATTAAAAGTTCAGTTTTTTTGCATGCGAGTGCATACTTCCCATTCGCACTGCGATTTATGACTATTCCATACATCCAATCGAGAAACTGATTGCGCCAGTCGATTCAGCGTCACAAAAAAAACCATTTTCTATAATTTTACGCAAATCCAAATCCAAAAGTATTTTTGTCAAAAAAATGAGCAAGGCTATAGTCTTGGATTTTTGTCAAAATTCAACAAAAATTTGATTATTATAAAAATGGTTTAGGACCACTATTTCGATAAAGTAGAACACGAAAATCGCGATTAAAATGCAATATAAGAGCTCATTTTCATTAAAAGTTCAGTTTTTTTGCATGCGAGTGGATACTTCCCATTCGCACCGCGATTTATGATTATTCCATACAACCTATCGAGGAACTGATTGCGCCAGTCGATTCAGCGTCACAAAAAACACCATTTTCTATAATTTCACGCAGATCCAAATCCAAAAGTATTTTTGTCAAAAAAATGAGCAAGGCTATAGTCTTGGATTTTTGTCAAAATTCAACAAAAATTTGATCATTATAAAAATGGTTTAGGACCACTATTTCGATAACGTAGAACACGAAAATCGCGATTAAAATGCAATATAAGAGCTCATTTTCATTAAAAGTTCAGTTTTTTTGCATGCGAGTATATACTTCCCATTCGCACCGCGATTTATGATTATCCCATACATCCTATCGAGGAACTGATTGCGCCAGTCAATTCAGCGTCACAAAAAACACCATTTTCTATAATTTTACGCAAATCCAAATCCAAAAGTATTTTTGTCAAAAAAATGAGCAAGGCTATAGTCTTGGATTTTTGTCAAAATTCAACAAAAATTTGATCATTATAAAAATGGTTTAGGACCACTATTTCGATAACGTAGAACACGAAAATCGCGATTAAAATGCAATATAAGAGCTCATTTTCATTAAAAGTTCAGTTTTTTTGCATGCGAGTATATACTTCCCATTCGCACCGCGATTTATGATTATCCCATACATCCTATCGAGGAACTGATTGCGCCAGTCGATTTAGCGTCACAAAAAACACCATTTTCTATAATTTCACGCAGATCCAAATCCAAAAGTATTTTTGTCAAAAAAATGAGCAAGGCTATAGTCTTGGATTTTTGTCAAAATTCAACAAAAATTTGATAATTATAAAAATGGTTTAGGACCACTATTTCGATAACGTAAAACACGAAAATCGCAATTAAAATGCAATATTAGAGCTCATTATCATTAAAAGTTCAGTTTTTTGAATGCGAGTGTATACTTCCCATTCGCACCGCGATTTATGACTATCTTATACATCCTATCGAGGAACTGATTGCGCCAGTCGATTTAGCGTCACAAAAAATACCATTTTCTATAATTTCACGCAGATCCAAATCCAAAAGTATTTTTGTCAAAAAAATGAGCAAGGCTATAGTCTTGGATTTTTGTCAAAATTCAACAAAAATTTGATAATTATAAAAATGGTTTAGGACCACTATTTCGATAACGTAGAACACGAAAATCGCGATTAAAATGCAATATAAGAGCTCATTTTCATTAAAAGTTCAGTTTTTTTGCATGCGAGTATATACTTCCCATTCGCACCGCGATTTATGATTATCCCATAAATCCTATCGAGGAACTGATTGCGCCAGTCAATTCAGCGTCACAAAAAACACCATTTTCTATAATTTTACGCAAATCCAAATCCAAAAGTATTTTTGTCAAAAAAATGAGCAAGGCTATAGTCTTGGATTTTTGTCAAAATTCAACAAAAATTTGATTATTATAAAAATGGTTTAGGACCACTATTTCGATAACGTAGAACACGAAAATCGCGATTAAAATGCAATATAAGAACTCATTTTCATTAAAAGTTCAGTTTTTTTGCATGCGAGTATATACTTCCCATTCGCACCGCGATTTATGACTATCCCATACATCCTATCGAGGAACTGATTGCGCCAGTCGATTCAGCGTCACAAAAAACACCGTTTTCTATAATTTCACGCAAATCCAAATCCAAAAGTATTTTTGTCAAAAAAATGAGTCTTGGATTTTTGTCAAAATTCAACAAAAGTTTGATTATTATAAAAATGGTTTAGGACCACTATTTCGATAACGTAGAACACGAAAATCGCAATTAAAATGCAATATTAGAGCTCATTTTCATTAAAAGTTCAGTTTTTTGCATGCGAGTGTATACTTCCCATTTGCACCGCGATTTATGACTATCCCATACATCCTATCGAGGAACTGATTGCGCCAGTCGATTCAGCGTCACAAAAAACACCATTTTCTATAATTTCACGCAAATCCAAATCCAAAAGTATTTTTGTCAAAAAAATGAGCAAGGCTATAGTCTTGGATTTTTGTCAAAATTCAACAAAAATTTGATCATAATAAAAATTGTTTAGGACCACTATTTCGATAACGTAGAACACGAAAATCGCAATTAAAATGCAATATTAGAGATCATTTTCATTAAAAGTTCAGTTTTTTTTTAATGCGAGTGTATACTTGCCATTTGCACCGCGATTTATGACTATCCCATACATCCTATCGAGGAACTGATTGCGCCAGTCGATTTAGCGTCACAAAAAATACCATTTTCTATAATTTCACGCAGATCCAAATCCAAAAGTATTTTTGTCAAAAAAATGAGCAAGGCTATAGTCTTGGATTTTTGTCAAAATTCAACAAAAATTTGATAATTATAAAAATGGTTTAGGACCACTATTTCGATAACGTAGAACACGAAAATCGCGATTAAAATGCAATATAAGAGCTCATTTTCATTAAAAGTTCAGTTTTTTTGCATGCGAGTATATACTTCCCATTCGCACCGCGATTTATGATTATCCCATAAATCCTATCGAGGAACTGATTGCGCCAGTCAATTCAGCGTCACAAAAAACACCATTTTCTATAATTTTACGCAAATCCAAATCCAAAAGTATTTTTGTCAAAAAAATGAGCAAGGCTATAGTCTTGGATTTTTGTCAAAATTCAACAAAAATTTGATTATTATAAAAATGGTTTAGGACCACTATTTCGATAAAGTAGAACACGAAAATCGCGATTAAAATGCAATATAAGAGCTCATTTTCATTAAAAGTTCAGTTTTTTTGCATGCGAGTGGATACTTCCCATTCGCACCGCGATTTATGATTATTCCATACAACCTATCGAGGAACTGATTGCGCCAGTCGATTCAGCGTCACAAAAAACACCATTTTCTATAATTTCACGCAGATCCAAATCCAAAAGTATTTTTGTCAAAAAAATGAGCAAGGCTATAGTCTTGGATTTTTGTCAAAATTCAACAAAAATTTGATAATTATAAAAATGGTTTAGGACCACTATTTCGATAACGTAGAACACGAAAATCGCGATTAAAATGCAATATAAGAGCTCATTTTCATTAAAAGTTCAGTTTTTTTGCATGCGAGTGCATACTTCCCATTCGCACTGCGATTTATGACTATTCCATACATCCAATCGAGAAACTGATTGCGCCAGTCGATTCAGCGTCACAAAAAAAACCATTTTCTATAATTTTACGCAAATCCAAATCCAAAAGTATTTTTGTCAAAAAAATGAGCAAGGCTATAGTCTTGGATTTTTGTCAAAATTCAACAAAAATTTGATTATTATAAAAATGGTTTAGGACCACTATTTCGATAAAGTAGAACACGAAAATCGCGATTAAAATGCAATATAAGAGCTCATTTTCATTAAAAGTTCAGTTTTTTTGCATGCGAGTGGATACTTCCCATTCGCACCGCGATTTATGATTATTCCATACAACCTATCGAGGAACTGATTGCGCCAGTCGATTCAGCGTCACAAAAAACACCATTTTCTATAATTTCACGCAGATCCAAATCCAAAAGTATTTTTGTCAAAAAAATGAGCAAGGCTATAGTCTTGGATTTTTGTCAAAATTCAACAAAAATTTGATCATTATAAAAATGGTTTAGGACCACTATTTCGATAACGTAGAACACGAAAATCGCGATTAAAATGCAATATAAGAGCTCATTTTCATTAAAAGTTCAGTTTTTTTGCATGCGAGTATATACTTCCCATTCGCACCGCGATTTATGATTATCCCATACATCCTATCGAGGAACTGATTGCGCCAGTCGATTCAGCGTCACAAAAAACACCATTTTCTATAATTTTACGCAAATCCAAATCCAAAAGTATTTTTGTCAAAAAAATGAGCAAGGCTATAGTCTTGGATTTTTGTCAAAATTCAACAAAAATTTGATCATTATAAAAATGGTTTAGGACCACTATTTCGATAACGTAGAACACGAAAATCGCGATTAAAATGCAATATAAGAGCTCATTTTTATTAAAAGTTCAGTTTTTTTTTGAATGCGAGTGTATACTTCCCATTTGCACCGCGATTTATGACTATCCCATACATCCTATTGAGGAACTGATTGCGCCAGTCAATTCAGCGTCACAAAAAACACCATTTTCTATAATTTCACGCAAATCCAAATCCAAAAGTATTTTTGTCAAAAAAATGAGCAAGGCTATAGTCTTGGATTTTTGTCAAAATTCAACAAAAATTTGATTATAAAAATGGTTTAGGACCACTATTTCGATAACGTAAAACACGAAAATCGCGATTAAAATGCAATATAAGAACTCATTTTCATTAAAAGTTCAGTTTTTTTTTGAATGCGAGTGTATACTTCCCATTTGCACCGCGATTTATGACTATCCCATACATCCTATTGAGGAATTGATTGCGCCAGTCAATTCAGCGTCACAAAAAACACCATTTTCTATAATTTCACGCAAATCCAAATCCAAAAGTATTTTTTTCAAAAAAATGAGCAAGGCTATAGTCTTGGATTTTTGTCAAAATTCAACAAAAATTTGATCATTATAAAAATGGTTTAGGACTACTATTTCGATAACGTAGAACACGAAAATCGCGATTAAAATGCAATATAAGAGCTCATTTTCATTAAAAGTTCAGTTTTTTTGAATGCGAGTGCATACTTCCCATTCGCACCGCGATTTATGACTATCCCATACATCCTATCGAGAAACTGATTGCGCCAGTCGATTCAGCGTCACAAAAAACACCATTTTCTATAATTTCACGCAAATCCAAATCCAAAAGTATTTTTTTCAAAAAAATGAGCAAGGCTATAGTCTTGGATTTTTGTCAAAATTCAACAAAAATTTGATCATTATAAAAATGGTTTAGGACCACTATTTCGATAACGTAGAACACGAAAATCGAGATTAAAATGCTATATAAGAGCTCATTTTCATTAAAAGCACAGTTTTTTTGAATGCGAGTATATACTTCCCATTCGCACCGCGATTTATGACTATCCCATACATCCTATTGAGGAACTGATTGCGCCAGTCAATTCAGCGTCACAAAAAACACCATTTTCTATAATTTCACGCAAATCCAAATCCAAAAGTATTTTTGTCAAAAAAATGAGCAAGGCTATAGTCTTGGATTTTTGTCAAAATTCAACAAAAATTTGATTATTATAAAAATGGTTTAGGACCACTATTTCGATAACGTAAAACACGAAAATCGCGATTAAAATGCAATATAAGAACTCATTTTCATTAAAAGTTCAGTTTTTTTTTGAATGCAAGTGTATACTTCCCATTTGCACCGCGATTTATAACTATCCCATACATCCTATTGAGGAACTGATTGCGCCAGTCAATTCAGCGTCACAAAAAACACCATTTTCTATAATTTCACGCAAATCCAAATCCAAAAGTATTTTTGTCAAAAAAATGAGCAAGGCTATAGTCTTGGATTTTTGTCAAAATTCAACAAAAATTTGATCATTATAAAAATGGTTTAGGACCACTATTTCGATAACGTAGAACACGAAAATCGCGATTAAAATGCAATATAAGAGCTCATTTTCATTAAAAGTTCAGTTTTTTTGAATGCGAGTGCATACTTCCCATTCGCACCGCGATTTATGACTATCCCATACATCCTATCGAGAAACTGATTGCGCCAGTCGATTCAGCGTCACAAAAAACACCATTTTCTATAATTTCACGCAAATCCAAATCCAAAAGTATTTTTTTTAAAAAAATGAGCAAGGCTATAGTCTTGGATTTTTGTCAAAATTCAACAAAAATTTGATCATTATAAAAATGGTTTAGGACCACTATTTCGATAACGTAGAACACGAAAATCGCGATTAAAATGCAATATAAGAGCTCATTTTCATTAAAAGTTCAGTTTTTTTTTGAATGCGAGTGTATACTTCCCATTTGCACCGCGATTTATGACTATCCCATACATCCTATTGAGGAACTGATTGCGCCAGTCAATTCAGCGTCACAAAAAACACCATTTTCTATAATTTCACGCAAATCCAAATCCAAAAGTATTTTTGTCAAAAAAATGAGCAAGGCTATAGTCTTGGATTTTTGTCAAAATTCAACAAAAATTTGATTATTATAAAAATGGTTTAGGACCACTATTTCGATAACGTAAAACACGAAAATCGCGATTAAAATGCAATATAAGAACTCATTTTCATTAAAAGCACAGTTTTTTTTCGAATGCGAGTGTATACTTCCCATTTGCACCGCGATTTATGACTATCCCATACATCCTATTGAGGAACTGATTGCGCCAGTCAATTCAGCGTCACAAAAAACACCATTTTCTATAATTTCACGCAAATCCAAATCCAAAAGTATTTTTGTCAAAAAAATGAGCAAGGCTATAGTCTTGGATTTTTGTCAAAATTCAACAAAAATTTGATTATTATAAAAATGGTTTAGGATCACTATTTCGATAACGTAGAACACGAAAATCGCGATTAAAATGCAATATTAGAGCTCATTTTCATTAAAAGTTCAGTTTTTTTGCATGCGAGTATATACTTCCCATTCGCACCGCGATTTATGATTATCCCATACATCCTATCGAGGAACTGATTGCGCCAGTCGATTCAGCGTCACAAAAAACACAATTTTCTATAATTTCACGCAAATCCAAATCCAAAAGTATTTTTGTCAAAAAAATGAGCAAGGCTATAGTCTTGGATTTTTGTCAAAATTCAACAAAAATTTGATTATTATAAAAATGGTTTAGGACCACTATTTCGATAACGTAAAACACGAAAATCGCGATTAAAATGCAATATAAGAACTCATTTTCATTAAAAGTTCAGTTTTTTTTTGAATGCGAGTGTATACTTCCCATTTGCACCGCGATTTATGACTATCCCATACATCCTATTGAGGAACTGATTGCGCCAGTCAATTCAGCGTCACAAAAAACACCATTTTCTATAATTTCACGCAAATCCAAATCCAAAAGTATTTTTGTCAAAAAAATGAGCAAGGCTATAGTCTTGGATTTTTGTCAAAATTCAACAAAAATTTGATCATTATAAAAATGGTTTAGGACCACTATTTCGATAACGTAGAACACGAAAATCGCGATTAAAATGCAATATAAGAGCTCATTTTCATTAAAAGTTCAGTTTTTTTGAATGCGAGTGCATACTTCCCATTCGCACCGCGATTTATGACAATCCCATACATCCTATCGAGGAACTGATTGCGCCAGTCGATTCAGCGTCACAAAAAACACCATTTTCTATAATTTCACGCAAATCCAAATCCAAAAGTATTTTTGTCAAAAAAATGAGCAAGGCTATAGTCTTGGATTTTTGTCAAAATTCAACAAAAATTTGATCATTATAAAAATGGTTTAGGACCACTATTTCGATAACGTAAAACACGAAAATCGCGATTAAAATGCAATATAAGAACTCATTTTCATTAAAAGTTCAGTTTTTTTTTGAATGCGAGTGTATACTTCCCATTTGCACCGCGATTTATGACTATCCCATACATCCTATCGAGAAACTGATTGCGCCAGTCGATTCCGCGTCACAAAAAACACCATTTTCTATAATTTCACGCAAATCCAAATCCAAAAGTATTTTTTTCAAAAAAATGAGCAAGGCTATAGTCTTGGATTTTTGTCAAAATTCAACAAAAATTTGATCATTATAAAAATGGTTTAGGACCACTATTTCGATAACGTAGAACACGAAAATCGCGATTAAAATGCTATATAAGAGCTCATTTTCATTAAAAGCACAGTTTTTTTGAATGCGAGTATATACTTCCCATTCGCACCGCGATTTATGACTATCCCATACATCCTATCGAGGAACTGATTGCGCCAGTCGATTCAGCGTCACAAAAAACACCATTTTCTATAATTTCACGCAAATCCAAATCCAAAAGTATTTTTGTCAAAAAAATGAGCAAGGCTATATATAGTCTTGGATTTTTGTCAAAATTCAACAAAAATTTGATTATTATAAAAATGGTTTAGGATCACTATTTCGATAACGTAGAACACGAAAATCGCGATTAAAATGCAATATAAGAGCTCATTTTCAATAAAAGTTCAGTTTTTTTGAATGCGAGTGCATACTTCCCATTCGCACCGCGATTTATGACTATCCCATACATCCTATCGAGAAACTGATTGCGCCAGTCGATTCAGCGTCATAAAAAACACCATTTTCTATAATTTCACGCAAATCCAAATCCAAAAGTATTTTTGTCAAAAAAATGAGCAAGGCTATAGTCTTGGATTTTTGTCAAAATTCAACAAAAATTTGATCATTATAAAAATGGTTTAGGATCACTATTTCGATAACGTAGAACACGAAAATCGCGATTAAAATGCAATATAAGAGCTCATTTTCAATAAAAGTTCAGTTTTTTTGAATGCGAGTGCATACTTCCCATTCGCACCGCGATTTATGACTATCCCATACATCCTATCGAGAAACTGATTGCGCCAGTCGATTCAGCGTCACAAAAAACACCATTTTCTATAATTTCACGCAAATCCAAATCCAAAAGTATTTTTTTTTAAAAAATGAGCAAGGCTATAGTCTTGGATTTTTGTCAAAATTCAACAAAAATTTGATCATTATAAAAATGGTTTAGGACCACTATTTCGATAACGTAGAACACGAAAATCGCGATTAAAATGCAATATAAGAGCTCATTTTCATTAAAAGTTCAGTTTTTTTTTGAATGCGAGTGTATACTTCCCATTTGCACCGCGATTTATGACTATCCCATACATCCTATTGAGGAACTGATTGCGCCAGTCAATTCAGCGTCACAAAAAACACCATTTTCTATAATTTCACGCAAATCCAAATCCAAAAGTATTTTTGTCAAAAAAATGAGCAAGGCTATAGTCTTGGATTTTTGTCAAAATTCAACAAAAATTTGATCATTATAAAAATGGTTTAGAACCACTATTTCGATAACGTAAAACACGAAAATCGCGATTAAAATGCTATATAAGAGCTCATTTTCATTAAAAGCACAGTTTTTTTGAATGCGAGTATATACTTCCCATTCGCACCGCGATTTATGATTATCCCATACATCCTATCGAGGAACTGATTGCGCCAGTCGATTCAGCGTCACAAAAAACACAATTTTCTATAATTTCACGCAAATCCAAATCCAAAAGTATTTTTGTCAAAAAAATGAGCAAGGCTATAGTCTTGGATTTTTGTCAAAATTCAACAAAAATTTGATTATTATAAAAATGGTTTAGGACCACTATTTCGATAACGTAAAACACGAAAATCGCGATTAAAATGCAATATAAGAACTCATTTTCATTAAAAGTTCAGTTTTTTTTTGAATGCGAGTGTATACTTCCCATTTGCACCGCGATTTATGACTATCCCATACATCCTATTGAGGAACTGATTGCGCCAGTCAATTCAGCGTCACAAAAAACACCATTTTCTATAATTTTACGCAAATCCAAATCCAAAAGTATTTTTTTCAAAAAAATGAGCAAGGCTATAGTCTTGGATTTTTGTCAAAATTCAACAAAAATTTGATCATTATAAAAATGGTTTAGGACCACTATTTCGATAACGTAGAACACGAGAATCGCGATTAAAATGCTATATAAGAGCTCATTTTCATTAAAAGCACAGTTTTTTTGAATTCGAGTGGATACTTCCCATTCGCACCGCGATTTATGATTATTCTATACAACCTATCGAGGAACTGATTGCGCCAGTCGATTCAGCTTCACAAAAAACACCATTTTCTATAATTTCACGCAAATCCAAATCCAAAAGTATTTTTGTCAAAAAAATGAGCAAGGCTATAGTCTTGGATTTTTGTCAAAATTCAACAAAAATTTGATTATTATAAAAATGGTTTAGGACCACTATTTCGATAACGTAAAACACGAAAATCGCGATTAAAATGCAATATAAGAACTCATTTTCATTAAAAGTTCAGTTTTTTTTTGAATGCGAGTGTATACTTCCCATTTGCACCGCGATTTATGACTATCCCATACATCCTATTGAGGAACTGATTGCGCCAGTCAATTCAGCGTCACAAAAAACACCATTTTCTATAATTTCACGCAAATCCAAATCCAAAAGTATTTTTACAAAAAAATGAGCAAGGCTATAGTCTTGGATTTTTGTCAAAATTCAACAAAAATTTGATCATTATAAAAATGGTTTAGGACCACTATTTCGATAACGTAGAACACGAAAATCGCGATTAAAATGCAATATAAGAGCTCATTTTCATTAAAAGTTCAGTTTTTTTGAATGCGAGTGCATACTTCCCATTCGCACCGCGATTTATGACTATCCCATACATCCTATCGAGAAACTGATTGCGCCAGTCGATTCAGCGTCACAAAAAACACCATTTTCTAAAATTTCACGCAAATCCAAATCCAAAAGTATTTTTTTTTAAAAAATGAGCAAGGCTATAGTCTTGGATTTTTGTCAAAATTCAACAAAAATTTGATCATTATAAAAATGGTTTAGGACCACTATTTCGATAACGTAGAACACGAAAATCGCGATTAAAATGCAATATAAGAGCTCATTTTCATTAAAAGTTCAGTTTTTTTTTGAATGCGAGTGTATACTTCCCATTTGCACAGCGATTTATGACTATCCCATACATCCTATTGAGGAACTGATTGCGCCAGTCAATTCAGCGTCACAAAAAACACCATTTTCTATAATTTCACGCAAATCCAAATCCAAAAGTATTTTTGTCAAAAAAATGAGCAAGGCTATAGTCTTGGATTTTTGTCAAAATTCAACAAAAATTTGATCATTATAAAAATGGTTTAGAACCACTATTTCGATAACGTAAAACACGAAAATCGCGATTAAAATGCTATATAAGAGCTCATTTTCATTAAAAGCACAGTTTTTTTGAATGCGAGTATATACTTCCCATTCGCACCGCGATTTATGATTATCCCATACATCCTATCGAGGAACTGATTGCGCCAGTCGATTCAGCGTCACAAAAAACACAATTTTCTATAATTTCACGCAAATCCAAATCCAAAAGTATTTTTGTCAAAAAAATGAGCAAGGCTATAGTCTTGGATTTTTGTCAAAATTCAACAAAAATTTGATTATTATAAAAATGGTTTAGGACCACTATTTCGATAACGTAAAACACGAAAATCGCGATTAAAATGCAATATAAGAACTCATTTTCATTAAAAGTTCAGTTTTTTTTTGAATGCGAGTGTATACTTCCCATTTGCACCGCGATTTATGACTATCCCATACATCCTATTGAGGAACTGATTGCGCCAGTCAATTCAGCGTCATAAAAAACACCATTTTCTATAATTTCACGCAAATCCAAATCCAAAAGTATTTTTTTAAAAAAAATGAGCAAGGCTATAGTCTTGGATTTTTGTCAAAATTCAACAAAAATTTGATCATTATAAAAATGGTTTAGGACCACTATTTCGATAACGTAGAACACGAAAATCGCGATTAAAATGCTATATAAGAGCTCATTTTCATTAAAAGCACAGTTTTTTTGAATTCGAGTGGATACTTCCCATTCGCACCGCGATTTATGATTATTCTATACAACCTATCGAGGAACTGATTGCGCCAGTCGATTCAGCTTCACAAAAAACACCATTTTCTATAATTTCACGCAAATCCAAATCCAAAAGTATTTTTGTCAAAAAAATGAGCAAGGCTATAGTCTTGGATTTTTGTCAAAATTCAACAAAAATTTGATCATTATAAAAATGGTTTAGGACCACTATTTCGATAACGTAGAACACGAAAATCGCGATTAAAATGCAATATAAGAGCTCATTTTCATTAAAAGTTCAGTTTTTTTGAATGCGAGTGCATACTTCCCATTCGCACCGCGATTTATGACTATCCCATACATCCTATCGAGAAACTGATTGCGCCAGTCGATTCAGCGTCACAAAAAACACCATTTTCTATAATTTCACGCAAATCCAAATCCAAAAGTATTTTTTTTTTAAAAATGAGCAAGGCTATAGTCTTGGATTTTTGTCAAAATTCAACAAAAATTTGATCATTATAAAAATGGTTTAGGACCACTATTTCGATAACGTAGAACACGAAAATCGCGATTAAAATGCAATATAAGAGCTCATTTTCATTAAAAGTTCAGTTTTTTTTTGAATGCGAGTGTATACTTCCCATTTGCACCGCGATTTATGACTATCCCATACATCCTATTGAGGAACTGATTGCGCCAGTCAATTCAGCGTCACAAAAAACACCATTTTCTATAATTTCACGCAAATCCAAATCCAAAAGTATTTTTGTCAAAAAATGAGCAAGGCTATAGTCTTGGATTTTTGTCAAAATTCAACAAAAATTTGATCATTATAAAAATGGTTTAGAACCACTATTTCGATAACGTAAAACACGAAAATCGCGATTAAAATGCTATATAAGAGCTCATTTTCATTAAAAGCACAGTTTTTTTGAATGCGAGTATATACTTCCCATTCGCACCGCGATTTATGATTATCCCATACATCCTATCGAGGAACTGATTGCGCCAGTCGATTCAGCGTCACAAAAAACACAATTTTCTATAATTTCACGCAAATCCAAATCCAAAAGTATTTTTGTCAAAAAAATGAGCAAGGCTATAGTCTTGGATTTTTGTCAAAATTCAACAAAAATTTGATTATTATAAAAATGGTTTAGGACCACTATTTCGATAACGTAAAACACGAAAATCGCGATTAAAATGCAATATAAGAACTCATTTTCATTAAAAGTTCAGTTTTTTTTTGAATGCGAGTGTATACTTCCCATTTGCACCGCGATTTATGACTATCCCATACATCCTATTGAGGAACTGATTGCGCCAGTCAATTCAGCGTCATAAAAAACACCATTTTCTATAATTTCACGCAAATCCAAATCCAAAAGTATTTTTTTCAAAAAAATGAGCAAGGCTTATAGTCTTGGATTTTTGTCAAAATTCAACAAAAATTTGATCATTATAAAAATGGTTTAGGACTACTATTTCGATAACGTAGAACACGAAAATCGCTATTAAAATGCAATATAAGAGCTGATTTTCATTAAAAGTTCAGTTTTTTTGAATGCGAGTGCATACTTCCCATTCGCACCGCGATTTATGACTATCCCATACATCCTATCGAGAAACTGATTGCGCCAGTCGATTCAGCGTCACAAAAAACACCATTTTCTATAATTTTACGCAAATCCAAATCCAAAAGTATTTTTTTAAAAAAAATGAGCAAGGCTATAGTCTTGGATTTTTGTCAAAATTCAACAAAAATTTGATCATTATAAAAATGGTTTAGGATCACTATTTCGATAACGTAGAACACGAAAATCGCGATTAAAATGCAATATTAGAGCTCATTTTCATTAAAAGTTCAGTTTTTTTGCATGCGAGTATATACTTCCCATTCGCACCGCGATTTATGATTATCCCATACATCCTATCGAGGAACTGATTGCGCCAGTCGATTCAGCGTCACAAAAAACACAATTTTCTATAATTTCACGCAAATCCAAATCCAAAAGTATTTTTGTCAAAAAAATGAGCAAGGCTATAGTCTTGGATTTTTGTCAAAATTCAACAAAAATTTGATTATTATAAAAATGGTTTAGGACCACTATTTCGATAACGTAAAACACGAAAATCGCGATTAAAATGCAATATAAGAACTCATTTTCATTAAAAGTTCAGTTTTTTGAATGCGAGTGTATACTTCCCATTTGCACCGCGATTTATGACTATCCCATACATCCTATTGAGGAACTGATTGCGCCAGTCAATTCAGCGTCACAAAAAACACCATTTTCTATAATTTCACGCAAATCCAAATCCAAAAGTATTTTTGTCAAAAAAATGAGCAAGGCTATATATAGTCTTGGATTTTTGTCAAAATTCAACAAAAATTTGATTATTATAAAAATGGTTTAGGACCACTATTTCGATAACGTAGAACACGAAAATCGCAATTAAAATGCAATATTAGAGCTCATTTTCATTAAAAGTTCAGTTTTTTTGAATGCGAGTGTATACTTCCCATTCGCACCGCGATTTATGACTATCCCATACATCCTATCGAGGAACTGATTGCGCCAGTCGATTCAGCGTCACAAAAAACACCGTTTTCTATAATTTCACGCAAATCCAAATCCAAAAGTATTTTTGTCAAAAAAATGAGCAAGGCTATAGTCTTGGATTTTTGTCAAAATTCAACAAAAATTTGATCATTATAAAAATGGTTTAGGACCACTATTTCGATAACGTAGAACACGAAAATCGCAATTAAAATGCAATATTAGAGCTCATTTTCATTAAAAGTTCAGTTTTTTTGAATGCGAGTGTATACTTCCCATTCGCACCGCGATTTATGACAATCCCATACATCCTATCGAGGAACTGATTGCGCCAGTCGATTCAGCGTCACAAAAAACACCATTTTCTATAATTTTACGGAAATTCAAATCCAAAAGTATTTTTGTCAAAAAAATGAGCAAGGCTATAGTCTTGGATTTTTGTCAAAATTCACCAAAAATTTGATTATTATAAAAATGGTTTAGGACCACTATTTCGATAACGTAGAACACGAAAATCGCTATTAAAATGCAATATAAGAGCTCATTTTCATTAAAAGTTCAGTTTTTTTGAATGCGAGTGCATACTTCCCATTCGCACCGCGATTTATGACTATCCCATACATCCTATCGAGAAACTGATTGCGCCAGTCGATTCAGCGTCACAAAAAACACCATTTTCTATAATTTTACGCAAATCCAAATCCAAAAGTATTTTTTTAAAAAAAATGAGCAAGGCTATAGTCTTGGATTTTTGTCAAAATTCAACAAAAATTTGATCATTATAAAAATGGTTTAGGATCACTATTTCGATAACGTAGAACACGAAAATCGCGATTAAAATGCAATATTAGAGCTCATTTTCATTAAAAGTTCAGTTTTTTTGCATGCGAGTATATACTTCCCATTCGCACCGCGATTTATGATTATCCCATACATCCTATCGAGGAACTGATTGCGCCAGTCGATTCAGCGTCACAAAAAACACAATTTTCTATAATTTCACGCAAATCCAAATCCAAAAGTATTTTTGTCAAAAAATGAGCAAGGCTATAGTCTTGGATTTTTGTCAAAATTCAACAAAAATTTGATTATTATAAAAATGGTTTAGGACCACTATTTCGATAACGTAAAACACGAAAATCGCGATTAAAATGCAATATAAGAACTCATTTTCATTAAAAGTTCAGTTTTTTTTTGAATGCGAGTGTATACTTCCCATTTGCACCGCGATTTATGACTATCCCATACATCCTATTGAGGAACTGATTGCGCCAGTCAATTCAGCGTCACAAAAAACACCATTTTCTATAATTTCACGCAAATCCAAATCCAAAAGTATTTTTGTCAAAAAAATGAGCAAGGCTATATATAGTCTTGGATTTTTGTCAAAATTCAACAAAAATTTGATTATTATAAAAATGGTTTAGGACCACTATTTCGATAACGTAGAACACGAAAATCGCAATTAAAATGCAATATTAGAGCTCATTTTCATTAAAAGTTCAGTTTTTTTGAATGCGAGTGTATACTTCCCATTCGCACCGCGATTTATGACTATCCCATACATCCTATCGAGGAACTGATTGCGCCAGTCGATTCAGCGTCACAAAAAACACCGTTTTCTATAATTTCACGCAAATCCAAATCCAAAAGTATTTTTGTCAAAAAAATGAGCAAGGCTATAGTCTTGGATTTTTGTCAAAATTCAACAAAAATTTGATCATTATAAAAATGGTTTAGGACCACTATTTCGATAACGTAGAACACGAAAATCGCAATTAAAATGCAATATTAGAGCTCATTTTCATTAAAAGTTCAGTTTTTTTGAATGCGAGTGTATACTTCCCATTCGCACCGCGATTTATGACAATCCCATACATCCTATCGAGGAACTGATTGCGCCAGTCGATTCAGCGTCACAAAAAACACCATTTTCTATAATTTTACGGAAATTCAAATCCAAAAGTATTTTTGTCAAAAAAATGAGCAAGGCTATAGTCTTGGATTTTTGTCAAAATTCACCAAAAATTTGATTATTATAAAAATGGTTTAGGACCACAATTTCGATAACGTAGAACACGAAAATCGCGATTAAAATGCAATATTAGAGCTCATTTTCATTAAAAGTTCAGTTTTTTTGCATGCGAGTGTATACTTCCTATTTGCACCGCGATTTATGACTATCCCATACATTCTATCGAGGAACTGATTGCACCAGTCGATTCAGCGTCATAAAAAACACCATTTTCTATAATTTCACGCAAATCCAAATCCAAAAGTATTTTTGTCAAAAAAATGAGCAAGGCTATAGTCTTGGATTTTTGTCAAAATTCACCAAAAATTTGATTATTATAAAAATGGTTTAGAACCACTATTTCGATAACGTAGAACACGAAAATCGCGATTAAAATGCAATATAAGAGCTCATTTTCATTAAAAGTTCAGTTTTTTTGAATGCGAGTGCATACTTCCCATTTGCACCGCGATTTATGACTATCCCATACATCCTATCGAGGAACTGATTGAGCCAGTCGATTCAGCGTCACAAAAAACACCATTTTCTATAATTTCACGCAAATCCAAATCCAAAAGTATTTTTTTCAAAAAAATGAGCAAGGCTATAGTCTTGGATTTTTGTCAAAATTCAACAAAAATTTGATTATTATAAAAATGGTTTAGGATCACTATTTCGATAACGTAGAACACGAAAATCGCAATTAAAATGCAATATAAGAGCTCATTTTCATTAAAAGTTCAGTTTTTTTGAATGCGAGTGCATACTTCCCATTCGCACCGCGATTTATGACTATCCTATACATCCTATCAAGGAACTGATTGCGCCAGTCGATTCAGCGTCACAAAAAACACCATTTTCTATAATTTCACGCAAATCCAAATCCAAAAATTTTTTCAAAAAAATGAGCAAGGCTATAGTCTTGGATTTTTGTCAAAATTCAACAAAAATTTGATTATTATAAAAACGGTTTAGGATCACTATTTCGATAACGTAGAACACGAAAATCGCAATTAAAATGCAATATTAGAAATCATTTTCATTAAAAGTTTAGTTTTTTTGCATGCGAGTGTATACTTCCCATTTGCACCGCGATTTATGACTATCCAATACATCCTATCCAGGAACTGATTGAGCCAGTCGATTCAGCGTCACAAAAAACACCATTTTCTATAATTTTACGCAAATCCAAATCCAAAAGTATTTTTGTCAAAAAAATGAGCAAGGCTATAGTCTTGGATTTTTGTCAAAATTCAACAAAAATTTGATTATTATAAAAATGGTTTAGGACCATTATTTCGATAACGTAGAACACGAAAATCGCGATTAAAATGCAATATAAGAGCTCATTATCATTAAAAGCACAGTTTTTTTGCATGCGAGTGTATACTTCCCATTTGCACCGCGATTTATGACTATCCCATACACCCTATCGAGGAACTGATTGCGCCAGTCGATTCAGCGTCACAAAAAACACCATTTTCTATAATTTTACGCAAATCCAAATCCAAAAGTATTTTTGTCAAAAAAATGAGCAAGGCTATAGTCTTGGATTTTTGTCAAAATTCAACAAAAATTTGATTATTATAAAAATGGTTTAGGACCATTATTTCGATAACGTAGAACACGAAAATCGCGATTAAAATGCAATATTAGAGCTCATTTTCATTAAAAGTTTACTTTTTTTTGCATGCGAGTGTATACTTTCCATTTGCACCGCGATTTATGACTATCCCATACATCCTATTGAGGAAGTGATTGCGCCAGTCGATTCAGCGTCACAAAAAATACCATTTTCTATAATTTCACGCAAATCCAAATCCAAAAGTATTTTTGTCAAAAAAATGAGCAAGGCTATAGTCTTGGATTTTTGTCAAAATTCAACAAAAATTTGATTATTATAAAAATGGTTTAGAACCACTATTTTGATAACGTAGAACACGAAAATCGCGATTAAAATGCAATATAAGAGCTCATTTTCATTAAAAGCACAGTTTTTTTGAATGCGAGTGTATACTTCCCATTCGCACCGCGATTTATGACTATACCATACATTCTATTGAGGAACCGATTGCGCCAGTCGATTCAGCGTCACAAAAAACACCATTTTCTATAATTTCACGCAAATCCAAATCCAAAAGTATTTTTGTCAAAAAAATGAGCAAGGCTATAGTCTTGGATTTTTGTCAAAATTCACCAAAAATTTGATTATTATAAAAATGGTTTAGAACCACTTTTTCGATAACGTAGAACACGAAAATAGCGATTAAAATGCAATATTAGAGCTCATTTTCATTAAAAGTTCAGTTTTTTTGAATGCGAGTGCATACTTCCCATTCGCACCGCGATTTATGACTATCCTATACATCCCATCGAAGAACTGATTGCGCCAGTCGATTCAGCGTCACAAAAAACACCATTTTTTATAATTTTACGCAAATCCAAATCCAAAAGTATTTTTGTCAAAAAAATGAGCAAGGCTATAGTCTTGGATTTTTGTCAAAATTCACCAAAAATTTGATTATTATAAAAATGGTTTAGGACCACTATTTCGATAACGTAGAACAAGAAAATCGCGATTAAAATGCAATATAAGAGCTCATTTTCATTAAAAGTTCAGTTTTTTTGAATGCGAATGCATACTTCCCATTCGCACCGCGATTTATGACTATCCCATACATTCTATAGAGGAACTGATTGCGCCAGTCGATTCAGCGTCACAAAAAACACCATTTTCTATAATTTTACGCAAATCCAAATCCAAAAGTATTTTTGTCAAAAAAATGAGCAAGGCTATAGTCTTGGATTTTTGTCAAAATTCAACAAAAATTTGATTATTATAAAAATGGTTTAGGACCACTATTTCGATAACGTAGAACACAAAAATCGCGATTAAAATGCAATATTAGAGCTCATTTTCATTAAAAGTTCAGTTTTTTTGCATGCGAGTGTATACTTCCCATTTGCACCGCGATTTATGACTATCCCATACATTCTATCGGGGAACTGATTGCGCCAGTCGATTCAGCGTCACAAAAAACACCATTTTCTATAATTTCACGCAAATCCAAATCCAAAAGTATTTTTGTCAAAAAAATGAGCAAGGCTATAGTCTTGGATTTTTGTCAAAATTCAACAAAAATTTGATTATTATAAAAATGGTTTGGGACCACTATTTCGATAACGTAGAAAACGAAAATCGCGATTAAAATGCAATATTAGAGCTCATTTTCATTAAAAGTTCAGTTTTTTTGCATGCGAGTGTATACTTCCCATTTGCACCGCGATTTATGACTATCCCATACATTCAATCGAGGAACTGATTGCGCCAGTCGATTCAGCGTCACAAAAAACACCATTTTCTATAATTTCACGCAAATCCAAATCCAAAAGTATTTTTGTCAAAAAAATGAGCAAGGCTATAGTCTTGGATTTTTGTCAAAATTCACCAAAAATTTGATTATTATAAAAATGGTTTAGGACCACTATTTCGATAACGTAGAACACGAAAATCGCGATTAAAATGCAATATTAGAGCTCATTTTCATTAAAAGTTCAGTTTTTTTGCATGCGAGTGTATACTTCCCATTTGCACCGCGATTTATGACTATCCCATACATTCTATCGAGGAACTGATTGCGCCAGTCGATTCAGCGTCACAAAAAACACCATTTTCTATAATTTTACGCAAATCCAAATCCAAAAGTATTTTTGTCAAAAAAATGAGCAAGGCTATAGTCTTGGATTTTTGTCAAAATTCAACAAAAATTTGATTATTATAAAAATGGTTTAGAACCACTATTTCGATAACGTAGAACACAAAAATCGCGATTAAAATGCAATATTAGAGCTCATTTTCATTAAAAGTTCAGTTTTTTTGCATGCGAGTGTATACTTCCCATTTGCACCGCGATTTATAACTATCCCATACATTCTATCGAGGAACTGATTGCGCCAGTCAATTCAGCGTCACAAAAAACACCATTTTCTATAATTTTACGGAAATCCAAATCCAAAAGTATTTTTGTCAAAAAATGAGCAAGGCTATAGTCTTGGATTTTTGTCAAAATTCAACAAAAATTTGATTATTATAAAAATGGTTTAGAACCACTATTTCGATAACGTGGAACTCGAAAATCGCGATTAAAATGCAATATAAGAGCTCATTTTTATTAAAAGTTCAGTTTTTTTGAATGCTAGTGCATACTTCCCATTCGCACCGCGATTTATGACTATCCCATACATTCTATCGAGGAACTGATTGCGCCAGTCGATTCAGCGTCACAAAAAACACCATTTTCTATAATTTAACGCAAATCCAAATCCAAAAGTATTTTTGTCAAAAAAATGAGCAAGGCTATAGTCTTGGATTTTTGTCAAAATTCAACAAAAATTTGATTATTATAAAAATGGTTTAGGACCACTATTTCGATAACGTAGAACACAAAAATCGCGATTAAAATGCAATATTAGAGCTCATTTTCATTAAAAGTTCAGTTTTTTTGCATGCGAGTGTATACTTCCCATTTGCACCGCGATTTATGACTATCCCATACATTCAATCGAGGAACTGATTGCGCCAGTCGATTCAGCGTCACAAAAAACACCATTTTCTATAATTTCACGCAAATCCAAATCCAAAAGTATTTTTGTCAAAAAAATGAGCAAGGCTATAGTCTTGGATTTTTGTCAAAATTCAACAAAAATTTGATTATTATAAAAATGGTTTAGAACCACTATTTCGATAACGTGGAACTCGAAAATCGCGATTAAAATGCAATATAAGAGCTCATTTTTATTAAAAGTTCAGTTTTTTTGAATGCTAGTGCATACTTCCCATTCGCACCGCGATTTATGACTATCCTATACATCCCATCGAAGAACTGATTGCGCCAGTCGATTCAGCGTCACAAAAAACACCATTTTTTATAATTTTACGCAAATCCAAATCCAAAAGTATTTTTGTCAAAAAAATGAGCAAGGCTATAGTCTTGGATTTTTGTCAAAATTCACCAAAAATTTGATTATTATAAAAATGGTTTAGGACCACTATTTCGATAACGTAGAACAAGAAAATCGCGATTAAAATGCAATATAAGAGCTCATTTTCATTAAAAGTTCAGTTTTTTTGAATGCGAATGCATACTTCCCATTCGCACCGCGATTTATGACTATCCCATACATTCTATAGAGGAACTGATTGCGCCAGTCGATTCAGCGTCACAAAAAACACCATTTTCTATAATTTTACGCAAATCCAAATCCAAAAGTATTTTTGTCAAAAAAATGAGCAAGGCTATAGTCTTGGATTTTTGTCAAAATTCAACAAAAATTTGATTATTATAAAAATGGTTTAGGACCACTATTTCGATAACGTAGAACACAAAAATCGCGATTAAAATGCAATATTAGAGCTCATTTTCATTAAAAGTTCAGTTTTTTTGCATGCGAGTGTATACTTCCCATTTGCACCGCGATTTATGACTATCCCATACATCCTATCGAGGAACTGATTGCGCCAGTCGATTCAGCGTCACAAAAAACACCAGTTTCTATAATTTCACGCAAATCCAAATCCAAAAGTATTTTTGTCAAAAAAATGAGCAAGGCTATAGTCTTGGATTTTTGTCAAAATTCAACAAAAATTTGATTATTATAAAAATGGTTTGGGACCACTATTTCGATAACGTAGAACACGAAAATCGAGATTAAAATGCAATATTAGAGCTCATTTTCATTAAAAGTTCAGTTTTTTTGCATGCGAGTGTATACTTCCCATTTGCACCGCGATTTATGACTATCCCATACATTCAATCGAGGAACTGATTGCGCCAGTCGATTCAGCGTCACAAAAAACACCATTTTCTATAATTTCACGCAAATCCAAATCCAAAAGTATTTTTGTCAAAAAAATGAGCAAGGCTATAGTCTTGGATTTTTGTCAAAATTCACCAAAAATTTGATTATTATAAAAATGGTTTAGGACCACTATTTCGATAACGTAGAACACGAAAATCGCGATTAAAATGCAATATTAGAGCTCATTTTCATTAAAAGTTCAGTTTTTTTGCATGCGAGTGTATACTTCCCATTTGCACCGCGATTTATGACTATCCCATACATTCTATCGAGAAACTGATTGCGCCAGTAGATTCAGCGTCACAAAAACACCATTTTCTATAATTTTACGCAAATCCAAATCCAAAAGTATTTTTGTCAAAAAAATGAGCAAGGCTATAGTCTTGGATTTTTGTCAAAATTCAACAAAAATTTGATTATTATAAAAATGGTTTAGAACCACTATTTCGATAACGTAGAACACAAAAATCGCGATTAAAATGCAATATTAGAGCTCATTTTCATTAAAAGTTCAGTTTTTGCATGCGAGTGTATACTTCCCATTTGCACCGCGATTTATAACTATCCCATACATTCTATCGAGGAACTGATTGCGCCAGTCAATTCAGCGTCACAAAAAACACCATTTTCTATAATTTTACGGAAATCCAAATCCAAAAGTATTTTTGTCAAAAAAATGAGCAAGGCTATAGTCTTGGATTTTTGTCAAAATTCAACAAAAATTTGATTATTATAAAAATGGTTTAGAACCACTATTTCGATAACGTGGAACTCGAAAATCGCGATTAAAATGCAATATAAGAGCTCATTTTTATTAAAAGTTCAGTTTTTTTGAATGCTAGTGCATACTTCCCATTCGCACCGCGATTTATGACTATCCCATACATTCTATCGAGGAACTGATTGCGCCAGTCGATTCAGCGTCACAAAAAACACCATTTTCTATAATTTAACGCAAATCCAAATCCAAAAGTATTTTTGTCAAAAAAATGAGCAAGGCTATAGTCTTGGATTTTTGTCAAAATTCAACAAAAATTTGATTATTATAAAAATGGTTTAGGACCACTATTTCGATAACGTAGAACACAAAAATCGCGATTAAAATGCAATATTAGAGCTCATTTTCATTAAAAGTTAAGTAAATTGGCATGCGAGTGAATACTTCCCATTTGCACCGCGATTTATAACTATCCCATACATTCTATCGAGGAACTGATTGCGCCAGTCAATTCAGCGTCACAAAAAACACCATTTTCTATAATTTTACGGAAATCCAAATCCAAAAGTATTTTTGTCAAAAAAATGAGCAAGGCTATAGTCTTGGATTTTTGTCAAAATTCAACAAAAATTTAATTATTATAAAAATGGTTTAGAACCACTATTTCGATAACGTGGAACACGAAAATCGCGATTAAAATGCAATATTAGAGCTCATTTTCATTAAAAGTTCAGTTTTTTTGCATGCGAGTGTATACTTCCCATTCGCACCGCGATTTATGACTATCCCATACATTCTATCGAGAAACTGATTGCGCCAGTCGATTCAGCGTCACAAAAACACCATTTTCTATAATTTTACGCAAATCCAAATCCAAAAGTATTTTTGTCAAAAAAATGAGCAAGGCTATAGTCTTGGATTTTTGTCAAAATTCAACAAAAATTTGATTATTATAAAAATGGTTTAGGACCACTATTTCGATAACGTAGAACACAAAAATCGCGATTAAAATGCAATATTAGAGCTCATTTTCATTAAAAGTTCAGTTTTTTTGCATGCGAGTGTATACTTCCCATTTGCACCGCGATTTATGACTATCCCATACATTCTATCGAGGAACTGATTGCGCCAGTCGATTCAGCGTCACAAAAAACACCATTTTCTATAATTTTACGCAAATCCAAATCCAAAAGTATTTTTGTCAAAAAAATGAGCAAGGCTATAGTCTTGGATTTTTGTCAAAATTCAACAAAAATTTGATTATTATAAAAATGGTTTAGGATCACTATTTCGATAACGTAGAACACGAAAATCGCGATTAAAATGCAATATAAGAGCTCATTTTCATTAAAAGTTCAGTTTTTTTGAATGCGAGTGCATACTTCCCATTCGCACCGCGATTTATGACTATCCCATACATTCTATCGAGGAACTGATTGCGCCAGTCGATTCAGCGTCACAAAAAACACCATTTTCTATAATTTTACGCAAATCCAAATCCAAAAGTATTTTTGTCAAAAAAATGAGCAAGGCTATAGTCTTGGATTTTTGTCAAAATTTACCAAAAATTTGATTATTATAAAAATGGTTTAGAACCACTATTTCGATAACGTAGAACACAAAAATCGCGATTAAAATGCAATATTAGAGCTCATTTTCATTAAAAGTTCAGTTTTTTTGCATGCGAGTGTATACTTCCCATTTGCACCGCGATTTATAACTATCCCATACATTCTATCGAGGTACTGATTGCGCCAGTCAATTCAGCGTCACAAAAAACACCATTTTCTATAATTTTACGGAAATCCAAATCCAAAAGTATTTTTGTCAAAAAAATGAGCAAGGCTATAGTCTTGGATTTTTGTCAAAATTCAACAAAAATTTGATTATTATAAAAATGGTTTAGAACCACTATTTCGATAACGTGGAACACGAAAATCGCGATTAAAATGCAATATTAGAGCTCATTTTCATTAAAAGTTCAGTTTTTTTGCATGCGAGTGTATACTTCCCATTCGCACCGCGATTTATGACTATCCCATACATTCTATCGAGGAACTGATTGCGCCAGTCGATTCAGCGTCACAAAAAACACCATTTTCTATAATTTTACGCAAATCCAAATCCAAAAGTATTTTTGTCAAAAAAATGAGCAAGGCTATAGTCTTGGATTTTTGTCAAAATTCAACAAAAATTTGATTATTATAAAAATGGTTTAGGACCACTATTTCGATAACGTAGAACACAAAAATCGCGATTAAAATGCAATATTAGAGCTCATTTTCATTAAAAGTTCAGTTTTTTTGCATGCGAGTGTATACTTCCCATTTGCACCGCGATTTATGACTATCCCATACATTCTATCGAGGAACTGATTGCGCCAGTCGATTCAGCGTCACAAAAAACACCATTTTCTATAATTTTACGCAAATCCAAATCCAAAAGTATTTTTGTCAAAAAATGAGCAAGGCTATAGTCTTGGATTTTTGTCAAAATTCAACAAAAATTTGATTATTATAAAAATGGTTTAGGATCACTATTTCGATAACGTAGAACACGAAAATCGCGATTAAAATGCAATATAAGAGCTCATTTTCATTAAAAGTTCAGTTTTTTTGAATGCGAGTGCATACTTCCCATTCGCACCGCGATTTATGACTATCCCATACATTCTATCGAGGAACTGATTGCGCCAGTCGATTCAGCGTCACAAAAAACACCATTTTCTATAATTTAACGCAAATCCAAATCCAAAAGTATTTTTGTCAAAAAAATGAGCAAGGCTATAGTCTTGGATTTTTGTCAAAATTCACCAAAAATTTGATTATTATAAAAATGGTTTAGGACCACTATTTCGATAACGTAGAACTCAAAAATCGCGATTAAAATGCAATATTAGAGCTCATTTTCATTAAAAGTTCAGTTTTTTTGCATGCGAGTGTATACTTCCCATTTGCACCGCGATTTATAACTATCCCATACATTCTATCGAGGAACTGATTGCGCCAGTCAATTCAGCGTCACAAAAAACACCATTTTCTATAATTTTACGGAAATCCAAATCCAAAAGTATTTTTGTCAAAAAAATGAGCAAGGCTATAGTCTTGGATTTTTGTCAAAATTCAACAAAAATTTGATTATTATAAAAATGGTTTAGAACCACTATTTCGATAACGTGGAACACGAAAATCGCGATTAAAATGCAATATTAGAGCTCATTTTCATTAAAAGTTCAGTTTTTTTGCATGCGAGTGTATACTTCCCATTCGCACCGCGATTTATGACTATCCCATACATTCTATCGAGGAACTGATTGCGCCAGTCGATTCAGCGTCACAAAAAACACCATTTTCTATAATTTTACGCAAATCCAAATCCAAAAGTATTTTTGTCAAAAAAATGAGCAAGGCTATAGTCTTGGATTTTTGTCAAAATTCAACAAAAATTTGATTATTATAAAAATGGTTTAGAACCACTATTTCGATAACGTAGAACACAAAAATCGCGATTAAAATGCAATATTAGAGCTCATTTTCATTAAAAGTTCAGTTTTTTTGCATGCGAGTGTATACTTCCCATTTGCACCGCGATTTATAACTATCCCATACATTCTATCGAGGAACTGATTGCGCCAGTCAATTCAGCGTCACAAAAAACACCATTTTCTATAATTTTACGGAAATCCAAATCCAAAAGTATTTTTGTCAAAAAAATGAGCAAGGCTATAGTCTTGGATTTTTGTCAAAATTCAACAAAAATTTGATTATTATAAAAATGGTTTAGAACCACTATTTCGATAACGTGGAACTCGAAAATCGCGATTAAAATGCAATATAAGAGCTCATTTTTATTAAAAGTTCAGTTTTTTTGAATGCTAGTGCATACTTCCCATTCGCACCGCGATTTATGACTATCCCATACATTCTATCGAGGAACTGATTGCGCCAGTCGATTCAGCGTCACAAAAAACACCATTTTCTATAATTTAACGCAAATCCAAATCCAAAAGTATTTTTGTCAAAAAAATGAGCAAGGCTATAGTCTTGGATTTTTGTCAAAATTCACCAAAAATTTGATTATTATAAAAATGGTTTAGGACCACTATTTCGATAACGTAGAACACGAAAATCGCGATTAAAATGCAATATTAGAGCTCATTTTCATTAAAAGTTCAGTTTTTTTGCATGCGAGTGTATACTTCCCATTTGCACCGCGATTTTTAACTATCCCATACATTCTATCGAGGAACTGATTGCGCCAGTCGATTCAGCGTCACAAAAAACACCATTTTCTATAATTTTACGGAAATCCAAATCCAAAAGTATTTTTGTCAAAAAAATGAGCAAGGCTATAGTCTTGGATTTTTGTCAAAATTCAACAAAAATTTGATTATTATAAAAATGGTTTAGAACCACTATTTCGATAACGTGGAACACGAAAATCGCGATTAAAATGCAATATTAGAGCTCATTTTCATTAAAAGTTCAGTTTTTTTGCATGCGAGTGTATACTTCCCATTCGCACCGCGATTTATGACTATCCCATACATTCTATCGAGGAACTGATTGCGCCAGTCGATTCAGCGTCACAAAAAACACCATTTTCTATAATTTTACGCAAATCCAAATCCAAAAGTATTTTTGTCAAAAAAATGAGCAAGGCTATAGTCTTGGATTTTTGTCAAAATTCAACAAAAATTTGATTATTATAAAAATGGTTTAGGACCACTATTTCGATAACGTAGAACACGAAAATCGCGATTAAAATGCAATATTAGAGCTCATTTTCATTAAAAGTTCAGTTTTTTTGCATGCGAGTGTATACTTCCCATTTGCACCGCGATTTATGACTATCCCATACATTCTATCGAGGAACTGATTGCGCCAGTCGATTCAGCGTCACAAAAAACACCATTTTCTATAATTTTACGCAAATCCAAATCCAAAAGTATTTTTGTCAAAAAAATGAGCAAGGCTATAGTCTTGGATTTTTGTCAAAATTCAACAAAAATTTGATTATTATAAAAATGGTTTAGGACCACTATTTCGATAACGTAGAACACGAAAATCGCGATTAAAATGCAATATTAGAGCTCATTTTCATTAAAAGTTCAGTTTTTTTGCATGCGAGTGTATACTTCCCATTCGCACCGCGATTTATGACTATCCCATACATTCTATCGAGGAACTGATTGCGCCAGTCGATTCAGCGTCACAAAAAACACCATTTTCTATAATTTTACGCAAATCCAAATCCAAAAGTATTTTTGTCAAAAAAATGAGCAAGGCTATAGTCTTGGATTTTTGTCAAAATTCACCAAAAATTTGATTATTATAAAAATGGTTTAGAACCACTATTTCGATAACGTAGAACACGAAAATCGCGATTAAAATGCAATATTAGAGCTCATTTTCATTAAAAGATCAGTTTTTTTGAATGCGAGTGCATACTTCCCATTCGCACCGCGATTTATGACTATCCTATACATCCTATCGAAGAACTGATTGCGCCAGTCGATTCAGCGTCACAAAAAACACCATTTTCTATAATTTCACGCAAATCCAAATCCAAAAGTATTTTTGTCAAAAAAATGAGCAAGGCTATAGTCTTGGATTTTTGTCAAAATTCACCAAAAATTTGATTATTATAAAAATGGTTTAGGACCACTATTTCGATAACGTAGAACACGAAAATCGCGATTAAAATGCAATATTAGAGCTCATTTTCATTAAAAGTTCAGTTTTTTTGCATGCGAGTGTATACTTCCCATTTGCACCGCGATTTATGACTATCCCATACATTCTATCGAGGAACTGATTGCGCCAGTCGATTCAGCGTCACAAAAAACACCATTTTCTATAATTTTACGGAAATCCAAATCCAAAAGTATTTTTGTCAAAAAAATGAGCAAGGCTATAGTCTTGGATTTTTGTCAAAATTCACCAAAAATTTGATTATTATAAAAATGGTTTAGGACCACTATTTCGATAACGTAGAACACGAAAATCGCGATTAAAATGCAATATTAGAGCTCATTTTCATTAAAAGTTCAGTTTTTTGCATGCGAGTGTATACTTCCCATTCGCACTGCGATTTATGACTATCCCATACATTCTATCGAGGAACTGATTGCGCCAGTCGATTCAGCGTCACAAAAAACACCATTTTCTATAATTTAACGCAAATCCAAATCCAAAAGTATTTTTGTCAAAAAAATGAGCAAGGCTATAGTCTTGGATTTTTGTCAAAATTCACCAAAAATTTGATTATTATAAAAATGGTTTAGGACCACTATTTCGATAACGTAGAACACAAAAATCGCGATTAAAATGCAATATTAGAGCTCATTTTCATTAAAAGTTCAGTTTTTTTGCATGCGAGTGTATACTTCCCATTTGCACCGCGATTTATGACTATCCCATACATTCTATCGAGGAACTGATTGCGCCAGTCGATTCAGCGTCACAAAAAACACCATTTTCTATAATTTTACGCAAATCCAAATCCAAAAGTATTTTTGTCAAAAAAATGAGCAAGGCTATAGTCTTGGATTTTTGTCAAAATTCAACAAAAATTTGATTATTATAAAAATGGTTTAGGACCACTATTTCGATAACGTAGAACACGAAAATCGCGATTAAAATGCAATATTAGAGCTCATTTTCATTAAAAGTTCAGTTTTTTTGAATGCGAGTGTATACTTCCCATTTGCACCGCGATTTATGACTATCCCATACATTCTATCGAGGAACTGATTGCGCCAGTCGATTCAGCGTCACAAAAAACACCATTTTCTATAATTTTACGCAAATCCAAATCCAAAAGTATTTTTGTCAAAAAAATGAGCAAGGCTATAGTCTTGGATTTTTGTCAAAATTCAACAAAAATTTGATTATTATAAAAATGGTTTAGGATCACTATTTCGATAACGTAGAACACGAAAATCGCGATTAAAATGCAATATAAGAGCTCATTTTCATTAAAAGTTCAGTTTTTTGAATGCGAGTGCATACTTCCCATTCGCACCGCGATTTATGACTATCCCATACATTCTATCGAGGAACTGATTGCGCCAGTCGATTCAGCGTCACAAAAAACACCATTTTCTATAATTTTACGCAAATCCAAATCCAAAAGTATTTTTGTCAAAAAAATGAGCAAGGCTATAGTCTTGGATTTTTGTCAAAATTCACCAAAAATTTGATTATTATAAAAATGGTTTAGGACCACTATTTCGATAACGTAGAACACGAAAATCGCGATTAAAATGCAATATTAGAGCTCATTTTCATTAAAAGTTCAGTTTTTTGAATGCGAGTGTATACTTCCCATTCGCACCGCGATTTATGACTATCCCATACATTCTATCGAGGAACTGATTGCGCCAGTCGATTCAGCGTCACAAAAAACACCATTTTCTATAATTTTACGCAAATCCAAATCCAAAAGTATTTTTGTCAAAAAAATGAGCAAGGCTATAGTCTTGGATTTTTGTCAAAATTCACCAAAAATTTGATTATTATAAAAATGGTTTAGGACCACTATTTCGATAACGTAGAACACGAAAATCGCGATTAAAATGCAATATTAGAGCTCATTTTCATTAAAAGTTCAGTTATATTGCATGCGAGTGTATACTTCCCATTTGCACCGCGATTTATGACTATCCCATACATTCTATCGAGGAACTGATTGCGACAGTCGATTCAGCGTCACAAAAAACACCATTTTCTATAATTTTACGAAAATTCAAATCCAAAAGTATTTTTGTCAAAAAAATGAGCAAGGCTATAGTCTTGGATTTTTGTCAAAATTCACCAAAAATTTGATTATTATAAAAATGGTTTAGGACCACTATTTCGATAACGTAGAACACGAAAATCGCGATTAAAATGCAATATTAGAGCTCATTTTCATTAAAAGTTCAGTTTTTTTGCATGCGAGTGTATACTTCCCATTTGCACCGCGATTTATGACTATCCCATACATTCTATCGAGAAACTGATTGCGCCAGTCGATTCAGCGTCACAAAAACACCATTTTCTATAATTTTACGCAAATCCAAATCCAAAAGTATTTTTGTCAAAAAAATGAGCAAGGCTATAGTCTTGGATTTTTGTCAAAATTCACCAAAATTTTGATTATTATAAAAATGGTTTAGGATCACTATTTTGATAACGTAGAACACGAAAATCGCTATTAAAATGCAATATAAGAGCTCATTTTCATTAAAAGTTCAATTTTTTTGAATGCGAGTGCATACTTCCCATTCGCACCGCGATTTTAGACTATCCCATACATTCTATCGAGGAACTTATTGCTCCAGTAGATTCATCGTAAAAAAAAACACCATTTTCTATAATTTCACGCAAATCCAAATCCAAAAGTATTTTTGTCAAAAAAATGAGCAAGGCTATAGTCTTGGATTTTTGTCAAAATTCACCAAAAATTTGATTATTATAAAAATGGTTTAGGACCACTATTTCGATAACGTAGAACACGAAAATCGCGATTAAAATGCAATATAAGAGCTCATTTTCATTAAAAGTTCAGTTTTTTTGAATGCGAGTGCATACTTCCCATTCGCACCGCGATTTATGACTATCCCATACATTCTATCGAGGAACTGATTGCGCCAGTCGATTCAGCGTCACAAAAACACCATTTTCTATAATTTTACGGAAATCCAAATCCAAAAGTATTTTTGTCAAAAAAATGAGCAAGGCTATAGTCTTGGATTTTTGTCAAAATTCACCAAAAATTTGATTATTATAAAAATGGTTTAGGACCACTATTTCGATAACGTAGAACACGAAAATCGCGATTAAAATGCAATATTAGAGCTCATTTTCATTAAAAGTTCAGTTTTTTTGCATGCGAGTGTATACTTCCCATTCGCACCGCGATTTATGACTATCCCATACATTCTATCGAGGAACTGATTGCGCCAGTCGATTCAGCGTCACAAAAAACACCATTTTCTATAATTTTACGCAAATCCAAATCCAAAAGTATTTTTGTCAAAAAAATGAGCAAGGCTATAGTCTTGGATTTTTGTCAAAATTCAACAAAAATTTGATTATTATAAAAATGGTTTAGGACCACTATTTCGATAACGTAGAACACGAAAATCGCGATTAAAATGCAATATTAGAGCTCATTTTCATTAAAAGTTCAGTTTTTTGCATGCGAGTGTATACTTCCCATTTGCACCGCGATTTATGACTATCCCATACATTCTATCGAGAAACTGATTGCGCCAGTAGATTCAGCGTCACAAAAACACCATTTTCTATAATTTTACGCAAATCCAAATCCAAAAGTATTTTTGTCAAAAAAATGAGCAAGGCTATAGTCTTGGATTTTTGTCAAAATTCAACAAAAATTTGATTATTATAAAAATGGTTTAGGACCACTATTTCGATAACGTAGAACACGAAAATCGCGATTAAAATGCAATATTAGAGCTCATTTTCATTAAAAGTTCAGTTTTTTTGAATGCGAGTGTATACTTCCCATTCGCACCGCGATTTATGACTATCCCATACATCCTATCGAGGAACTGATTGCGCCAGTCGATTCAGCGTCACAAAAAACACCATTTTCTATAATTTTACGCAAATCCAAATCCAAAAGTATTTTTGTCAAAAAAATGAGCAAGGCTATAGTCTTGGATTTTTGTCAAAATTCACCAAAATTTTGATTATTATAAAAATGGTTTAGGACCACTATTTCGATAACGTAGAACACGAAAATCGCGATTAAAATGCAATATTAGAGCTCATTTTCATTAAAAGTTCAGTTTTTTTGCATGCGAGTGTATACTTCCCATTTGCACCGCGATTTATGACTATCCCATACATTCTATCGAGAAACTGATTGCGCCAGTAGATTCAGCGTCACAAAAACACCATTTTCTATAATTTTACGCAAATCCAAATCCAAAAGTATTTTTGTCAAAAAAATGAGCAAGGCTATAGTCTTGGATTTTTGTCAAAATTCAACAAAAATTTGATTATTATAAAAATGGTTTAGAAGCACTATTTCGATAACGTAGAACACGAAAATCGCGATTAAAATGCAATATAAGAGCTCATTTTCATTAAAAGCACAGTTTTTTTGAATGCGAGTGCATACTTCCCATTTGCATTTGATTATTATAAAAATGGTTTAGGACCACTATTTTGATAACGTAGAACACGAAAATCGCGATTAAAATGCAATATTAGAGCTCATTTTCATTAAAAGTTCAGTTTTTTTGCATGCGAGTGTATACTTCCCATTTGCACCGCGATTTATGACTATCCCATACATTCTATCGAGAAACTGATTGCGCCAGTCGATTCAGCGTCACAAAAAACACCATTTTCTATAATTTTACGGAAATCCAAATCCAAAAGTATTTTTGTCAAAAAAATGAGCAAGGCTATAGTCTTGGATTTTTGTCAAAATTCACCAAAAATTTGATTATTATAAAAATGGTTTAGGACCACTATTTCGATAACGTAGAACACGAAAATCGCGATTAAAATGCAATATTAGAGCTCATTTTCATTAAAAGTTCAGTTTTTTTGCATGCGAGTGTATACTTCCCATTTGCACCGCGATTTATGACTATCCCATACATTCTATCGAGGAACTGATTGCGCCAGTCGATTCAGCGTCACAAAAAACACCATTTTCTATAATTTTACGGAAATCCAAATCCAAAAGTATTTTTGTCAAAAAAATGAGCAAGGCTATAGTCTTGGATTTTTGTCAAAATTCACCAAAAATTTGATTATTATAAAAATGGTTTAAAACCACTATTTCGATAACGTAGAACACGAAAATCGCGATTAAAATGCAATATTAGAGCTCATTTTCATTAAAAGTTCAGTTTTTGCATGCGAGTGTATACTTCCCATTTGCACCGCGATTTATGACTATCCCATACATTCTATCGAGGAACTGATTGCGCCAGTCGATTCAGCGTCACAAAAAACACCATTTTCTATAATTTTACGGAAATCCAAATCCAAAAGTATTTTTGTCAAAAAAATGAGCAAGGCTATAGTCTTGGATTTTTGTCAAAATTCACCAAAAATTTGATTATTATAAAAATGGTTTAGGACCACTATTTCGATAACGTAGAACACGAAAATCGCGATTAAAATGCAATATTAGAGCTCATTTTCATTAAAAGCACAGTTTTTTTGAATGCGAGTGCATACTTCCCATTCGCACCGCGATTTATGACTATCCCATACATTCTATCGAGGAACTGATTGCGCCAGTCGATTCAGCGTCACAAAAAACACCATTTTCTATAATTTTACGGAAATCCAAATCCAAAAGTATTTTTGTCAAAAAAATGAGCAAGGCTATAGTCTTGGATTTTTGTCAAAATTCACCAAAAATTTGATTATTATAAAAATGGTTTAGGACCACTATTTCGATAACGTAGAACACGAAAATCGCGATTAAAATGCAATATTAGAGCTCATTTTCATTAAAAGTTCAGTTTTTTGAATGCGAGTGTATACTTCCCATTCGCACCGCGATTTATGACTATCCCATACATTCTATCGAGGAACTGATTGCGCCAGTCGATTCAGCGTCACAAAAACACCATTTTCTATAATTTTACGGAAATCCAAATCCAAAAGTATTTTTGTCAAAAAAATGAGCAAGGCTATAGTCTTGGATTTTTGTCAAAATTCACCAAAAATTTGATTATTATAAAAATGGTTTAGGACCACTATTTCGATAACGTAGAACACGAAAATCGCGATTAAAATGCAATATTAGAGCTCATTTTCATTAAAAGTTCAGTTTTTTTGCATGCGAGTGTATACTTCCCATTTGCACCGCGATTTATGACTATCCCATACATTCTATCGAGGAACTGATTGCGCCAGTCGATTCAGCGTCACAAAAAACACCATTTTCTATAATTTTACGGAAATCCAAATCCAAAAGTATTTTTTTCAAAAAAATGAGCAAGGCTATAGTCTTGGATTTTTGTCAAAATTCACCAAAAATTTGATTATTATAAAAATGGTTTAGGACCACTATTTCGATAACGTAGAACACGAAAATCGCGATTAAAATGCAATATTAGAGCTCATTTTCATTAAAAGTTCAGTTTTTTTGAATGCGAGTGCATACTTCCCATTCGCACCGCGATTTATGACTATCCCATACATTCTATCGAGGAACTGATTGCGCCAGTCGATTCAGCGTCACAAAAACACCATTTTCTATAATTTTACGGAAATCCAAATCCAAAAGTATTTTTGTCAAAAAAATGAGCAAGGCTATAGTCTTGGATTTTTGTCAAAATTCACCAAAAATTTGATTATTATAAAAATGGTTTAGGACCACTATTTCGATAACGTAGAACACGAAAATCGCGATTAAAATGCAATATTAGAGCTCATTTTCATTAAAAGTTCAGTTTTTTTGCATGCGAGTGTATACTTCCCATTTGCACCGCGATTTATGACTATCCCATACATTCTATCGAGGAACTGATTGCGCCAGTCGATTCAGCGTCACAAAAACACCATTTTCTATAATTTTACGGAAATCCAAATCCAAAAGTATTTTTGTCAAAAAAATGAGCAAGGCTATAGTCTTGGATTTTTGTCAAAATTCACCAAAAATTTGATTATTATAAAAATGGTTTAGGACCACTATTTCGATAACGTAGAACACGAAAATCGCGATTAAAATGCAATATTAGAGCTCATTTTCATTAAAAGTTCAGTTTTTTTGCATGCGAGTGTATACTTCCCATTTGCACCGCGATTTATGACTATCCCATACATTCTATCGAGGAACTGATTGCGCCAGTCGATTCAGCGTCACAAAAACACCATTTTCTATAATTTTACGGAAATCCAAATCCAAAAGTATTTTTGTCAAAAAAATGAGCAAGGCTATAGTCTTGGATTTTTGTCAAAATTCACCAAAAATTTGATTATTATAAAAATGGTTTAGGACCACTATTTCGATAACGTAGAACACGAAAATCGCGATTAAAATGCAATATTAGAGCTCATTTTCATTAAAAGTTCAGTTTTTTTGAATGCGAGTGTATACTTCCCATTCGCACCGCGATTTATGACTATCCCATACATTCTATCGAGGAACTGATTGCGCCAGTCGATTCAGCGTCACAAAAAACACCATTTTCTATAATTTTAGGCAAATCCAAATCCAAAAGTATTTTTGTCAAAAAAATGAGCAAGGCTATAGTCTTGGATTTTTGTCAAAATTCACCAAAAATTTGATTATTATAAAAATGGTTTAGGACCACTATTTCGATAACGTAGAACACGAAAATCGCGATTAAAATGCAATATTAGAGCTCATTTTCATTAAAAGTTCAGTTTTTTTGAATGCGAGTGTATACTTCCCATTTGCACCGCGATTTATGACTATCCCATACATTCTATCGAGGAACTGATTGCGCCAGTCGATTCAGCGTCACACAAAACACCATTTTCTATAATTTTACGCAAATCCAAATCCAAAAGTATTTTTGTCAAAAAAATGAGCAAGGCTATAGTCTTGGATTTTTGTCAAAATTCACCAAAAATTTGATTATTATAAAAATGGTTTAGGACCACTATTTCGATAACGTAGAACACGAAAATCGCGATTAAAATGCAATATAAGAGCTCATTTTCATTAAAAGCACAGTTTTTTTGAATGCGAGTGCATACTTCCCATTCGCACCGCGATTTATGACTATCCCATACATTCTATCGAGGAACTGATTGCGCCAGTCGATTCAGCGTCACAAAAAACACCATTTTCTATAATTTTACGCAAATCCAAATCCAAAAGTATTTTTGTCAAAAAAATGAGCAAGGCTATAGTCTTGGATTTTTGTCAAAATTCAACAAAAATTTGATTATTATAAAAATGGTTTAGGACCACTATTTCGATAACGTAGAACACGAAAATCGCGATTAAAATGCAATATTAGAGCTCATTTTCATTAAAAGTTCAGTTTTTTGAATGCGAGTGCATTCGTCCCATTCGCACCGCGCTTAATGACTATCCCATACATTCTATCGAGAAACTGATTGCGCCAGTCGATTCAGCGTCACAAAAACACCATTTTCTATAATTTTACGCAAATCCAAATCCAAAAGTATTTTTGTCAAAAAAATGAGCAAGGCTATAGTCTTGGATTTTTGTCAAAATTCAACAAAAATTTGATTATTATAAAAATGGTTTAGAACCACTATTTCGATAACGTAGAACACGAAAATCGCGATTAAAATGCAATATAAGAGCTCATTTTCATTAAAAGTTCAGTTTTTTTGAATGCGAGTGCATACTTCCCATTCGCACCGCGATTTATGACTATCCCATACATTCTATCGAGGAACTGATTGCGCCAGTCGATTCAGCGTCACAAAAACACCATTTTCTATAATTTTACGGAAATCCAAATCCAAAAGTATTTTTGTCAAAAAAATGAGCAAGGCTATAGTCTTGGATTTTTGTCAAAATTCACCAAAAATTTGATTATTATAAAAATGGTTTAGGACCACTATTTCGATAACGTAGAACACGAAAATCGCGATTAAAATGCAATATTAGAGCTCATTTTCATTAAAAGTTCAGTTTTTTTGAATGCGAGTGCATACTTCCCATTCGCACCGCGATTTATGACTATCCCATACATTCTATCGAGGAACTGATTGCGCCAGTCGATTCAGCGTCACAAAAACACCATTTTCTATAATTTTACGAAAATTCAAATCCAAAAGTATTTTTGTCAAAAAATGAGCAAGGCTATAGTCTTGGATTTTTGTCAAAATTCACCAAAAATTTGATTATTATAAAAATGGTTTAGGACCACTATTTCGATAACGTAGAACACGAAAATCGCGATTAAAATGCAATATTAGAGCTCATTTTCATTAAAAGTTCAGTTTTTTTGCATGCGAGTGTATACTTCCCATTTGCACCGCGATTTATGACTATCCCATACATTCTATCGAGGAACTGATTGCGCCAGTCGATTCAGCGTCACAAAAAACACCATTTTCTATAATTTAACGCAAATCCAAATCCAAAAGTATTTTTGTCAAAATTCACCAAAAATTTGATTATTATAAAAATGGTTTAGAACCACTATTTCGATAACGTAGAACACGAAAATCGCGATTAAAATGCAATATTAGAGCTCATTTTCATTAAAAGTTCAGTTTTTTTGAATGCGAGTGCATACTTCCCATTCGCACCGCGATTTATGACTATCCCATACATTCTATCGAGGAACTGATTGCGCCAGTCGATTCAGCGTCACAAAAAACACCATTTTCTATAATTTTACGCAAATCCAAATCCAAAAGTATTTTTGTCAAAAAAATGAGCAAGGCTATAGTCTTGGATTTTTGTCAAAATTCAACAAAAATTTGATTATTATAAAAATGGTTTAGAACCACTATTTCGATAACGTAGAACACGAAAATCGCGATTAAAATGCAATATAAGAGCTCATTTTCATTAAAAGTTCAGTTTTTTTGAATGCGAGTGCATACTTCCCATTCGCACCGCGATTTATGACTATCCCATACATTCTATCGAGGAACTGATTGCGCCAGTCGATTCAGCGTCACAAAAAACACCATTTTCTATAATTTTACGCAAATCCAAATCCAAAAGTATTTTTGTCAAAAAAATGAGCAAGGCTATAGTCTTGGATTTTTGTCAAAATTCAACAAAAATTTGATTATTATAAAAATGGTTTAGAACCACTATTTCGATAACGTAGAACACGAAAATCGCGATTAAAATGCAATATAAGAGCTCATTTTCATTAAAAGCACAGTTTTTTTGAATGCGAGTGCATACTTCCCATTCGCACCGCGATTTATGACTATCCCATACATTCTATCGAGGAACTGATTGCGCCAGTCGATTCAGCGTCACAAAAAACACCATTTTCTATAATTTCACGCAAATCCAAATCCAAAAGTATTTTTGTCAAAAAAATGAGCAAGGCTATAGTCTTGGATTTTTGTCAAAATTCAACAAAAATTTGATTATTATAAAAATGGTTTAGAACCACTATTTCGATAACGTGGAACACGAAAATCGCGATTAAAATGCAATATAAGAGCTCATTTTCATTAAAAGCACAGTTTTTTTGAATGCGAGTGCATACTTCCCATTCGCACCGCGATTTATGACTATCCCATACATTCTATCGAGGAACTGATTGCGCCAGTCGATTCAGCGTCACAAAAAACACCATTTTCTATAATTTTACGCAAATCCAAATCCAAAAGTATTTTTGTCAAAAAAATGAGCAAGGCTATAGTCTTGGATTTTTGTCAAAATTCACCAAAAATTTGATTATTATAAAAATGGTTTGGAACCACTATTTCGATAACGTAGAACACGAAAATCGCGATTAAAATGCAATATAAGAGCTCATTTTCATTAAAAGCACAGTTTTTTTGAATGCGAGTGCATACTTCCCATTCGCACCGCGATTTATGACTATCCCATACATTCTATCGAGGAACTGATTGCGCCAGTCGATTCAGCGTCACAAACACACCATTTTCTATAATTTCACGCAAATCCAAATCCAAAAGTATTTTTGTCAAAAAAATGAGCAAGGCTATAGTCTTGGATTTTTGTCAAATTCAACAAAAATTTGATTATTATAAAAATGGTTTGGAACCACTATTTCGATAACGTAGAACACGAAAATCGCGATTAAAAAGCAATATAAGAGCTCATTTTCATTAAAAGCACAGTTTTTTTTTAATGCGTGTGCATACTTCCCATTCGCACCGCGATTTATGACTATCCCATACATTCTATCGAGGAACTGATTGCGCCAGTCGATTCAGCGTCACAAAAAACACCATTTTCTATAATTTTACGCAAATCCAAATCCAAAAGTATTTTTGTCAAAAAAATGAGCAAGGCTATAGTCTTGGATTTTTGTCAAATTCAACAAAAATTTGATTATTATAAAAATGGTTTGGAACCACTATTTCGATAACGTAGAACACGAAAATCGCGATTAAAATGCAATATAAGAGCTCATTTTCATTAAAAGCACAGTTTTTGAATGCGAGTGCATACTTCCCATTCGCACCGCGATTTATGACTATCCCATACATTCTATCGAGGAACTAATTGCGCCAGTCGATTCAGCGTCACAAAAAACACCATTTTCTATAATTTTACGCAAATCCAAATCCAAAAGTATTTTTGTCAATAAATGAGCAATGCTATATTCTTCGATTTTTGTCAAATTCAACAAAAATTTGATTATTATAAAAATGGTTTGGAACCACTATTTCGATAACGTAGAACACGAAAATCGCGATTAAAATGCAATATAAGAGCTCATTTTCATTAAAAGCACAGTTTTTTGAATGCGAGTGCATACTTCCCATTCGCACCGCGATTTATGACTATCCCATACATTCTATCGAGGAACTAATTGCGCCAGTCGATTCAGCGTCACAAAAAACACCATTTTCTATAATTTTACGCAAATCCAAATCCAAAAGTATTTTTGTCAAAAAATGAGCAAGGCTATAGTCTTGGATTTTTGTCAAAATTCACCAAAAATTTGATTATTATAAAAATGGTTTGGAACCACTATTTCGATAACGTAGAACACGAAAATCGCGATTAAAATGCAATATAAGAGCTCATTTTCATTAAAAGCACAGTTTTTTTGAATGCGAGTGCATACTTCCCATTCGCACCGCGATTTATGACTATCCCATACATTCTATCGAGGAACTAATTGCGCCAGTCGATTCAGCGTCACAAAAAACACCATTTTCTATAATTTTACGCAAATCCAAATCCAAAAGTATTTTTGTCAAAAAAATGAGCAAGGCTATAGTCTTGGATTTTTGTCAAATTCAACAAAAATTTGATTATTATAAAAATGGTTTGGAACCACTATTTCGATAACGTAGAACACGAAAATCGCGATTAAAATGCAATATAAGAGCTCATTTTCATTAAAAGCACAGTTTTTTTGAATGCGAGTGCATACTTCCCATTCGCACCGCGATTTATGACTATCCCATACATTCTATCGAGAAACTGATTGCGCCAGTCGATTCAGCGTCACAAAAACACCATTTTCTATAATTTTACGCAAATCCAAATCCAAAAGTATTTGGGTCAAAAAAATGAGCAAGGCTATAGTCTTGTATTTTTGTAGAAATTCAACAAAAATTTGATTATTATAAAAATGGTTTGGAACCACTATTTCGATAACGTAGAACACGAAAATCGCGATTAAAATGCAATATAAGAGCTCATTTTCATTAAAAGCACAGTTTTTTTGAATGCGAGTGCATACTTCCCATTCGCACCGCGATTTATGACTATCCCATACATTCTATCGAGAAACTGATTGCGCCAGTCGATTCAGCGTCACAAAAACACCATTTTCTATAATTTTACGCAAATCCAAATCCAAAAGTATTTTTGTTAAAAAAATGAGCAAGGCTATAGTCTTGGATTTTTGTCAAAATTCAACAAAAATTTGATTATTATAAAAATGGTTTAGAAGCACTATTTCGATAACGTAGAACACGAAAATCGCGATTAAAATGCAATATAAGAGCTCATTTTCATTAAAAGCACAGTTTTTTTGAATGCGAGTGCATACTTCCCATTCGCACCGCGATTTATGACTATCCCATACATTCTATCGAGGAACTGATTGCGCCAGTCGATTCAGCGTCACAAAAAACACTATTTTCTATAATTTTACGGAAATCCAAATCCAAAAGTATTCTTTTCAAAAAAATGAGCAAGGCTATAGTCTTGGATTTTTGTCAAAATTCACCAAAAATTTGATTATTATAAAAATGGTTTAGGACCACTATTTTGATAACGTAGAACACGAAAATCGCGATTAAAATGCAATATTAGAGCTCATTTTCATTAAAAGTTCAGTTTTTTTGAATGCGAGTGCATACTTCCCATTCGCACCGCGATTTATGACTATCCCATACATTCTATCGAGGAACTGATTGCGCCAGTCGATTCAGCGTCACAAAAAACACCATTTTCTATAATTTTACGGAAATCCAAATCCAAAAGTATTTTTGTCAAAAAAATGAGCAAGGCTATAGTCTTGGATTTTTGTCAAAATTCACCAAAAATTTGATTATTATAAAAATGGTTTAGGACCACTATTTCGATAACGTAGAACACGAAAATCGCATCTAAAATGCAATATTAGAGCTCATTTTCATTAAAAGTTCAGTTTTTTTGAATGCGAGTGCATACTTCCCATTCGCACCGCGATTTATGACTATCCCATACATTCTATCGAGGAACTGATTGCGCCAGTCGATTCAGCGTCACAAAAAACACCATTTTCTATAATTTTACGGAAATCCAAATCCAAAAGTATTTTTGTCAAAAAAATGAGCAAGGCTATAGTCTTGGATTTTTGTCAAAATTCACCAAAAATTTGATTATTATAAAAATGGTTTAGGACCACTATTTCGATAACGTAGAACACGAAAATCGCGATTAAAATGCAATATTAGAGCTCATTTTCATTAAAAGTTCAGTTTTTTTGAATGCGAGTGTATACTTCCCATTCGCACCGCGATTTATGACTATCCCATACATTCTATCGAGGAACTGATTGCGCCAGTCGATTCAGCGTCACAAAAAACACCATTTTCTATAATTTTACGGAAATCCAAATCCAAAAGTATTTTTGTCAAAAAAATGAGCAAGGCTATAGTCTTGGATTTTTGTCAAAATTCACCAAAAATTTGATTATTATAAAAATGGTTTAGGACCACTATTTCGATAACGTAGAACACGAAAATCGCGATTAAAATGCAATATTAGAGCTCATTTTCATTAAAAGTTCAGTTTTTTTGAATGCGAGTGCATACTTCCCATTCGCACCGCGATTTATGACTATCCCATACATTCTATCAAGGAACTGATTGCGCCAGTGGATTTAGCGTCACAAAAAACACCATTTTCTATAATTTTACGGAAATCCAAATCCAAAAGTATTTTTGTCAAAAAAATGAGCAAGGCTATAGTCTTGGATTTTTGTCAAAATTCACCAAAAATTTGATTATTATAAAAATGGTTTAGGACCACTATTTCGATAACGTAGAACACGAAAATCGCGATTAAAATGCAATATTAGAGCTCATTTTCATTAAAAGTTCAGTTTTTTTGCATGCGAGTGTATACTTCCCATTTGCACCGCGATTTATGACTATCCCATACATTCTATCGAGGAACTGATTGCGCCAGTCGATTCAGCGTCACAAAAAACACCATTTTCTATAATTTCACGCAAATCCAAATCCAAAAGTATTTTTGTCAAAAAAATGAGCAAGGCTATAGTCTTGGATTTTTGTCAAAATTCACCAAAAATTTGATTATTATAAAAATGGTTTAGAACCACTATTTCGATAACGTAGAACACGAAAATCGCGATTAAAATGCAATATAAGAGCTCATTTTCATTAAAAGCACAGTTTTTTTGAATGCGAGTGCATACTTCCCATTCGCACCGCGATTTATGACTATCCCATACATTCTATCGAGGAACTAATTGCGCCAGTCGATTCAGCGTCACAAAAAACACCATTTTCTATAATTTTACGCAAATCCAAATCCAAAAGTATTTTTGTCAAAAAAATGAGCAAGGCTATAGTCTTGGATTTTTGTCAAATTCAACAAAAATTTGATTATTATAAAAATGGTTTGGAACCACTATTTCGATAACGTAGAACACGAAAATCGCGATTAAAATGCAATATAAGAGCTCATTTTCATTAAAAGCACAGTTTTTTTGAATGCGAGTGCATACTTCCCATTCGCACCGCGATTTATGACTATCCCATACATTCTATCGAGGAACTAATTGCGCCAGTCGATTCAGCGTCACAAAAAACACCATTTTCTATAATTTTACGCAAATCCAAATCCAAAAGTATTTTTGTCAAAAAAATGAGCAAGGCTATAGTCTTGGATTTTTGTCAAATTCAACAAAAATTTGATTATTATAAAAATGGTTTAGAACCACTATTTCGATAAGGTAGAACACGAAAATCGCGATTAAAATGCAATATAAGAGCTCATTTTCATTAAAAGCACAGTTTTTTTGAATGCGAGTGCATACTTCCCATTCGCACCGCGATTTATGACTATCCCATACATTCTATCGAGGAACTGATTGCGCCAGTCGATTCAGCGTCACAAAAAACACCATTTTCTATAATTTCACGCAAATCCAAATCCAAAAGTATTTTTGTCAAAAAAATGAGCAAGGCTATAGTCTTGGATTTTTGTCAAAATTCAACAAAAATTTGATTATTATAAAAATGGTTAAGAACCACTATTTCGATAACGTGGAACACGAAAATCGCGATTAAAATGCAATATAAGAGCTCATTTTCATTAAAAGCACAGTTTTTTTGAATGCGAGTGCATACTTCCCATTCGCACCGCGATTTATGACTATCCCATACATTCTATCGAGGAACTGATTGCGCCAGTCGATTCAGCGTCACAAAAAACACCATTTTCTATAATTTTACGGAAATCCAAATCCAAAAGTATTTTTGTCAAAAAATGAGCAAGGCTATAGTCTTGGATTTTTGTCAAAATTCACCAAAAATTTGATTATTATAAAAATGGTTTAGGACCACTATTTCGATAACGTAGAACACGAAAATCGCGATTAAAATGCAATATTAGAGCTCATTTTCATTAAAAGTTCAGTTTTTTTGAATGCGAGTGTATACTTCCCATTCGCACCGCGATTTATGACTATCCCATACATTCTATCGAGGAACTGATTGCGCCAGTCGATTCAGCGTCACAAAAAACACCATTTTCTATAATTTCACGCAAATCCAAATCCAAAAGTATTTTTTGTCAAAAAAATGAGCAAGGCTATAGTCTTGGATTTTTGTCAAAATTCACCAAAAATTTGATTATTATAAAAATGGTTTAGAACCACTATTTCGATAACGTAGAACACGAAAATCGCGATTAAAATGCAATATAAGAGCTCATTTTCATTAAAAGCACAGTTTTTTTGAATGCGAGTGCATACTTCCCATTCGCACCGCGATTTATGACTATCCCATACATTCTATCGAGGAACTGATTGCGCCAGTCGATTCAGCGTCACAAAAAACACCATTTTCTATAATTTCACGCAAATCCAAATCCAAAAGTATTTTTGTCAAAAAAATGAGCAAGGCTATAGTCTTGGATTTTTGTCAAAATTCAACAAAAATTTGATTATTATAAAAATGGTTAAGAACCACTATTTCGATAACGTGGAACACGAAAATCGCGATTAAAATGCAATATAAGAGCTCATTTTCATTAAAAGCACAGTTTTTTTGAATGCGAGTGCATACTTCCCATTCGCACCGCGATTTATGACTATCCCATACATTCTATCGAGGAACTGATTGCGCCAGTCGATTCAGCGTCACAAAAAACACCATTTTCTATAATTTTACGGAAATCCAAATCCAAAAGTATTTTTGTCAAAAAAATGAGCAAGGCTATAGTCTTGGATTTTTGTCAAAATTCACCAAAAATTTGATTATTATAAAAATGGTTTAGGACCACTATTTCGATTACGTAGAACACGAAAATCGCGATTAAAATGCAATATTAGAGCTCATTTTCATTAAAAGTTCAGTTTTTTTGCATGCGAGTGTATACTTCCCATTTGCACCGCGATTTATGACTATCCCATACATTCTATCGAGGAACTGATTGCGCCAGTCGATTTAGCGTCACAAAAAACACCATTTTCTATAATTTCACGCAAATCCAAATCCAAAAGTATTTTTGTCAAAAAATGAGCAAGGCTATAGTCTTGGATTTTTGTCAAAATTCACCAAAAATTTGATTATTATAAAAATGGTTTAGAACCACTATTTCGATAAGGTAGAACACGAAAATCGCGATTAAAATGCAATATAAGAGCTCATTTTCATTAAAAGCACAGTTTTTTTTGAATGCGAGTGCATACTTCCCATTCGCACCGCGATTTATGACTATCCCATACATTCTATCGAGGAACTGATTGCGCCAGTCGATTCAGCGTCACAAAAAACACCATTTTCTATAATTTTACGCAAATCCAAATCCAAAAGTATTTTTGTCAAAAAAATGAGCAAGGCTATAGTCTTGGATTTTTGTCAAATTCAACAAAAATTTGATTATTATAAAAATGGTTTGGAACCACTATTTCGATAACGTAGAACACGAAAATCGCGATTAAAATGCAATATAAGAGCTCATTTTCATTAAAAGCACAGTTTTTTTGAATGCGAGTGCATACTTCCCATTCGCACCGCGATTTATGACTATCCCATACATTCTATCGAGGAACTAATTGCGCCAGTCGATTCAGCGTCACAAAAAACACCATTTTCTATAATTTTACGCAAATCCAAATCCAAAAGTATTTTTGTCAAAAAAATGAGCAAGGCTATAGTCTTGGATTTTTGTCAAAATTCACCAAAAATTTGATTATTATAAAAATGGTTTAGAACCACTATTTCGATAACGTAGAACACGAAAATCGCGATTAAAATGCAATATAAGAGCTCATTTTCATTAAAAGCACAGTTTTTTTGAATGCGAGTGCATACTTCCCATTCGCACCGCGATTTATGACTATCCCATACATTCTATCGAGGAACTAATTGCGCCAGTCGATTCAGCGTCACAAAAAACACCATTTTCTATAATTTTACGCAAATCCAAATCCAAAAGTATTTTTGTCAAAAAAATGAGCAAGGCTATAGTCTTGGATTTTTGTCAAATTCAACAAAAATTTGATTATTATAAAAATGGTTTGGAACCACTATTTCGATAACGTAGAACACGAAAATCGCGATTAAAATGCAATATAAGAGCTCATTTTCATTAAAAGCACAGTTTTTTTGAATGCGAGTGCATACTTCCCATTCGCACCGCGATTTATGACTATCCCATACATTCTATCGAGGAACTAATTGCGCCAGTCGATTCAGCGTCACAAAAAATACCATTTTCTATAATTTTACGCAAATCCAAATCCAAAAGTATATTTGTCAAAAAAATGAGCAAGGCTATAGTCTTGGATTTTTGTCAAATTCAACAAAAATTTGATTATTATAAAAATGGTTTGGAACCACTATTTCGATAACGTAGAACACGAAAATCGCGATTAAAATGCAATATAAGAGCTCATTTTCATTAAAAGCACAGTTTTTTTGAATGCGAGTGCATACTTCCCATTCGCACCGCGATTTATGACTATCCCATACATTCTATCGAGGAACTAATTGCGCCAGTCGATTCAGCGTCACAAAAAACACCATTTTCTATAATTTTACGCAAATCCAAATCCAAAAGTATTTTTGTCAAAAAAATGAGCAAGGCTATAGTCTTGGATTTTTGTCAAATTCAACAAAAATTTGATTATTATAAAAATGGTTTGGAACCACTATTTCGATAACGTAGAACACGAAAATCGCGATTAAAATGCAATATAAGAGCTCATTTTCATTAAAAGCACAGTTTTTTGAATGCGAGTGCATACTTCCCATTCGCACCGCGATTTATGACTATCCCATCCATTCGATCGAGGAACGACTTGCGCCAGTCGATTCAGCGTCAGATCCATCTCCTTTTTCTCTTATTTTACGCAAATCCAAATCCAAAAGTATTTTTGTCAAAAAAATGAGCAAGGCTATAGTCTTGGATTTTTGTCAAATTCAACAAAAATTTGATTATTATAAAAATGGTTTGGAACCACTATTTCGATAACGTAGAACACGAAAATCGCGATTAAAATGCAATATAAGAGCTCATTTTCATTAAAAGCACAGTTTTTTTGAATGCGAGTGCATACTTCCCATTCGCACCGCGATTTATGACTATCCCATACATTCTATCGAGGAACTAATTGCGCCAGTCGATTCAGCGTCACAAAAAACACCATTTTCTATAATTTTACGCAAATCCAAATCCAAAAGTATTTTTGTCAAAAAATGAGCAAGGCTATAGTCTTGGATTTTTGTCAAATTCAACAAAAATTTGATTATTATAAAAATGGTTTGGAACCACTATTTCGATAACGTAGAACACGAAAAATCGCGATTAAAATGCAATATAAGAGCTCATTTTCATTAAAAGTACAGTTTTTTTGAATGCGAGTGCCTACTTACCATTCGCACCGCGATTTATGACTATCCCATACATTCTATCGAAGAACTAATTGCGCCAGTCGATTCAGCGTCACAAAAACACCATTTTCTATAATTTTACGCAAATCCAAATCCAAAAGTATTTTTTGTCAAAAAATGAGCAAGGCTATAGTCTTGGATTTTTGTCAAATTCAACAAAAATTTGATTATTATAAAAATGGTTTGGAACCACTATTTCGATAACGTAGAACACGAAAATCGCGATTAAAATGCAATATAAGAGCTCATTTTCATTAAAAGCACAGTTTTTTTGAATGCGAGTGCATACTTCCCATTCGCACCGCGATTTATGACTATCCCATACATTCTATCGAGGAACTAATTGCGCCAGTCGATTCAGCGTCACAATAAACACCATTTTCTATAATTTTACGCAAATCCAAATCCAAAAGTATTTTTGTCAAAAAATGAGCAAGGCTATAGTCTTGGATTTTTGTCAAAATGAACAAAAATTTGATTATTATAAAAATGGTTTAGAACCACTATTTCGATAACGTAGAACACGAAAATCGCGATTAAAATGCAATATAAGAGCTCATTTTCATTAAAAGTTCAGTTTTTTTGAATGCGAGTGCATACTTCCCATTCGCACCGCGATTTATGACTATCCCATACATTCTATCGAGGAACTAATTGCGCCAGTCGATTCAGCGTCACAAAAAACACCATTTTCTATAATTTTACGCAAATCCAAATCCAAAAGTATTTTTGTCAAAAAAATGAGCAAGGCTATAGTCTTGGATTTTTGTCAAATTCAACAAAAATTTGATTATTATAAAAATGGTTTGGAACCACTATTTCGATAACGTAGAACACGAAAATCGCGATTAAAATGCAATATTAGAGCTTATTTTCATTAAAAGTTCAGTTTTTTTGAATGCGAGTGCATACTTCCCATTCGCACCGCGATTTATGACTATCCCATACATTCTATCGAGGAACTGATTGCGCCAGTCGATTCAGCGTCACAAAAAACACCATTTTCTATAATTTTACGCAAATCCAAATCCAAAAGTATTTTTGTCAAAAAAATGAGCAAGGCTATAGTCTTGGATTTTTGTCAAAATTCAAAAAAATTTGATTATTATAAAAATGGTTTAGAACCACTATTTCGATAACGTAGAACACGAAAATCGCGATTAAAATGCAATATTAGAGCTCATTTTCATTAAAAGTTCAGTTTTTTTGAATGCGAGTGCATACTTCCCATTCGCACCGCGATTTATGACTATCCCATACATTCTATCGAGGAACTGATTGCGCCAGTCGATTCAGCGTCACAAAAAACACCATTTTCTATAATTTTACGGAAATCCAAATCCAAAAGTATTTTTGTCAAAAAAATGAGCAAGGCTATAGTCTTGGATTTTTGTCAAAATTCACCAAAAATTTGATTATTATAAAAATGGTTTAGGACCACTATTTCGATAACGTAGAACACGAAAATCGCGATTAAAATGCAATATTAGAGCTCATTTTCATTAAAAGTTCAGTTTTTTTGCATGCGAGTGTATACTTCCCATTTGCACCGCGATTTATGACTATCCCATACATTCTATCGAGGAACTGATTGCGCCAGTCGATTCAGCGTCACAAAAAACACCATTTTCTATAATTTCACGCAAATCCAAATCCAAAAGTATTTTTGTCAAAAAAATGAGCAAGGCTATAGTCTTGGATTTTTGTCAAAATTCACCAAAAATTTGATTATTATAAAAATGGTTTGGAACCACTATTTCGATAACGTAGAACACGAAAATCGCGATTAAAATGCAATATAAGAGCTCATTTTCATTAAAAGCACAGTTTTTTTGAATGCGAGTGCATACTTCCCATTCGCACCGCGATTTATGACTATCCCATACATTCTATCGAGGAACTAATTGCGCCAGTCGATTCAGCGTCACAAAAAACACCATTTTCTATAATTTTACGCAAATCCAAATCCAAAAGTATTTTTGTCAAAAAAATGAGCAAGGCTATAGTCTTGGATTTTTGTCAAAATTCAACAAAAATTTGATTATTATAAAAATGGTTTAGAACCACTATTTCGATAACGTAGAACACGAAAATCGCGATTAAAATGCAATATAACAGCTCATTTTCATTAAAAGTTCAGTTTTTTTGAATGCGAGTGCATACTTCCCATTCGCACCGCGATTTATGACTATCCCATACATTCTATCGAGGAACTGATTGCGCCAGTCGATTCAGCGTCACAAAAAACACCATTTTCTATAATTTTACGGAAATCCAAATCCAAAAGTATTTTTGTCAAAAAAATGAGCAAGGCTATAGTCTTGGATTTTTGTCAAAATTCACCAAAAATTTGATTATTATAAAAATGGTTT